>CM029773.1:23129215-23756393 GCA_017562165.1 Ectropis grisescens
AAAATCCATAAATAGTGACCTCGGTAAAGGGTTTTCATCGCTGCGGCTGTAAGCCTCATTTGAGTGACCGCTTGGCTGGACCCGGTGTTTAGAGGTCTTGCCACTGGCGTGCATATTTCAAAGACCGCATGTTTTCAATGGGACTTCCTTGGTCAGTTTTGCGGAAAAACGGGAAATAATAATAAGAAACAAATGTTGTGTTGCTTTATTAACACGTTATTTATTATTTTTAAATAAATACACGGGTAACTCACGTTTGATATAGTCAGTCCAGTCCGACTCAAGTTTCGATCGCATCCGGCGATCTGAAAAATTGGAGCGAAAAAAGATCGCCGGAAGCAATCGAAACTTGAGTCGGACTGGACTGACTATATCAATCGTGAGTTACCCGTGTGTTTATTTAATATGTGTAATAACCACGTTAGTTTTCATACTAAAAAGTTCTACTAATGGAATAAATGAAAAACTTTATTTTAATTATTACCCGCAAGTTTACCGTTCTTGTACTTTCTCCGGTATAAAAAGTAGCCTATGTGTTCTTTCAGACTAAAATCTAACTGTGTTCTAAATTACAGCGTTTCCCTTTAGATGTTTCGACGTGATTGAGCAACACATATCCGAAAATTGACTCCAAATTTTAACTTTTATAATGTTAGTAGGATATCAAACGGCCCGTTCCGACTTCTCTCTGATGTTTTCATACCTCTACAAAGACATTAATAGAAATAATAGAAGTAGAATCTGTCTTTTAATGGGTTTTTTAGTAGATCATTTTGATAGATTTGGTTTAGTGGTAGTTATAAATATGCATTTCATAGGAATCGATCCACTTCGAATACTTCCATGAACATATTTACAAACTTCGCACTTGAAAAATGTAGAAATTTCCAGAAATATTTGGGCGAAAAGAAAAGATCTGTAAGTGTAGAAGTCTTAAGCTTGTGTAGCTTAACTACGTACTCGTAGTTAGTGTAGCACAGCAGCGTAGCGTTGGCTACGAAATGTCGACATTGCTACACTATTAGCATTTCGCAGTTTACCGGCTTCGAGAAAGGAGGACATTTACTTTCAAATATTAAATCTGGATGATGTAGCTTCTTATGAAATTTGGTGTTTGATAAAATAAAAATAAAAATTAATTTCAGAGGGAATTTAATTTAATTTTTTTTTACGGAAAAAAATAATGTTTTTTGTTGTTTTAACATATATTTAAAAGACAACATAATTAAAAAGTATAAAAAAATATTAATGTAGTTTTTTTCTCATTTTCACAAACAGACAGTCTATTTCACTATTTAAGCAACAAAAATTTAAGTTTTTAAATTAAATCGTTAACATCCAAAATATAAAAAAAAATATGTCCGATTGATATAAATAATGTGTTCCACCAAAAAATAAACAGGAACTAAATAAAGAAATAAATAATACGACGGCATTTTTCAAAGCAAACGAACTAGAGCATCCCAATTCACTCTAATCAAACTTAACAAGATCAAGGAAAAAAGCGACCCATTTGTAGGTTTGCCCACATTTGTCTGTCTGTCAGTCCAATAAATAAGGCGAGAAGAACTGCCGGCCAATCCCGTCTGGGCCTTATCTGGCCTCATCACGTCGGATCGATGCAGACAGCGCTGAAGAAAGGGTAGAAATCTCTAGAGTTTAAATTTACTATGAGTACAAAAAAAGACAGATTGTTTTCTTACAAAAAAAAAGAAAAAAGAATAAGTATTCTTTTATAGGGTCGGTGGCAAGAAAATGGATTTTTTCTCGTTTTGTCGTATTTTTTTTCCTTTTTAAATATTTATGGCGTGTGGCGTGTGTAATATTTATGTGTATTAATGTATGTATATGTACCACTTGATGGTAAGTGGTAGTCGGTGCTTCTGAAAATCTGTAACGTTAGAGATATTGACGACGTTTTGCCAAACCAGAGACGAGTTGAAAGATAGATACATACCATACAGCACAGTGTCACTCAGATTTTTGAACATGAAGAGTTCATAACATTGCTGCAATATAATAGAATTTACAATGCACAGAAATGTCAGATAATTCATATTATTGACCTATAATTTCGCTGGAAATATTTCCCTTCAAACTGATACACAGTTATGATTGCATATAACTGCTTGCGGCAGAATAGCTCAGTGATATTATAGGCATAATAAACCTCCAAGAGGACTCTGTAATTAGTCCTACCAATACGAAAATGTGTATAAATCAGCTTCATTCTTCATTTTCAACTCCTGGAGTTTACCAGTGCACATTAAACCACATGACACTCTATCTATGCGTGCATGAAACTGCATAAAAATACCAGCTCCGCTTCACCATTGGTGAAAGTAATACTAGTTAAAACAATGCCTGATCGAAGTTTTGACGTGACAACGTTTAATAACTCGATGAATGCTGGATGAATGCACGAAAAAGCAGGACTCATTGTCCCGTTACCCTCATTGTCCCGTAACGCTGATTGTCCCGTTACGGTAGGGTCAATTATTTTTGCATTTGAAAAATCCGATTACTAGTATAATTTCAAGTTTTTATTATTTTATTATTAAAAAAGTAGCGTCCATCGGCGGGTGCAGTAATAATAATATATATAGGTTATGTTTACAGACAACCAATTTTTTTCAAATATTATAAAGAACTCAATGTTGCAGATTGGAGTTCTCAATGTAAACATTTAAGATCTTATTGTAATTATACACATTTTCTCTCAAATAAATAAATTTGTATATTTATTTATTACTCGTAATACCTACATAAAACTTATTTTTAATTATCTTTCTGACTTTTCCCATTTGTAGTTTTAAAAAAAACTTACGAAGAACTCTATAGCAATCCTCCTGAAGTGAAACATTCATTGGAACTGTTCAGGATCATTACTCTCTGCCCTCATTGTCTTTATTTCACTTTATTTATTGGCCGAAGGACTTTTCCTGAAAAATTCACGAAGTCTGTTTCTTGCCACGGTTTGGTAGATGGTGTGGTCTTTGCGCAGATATAATATATATTCTTAATAAAATTGTAGGTATCGTCAGTTTGTGACGAAACGCGTGGTATTATAAACCTACGCTAAGTAATGTTAACAATCAAACTTTAAGTTCAATTATTTAATTGCGTACACTTTATTTATGGACAAGACTTTTCTCGGAAATTTCATGAATGCTGTTGTGGCTACGATTCGGGAAATGATGTGGTCAGAGATATAATAATATGTACGTCACCATGAAATTATAGATGTCGTCAGTTAGTAATTTGAACCTACACGTAGTATTTTGAACATACGGTGGGTTAAGTTAAGTTTAAGTTACTGGTTAAGTTAGTTTATAATCTAACTTTGACGTGTAAACTGTACATTTATGAAGAAAGAACTTTGACTTTAGCGTCGATGTAAAATCGTAAAAACCGTTAGTTTGTAAAGTCAAAGTTCTTTATTCATAAATGTTCAATTTACACGTCAATTTTAAAAATAAAAAAAGAGCATACAAAACATAATTTTTAAAGCTTAAACCGGACATTCCATTGTACGATAATAATTATTGTACGGATAAGTGTCAAACATTACATGTATGTATTAAAATTGTAATTAACAACGTATTTTTTTACAATTTAATTGTTAGTGTACCATCATTCTTTAAAAACTCGCTGTAACTATAAGAAGTTTGATCGATAAGCCCGCTTTATAATCGGTTTTTGAAGCTGCACAAACTCGGGGATGTTTTTTTTAAATAAAATATGACGAGACGAGCAGCACATGTGCCTGATGGTGAGCAACATGCCTGCCACATAGCAGCATTGTGACATGCAGCTAATGGAACATGAACAGTCCAAATCATTACCTAGTACTGCACTGCGCTCGTCACCAAGAGATCTAAGATGTTATGTCTCTAAGCTCTGTAATGTCTCTGGAAATATTTCCTTTCAAACCGGAACACAGTGCACATGTGCAATGTTTGCACATTACTGCTTGGCAGCAGAATAACTGACAAAGGTGTGGTACTTCCCCAGGCGGACTGCCAAGAGTCCTACCACTACAACTTTACACATTTAACACACGTTTGACATTATGTTGCAATGACGAATAAATATTATGAAACTGAATCAAGTTCAAATATTTGTGTGAAACTATGCTGTAAAGTGCAGGCTTACCATCAGGTACACGTTTTGCTTTTCCTATTACTCGATATTTCAAAAAAAGTGTGCTGTACTTTTGTACTCATGTACGCACATTAGAAATGTATACTTCTACTCTTTATTCCTTGTACTAAAAAGTCCGACTTTAACCATTGAAAAGATAACATTTTTAACGCAAGAAATACTAACCTAAAGTTAATTACAATATTTACTTAAAATTATGACTAGATAATTCAGGATGCCCGTTTTGTGGTGTGGTTTTCCGGTGTGCGGGCGCATTGTAATAATTAGCTCTCATCATTTTTCACCAATGCGCCAAAAGAAGTTTAACTTGAAAAAATATTGTTTTATTTTTACGCATTCCTTCTCTTGTTATTTCGTATTTTAATTGGACCTCGAGATGAGCGCATTAGCAAGTCTCAGAGGATTATCTGTAATTATCTCCTGACAGGAACTCCCCTGATGAGTTATTTTATTGTGACGTTTAAATTAGAATTTTTAATGAGTTTTTTTTACAAATAATTAGCTAAACAGTTTTTAAACCAGAGTTTATGAGAATATTTATTACCAAACGATACGAGGTATTTGTTATACAGGAGTGGAAAGTTGATTTTTAACCGCGTGCTCAATTTTGATGACTGAGCAAGCGAAGGATTCACGAGCGCAGCGACTGATTCAAAATTAGAATCCTGAGCGTAACAAGGAAATCAAAAGAGCACAAGGTGAAAAATCTTTGCACTCGAGTGCAACACGTAACTTTTCATTCCACCTCAGCGAGGAAATGACTAAATGCAAATTTTTTAATGTTTTCGCGCCAAGCAAATTTAAAAAAAGTAAGTACACCAAGGAGGTTCCGTAATAGGTTTTTAACATATTAAAAAAAAATGTATGATGCATTCGGCACCAAGGAGGTAGAAATAAATAGGTTGAATTATGTTTTGAATTCAAAACCTCAGTACACACGATGTTATAAATTCAAATTTACTTTAACCTCTAGAGGATAAAAACGACTTTTGCGAACAAACGAGGAGCAAAAGTACTCTTTCCAAGCTGGTGGGATGAAAAATATTTTTGTGTAGAGTAGAGAGACAGGGCGACCAGGACACATGCCTAATAGTGTGATGACTAATTTGGAAACCATATGCAGATCGTAAGACGATTAATGGGTCCTGCTTGCTGTTAAACAGAATGGACACTATTTAACTTTCAGTTCATAACGTACTCGGTTAAACTAAAGTAAAGTTTATTAGGTATTAGTAGTTTGTTTTGTCAACTTTTTTTCGGTTTGTTTTTTCCATCTGTTCCAATGAAAACCGTTGTTTCTATTTACATCAGCGTATTACTCCAAAACGTCTTGTTCGGAACGACTCGTCTCCAGGGAGTCGATCATCCTTCATGCGCGACAACTGCTTAATTCAACGTCCCATCAATTTAAATTTCAAATTAAGTTTGTCGTTCGCTGACATGACGGTTCATTCCTTTTGAATACATGAATTAATTTTTCATGAAATAATAAAGTTTTAGAATATTGTAATGGGTGATGATGAAAAATAATAGAGATAATTCACACGGTGTAGTACTTTATTAGTATCCAAAGAAAATAAAATCGCACACAACACAGATATGAGGGAAGAGATGTCGTAGTATGGCCAGGCACCTGTCCGATACTGTGACTCGTAATAGGTACTCTGTAAACGTTGTACAGGACCAGGCAGCTGTCCGCTAAATGCGTTAGAGGATCCTACTAATACTCTGTAAACGTGGTATAGGGCCAAGCAGCTGTCCGCTATATTCGTTAGTGTAGTCTACGAATGGATTGATCGGTCCGACCTGGTTAGACCGGTTTTCGATACCGCAATGGACGACACACTGGATGTATGTCGATCGCTGGTTAACAAACGTTAGCGTGTTCTAATTCTACCGTGGCGCCATCTATTGACGTTCGCCTGAACTTCACTATTGTATACTTGTGTTATAATATATATGTATTTTTACTTTATTTATTTAATTATTAAATCGTTTCACAAAAGATTCATTAGCCTTATGTTCCCACAGCTGGGACTCGGTGCTTTCTCTATTACCAGTGAAGTCCTTGATGACCTAGAAGTCTTCGATGGGGTTGAAAAATGACTACAACTTGTCAAATAACGTATTTCTTTTAATATGCCGGTTTCGTCTCGATGTTTCCTTGAACAGTTAAAGACAGTACTGATAAATGTTAAAAAATGCAGTCACAGGAACTTCCGATAGAAGTGAAAACTTATAACTCAGGATTTGATCACTTTGGAAACTACACGGGTGAAACCGGAGGGCGTGGCCTTGAGCATGCAATGAAAAGGGTCAATGCCAAATAGGGCAAAAGGGCAATGGGCATGGTCCCTAATTTATGGTAAGGTAATAAGGCGTCACCTTATTACCTTACAGTAGTAGTAGTATTAAAATAATTTTCTTTCGACACATTGAGGACATGCAGTAATGCCCGAGCGACACGAGGCTAGTTATTCAAGCAAGAATAGCAAGCTAGTAATTCTATCTTCGTGTAGACATAATCAGCGTTGCGTAGCGTTGTCGTAGCTTAAAAACTAGCCTCGTGTGGCTCGGATGTAACAGATTCATAACAGCTTTTCAAAATGTTTATTTTAAGTAAACTCAAGGTCAAAAGACCGTAGTGGATAAGTGACGTAGGTTCAAATCCAGCCTGCATTTCTCGTAGTGGAGATGTGCTTGTTTGTCATAACCATCGGCTTTAACGGTTAATACCGAGAGGAAACCGGTGAGGTAGGTACTAGAAATATATCTTTCTCTAGAATTTGGGAAATCCAACTAGACCGCTGTTTGGCGGATAAGTTTTTGTGTCACCAAAATTTGAATAGTAAGTACCACCCTTGATAACTCAGAGTACGGTACTTTGACTGTCAGTTCTTTAACAAAAATTGGAATTTCTTGAACTGCGTCAGTAGTAATATTAAAATTAAAAAAGTTGTTATAAGTTAAAAAGTACTTTTATAAAATCTAACAATGAAAACCCATCAAAGCACTCTGAATGCACAAGCGAAGCCTTAGATTTTTATTTTTAAAATATAACAGATACGCCAGTAAACCATAGTCTTAACATACGTTAATTCAATGTAGTGAAAAGTATGAACTATTATTATTATGAAAACTAACTTATTTGAAATAAAATAATTACATTTAGTTAATAATTACGTTTAATTTTGTTGCTTTTTTTGCTTTCTAACAGTATTACTTTTTTGCAAATTAGTTATAAGTTTGTTTTTGTTCCTAAATTTTATGTTGTTGAACATCATATTTAAGTGATCAAATGGAAGACGCTGCCTTTTGCACCACAGTATTTATACTAAAGCAAAAGGCAGAGCCACATAATTCATTGTATTTGTATTTTTTTTTCAATAAATTATCTTTATCTTTATTTTTATCTTTATCTAACTTGGTTATTACACATTTTACCCGTGTATTTATAAAAAAAAATATTATCAGATTTTGTTAGACCGACGTTCATGCTACGTTTTAACCCCCATCGCCATTCGAGTACACATGTTCTAAACAGCATGAGCATATGCAGTATCCTCATGCTGCTAGCAGTAGGAAAGGAGACAGTCAATACATGCGGATCAGCAAATACCCCACCTCTAAAGATAGTTGGAACGTACTGTTTTCTTCATGATGTTATTCTTCACCCTTAAAACCAGTGATGAGAACAAACACTGTATCAGAACTTGAATAAAACTCAGAAATGTCTTTACAGATATTTTATTTCACAAGAATAAAGTTATTGTTGCATGAGCGACAAATATATGGTATGACTTATCTCTTTATAAAATAAAAATCAAAGTCAGAAGCAAAGACAAGTTTTTTACGATTTCATAAAGCAGAGAAACCGGTTTTTCATTTACACGGTTTTAGTGGTGATAAAATATAATTAAAATATTTTATACTAGCCGTGCTTTCTGTATCTGTGTCTCTGTTGGTTTACGAGTGGTGTGAGCCGCTTTCAAACGACTACTGGTAAAGTTGGGATTACAATAGGAAGAAGGGAAATGCCAAAAGATAGAAAAAAAATATGTCTAGGCAACAACGGTTTTTTTTAAAAGACTTCAGACATCTTAAGCATTGTCGCAAAATTACTCGTCTAGCAGTTTACATCGAATACATTTCAGATAGTGTGCTACAGATTTCCATGATCTAATACCACCTTACTTTTTTCTATCGGACTGGTTTTAAAAGCGACATCGTTTTATAATTGACATTCTACAGACTTGAACAAAAAGATTTGACCCTACTTGTGCGATAAAAACGTCTAGGCTGTGAAACGCGTTGCCTGAGTGGGTTTTCTCGATGGTTACAATCTTGGTATCTTGAAATTGACAGTTATTCGATTTCTTCTGCTTAAAATCAAGCAAGATGGCGATCAAATGTTAAATGTTTATAAAATAAATAAATGGAGGATGTTACTATAATAGCTAAAAGGGCCTATAAATGGATGGCGGTACGACTTAAACCAATACCAGAAGAATTTAACTGTTATGGTTATAGATAAAGATAAGTGAAAAGAAGACCATTGATACAACTGGAACGTAGTAGAACGAATAGTAAAAGCGAGTAGTTGTAGGACTCTTGGCAGAGTCCGCCTGGGGAAGTACCACACCTTTGCCAGTTATTCTACCGCCAAGCAGGAATGAGCAGACATTACTGTGTTGCGGTTTGAAGGGCAATGTTTCCAGAGAAATTACAGAGCTTAGAGATATAAGATCTTAGATCTCTGGGTGACGAGCGCAGTGCAGTGCTAGGTAATGATTCGGACTCTTCATGTTCAAATAGCTGCGTGTCACTGTGCTGTTATGTGTTAGGCACGTTGCTTACCTACAGGCACATGTCCTGATCGTCTTGTCACTCTTTATTTATAAAAAAAAGTTAAAATTAAGTTATAGAAGAAATTTTTAGCAATATTAAATTTCTCATTAGTCTGTTATAATAGTCTAATAAAAAGTCGTTTAACAATTATTGTGAAATCGGAGCTTTCGCTACATGCCTAGCACATCTCATGTTACATTCAATTAGCATATTAGTCAATACCAAAGAGTTTGCCTATACTATGTTTAGAGTGGGAACAAACGCTTTACACCGAAAGCACGGGTCTGATCACTCTTTCCTTGTCGCTCTTGTGGAAGTGTCATACTTTTGCCGTGCCACATCATTCTGTTGCCATAGCAAGTATGCACGTCATCTGCTTACAATTAATACAAAGGAAACGTGTGAAAAAACCTGATCTATTTACGTATTCTTTATCTAAGGTCAATACATTAAATATTTTTCGAAATATTCCATTGTGTCTCTCTAATAAGGAGATAATATCAAAAATTCTCAGTTCGCGGAATTAACAATTCCACCAGCGTGTTTTATATTTGACGGCAAAGTCGTAAACCGGCGAAATGTCCACCGTGCTTTTATATTAGTGGAGATTATTGTACGCTAGTTTTTATTTCTAGTTTTAATTAAAACTCCCTGAAGATAAGGTTATTTTACGTAATGTTTTCTGTGAAATTAATGAAAGGAATTTCAAGGAAATTTCAGATTGGAGTTCTTTTAACTATTATTGATATGTGTTTGCAGTCTACGATGAAGCGTGCTTATTTGTAAGAAACAAATTCGCTCTCGGCTTGAAAACATCAAGATTATTAACCATCGGGGAAAACCCATTCACGCAACGCGTTTTATCGCCTTGATGTTCTTACTTCCTCTTTACTTTTAAAGGTTTTATGATCTAATCTTACGATCAGAAAAGCGCGGGTCGTATTGGCCGCCACGCTTGCCTGAACGACATCATACGCCGGGCTTTTTCCACCGCCAATGTCCCAGCCATACTCGAACCGCGCGTCTTGCGCGTGACGATGGCAAAAGACCTGACGGCATGACTGTTGTGCCTTGGAAGTTGGGTCGGCCCTTAGTATGGGACGCAACTTGCGTCGATACTCTGGCACCATCACATCTTCCAGAGACACATAGTAGGGCCGGTGCAGCGGCTAATTCAGCTGAGCGACTCAAACGGCGCAAATATGCAACCCTCGGAAGTGGTTACATATTTGAGCCCTTTGGGGTTGAGACATTGGGACCGTGGGGGCCGGGAGCTCACCTCATTTTCAAAAGCCTATCCGAGCGCTTGGTCGACGCGACGCGTG
This sequence comes from Ectropis grisescens, assembly GCA_017562165.1. Classification (NCBI taxonomy): domain Eukaryota; kingdom Metazoa; phylum Arthropoda; class Insecta; order Lepidoptera; family Geometridae; genus Ectropis; species Ectropis grisescens. Next base: position 23,139,553 of record CM029773.1, read on the forward strand.
ACCAAAATGCTGGCGTTTATTTGGCCCAACGCATAAGCATTGCCATTCAGCGTGGTAATGCCGCCAGCATGCTGGGTACGCTTCCGATTGGTAGTGGGCTTGAACATCTTGATTATCTATAGACCTACAGTGGTCTATAGATAATTCAGGTGTGCTTAGTGTAAGTAGTTAGTTAGGTTTGTAGTGTAGGTAGTGTATGTAGTTCTCATTGTATTTTAGTTTTGTAATAAAGGCTCTGCCCAGATAAAAAAAAAAAAAAATCTTACGATATCTTTTAAAACTATATTTATTTTGAATCTGACCCCAAAAATGTTCTATCCTACACATTAGTAACTGACGCAACAGTTAATATTATACAGGAATTCACGTCAATTATTGACGGTTCAATTATTTGGGTTATTGTTATTCATATTCCTTTATTTATAAATATTATTTGCATGCCAATCTATTTCATCATAAAAAATACAATCTAGCATACAATTATGGATACATAGGTATAAACTCGTACGTGTGCAAATTAAATTATGAATTAAATTTTACGTTAACTATTTTACTGAACGAAATAATCAATGAATTTAAATAACCACTACACTAAATAATCAATTAAATTTAATAATCAATTAAATGTTAAGTCTGTATGTGCAATTTTATCAAAAACACTGGACTGATAGTGAAATCAAAACATCGAATGGACACAACATCCTACTTCTTATTATTGTAGATGAAAGTTTGTGTATCAAAGAATGTTTATTTATTTTTTCAACAAAAAAATTTGAAGGTTTCCAGCTGAAATTTGCTTTATAGATAGCTCAAAGGCATGGACTAACAAAGAGGCTACCTTTTTATCCCGAGATAGTAACGATCGGGAAATACGCCAATGAAGCTGCGAGATGCTATTTGTATTTCAATAAAACATATTTTTGACTTATCATGTACGCATGTACGCTGCAGCGGTATCGTATGGCGGTAGCGTTTCTATCTGAAATTAAGCTATCTACATAGCCATAGTAACAAAGTTATATCTTGCATTTACAACATTAAAAATAGGTAATGAACCGTTTACACCTTCAAAGGAAACATTAATTCCCGTTCCACAAAAGCCGGAGTTTAATTCCCTAATTAAAAGTGGCAGATGCAGGCACTTTACTCATTTCACACCTGAACTACCTCTTTTGGGTTGGATGGTAAAGTGCATTTTTAATCGCGTCTTGAAGGAAAGGGGTTGAGGGGCCATTTTTATCTTTTGTATAATTCGATTATTACGTGAAAATGGGTGATACTTAGCTAAGGTCGACGACGTCTCCTCGAAAATTTTCCCGAGTTTTTATTTGACACTTTAGACAGACAGATTTACCATTAAATGTAACTCGAGCATAATATATTTTATAGTAGTAGGTAGGTAATAGATATATACGGCACGGATTACAAAAAAAGTAAACTATTTGACCACATTTGAATTATTCTTTTTTTTATTGACTTAAAAAATTGATGATTCTCAATTGTATTCAATAAATAAACGGATAACTGACGATTTATGTAGCCAGTCTAGTCCGAATCAAGTTTCGATCGCGTCCGGCAATCTTTTTCAAGGAGAGTGCGTGCGCGAGTTCTTAGCTCGTTTAAATTATGCAATAACCAGGTTTGTTTTCATAATAAAAAGGTTCTCAATTGGTTGAAAGTTTTTTTTTTTGTATGTAGATATCTCTGCCAATTGTGAAAGAGTTGGTCTCATATAAATTTTATAGAAATCTGTGTAGTGGTTTTTGAAATCTCAAAAAAAAAATTTGCTTACATCTACAACGCATTCGTAAAACATAACTGTTTCATTGGAACAATGTGTTGATTTGATTTTACAAATAGTATGAAATTGTGTCGAGTGTTCGAATTTAATTTCAAATTCAAGTCGTTTATTGTTTTTTTCGGAGGAAATTAAATTAGATTCAGACTGTACATTTAATGTCGAGACCAAAGACTGTAGCGAGTTGCCTAAGTGGATGTTTACCAATGGCTACTGTCCTTATCAAATCGAGAGTGAATAGTACGTTATATTGTAGACCGCATCGTCTATATACATCAAGCGATACCAAATAAGTGCAAATCTATCATTTTTGGAAAAAACCTTTCGAATATAAATCAAATTCATGTTATCTTAAGTGTTTCATATAGTAAGTCCATGGACTTATAAAAAAGTTGGATGTAGTCTCGCTAAAACAAAAACTGTGTCACTAGAGTCGGCCACATGTGCACGTATGTGTTGTCAGGTTGTCACTGATAGGCTGACACGCACACATATACACAAGTAGCGCGTGTAATAACCCATTGATGTGTGCGTGTCAGCCTGTATGTGACAGCGCACACGTGCTTATTATGTTATTATTTGTTATTGTTATTATTATGTGGCCGACTCGATGGACACAGTTTTTATTATAGCGAGACTACTTCCGCCACTTTATACGTCCATGAGTAAGTCTAAACTACAAATAAATAAATGATTAAATCCAACTTTTAAGCCCGTTCTTATTTTGAGTACAAAAACTACCCTAAAAATAAAATTAACATTATACTCCATCATCAGAAACAAAAATGTCAGTAATTAATCTTACCCTTTCACGAGCTGTTGACTCTATCGCTGAAAGGATTTAAACTTTCGGCCTCATTAACTAGAATATTCATATTTTGATAGCGATTCCTATAAATGTCAGCAAAATTTAAAATAAACGAAGTGGAGTAGGCAGAAAAGTACCTAAATGTTTGTGTCCAGAGATTTGTTTCGTTACAATTTAGACGACGGGGCTAACAAGGCAAGTGCCCATAAAAAACAGCATAGCACCACGTAGAAATTGGAACACGACGAGTCCATTCTCGTCATCTTCGGATCCTCGTCGTCATCCATTATCATTTAGCAGGGCATGTACTTAACGGTTAGCAACGCGCACAGTGCCCTATAGCTATTGGACATTTTAACTCTTCACGTTACTTTGTGGTACTGTACTATTATCTATTGTCACTTCAAAAATATTTAGCGATGCAGGCGGGATTCAACCCAAATACCCTACAATTGTGAATACAGCATTCGCACTACTTAGGCATTACAGCTTCATGTAATTTCCCTCATACATGTATAATTAAGGGTTGCGTTACTTGGTACAAAATCCTATTCATGTAATGTTTCCTGGAAAAATTCGTTCTAAAACTATAAACAATAAGGCCCCCATTTGAATAGTCTAGCTTATTACAGTTTATTTTACTATATTTGTCTCTTATTCAAGAACTCATACCAAGAATTTTCTGGCCACATCTTGCCACAAAATAAAACTCCCGTCACTATTCATACCAAATATCAAAAGATAAGTACTTATCACTTGACAAGACCATAAATTTGATACAATATAGAGCTATAACATCTCCCTGCATTGGGAGATCGGCAAGAAATCAGGAGCACTCATATAAAACTACTGTTCCGTACAGACGTCTGTCACGTTTAACGACGATATGTAGAGACGGGGCGCGGCAATCAGGGACTCTGCGCCGTTTATTGAAATCTCAGCCTTTTGAGTGTAGAGTAGGCACTAGTTCAGAGAAAACATCTTACTAAACTTGTAAATGTGAGTGTTTGGATGTTTGTAGTTCGATCAATTCGGAATGTCTGAACGGATCGGGGTGTAATTTGGAACACAGTAGCCAGATTACAATCTGGTAAATATTTTAACTATGTCGAAAAAACGGGAATGGGGAACAGTACGGATAAAACAGTGGGCCGTTGTTAGTTGTTAATTAAAGTAATTTTATTTTAATGTTTTGAAAGTGTTTTTATTATTAATCTTTTACTTATATTTTTGGAGCGAAAGCTTTTTTAGCGGCGTTTATGATAGAAGAAAAGAAAATGTTGACATCATCGACATAACAGCGTCAGGGCGTCGGGGCGTGGGAACAACGGCAAAGCTGCGGACGGGAAAGCATTTTAAATGTTTTTTGAAGTGAAAACTGTTTTGGCACACCACGCATAGATTTTTCATTGGCTGTGGATTTGAACTCAAGCGTCACGCTTGTAAGTGAAAGAAATCTTAACTATGAATTCGGGACCATGACCATCTAGTCTAGATGACCAAGCGTTGAAGATTTATTTAGACGACAATGCTTTGAAGATTTATTTAGACGACAATGCTTTGAAGAATTATTTAGACGACAATGCTTTGAAGATTTATTTAGACGACAATGCTTTGAAGATTTATTTAGACGACAATGCTTTGAAGATTTATTCCAGACTAGCAGCGTCCTACGGTTTCACCCGTGGAGTTTTTAAAGTGAGTTATCAAATTCTGAGTAATAAGTTTTCACGTTCAGTGTTATGGACTGTTTTAGACTTTTCATTTGCAAATAGCTGCGTGACACTTGACTGCTATAGACAGGCTTCACCATCATGCATGTCTTACTCTATATTATACAAAAAAGAACACAATTTTACTCTACGATAATGTCTACAAAATGTTTGGTAAATTTTCCTGAATTTATTTATTTAGGTATACAAAACAGTATACAGTTAACAATAAACTTAAATAATTATATAACAATTTACAGTTTTGACCTAAACTATGCACCTAACTACGTATACACCACATGAGTAATTAAATGACATCAGGAAAGATACTAATTAAAATTAAGTTAAATCAATATAAATGACAATATAACCATATAATAAATCTAAATTCAAGTTATTAAGTTTGATTTGAGTTTACGTAATTTGTGAACACAATATATTTGACATCATTTATGAATTTATACAGTTTTCGACAGAATATATCAATATAATTGTGATGTTTGTCTGATATTTCGTTGTATTGGCGACACAGTTTAACAACTGGGTTGTCGTAGGATGTATTATTTTTGTATACACCTAATGTAAACGTGTTCGCAAGCCCGTTGCGTAGTCTCGGCTTAGTATTTAGGTTTATGCTTGACAGAAGAGAAGGTGAGTGTATTTTTGAATGGATAATTTTATACAAATAATCCAAGTCTGAGTTTTATCGTCGAGTTTCTAGTGTTTATAATTTAAATTTAGTCAATCTATCTTTGTAAGTTTTGAGTTTCTGATTCAAGCCTAATTTGAATTCAAAAACTTACACAATATAGTCGTTGAAATCTGTTGTAAACTACTCTACATCGCCAAGATGATTGTCACCGATATCCGTGAGAGGGCGTCAGTTCGTAAAGTTTTACGACTAGCTTCCGACCCGGCCTCGAGTAGTCTAGTGAAGTGGGGGAGGACCTTAATACGGTAGTGCACGGTGATCCTAATACAGTGCGGCGTGTAATCTTGATTGGATCTTTGGTTATGTAACGTCTAAAAGGGGTGTTTTAAATTTGATTTATCTATCGTGCTTGTGTATAATATGTCTGTAGCATCAACCTATATATTATCTGCCTGTAATAGCTACTTACCAAAACAATTTAGTACATTTGGTTTTTATTTTAACTAGTTCTTGTAGTACCCTTCCCGTTGTTTTCCGAAGAATAGATACAGCCTATCTATTCTTCCAGACTATAATTTAGTCTATGTTCCGAATTACAGTCCGATCCGTTCATACGTTACGACTTGATTGAGCAACAAACATCCATACATCGATATTTATAATGTAAGTAGCATAATTAATACGCTTTAAGACGCTCAAGTAGAAAATTTAGCTCATCTTAAATTGAACCGATTTGCGTTGTAAAATTGACAATTTACGCAAAAAAATGGTTGTCTGTAATGATGCGGCACAAGCGTACAATAAGCGTAAAGGGGCATAACGGGACACTTTTTAAAATTAAAATTAACGAGGTTGTTACACATATAAATATAACGGGACACTCACGTATATATACGTGAGTGTCCCGTTATGTGTGTTATATGTGTCCCGTAATCCAATTAAATATGAGACACTTTTTCATGCATGCAGCCGGCGTTCATCGATTTATTAGACATTGTCGCGTCAATAACGATGACTTTAGATCCTATAGACTTTAGATATATATCTCACGCTCACGGCATTAGTATTAAAAATAATTTAGTGTAATATCTGTATTTAGATATTATGTAATACTATCTACTTATACTAAGATTGTAACTGTACAATTTTAATATTGCTATGCCCTAACAGGGTAAATGCTTAGCCTATTTTGTCAGCTTTGTATTATGCTATAAATGATTGATTGATTGAATAAACACGTAATAAAAATACCCTAAGACTGTAATTGTAAGATTAAATACCATTCCATTTTGTTTAAATTTAAACTACTTTCTTTTGCAATCCGAAAGAGCACAATATATTATTTTCGTTCCCATAATGCCGGCACGGAGGTGTGTTTGGTCGCGCCCACAGAACCCGCGATGCAAATCGTGCATCCACCGCGGTAATGCACCGTCACTTGTTATAATAAACAGGACATCAGTTTTGTGCACTGGCTTCGTCATAATTTGGGGTAACCATGAAATAGTCATTAGTTAAATTCTAACATATTTTTAATGTTTTTTGGAGTGAGAATTGGTTTTGGCTCGCCACAGACAGATATTTCGTGGGCTGTGAATTGAATTCTAACGTCGCTCGCGCTATGTCGCTTGGAAATGAAAAGAAATCTTTGGATAAACTTGAGACCATGGTCATAAATGCTGACGCATTTCTAGATAACCATGCTTATGGTCACGCCTTCCGGTTTCAACCGCGTAGTTTCCGAAGTAAGCTATCAAACTCTGAGTTATAAGTTTTCACTTCTATCGGCAGTATGACTGCCAATTGTTTTTATGGTATAGAGTGCCAAGACGAGCGGGATATGTGCCTGATGGTAACCACTATGCTGCTCATAACAGCAAAGTGTCACGTAGATATTGGAACATAAAAAAAAACAAGTTATTACTTAGCACCGCACTGCGCTCTACCCAGAGATATAATATATAACCGACCTAACTAGTGACGTAATCATAATTATGACTACAAATGAAAATTCGGATAAGAATCGAACATACATCACGATTGCAAAATCGAAGCTTTTAGCCTAGTGGTGTAGTCATACTATAGGACCTATTCAAATTTACGTTTTGACGAATTGACGAATCAAGTGTATTTTACACTTTAAAAGTTAAAGTAAATTATTAAAGTAAAAGTTTGAAAAGCTCAGTTTTTTATTCGATATCTTCATTTTTAATTGTACTTTTAAGTATATATTTTCTTTGACATGACAAAGTCTAATAAATCGCTGATCGCCGGCTGCATGCACGAAGAAGTGTCTCGTTATGTCTCGTTACGCTCATTGTACGCTTGCGCCGCATTTATAAGTGTTTTGTTGTGACGTCGTCACATTAAACTATCGTCCGTGAACCAATTGACTTTACAGACAACTATTTTTTTTAAATAAAGAGAGACGAGACGATCATTACATGTGCCCAGTGATGACATGTGTGACAGCACAGTGACACGCAGCCATTGGAATATGAAAAGTACAAATCATTACCTACTGCACTGCGTTCGTCACAAAGAGATCTAAGATGTTATATCTAATGTTTGCCTATTACTGCTTGGCGGTAGAATAACTGGAAAAGGTGTGGTACTTCCCCAGGCGGACTCTGCCGAGAGTCCTACCACTACTAAACATTTCGTATGGATATTTTTACTATGACTTAGCTTGCTAATATTATTTAGCAAACCAATTTGTCCCAAATTGCTAGTGATTTACAAATCAACCTAATGTTCGCCGTTTTTCCTGTACATTTTAAAAGTATTCAAATAGTTATTTAAAAAAGTATACAAAGTATTGCAGCAAAGTTCCTGGTATTTTTTGATGTTCAAAATGCAGCTAGTTTTTCACAAATAGTGCCAAACTCATGGCCACATCGCATTATCTAGGTGATGAATGCAATCGCTTCATCGCGGCTCGCCTCAACCTGCCTGATATATCCGCCTCCCCTGGGCGCGGCACACCCTGGTCACAGTATAAATATATCCAGAAAAATAACTGAATGTTGTGTATTCTGCAGTGGTATTCTTTGGAGAGTACTCGTGTAGAAACACCAACTATTTTGCCAGTTAACAACAAATAATAATATGCAAACATTTATGTTTTCGGGCAATGTGGTATTATTTAACTGGGTGATCAAAGTGCAATGTTAGATAGGGATTTAGACTTATTAATCAAATGTCTAGAATTGTTATATTACGAATAAACGTACCTACTTATTACTTCCCATCAGCTCTTGTCTTGCGCGTTTTGAGCTGGTAAAACAAAAAGGTGCATTACAAAAGAGTGGTAGTCATTGGAACTGTCAAAACAAGTGAAAACTTGTAACTATTATCTTATTTTTATACAATACTAATGATTTACAAAACCTCAGTTGTATAGCTGCAAATATACTACTATTACGTATGTCAGTGACGCAAACATCACGTGTTACGCGCATGCCCCGTTTTGCTGCTTGAGAGGCGGTGGACGACTCTCAAACGCTACATCGCTACATTAGTATACGGCTGACGCAAACCTACAAAATGTTTCCTTACCAAAATTGCTCAACGCGTCTTAAGGTACAAGTTCGCGCTGAGACCGCGACCGGAGACCGCGACAGGCACTTGACTCTATAAAACTGTATGGGCGCCAGTTCGCGCCGAGACCGCGACACATCTCTCGCGACACGTGTCTCCTGTTGCGGTCTCGACGCGAACTGCCGCCCATACAATTCCATAGCGTCAAGTGCCTGCCGCGGTCTCCGGTCGCGGTCTCCGCGCGATCCGCTACCTTTACAAAGTCTTCGCTTCGATTATTTTAAACATACAAGTTTACCTACTGTATTAACTGTGACTAAACTCCCGCGCGATTTGCAAATGGCACGAATGACGTTACACTGATAGGTGCATTACTATGAGTCGTGTCTTCAGACAGACAGTTTATTAAACTTTGTTATTGTTAGTTGTTGCTACAAACTAGGAAAATAGAAGGCGTGTAGATAGCAAAATATAAAAAGCTTATGATTCTAACTTTTGATATTTCGTACTGTCTTTTAATTTAGACTACTTTTTTTAGTTAACCTGCATATTATCTAATATGTTATCTATCTCTAATCTAATGTATCTGCATGTTATCTGGATGGATAGGATTTTTTGAAGAGTACACCTGAAGAATCACCACACTTATACCAGTTTTATTCTACCGCCAAGCACGGTTGTGCAAACAACATTGTGTTCAGATTTGAAAGGAAATGTTTTCAGAGAAATTACGGAGCATATAGATAAATCACCTTTTGTTGATACACCTTTCGGTAGCGTAGTGCAGTGCTAGATTATGATTTAAACTCTTCATGTTCCAATAACAGAAGTGTTTGTTCCCATCAAACACAAGTCTTGTTGATCCCGTCACTATATAATCTATAGCACAAAAAAACAACACATAATACATCATATAATAAATATATGATGTTGGTTGCTCAATCGCGTCGAAACGACTGAACGGATCGGAGTGAAATTTAAAAATACAGTTAGGTTATACGGTCTGGAATACCTAATACATGAAACTGGAAAAAATATTACCACAAAAATTACCGAGATATACAAGTCAAAAGTATAACAACCAAAATAGACATAGGCTACTATTAAACTGGGAAAATTACGGAAATGAGAACTACGCGGGCGAAACCGCGAGGCTCTGCTAGTATTAATTTAAGGTATCCCCCCTAGCTAAACGAGTTCTTTGTCCAGTTTTCAGAGCTATCTACTCATTTGCTAAATTAAATATCAAGTGGTAAAAAGTGTCTTAAATTTTTACAATTTCTTAAATTTTTTGTTAATTACTTTATTGTTTACATAATCTCCTTTCAACGAAACCATAAAAAAAATATGTAATTTTAATTATTATACATCTACCTACTCAAAAATCTGCCGTTATTTGAAGTTTGTACCTAATTACCCCAACGGATAGGCAATTCTATTACGAACATTCAATTTTGGTACCAATATTTTTTCAAACGACTAAAATCTGATTTTGGTAAGTTAATTCTAAAATTTGAGCGTAAAACACTCTGTGTCTCTCTTGCTCTTTCTTGCGATGTACGATGAGGTACGGCCTTAAGCTAAATAATTTCTGTTTGAGAATGATAAAGTCGCTTTCAAGAAATAAATGAAATAGAAACTCGTTAATTTAATATTCGCAACGTCTCAATCATAAAAAGGTTTATTTCCTTATTTCCATTGAGAAGGAAATACATAATTTTCGCATTTATTACGATACCGTTCGCTGCTAATAAACTCCCGATTCCAGATTTATATTAAAATTCAGAGGAAAGAGCTCCTGAATGAAGATTTTCGTTGGATACATTAAAATCTGTTTTCACCGGTTTTATTTTTGACTGTGGTTTAATTTGTAAGCTTACGAGATATATTTTGTCATTTGCATCTGGATCGACACTTTTTTTTCCACTCTTTTGACATTGGATCGATTTCAAAAATTCTTTCTCCATTGGATATGTACGTAATCCGTGAGGTTATTCATTCATAATTTAAGAGCGACGCTCTTATGGGTGGAGTTCTTTCCATGTACTTCTACACTCCGCCTTCTCCTTGACTTCCTAATCCGTGAGTACTTCAGGCTATTTCTATATTATGTACCACGGGCGAAACTGGGACAAACCGCTAGTGTAGAATATGTATATGTTCCCACTGCCAGTATTTGGGGGTTTATCTTGCGAGAACAGAGTCAAACAGTACCATGCTGGCCAAATGTAATCGAGTGACATCATTTTGCAAACGCATCGGCTTACTCACTATGTTTTTCTTCATTAGGAAAAGAAAAAGAGGTGACAAACTTTATTTGCACTTGGTAAGATATTCAGAAATGTAGGCAGGAAACTAAACGATTGTGAAATCATATTATTATCATAACTCTGGCCTATTTCTTTTCACCTACAATCTTGTCTCCTTTGTGGAAACAATATTACCTATGGTAAATCACTTAGTTTCTATCACAGACTAAGTAGTGTTGCTATTTTAGCTAACTTAAAAAAAATAAAGAGGTCTCAATTTGGTTCTAGGTTTTTTTTGTTTGAATGTATGTTAAGATGAATGTAAGCTCGGCCAATTGTGAATAACTTTTAATTATTTTTTTATTTGATAGAACATAGTTCAAAATTGGTCCCATATTTTATCGAAATATAAAATAAAAGTGTTCAAGTGCTAGTTGGACTCGCCCGTGAAAGCTTCCGTAGCAGCAAGTAACATAACATAAAAGTTCTTGTAGTTCGTTGTTACTTTAGTAAGCGTAGTAACAATAGTGAATTTAGGACGTATTAAAATAAAACTACTAAGGTACTAGATCTCATTCAAACCAATTTTCGTTGAAAGTTTGGAAAAGTCTTGCAAACTATTCAGTTTAGAAAAAAAAATGTTAGAAACCTCAATATATTTTTGAAGACCTATCCATAGATAGTCCACGCGTATGGTTTTGAAGGAAAAAAAAATCACTTGTACGTATGCGACACCACCAAAATTATAAATCTATTTTTTGTATGAATATCTTAATGCGGTTCACAGAATACATCTACTTACTTTGTTTCAACAGTATAATAGTTCATAAGAACTACTCCAAAACTATAAAGTTTTGGAGAAAAATGACTGTGACATACGGACGACTAGACAGACAGAGATGAGAGATGATCTATAAGGGTCCCGTATTTTGCCATTTGGCTACGGAACACTAAAAACGACATATCCTGTATGTGAGATAAATTTACATAAGTACACGCTCACATTTTAGACTTGCACCACACGCCATGTCCGTCGGGAAGGCAATAACAAGTCCATAAACCGTTTTACTGCCTTTGTTCGAACAAATGTATGTCGGTTTGACTTTTTAAACAATGAACGTATTTTTGTATGGGAACAGAAATAATTCTTAAGACGCTCTCGAATGGACTCCGAAAGGAAAATAGCTTTTTTAAAGTCGTAAAACCTTCGCTTTAGTGGTGGGATTTCTATTCTGACTGTTATTTGGTCTCTTCTTATGGGGATTGTATTAAATTTGTGTTGGAATCGTTGCCAGGATTTCCATTCAAAAATAGCTTTCAATACGATTTATGTTTTAAAAAACTTCAAAAATGGAGGAAGTTCTCAATTCGGTTGATTATTTTTTATATGTATATTACGCGATAGCGCCGCCAATTGTTAATCAATTTTGGTGTTTTTTTGTTTCGTACCACAGTTCAGAGGGGTTATTGTCGATTCGCCACAAAGTAAATTCGTCACAATTTGTATACTCCATACATTCAAAGTAAACTAGACACAGTACTTGCAAAAATGACACGACACGAGAATCTGTGATGAATTTACAACAACTTTATTTACCTGTGACGATGTTCATTTGTTTTTTAAAACATGATTCCATGTTTTTTAAAACATAGAATCATGTTTGTGATTCTATGTTTTAAAAAACAAATGAACAACGATATCATGTTTTAAAAAAACGATGATATCATGTTTTAAAAAACAAATAAACAACGTCACAGGTAAATAAAGTTGTTGTAAATACGTCACAGATTCTCGTGTCATGTTATTTTGCAAGTACTCAAAACGAAACAAAATGTTAAACTATGACAACTAATAACTAGTAGCAGCACAGAATCATCATATGTAACGGTAATTACTCATTTGTTTCGTTTTTTTTACGGAGACCAATGAGAGTTTCATTCTGGTTTCTACTGCTTACCGAACTTGGGATTCCGCAGAAGAAGCCCTAGTAACCTAATCTTATACATAACTCAATGTAGGTTTTGTCGGTCGTTCCTGTTTAAATTATGATACATGTCGCGAGACGAAAATTATCCAGTTAACTAATGACACACTTCCGAGCGTCATATGCGTAATTTAATTTTCGGTCAGTAGAGCTATCATAAATTAGAATTACTCACAAGAACTAAAAAAAAAGAAGTTTTCATTTTAAAATATAAAAAAACATATATACGGTCAAATTGAGAAACCTCCTTTTTTGAAGTCGGTTAAAAGAAGGCCTAAGATTGCCTATAGAAGTGAAAAATTATAACTTCTTTTTTTTGTATTCTTTTAATTTAGCATTAACACAGACTCCAGCGTCCGTGATTTTTGTCATTTAGGTATTTGTTTAACATATTTCTTGAGTTAAGAGAAGAAAAAGAAAATAGAGGGGTTAGGGAACATATCCAACCTATTTCTGGTGTTATTTTGTTCGACTTTACTTCTATTTTCAAAGTTTATTTCTCCCAGATCAGATTCTCCACAAAAAATTTGGTAGGTTTCAACAGGCGCTTCTGAAATTGGCACATCTGAAAATTGCAGCAAAATTGAATTGAATTAAGTGCAATTTTATTAACATTAGATTAGTATGAACTTTCACAGTGAAATTCCTAATTGTAGACATTAACCGGTATTTTTTTATAAACTGATTTTTTCCTAAAAAAACTACCAACATTTGGCAACTGTTTCCTATAAGTGCTTACTTTACAAAAATATTTGAAAGACAAATTTCATTCGTTTTGTATTTTTTGAATAAACTGTTAGCTAATTAAATAGTCAATAAACCAAAACTTGCCAAAAAATAAGACTTTGAATATCAGAAAACTCAAGAAAAAAAATGGTACCTACCTTAGGTATCATTTTTTTAAACAAAACAAAAATAACAAACTAACTTTACCAGCGTTTTTTGGTATTACACACAATTACTTTCATAATTGCCACCAATGTTTTTTTTTATTATTTATTTATTTAACATGCCGCCTCTAAACGTTTGTAGCTTCTCAAACCCTAATCCTCAAAACTCCGACCTTCCTCAGTCATTCCTCTCCAGCATCCCGCCATGTCGCCACTAATCTTCCTTCTCATCTCCATATTCGGTCAAGTGCTCGCCGCGTCCTCCAAACATCAGTACAACAGCACCACTTGTGACGACTTTCAGGCTACATTTGCTATCAGGTACTTTATCACAGTTACATATCAATCAACTTTTAATATTGTCCTGTGTATTTTCAGAGATTTTTCTAATTTAGTATAGGTATTTTAATTACAATTGGCAAAGAGTCCTATAGTAATAGGACTCTTTGCAGAGTTCACTGAGGGAAGTACCACATTTTAGCAAGTTATTCTATCGCCAAACACTAATTTGTAAATATTACTGTGTTCCGGTTTGAAGGGCAATGTTTCCAGAGAACTTACAGGGCTCAGAGATATGACATCTTAGATCTCTCGTTGACGCTGTGCAGTGCTAGGTAATGATTTGGACTCTTCATGTTCCAATAGCTGCGTGTCACTGTGCTGTTATGTGGCTGGAATGTTGCTTACCATCAAGCACATGTTCCGTTCGTCTCGTCACTCTATACTATAAAAAAAAAAAATGTTTGTGCTGGACCACCATCCCATCTAATGTTAAGTAAAGATACGGCTTATCATGGAGCGGGCTAAGCTAAGCAGATTAACTGTAGACTCGAAGACAATCCATTGGTCTGAATTTATACAATGATAATAATAGTCAGCTGATAAAGTCTTCTTCTTCTTTTTTCATTTTTAACTTTTAATCGGTTGTATCATATATGTCATCTGATTCATCATGTATTAATTTCTGGCTTCTATCCCGTAGTGTTATGTTAGTGTGATATGTTTGATGAGTACAATTACGCCAACGTCTTGTGCAGGATGATGTTATGGACTTTTGACAAGTGTGTGGTTTCTTGTAGGCATTCCACAGTCTTGACGTTTATTACGAAAGTGGAGACAAATCTCTTTGTTCGAGTGTTTGGAATGTCAATCTCTCAAGCTCAAGAGTCTTCTGGGTCGAAATCAAAAAGGGTTTTTTGTTTTCAGAAAAGTAGTAGGTATATGGCACGTGGTAGCTATTATTCCAGACAAACAATTTCCCGAACGAGATGTCAACTGCTCCGTGATGGAGCTAAGTGAATCTGACGGGGTAAGTATTCATTCAACATTATGACGCCATTCATCATCATGGTAATCATCCCTCTATCTTACTCCACTCCTGGACATACGCTCCCATGATACACCACTAAGCAGTGACTCGATTTTTCCCCTTGTTCCCTACGGCAGTACCAAGCTGCACTTCTGGTAGTGTCGTGGGATTTTTTCCGTTCTGCACTACTAGCCAGTAGTGTCGTGGTTCACCTCAAGCCACTGCTCGTAGGATTACGTATATCTTTCGATCGAATTTTACGCTATGTTTATCGATTTGGAGACTCCACTATATAGGACACGTCTAATCCCACGTTTATCGGTGCAATGACAGATATAACTCACCCAATGTCTCTTTTGGCTTGCTATTACGTTTATAATATTATGCGTATGCTTCATAATAATATGTTGGTAACCTTATCAATGTGATGGATGACTATAAATATACTCTCTTTGAAATTTGAAAGAGAGGTACATTATTGTGTGAATAATGAATAGCTATGTTATATGTAACGGCTGGTTTAGTCAGGAGAACGGCTACTGGCGATTCGGAACCCTGGGATCAAATTCTAAGCGCACTACTGTCTTTTTGAAGGCATGTGCGTAAGGCCACTAAGTTAAAAAAATACATTGTGAGGAAACTGACATGTTTCCAGAATCTTTAACGTCATATCTCATCCCCCCTACTCACACTGGACTATCGTAGTGGATTATGACATTGATTCTCTCCTGTCGAGAGAATACCCCGAGTCCCAGGAGTGGAAACATTTAGTGGGATTCTTATGTATGTTATATTGATTATTTTTATTTATAGGCTGGGCTGAGATGGTTGCTGAGAAAGACCAAATCTTTAGAAGAAATTGCGGTCAAACTGGACGGTAAATCTACTACCCTCCGCCAGAGATACCACAGAGAGCAACCTTACGACGTATGGTCTAAGTCCGTGGAAGGAATCAACGGCTGTTTCCAACAGGTCATGTCTATCGACACTGGAGTTAATGATACAAGTAAGAAGATATTTAACTCGTTAATTAACTTAAATCATTAAAAGAAAATTACATCATAATTCATACAAAAAGTATACGTCATTTATCTATTACAATAACCCACCCGAGCAGCACCCGGTGCAAAAGTGCCCATTATACTGGCCGCATTGCCTCGTTGGATTGCTATGGCCAGCCTTTGCAGCAGGCACGATCCGGCGCGGGAGTCCCCCGATTTGTCGCGTAGTTTACGCCCCAACTCGCTAACCAAACATTTAGCCTCAGTTCCCCAACTGCCTAAAGTCTCCACAGCGAATGGGACAAACTCATGAGATGGCTCTAACATCGCATACTTTCTCTTGTTCCTGGCGGCGTCCTCCGCAGCAGCTGCCGGTGCCAAAATTGATCGGGTCAGATGGCTGGGAGCCACAGTTAACTTAAAATAATTAAACTTCAGTTACGACTAGTCTAGTGCCGAACGGTGCCTGCCGATCCGGAGCCCCGTGTTCAAAGCCCACACGCACCGCTATCTTTTCGAAGTCATTTGCATAATGCCGCTAACTTAAAACGGTGAAGAAAAACATCGTGAGGAAATTGACATGTACCTAGAATCTTTCGAAGTCATGTGTAATCTCTGGGCCAGCGTGGTAGATTATGGTTTTGACTCTCTCCTTGCGAGAGAAGGCGCGAGTCCCAGCAGTGGGAACATTCAGTGGGTTGTTGATGATGATAAATTAAACGTGCAAAAATTGAACAAATATGTACTCAATCTATAAGAATTTTTTGATCAACTACGTCGTAACGTATGACTGGATAGGGCTGAAATTTGGGCCATAGTTAGTAAAAAAAAAACATATTGTAAACATAACTTTTTCTCCTAACATATTTTTTTTAGTTTTAGCATTAAACATGCTACACTTTAAGCCCTCTACACACGATCCCTAAAATCAGAGGAAATCACGTAAAAGTAATGGGGAAGAGCATAGATCGCACCATAAATCACCAATCATATGGTGCGATGTAGATAAAAAATAAAAACAAAAGTAAGAGCATACAAATTGTATCAATGTTTTTTTACAATAATGATTGAATTTTTGATTGAATAACTTCTTAAAAACTAAGTTTTTATATATTAATTGCAGTAAATCTAACCTTTTCCTCCTATATTTTAGATTGGGCAGATGTACCTCCACGCTATTTCAATTATTTCAGACTAGATTCATAAATTTCATGAAATATTACATTAATATTAGGATCTTTACGATTTGGTTTTAATATAATTTATTATATCATTGTAGAAAAAGTGGCGACACATGCAATGATGCAGTTACACCTGATGGAAACTGGTGATTCATCCGGACCGTTCCTGCTACAGATGTTGTGGGGAAGAATGATCTCTGCTGTCATTTACAAAAGAAATCGGGTGAGAGGACCGACGAAAAAAGTTAGCTACAAATATTGTTTTCAATGCACGATTTTCATCAAACAGCCGAGATTCCCGTCCACTAAGAGACAAAGTCAAAACCAGTTCATCTGTTTGAGAGCTACCATACTATATAACTCACACAGTCGTGTCAAACATGTAAACACCGCCTCGTTTTTGCAACGGGAATCTTAACTCAATTATTTTAGTATAAATGTCATAATAATTGCTAATTACTTATTGTACTAGGTTGTATATTACTAAATGTTCACACTGCTGGGACTTGTTTGGGGCCTTCTGTCGCAAAGAGAGAGAGTCAAGGCCATAACCTACCTCGCCGGCCCAGTGTGGGTTGGTGGATGTCACATGACTTCGGAAAATTCTAGGTACATGTCAGTTTTTCACGATGTTTTCTTTCACCGTTTTTAAGTTAACGGCATAACGGACATGACTTAAATAAAATAAGCATAATTTAAAAACTCCAAAAACCCGTCTGCATAAAAAGTGAACCAAACTACATACCTACATACTATAAAACTGAAAAGA
This sequence comes from Ectropis grisescens, assembly GCA_017562165.1. Classification (NCBI taxonomy): domain Eukaryota; kingdom Metazoa; phylum Arthropoda; class Insecta; order Lepidoptera; family Geometridae; genus Ectropis; species Ectropis grisescens. The sequence continues at coordinate 23,157,447 of CM029773.1, forward strand.
ACAAGCACTTAGATTTCTGGCAGTCTAGAATTCTATAATATTATTATGTTATGGAATTAATACTATTATTGCAGAAAATAAAATATATTCTAGTAAAGGAACATAACAACGGAACAGTCGGAATCCATTGAACAACTAGATTCGCTGTAGAATAATAATCAACAAACTCTTGACATAGTTTGTTGACTTTCATTTTTTTTATTTGGACAATATGGCGTCTGGTAGCCGCCATATTGAATTTATACTAATGTCATGTTTTTAGTGTCACTCGCGAGACTAAGAGGAATCGATTGACGAATCATAAAAATCGGCATAGGCGTTTGGTCTGTGTAGTGCTTCAAATAATCATACATACATACATATATAGACTGATAAACACATTACCACGCCTTTGCGTCGCGCAGTCGGGTAAAAAGACGGTGACGCACGTGGGATTTGAACACGGGGCTCCGGAACCGCAGTCGCCGTTCACCCGACTAGACCAGCTGCAGCTGTAATCTTTTATAATACTGTGTATAAATTCCAGGGTGTAACACAAGAGCAGCTGAAACCAGTATTCGAGTTGTTATCCAAACTGAGGGGACCACAGCGATTACCGAAAATATGCAAGAATCCTCTAAAAGACCTTTTGTACTTTTAATTTATCATGTGCAGTACCTACCTATAATAATCAATGTGTATTATAATACAAGTAATAATTGTTTATTTAATTTTTTTGATAACACACATGTGAAAGTTAAGATTTTTTACTTTTATAGGTTTACACTTAAAACGACGATGCGGTCTATGATGGAGCATGTTTACCTAGAGGAAACCGATTTACGCTTACCATAGGGAAAATCCCACTCAAGCAACGCATTCCACAGCGTGGATATTCTTACCACAAAAGTAGGTTCAAACCTCTTCGTTCGTGTCTTTGGAACATCAACTATGAAGCGATGTCACTTTCTCGAGCTACTATCAATCTAATAGAAAAAAAGTCAAGGTGTGTATAAGATCATGCAGATCAGTTGCTCTCTATCCGAAGTGTATCCGATAAAAAACCGATAAGCTAGCACACAGGTCACTTTTTATTGCGAGGGAATAAAGATACCGGGAAAGTGTTTCTAATAAGATTAAACTATAATGGAAACTAATATAGGTACCTATCTACTACTATGGTACTATAGGTAATATTGTAACCTATCTAACTTACTACTTATCCGTATCCAAATTATCCGTAAATCTATGAAGGTCTAGAGATATTCAAAATGACCAACCTTTCTGCCAGCCAAAAGCGACGCTTTCACATCTATTATCCTTTTATTGTATTTGAACTTTCCCAATTTGGACACATAATGTTTATACTGTGAGTCTTCTTGTGACCACGGCGTTCGTAACGCTGCCAAAACGTCGAGGTAATTAAACAATTAATTATATCGTGGCTAAGCCCCGTACAGTTTAAAAATTATATTATCAATATTTTGAAAGTGGCTGACATAGCTCAAAGGTTAAGTAAGCTGAATTGGCAATGGGCAGGCCACATCGCTCGCGGAACTGACAACCGGAGGGGAAGAAAGGTTCTCGAGTGGTGACCACAAACTGGAAGACGCAGTGTTGGACGCCTTCCCACTAGAAGGACAGATTACCTCACGAAAGTCGCTGGAAACCGCTGGTTGCAGGTTGCACAGGACCGTTCGTTGTAGAAATGTAGGGGGGAGGCCTGCTGCAGTGGACGTCTTGCGGCTGATGATGATGATGAATATTTTGAAATAATACGCGTAGTTTCTATTTCCCTCACTTTACTTTGATAAAAAGTAGCTTATGTGTCATTCTAGACTACAAGTTAGTTGTGTTTCAAATGTCTGCCTTTTCAATTCAGATGTTTTGACGTGATTGGGCAATAAGTAACTAAATTTTCGCATTCTTAAAATAAGAGAGATGTAGGATTAGTCTACACTACCTCTTAGTTTTTGATAAGAATTCCTTCGCTAGCAAAGTACGAACTTTCTTAAGGAAATAAACACTATATTTCAGACTTTAGAATGCATTTATTACAGTTACCCGTTCAGAAAGCAATGAATTTAAGTTCTGTAAGCATTATTTGCGATCGCTTCGTATCGTGTCCAGTGGCTAACAAACTGTGAACTCTCACGCCATCATACACGGTATCATACAAAATAGAAAGAATGGACTTGGTAAGTAAAATAAAGTAGAAATTTGACGCAAAGAATAAGGAAGTAAAGATATGACATCCTTAAGGTTTGCCACACGACATTGTAGTTTCTCGTTCTTTGGTCTCGTCTCGTCTTCAATCAGTGGCTAAAGATATGATCTTAAATAAAGTTGCCGATAGATAGTGTATCAGTGTCACCTAGATTATAGATACAAATATAAATACAAGGTTTATAAATATATAACATATATAAATACAAAAATAAACTTTTTCTGTGTAGTTTTTGAAGTTTTAGATCATTTGTGGCGCTAGGAAAAAAAAATGAGTTTTTGGTGATATTAGATCACCTAGATTTATTGTACACTCTACGAAATGCATCCAATAAAACTAATAAACGTGCAGCCTTGCAGCGGTATCCACGGCTGTGAAGTCTTTTACGCACATCTTTACTTTGTGTTTAGCTTTATATAATCATTTTAGCGTTTACATACAAATTTAACACATCTACACATTTAATCTTTGTCAAATTCCATATAGATTGGTGCCGGTTTCGTGCTACTGCCTTATTAACTGGGCTTCTTTATTGCCCCGTTAGATAGATAATTTTACGTCGTTTGGTCAACCATATCATGAATGTTATGGAAAAGTTACTACCCTTTTGTGGTAAAATTATTTGGGGGACAAAGTGGTTACTACGCATACTTATTTGATTTTTGAGTTTTAGGTATCTTTACTAATCATCTATACTATAATAACATAAAAAAACCTTTTGAGTTTGTTTGTTTGATTGAACGTTAGGAACTCGGGAACTACTGGTCCGAATTGAAATCTATCGATTATTTTTTTGTTGGATAGTAAATTTGAAAGTGAAGATACCAAGATTATAACTATCGGGAAAAACCCACTCAGGTAACTCATTCCACAGCCTAGACGTTTTTATCACAAACGTAGAGTCAAACCTCGTCGTCTGTGCCTTTGGATTATCCACCATGAAACGGCGCCGCTTCTTCGAGTTACTAGAAGTACGATAGAAAAAAGGGCAAGGTGGAAAGAGTAGTCCTATTATACAAATTTGCCTTTGTCTCAGTCTTGACAGATTTGATTTCATTCTACGTGACAAACGTAGAATACACCTATGTCAATATCATTATCATGATCAGCTTATACTCGTCCACTTCGTGACAGGACCTTTCCAATAAAACGCTACTTAGTTCGTATCATAGAGTGGTCAGTACGATATAGGTACACTATTATTTTGTAAGCAAAATTTTTACAGCTTTATCTATTGGCATTTCTGAACACAACAACTTGAAAAAGAATCTAAAATCTGATGAAAAAAAAAACACGGAAATTATGGATATAAAATAAAGTAACGGTGTATATTGAGTAATCACAGAGTAAGATAAGATTAGGTTATTATTATTCTGCGCTTTCATCGCTATCATAACATACTAAAATACTATAGAAACTATTGAAAAAGATTTTGTAAGATGCATATGTGATTATTATTATTTGTTTTGTGCATGGTAATTTTCATTTATTTGAGATTTTCTTTTTATTCGCTTGTTTTGTTTTGCAGTTACTTTAAGATAATAAGTTTGATTTTGTTATTTAATTTTGGCTTTTACTGTTTTATTTATTAGTTGCAAAATTTATAAGTTTGTTTATTTTACTCTAAATTTTCTATTATAAACGTAAAGTTATCAGGTTGTTGAACATTATAATTAAGTGTAATAATGGAAGACGCTGCCTTTTGCGACACAGTTTTTACACTAATGCAGAAGGCAGAGCCGCAAATTTTTTGTAACTTAATATCTGTTCAATAAATTATCTTTATCTTTATAAACCTCGGTAGACGTAAAAGGTGAAATTAGACAAACTATCCATATTCTTTAAAAAAATCTAATCAGCCTGCTCCTCGGCTTTACGTTTCCAACCGCCACAAGCTGTGTTTTGTAAATTTTCACTGCATTTAGTCTAAAGGCATTTAACAATATTACATCGCTTCTAACAATATTAACAATATTATTCGATTTTTTTCGCAGAAATATTTTACAATCGAAATTAACAAAGTTATCAATTTTTTTAAACATTTTTAAACCTAACCAGATTACCTAACCATAAAATGTATTTCGTCGTTCATGTCGTTTGTCATAATACAATTCGTAAAATATTATGTTTTTAAACAATACAATTTTTTTTTATTCTATCATAATTCTAAGATTAAGAGATCCGAAGGTAATAAAACATAATGCCCCAGATTATCTTATCCCCAGCTCTTCACCCCTCCCATTACCCTTTCTTCAAAACATCAGGTGCACTGAAAAATTAAAATTCATTCTGTTTGAGTAACGACACAGAAAAGCGTCGTAAAATTAAAAAAGTGCCTTCAGGGATACAAAAGCTTATCACAAAGACTGAATAACCGAAAAATAACGGAATCCAATTTTTTAAGCTCTTCTAGTGTCCATGTGTACAGATGTGGCTTACTAACTATATAAAAAATTAAATGTGGCAGGGTAGATGATATAGTGACCTTTTTGCGACTTTATCAGAAAATTTACCACATCTGTGGCTTAAAGTATTTTGTATAACTCGAGCTCTTTGTATCTTTGCATCAAAAAGTTTGAATTTGTGAAAATCCTAGTTTACAATTCAATCTTTCGTTTCTTAATGTACTTACTTAGGTAATAATATTTATAATAATAATTTGTATGAAAGTACATTACATTTTTATTTATAGAGATAAATACTTCTATAATATAATGATAATAGATACACAAAAGAGAGAAATTGTTCTAAAACACTTATAAATTAGAACTACAAATAGCACGATATCACTTATGAAAAATGTTTAAGGTACGCGAATAAAAAAAACCGGTACGACTTTGGAAAATACCGTTTTATACCCTATTTAAACCTACCCCTAGGTACACAAATACCCCCTAGGGGTACCCTTATCCATCTTGAATAGTCAGTTTTACGATCCTATTATAAAATGGTCTTTATTACCGTTTTATTGCTAAAAGACTTTAGGTAATTTCGTCACGGGCTGAGAGGTAAAGATGAGATTTAGAGGTTTAAACCCATCAAAAGTTCGGTTTAATATTTCGGTCAGCGAAGTCAATCAAAATTGTTTAATTAGTTCTTGGAATTAGATTCTGAAGAGACAATGGATGGTCGTTAAAGTTTTCAGGAAGTTGTGAATTCCTGCTTAGATAAGAAATGAGGTTTATAATTACTGAGGTCGAATGAAATGATTAGAAATAACATTTAAAATACTAAAATCATTTATGGTTATGCATATAAGTTTGTACTTTAGAGATAAATTAAATTATGTTTGTTGTTACGATGTAAAAAATTGGTTGTCTGTAAAATCATTTATGGTTATGCATATAAATTTGTACTTTAGAGATAAATTCAATTATGTTTGTTGTTACGATGTAAAAACTTGGTTTTCTGTAAAGCCGGTTGGCTTACGGACGATAGTTTAACATGGCAACGTCATAACAAAACATGGATAGATGCGGCGCAAGCGTACAATGAGCGTAACGGGACATAACGCGACACTTTTTTGTACATGCAGCCGGCGTTTATCGATGTATTAGACGTTGTCACGTCAAAATGTACAAATTAACGATAAATATAGTAACGATAAATAAACATATCTTTTAGAAAAAAAAAATCTTCTATAATAGGTACCTATGGCAAATCGTTTAGAAATTGATCAAGGCCTAAACTCGTGCTTTGTAAAGTTAGAAGGACCGAAATTTGTAGCACATACGAGTGGAAAAATTAATAAGCTCATATCAAAATATTTGACTTTAGCTTTAGGTACCTATCTTTTATCACACAGTTATTTACTATCAGGCGAGTTAGTAGTCAAACGAATCTATGTGCGCAAAAAAGTGAGGCGAAAAGATATCGCTTCTTTGTACGTAGTTGAAGGGTTCTTAGTAGAGTCCGTCCGGGGAGGAAGTACCACACCTTTGACAGTTATTCTACTGCCAGTGTAATGAGAAGACATCAATGTATTCCGGTTCCAAGGGAAATGTTTCTAGTTAAGTTACTCAATGATACATTAATCGTCTGTGAAACTATATAACAGTTGACAATGTCAGGGAGCAAAGTTTGGTCTCACTAGTCCCCACCGTGGATGGTATACAGACGCTTTTTGCTTCTGTTATCAAGAATAGTTACAGGGCATTGATCTAAAAATCATTTTATATTTCTGAGTGAGTGAGTGAGTGAGATGATTTGGACCAAAATGATTTGAATCTTCATGTTCCAATAGCTGCGTGTCACTATACGTTTACGGGCAGGCATGTTGCTTACCATCAGGCATAATAATCTGCTCGTCTCTTTACTTTATAAAAAAATATGACATCAAAAGTGTAACATTACACAGCACTGACTCAAAAATATTTAACCTATCTAATTTCACATACATATAAGAGTATTTATACCCACTCACAGAAACATATTCCATCATAGTCATAGTCATAGTCATAGTCATAGTATTTTATTCATAACGAAAATGTTACATGTCACAAAGTTAATCCATAGGGATACATCATGTGTACATTTTACACAAATATCAAAATAAAATTAAATAAAAAATTAAGATATGAACAATAATCAACAATGTCACATAAATATTAATGTCAAATCTGTTTAACTTAAGTAATCATAGTCATCGAATAATACATGAAAATAATTCATAACATTCATTAAAAGTAAGTAAAAATAATTAAAAAATGGATATAAATTCAAAGACAATCATAACAAATTATGTCAATTTTATTTCGGTCAGATCAGAGTACCTATAAAATGCCTGTTCGATAAGCCAATTCTTTAGTTTCTGCTTGTATAAACTTCTTGTGGCAGCATCTCTAATTACGCGCGGCAGACGGTTATACACCTCTGTCGCCGCGACGTGCACCAGTTTGTCCGACTTGGTCAGCCGGTGCGGCACCGCGCGCAGCCGGTGCGCGTGCCGCGCCGCGTCTGGCGCGCGCGTCAATCCGGTCCCTGTGCATAAACAATAGATATAAAACGAGCGAAGTGGAACACCCTCTATTCAGCCGCGTCAGCGTCACGGTTGTGACCCCACCCTGTATAAAGTACAGGGTGTGGAATGCTTCTCTTCCGGTACCTGTGGACAGATTTCAAAATGCTGAGCTGTAGCATTTTCATATTAACATAAATCTTCATTCAGTTCACATGTAGAAACTTTGCGAAATGTGTGAATGTGTATGAGTGTTGCGAGATTGTGTAAGTGTATGAAAACTAACGTGGTTATTTAAAAAAAATATACACGGGTAACTCACGTTCAATGTGCTAAACGAGCTGCGAACCCGCGCGCGCACTCTCCTTGAAAAAGATCGCCGGATGCGATCGAAACTTGAGCCGGACTGGACTGACTATATCAAACGTGAGTTACCCGTGTATTTATTTAAAGTGTGTAAGTGTGCTTATGTGAATAGTGTGTAGACATTTGAACATTCGTTTTTATGTGATAAATATTAATCGAATTTAAGGGCTAGTAAAAGTAATTAAAAGGCCTATTCAAGGCCTAAGGCAAATAAACAATCCTTGCTTCTGAATTTCGTATACTAACTTATTAAATGTTATATCACACTTCACTGAATTCAGTACCTAGCAACCATTATTTCTATTATTTTTGTCTATTCCTAAACCTTTCTTAATAAATAATAATAAAGAATAATAAATAGGTATGTTTATTTCAGGTAAATAACCCGTAAAAATACATCAAATTTTAAAGAAGAACAATAAGTTATGTCAATTGTGCTGTACATTACAATGAACTCTCTTACATTATTAAATCTAAATATTATATTAAAATCCTAATACAGAACTACATCATTTTAAATATGTACGTACTATTTGCGATTTTTGCTCTCTGCAACCCACGATCTATATAATATTTACAAATTTACAACATTTTTTTCTTATTCTCTCAAGAATAGATCATCCTGTGACACCGCACATTTTATACGTGTGTATTTGCTGAGTGCTACTGTGCGCTGGACGCGAATCAATCACGGCAACTCACCATCCGCACCTGATGCTGCTCGTCCCATCAATTTACATACGCGAATCAACAAATCACAGATTCGTTCAAAAAACTAAAAACAGAATTTATTTCTATACCTATTACCCCAGGTGAATGAATTTCAAATAGATATTTTCAAATGTTGTTGGATATTTTTAGTTTAATAAATAAAAATAAGGCTATTAATTCTGCCGTAGTTACAAAGGTAAGTTTAAAAGAAAAATATTGATTACATAATTCATCCAATTTTTATATTCTTATATTATTCATTTTAGTAAAATTTTGAAATTTGGAAATTATTAAACAAATAATATTAAATAAAAGGAAACAAATAATTGTAAGCGCTTTATCTAAGACGTTTTCAAGAAAAATATTTAAAATTGCATTTTTAAATGGAAAGTGACGTAATTATCATGACATAGTTATGCTTCATGGTAAACACAATGTCTGTTCATAACATCACAGTGTCACAATATGGTGCTATTGGTATAAGAAAATTTCAAATTACTTCATAGGACTGCCCTCGTCAACCAGAGATGCGAGTTGATTATTACCGTGCCTTCCTCTGGAATAATTCCTCTGGAAAATTGCCCATTAAACCTAAATACAACGATGTGGCCAGATTATTGCTTGGCAGTATAATAACAGGTAAAGGTTTTTGGTATTTCCCCAGGTAGACTCCGCAAAGAGGCCTAACACTATGATAATGATATATACGTATGTAAACCGTAGGTTCACTTATTATAGTACCTACTTACTTACAAATATAGTAGTAGTTTACTAACATTTTTCCAATAAAGGAGACGGAATGCGGTCTAGAGTGGCTCTCCAGTCTTGCCTCTATGTTCGCTTCCGCTTCAATGGAGGAATGATAGATTTTCTCTCATATTCGAACATCTTGGCTAAGATGGTCGGCAGCTAGAGGCTCACCCTCACAACTGCGGCTAGGGATAGCCGTAGTTCCGCCTCTGTGGCCACATTACGGCCTCCGTCCTTCCACTGAACACTCTGCTACTTAGAAAGCTGGCGGAAGACCCTCATCTGAAAGAATTTACTGGACCGATTTAAACTGAGTAAAGGCGGATCCAGCTTTAGTTTCAGGGGGTCAAGGGCTCACTTAGTCATAAAACTGTGCTATAAATACATGCATGTTTTTTATCAGTGGTCCACCGACAGGTACTGGACCCAGTCCAGAGGGTCAGGTCCAGTGCACCACGCAGAGGTTTCCCAGCCACGCACCCCATTGCTAAACGTTCTTCAATATAAGCAAAGTTTGTATTATGGGAGCCTAGGAGATATCTAATAAAATACTAGTATAATAATATGAGTTTACACACATTCATACTTTTTTTTCTCAGTTTTTTCTTTGGACTTTAATGACAAGTCACATGGCGGCCCCGATCATTTATAGCAGTTGTTATGTTAAGTCATATTTATACTCATGATATACAAAAACATCCAGACACAGAATAAATATTTCTATTCACAAAGGTTTGTCTTTGGTAGAAACCAAATCCACAACCTTCAGGGGCAGACTTACTACCAACTAAGCGACGAAACCCGATAATCTACCCGTGAATCAAACACTCTTGTTTTGATACTAACCGTGATAAATTAGGATGTCTCGATAATTACTCTTACCTTTAGCGTGTCAAACACATGACTAAACACTTGAAACTAATTGCCAACCAATCCATATAGACACTGTTTACTTACCTCCAAAACAATTATAAGTACAATCAAAGCGACCCCATACGCTGTCGGCGACTAATTAGTCGCCCGAATAGCTTTTTAGTCGCTCGAGCGGCTTTCAATCGCGCGGTCGCGCGGGTTAATGAAAAATCGTCCGGAAAACGGAAGAATGCGAGTGATCCGGACCGTTTGACCGGGGTAATTGGCTGGGTTTCAATGAGGACACTGCGGTTGGTAATTAAGAAATAATGAGGAAAAAATTCTATAGAAATATTTGTATGTTATGTGTGTGTGAGTGTGTGTGTGTGTGTGTGTGTGTGTGTGTGTGTATGTGTGTGTATAGCGATTTCGTAAATAACATGATAATCTATACGGTGCCCATCATACCAATTATTATACAAACGTTATTTTAACAGACCTCAAAAAAGAAGTCCAGGTTATATGTTTTTTTGAGTAATATTTTCTTTTGACGCCCCACGGACAGATTTTTCGTGGGCTGTGAATTGAATTTTAGCGTCACGCTCTGGAATAATAAACAATCTTCGCGTGAACTCGGAGCGACGGGTAAATGCTGACGCATTTCTAAATGAACATGGACATGGCCACGCCCTCCGGTTTCACCCACGTAGATTCCAAAGTAAGCTATCAAATTCGTAGTTACATGTGTTTTTATCGGCAGTTCATAACACTGCCATTTTTTTTGTATGTAAATTACGCATTCTACGCCAATAGGGAATATGTATGCATTTTTTTTATATTTTTAATTCACTTTTTACATTATTATAACACAATTAAAAATATAAATACTCATGTAAATGTACAAATTGATTTTTTAAATAATATTTAAAATATCGATATAATTTGTCCAGTTTAAACGCCGCTATCTTTCCCGCGCCTGCATGACGTCACAGGCCACGACCTGTGTTTACTGCAAGTGCTGCAGTGTTGATTAATAACTAACTAAATATGAAATAATTGTTTTGGCATAATGGCGGGACATTAAGGATTCTACGCAAAAAAAAAAATTGAGCCAATTTAAACTACATGCATATTCCCTATTGTGAATCAATTTTGATCTTTTTTTTTGTTTGGTAGATGATAGTTCAGTACCGTGCTACTTTTAGAATTGAAAGCTTATGCTATAAGTGTACTTTTTAATGAACAAAACTCCTGAAATTTACTCCATTGTCACCGCACGCTTCGCGTGATTTTATGTACAAGTATATTATGTATGTACTCGTACGTACTGTAAACAGTTATTAGTTTTCACTTCTATCGGCAGTCCCTTTACTGCCATTTTTTCCTTTTTGTGTTTCTACTTAAACTTACAACATTAAAGAGTCTACGTGGATAAATAAAATAAACAGTCAAACGATCTTTGTCCGAGCCAATTTAGAGCAATGGACCAATGAAGTAGAATCGTTAAATTTAATGTACACTAACTTGATGCTATAAAACAAGGTTAATCTCAATACACCGATAGCACTTATTATCTTTAGTGTTGGGATCTAAAAAATGTCGATTTCGATAAAACAAAATCTAGAAATTCTAGTAAAACAATTTTAAGAAAAGAAAAAAACTGTTTGTTTCGATAATAGATTTTGATTTCATTGAAAATATAATAATTTCTTACTTATTTTTATAAAACTGAATGCTTGGATGTTTCAATATTTCTAAATCATGTCGAAAAACTAAATAAGTAAGTTCCAGATTTCAACGAGATTCAGCAATCTCGTTGAAATTTGGAACGTAGATAGATTTTATTCTAGCATAATGTTTTTGTGTACTGGTAACCTCTGTAGAATTATTCCACAACTTATACCTAAGTTATAGCATGGTTAACAACCGTGATAGATTAAACAATTCTTACCTTTTTTTTTTAGATAATATGAACACGGATATATAATAATTTTCCTTTGGTGTACTTGGTTAAGTTATTCAAGAAAAAGGGAAATAAATTCACATTAAAAAATACTAGGAACGCTCTGCTAATTTACCCGCGTGGTTCCCAATTACCATTCTCAGACCATTATCTACCTGTGCACCAAGTTGCATCTAAATCCTCTCAGTAGTTTTTGCATGAAAGACTAACAAACGTACATCCATACATTTATAAAATTTTGCGTTTATAATTTTACAAGATTAGATTAAACCCTTTTGTGTGTGAAATGTTCACCAATATTTTTTTATACAGCAGCGGTAATTACTAACAATTGAATACCAAATAAACTACTGTGTCTCCTATTGTTGATTATCGATAATTCGGTCCATCTCTAAAACCGGAAATAAAAATCGTAAATGAAGCCATTCCGCGCTGGGTCTCGGTACCATTAACTGCGTTTCGGGAGTCACGTTTACTGTCCTTTTATTTCAGGTGGTAAGTTACTTATTTATTTGGGGTCATTGACTTCGAAGAATCGATGCGTGACGTAGGCAGAATATGTGGCCACTATGTATGTTATTTTAATGTTCTGTCTTGTACTTTGAAGTGTAATGTAATGGTAGGAGTTTTGTCCGTCCGCATAGTCCGCCCCCGGGGAATTACCACACCTTCGCCAGTTATTCTACCGCCAAGCAGTAATGATCAAACATTACTCATGTTCCAATAGCTGCTTGTCACTGTGCTGTTATGAGGCAGGCGTGTACCATCTGGCACATGTCTTGCTTGTCTCGTCGATCTTTGTTAAAAAGTTGCTGCTAGCCTGTGTCACCAATCTGCAAACTGTTAGCGGCCGATTGAGTAATCGGCGTAACAGTTTAGTACCCTTTCATTTATTTGAAATGGAGTGTCCACGGTTTGCTAGTGTTGCGTTCAATCTTCGCAATTTGTAAATAACATTTTAATGAAATAAGATTTGCATATATGTAACAGATCAACTCCAAATTGCTGAACAAATTCAATCATTATTTCGCCAATAGCAAACAATTTTATCCCTAAGTGAAATAAGTAATCCACATTACACAGAAAAAAATAATTTGTCTTTCTGTAGTACAACTTTATTGAATTTGAACATTTTAGTTTGATAGAGTAAGGACTATATTTTACGTTACGTTGCGTTTCATTGTGTGGTGTTACGTTGTGTTGCTCTGCATTATGTGGCGTTGCGTTGCTCTGCATTGTGTGGCGTTGTGTTGCATGGCGTTACGTTGTACTTCCTTTATACATATCTTCTTTTCCATTTTCGTAAGTCATACAGTCGTCGCGTCGCGGTATCACTACTTTATTTTAAGACTTTTCATCTATATTAATAATTTCGTTAAGGGGTACGGTAGGCTTGATCGAAACGATGAATAACAAAACATAAAAAATATTGATTTTGATTCAACAACAAATGTCCACAAAATTCGGATTATGGAGAATTTCGTTAAATTCTGATGGCACTTACAAACAAACCGCTATCACCATCTTTGGCGTGAAGCACGTTTCGTTCTATCAATTAACACATTGCGTGCGTCCGTCGCGCCAAAAAAGTATTCATCACAAAAGACGGTGACTTACGTGACTATGTAAAACGAAACGTCTTGCCGCCATATTGGAATTTTATTAGTAGGTACTTATATTTAGTATCAGCATTGCACCCGTGCGAAGCCGGGGTGGGTCGCTAGTATTTTTATAATTTACTTGCAACGAAGAACTTTTTAATTTACCTAAACGTGTTTTTTTAATGTAAACGTCAGCTTCAGTTATGTTTTGTTATACGGAGTTGAGATGGACTTCGGCCGCCATTTCCGGTCCATTAACCCTTAGCACGCCCTTATTGCTCCAATATCCCACAACACTTTTCGCTTATTCAATTTATTTCTTATTTCAAAGGGTCTGAAAGTGAATTGACGTAGTTTGAGATTTGTTACGAACAATTCCGGAAAACGCAACATGAGGTTACATAGAACACCTCCATTACAGTTGGTAGCTGGACGCTTTGAATTAAATCAAAAAAGTACCAAAAATCGTGTATGTTAAGAGTTTCTTGTTCGTAAAGTTACCAGTTTGTCTATTTTTTACCAAACATGATTTTTTTTAAACTTTTGTCAGCGCGGCACAGACAGATTTTTCGTGGGCTGTGAAATGAGTTCTAGCGTCACGCTCGGCAATCATAAGAAATCTTCGTGTGAATTCGGGACCATAGTCATTCTCAAGGCCACGCCTTCCGGTTTCATCCGCGTAGTTTCCAAAGTAAGCTATCAAATTCTGAGTAATACTAGTTTTCATTTCTATTGGCATCGGCAGTTCCTATGACTGCCATTTTTTTTACATCCAATCTTATTAGGTTTAATTGATTTTAATATTATAAACTAGCAGCGGCCCGGGGTTTCAACTGCGTAGTTCACGTTATTTTTCCGGGGCAAAAAGAAACCACAGGAGGCTACTAGTATGTTATATAGAACAAACCATCGTAATTTCCATAATGTTTTCATAATCATAATCTTTATTTGCGTTTATGGGTACATAAAATAGATGTAAGTAGAACATTAAGACCGCCATAATATAACGGTTTTACATAAAAATAAAACCGATATTATGTGCCGAGAACGGAAAACATACAGCATTATATGAAGAAGCAGTATGTATACTTATCTTATTAATCTGTGGTCGACGTCTATACCATAGACAATTAGCTTCATCTTGACGCCACCAGAGGGCGCCGCAAGCGCGCCACCAGCAAGGGCACCCGGCGCGGTGCGATCTTTGGGATTCATAGTCTTCACCAGAAAGCCCTTTCTAGAATGCTGTATGTTTTCCGTTCTCGGCACATAATATCGGTTTTATTTTTATGTAAAACCGTTATATTGATGTGCCTCAGGAAAACATACAGCATTATATGAAGACGTGTTTGTTATCTGCTGGTGTAAGTATGTCCAAAAATTAACAACGCTATGATGACTGAAACATTTGAATACTTATTAAAATAAAGTGTTCAATAACATTTTGTAATTAGCTAAATTAACAAAGCTAATTTGTGTGTGATGTAAACTTTGAAGAACATGATTAACCATTTATGTTAATTTCGCAGTAAATTAACCTAACATGCTTAATGTGTTAAGATATTTCCATATTTTGCTTAATAATGTCATCAATCGATTGGGTATTTGATCATCCAAAGGCTACTGCTATATCTGGTCCACATCTCCTAGTTGTACGTTCATGGCACTGTCTCACTGGACTGGACATATCCAATTTTTAATAACAAGATGTTAAGCAACTGCTATAGATAAAATTTATTTGATTTGACTCGAAAGCTATTCTGTTTTTCTCAGATAGGAACTAGAAATATGTGATAAGACACAAATTATTCTCATTTTCCATGTTCATACTGCTATATAGCAATAATACCTATGTATATTTCGGTCTATAATATTTAAAAGGGGTTATTATTTAAAGAACCGTTCCAAACAAATATGTTTTACATACTGTTTTTGGAGGAATTGGAAAACAACCAATCTACATAAAGTACTCTAAGACTTCAGGTAGCTATAGAATTCAGACGATTATCGCTTTCAAAATTTTAAAATGTACATAATTATGAAGTTCCATTTTAGTGTGTTGTCTGCAAATAGGCGACATAATATAAGTACATACTATGTGTACTAATTCTGTTTTAAGCGATAAGCTGTTATTTGAAACTAGACTTATCCGTGTTTTAGCTGTCAGCAGTTCTTGAATTTTAATATCAAATTATAATTATTTTGATCAGACTTAAGATATATTATAACATATTTAACGCATATAAGTCCTCGCTCGACCATCGTTTCGTCTGGTGCCGAGTGACAGTAAGGGTTGGCAATGATTCACACTGACCTAGCGTTATTTTATAAACTATTTTTTCTGTGAGTTTCTCACTCAAATCTACCCTCATTTTCCCAAAAATCTAGGGTTTTATCAATACTCATGAAGATTTCAATGTAATGATACACTCTACAGCGACATTTACCTAGAATCTTTCTAGGTCACGCGTTATCCACCAGGCCGCACCAGCCCGGTGGACCATGGCTTTTGCCGACTCCCAGTGATGGGAACGAGTCAGAAGGCTGGGCTGGTTTCGTATAAATATAATTTGTTTGTTGGCTGGTCGAGAGCCACTACCTTGTACGTCCTTATTGTACAGTTCGAATGTGCTAATAATAACCAGGAAAGAATACTGGAATTTGGGTTCATCAGAGCTTGTCCAAAGCATTTATAGGCTTTGTTGACGACATTTTGCAATTATTTGTTGCAAATGGATCTTTTGAATCCGTTTATTTATAAAATATGGTGGTTCTTAGTCGCTGTTTTAAATCTCATCCTCAAGCTTAAACTTAAGATACCGTTTACATAACGGTTCTGCTACAATTATTTCATGTTACTGTTCACCGTATCTACTTTCAATTTGGTTTTGGTGTTATCTCGAAATGATAAAAATCTTAAATCTTTTCCATTAATATTTAACCTTATTATTACTTATCAGATTTTATAAAAGCGAAGATCATACGGTTTCTCTCTTCAGAATAGAGACTATACGGCAAGCTGGGCACTCTTTCACAAACTAAATATTAATCAACATTATCGCTCATTGGAATTGAAAACACAACTGCGTAAGACGCGTGTTTTTAAATTATCATGTGTTTTAGGAGTATAAACATCATCATTGTCAGAAGAATGCCAACGATTCGTGGTCATAGATTCCTTCGTTGTTGTGATAGAGTATTAGTCGTTAAGTAATTATTCGTAGTTAGTATTGCTCATGGTGCTTTGTGTATTGAAACATAATGAGAAGTGGCTCCGCGCCACCACACCATCGCAGTAGGTACTACAAACATCCTTTTGTTAAATCATGTAAGTACAAGTCATACTTGACGAAGCTGTTACTGGTTAAATCTGAGATGGCGGATATTAAAGTCTGCCGTATGGTACCAGAAACAGTAAAATTTAAGCCACCCTTCAATTCCAATTTAAGCAAATCAAATCTAACTTTTGCGTCAGATGTAGGTAGATTCATGTACTTTTCTATAAACGCTGTTATGTGTAGATATATGTGCGCCATAGTTGACCTGCTCCTATTTTCTGTCAATAACCTTCCAGATACATAATGTGAATATACATAGATACGTGCTTTCTCGATCATAGTTTTGAGGCATTTCCAGTGTCTCGCGGCTTCCGCAACCTAGAGACGTAACTTGGAACACTGCACCAGAAGGAAGTCGTTCAGTAAAGACTGACACGACCCTTCGAACGCAAGGTCTCCGCGACCAAACGTGTGTTAGTAGTAAGATATGGTGCGGGGACCAGGTCCAAAACAAGTATTGGTCAAATATATTGGACATGAGTATGTTCCAAGTGTCTCATGGCTTCCGCAGCCAAGAAACTTAACTTGGTACTGCACCAGAAGGAAGTCGTTCAGTAAAGACTGACACGACCCTTCGAACGCAAGGTCTCCGCGACCAAGCGTATGTTAGTGGTAAGATATGGTGCTGGGACCTGGTCAAATGTGAGGTATCAATTGTTCCAAATGATGTCTCGCGGTTTCCGAAATCTAGAGGCTTATTTAAATTTTTTATTGCACCAGAAAGAGGTCGTCTTGTAAGATTAGTGCGAAGTGCGACTCTTCGTACGCAAGGTTTCCGCGACCAAGCATGTTATGAAAAATGTGGTGCTAAGGAGAGATCAAAATTTAAATATGTATACGTATTAAAATAAAACATGCCATAAAACATTTGATAATACAATAGAACATCTACTTGAATGATATATTTCTTATAAATATCTCTGAAATTGGCGACTTGCTTCTCTTCCGCAGAGAAGGTTTGTTTTATAACAGGGACTCCTCCCCTGAATCGATAGTTATCGATGTGATGAGTTGGATGTAGCTGTGAGTTTTAAATGTATTGATATGGGTTTATGTGAAATTTTATTCTCCCAAATAGTTATATTGGCACCCAGGGCTCGCCATTGCATATGAAATACTTATTTTAAAATGCAATACATTCACGATCGTATTGTATAAAAGATCCAAACTTAGAATATCCTTACATAAATAAATGGTTATGCATGTATGTTTGCAAATTTGTCCACGTTGTAGCAGCTTACTTTATTCGATAGTGCAACTAAATTCAGTGATGGTGTAATTACAATAGTGCAACTGAACTAAGTTTCGTCAAATCTTAGTTAATAATGCGTATAATTATGATATATTCATTTCAACCTCCATCGGCACGTCTATGTATTTGTATACGTCTGAACTAGTTCGGTGGACACCGAAGGGTATAAAATTTAATTTCGTTTATACCTGTTTTTGATGTTTTAATTAATTTCATAGAATATTATTCAATGTTGATTCCGATTCTGAATAGCCATTTTCCCTTCTTTTTTGAAAAGTGGGATTAGATGTTGCCATAATTATATGTAATATTGAGATACTCTTAATAAGTTTAGCTTCCCAGATGTTACTAAGCAGTAACTTATTGGTTACACACCTTATCAACGTGTATTAGTATTAGTAGGTAGTTGAGACAAGGTTCAAACAATAAATAATTTAAACAAGCCAGTTAAAACTGGGAGATGCACCTGAAACCCTTAGTTTTTCTTTTAGCGGACACGCTGCCAAGCGGGTAGGTACATGCTGTAGATTTACTTAGCAATTTAACGTTACCTGGTCTAATAATTTACATAACAGCCTTCAAAACCTTTTTTACTTGTGTCTACCCGCATGTCCAAAGAGTATCGGTCACATACTATGTTGGTACAAGTGTGTTCCAGCTAGCACACGGTTTCCGCAACCTAGAAACGTAATTTGAACTGCACCAGAAGGAAGTCGTTCAGTAAAGACTGACACGACCCTTCGAACGCAAGGTCTCCGCGACCAGGCGTAAATGATCGAAATGTTTTCGATATATTGGTCAAAACCATACATTAGAGATTAGGCAAAACTCGCACTAGTGAGCCAGCTGCTCACTTTTGATAAAATGCATATAAATGAATGAAGACTGACCTGCATGTATAAGACCTTGATTCTGGAATCGGTCGATCTCACCTTTACCACGCAGAGGATTTACCATTTTTCTTCGATGGATGAATTATCCGCTTCACTCACGGGTACTTCGAAAATCTCAATCCGTTGAGATTTCAATAAAATTTCGTGTAATATATAAACACATTTAAAATATTTTTCGATAGTTATTAATTGTTAATTAGTGATAATTGAATTTTTTTTTTTTATAATTTCGACCACTCGTGGCGAAAGTATACAACGCTATGAATCCCAAAGATCGCACCGCGCCGGGTGCCCTTGCTGGTGGCGCGCTTGCGGCGCCCTCTGGTGGCGTCAAGATGAAGCTAATTGTCTATGGTATAGACGTCGACCACAGATTAATAAGATAAGTATACATACTGCTTCTTCATATAATGCTGTATGTTTTCCTGAGGCACATCAATCTGCCTTTCGGCGTGCAAAACATTTAAAAATACTAGCTTATACGTTCATGCTTGGCATTCAGCGAGTATTTTCCGAGTTTTGTCTAGTCTGTTTTTATTTAACATTTTTCCTTCACATCAAAACAAAACAGTTCCACAGCCATCAATAGCGCCCAAACGTGTATAAAATATTCACCGAGCGTCATTTGTCTTCCTCAAAAAATGCGCAAAAATGGGTTTCTTCATCCGCCACATCATTTTCACCCCTATTTCCACGTAATAAAAAACAAATGATTATTGCTTACACTTATTTGTGCTTTTGTAAAGGACTTTTTACACTGGATACTGACTCGGAGTTTTTTTAACTGTTTTCAAAAACGGACGTGGTTCTCAATTCGGCTGTATGTTTTTTATGTATGTTACGCAATAGCTCTGCCAATTTTGAAACGATTTTTATGTTTTTTGTTTTGTTTGCGAGATCGTATTTTAGGAACAATTAAAAATTTTGGAGCGTATTTAGTCGATGATTGTTTTATTGTTAATTTTTAACCGACTTAAAAAAGGAGGAGGTTTTCAATTGGTATGAGTGTTTTACTGTATTATTATTGTATTATATGTATGTTATCCGATAGCGCCGCCAATGGTGAATCGAGTTTGATATCTTTTTTTTGTATGATAGACCATAGTGTAGAGAATGTCCCATACCAATTTTATCGAAATCGATGTGACGGCTTCTGAAATATGAACAAATTACGAAAATTTTCTTACAATTATCTAGATTATATAGTGATTGATTCTTATGAAATTGTAAATTGTTGTCGGGTTTTTTCGAAAAAAATAAATAATTTCTAAGTAAATTTAATTATGGTAATAAAAATGTATATAAAACAGATTCCAGTGTAAAAGTGTTCTAAGCCAAAGTTTTTAGTTCATTAAAGGTGCGTGCAGGCGGAAACAGTCGCCGGCGGAAGTCTTTGGCGGCGAGATCACTCGAGCCGCGGTTACCATGAAGCGTTAGATTTACTAGACCTCTGTTTAGAAGGAAAAAAAACAACTTTTTTTCTAAAATTTATTCATTTTTTACAACTTACTTACATATGACATGACTGACAAAAATGGGCATCTTTGGAGGAGGCCTAAACCCAATACCCAAATCGGCGTTCTTGTTAATTTACAAATAGGTATTTTATAACAGATACTTATATTACTAACATAATGTAAGATTACTCACTAATACGAATCAAAACTTTGTTTATAACATAAATCAAAACATTATAACTACCAACTGTTTTAAATAAAAACCTTCTTATTTCACTAACATAGATTATGATAACGTATGATTATGTTAGTAGCATAGTTACTTATACATGTCAAATCTTTATTAATTATTGCACTTATACAGTTGGCAATATGAGGCTAAAACTGTACTATGCTACTACTGAAAATAAAACCATGGTTACACTACCTTCGCCATGATCACACACAAACAATTATACTTCCAAACAATACCGTCCTCAGGGAATCCCCGCAAAATGATCACTCGCGTCTCATCTCCCGCGAAACGTCAAAGGTATACTAATGAAATGGGACTTTAATTCTAAAATCAAAGTCAAAATCTTTGATGTATTTTTTTATTCTCGAGGTATTCATTTCCGCTGCTTAAAAGGCGAATACTTTTTAGCGTAGAATATTCTATTGTGAATACGTTTAGTCTTTATTTACCTCAAGTCAAGGATTGTAATATGACGGAAAATCTCAAGATATTTCTTTTTTTCATGTTAGTGGACACAACACTTAATAGCTCTAAGCTAGACAAAGCGTATATTTATAATCTGGACGACATAATTGATATAATACTTACATACGTGACAAACATAAAAACACTCAGACACAGAAAAAATATGTTTTGTGTTCATCAAACAAATATTTTTACTAGGTAGGAATTGAAACCCCGATCTCTGGCTCCGCGTGCATACTTACGAATAGTAGCCTAATTACATGAATGATATTCGTTACTTCTTCACAAAAAAATGAAAAATAAATGCTTGTAAAATAATTTAAATGTCTTATAAATCCTGAAAAAACCTTAAAATATTATATTGCCATATAGTATGAGTAAGTATTTCAACGTGAACATTTTGAAGTGTAAGAAAATGTTTTTTTTTATTTTGCCCAAGGATTTCCAATTGCCATACAATGATTACCTTTTCCCCGCAAGTATGCATATTTTTATCCTTATTTATCGTATTTTCCAGTAAAGCAACCCCGAACATAAAAACAATCCATACAACCTGCGACCGATGTTCGTAAGAATCGGAGTTTCGCGTGAACGCACCGAAAACCTCGTGACGAAATGCGTAAAAATTGTGTTAAGGACGTGCTTTAGCACAACGTCACTCAATTCTAAGTTCTAAAACCAATGAATAGAAGTGAAATTACAACAACACATGCGAAGGAAAAATGGGTAACGCTACGTCTGAGTTACCGGTGGTTACCGAGTAACAAAGTTATGATTGCATTGGTATTAAACTTTATGGGAAAAAGGTAAGGTTGAATTTCCTATGTAATTTGTTGTAATTATTTGTGAAAAGAAAGTCTTTTTGTGATATTGAATGTTGAGGTTCTTATTTGCGGGTTCATAACGATTCACCTTGTTAACGTTGAAGCTTTTTGAGGTATTAAGTTATTTATAGGGGAAAAGAGTTATTTATCTCGCTATGGAGATGGGGAAGCTAGCCTCAGTATTTAAATTGGGTAGACGTGAAAAAAGACGGTACGCCTAGTAGCTGAAACATACAATTTATAACCGTGAGGTCATTAGATCGATTCCGTTTGCATCTGCTGAGTATTTTTTTAAGTGCAGATGCACAGTTTTTTTATTACCACTAGCTTTAACAGTAAAGGAAAGCATTGTAAAGAAACCGCCACGTACTAAGACTCTTTACGTGTGTCTCATGTCAATCCACACTGGGCCATTTAAGCTTTTACTTCCTGAGGCCCCGGGTCCCATCAGCGGCAGCATTTATTGTCTTTGCTTATTATAAGCTAAAGAAGAAAATAAATTAATATTTTAGTTTCTAAATTTTCAATATAGTATGAACTCATATTGACAATATTACAAAAGATTTAATTTAATTCAATTGAGATCTCAATTTAGTTCTGTGCAATGTATTCAACAGAATCTTTACAGCTTTTACAAAAATAATGAGCCCAATAAAAAAATCACATTTATTTTTTAATAAAATTACAGCGTTACTTTGCAAACAATCATAATGAACGGAATTTAACGAAGCATTTCGTTTCAAAACAGATGCGACTCAAATTATCCATTTAGAATGAGGACGTTTGAACGGCAATGTTGGAGGAACACACCTGAGGCTGGTAATCAAAGATGTGACCGAGGAGGACATTGAGTGTAAACTGGGGTGGGAATTGGATGTTTTGAAACGAGGTTTCTTATCGGCGACGCTCTGATCAGATGGGAGCTAGACCAAAAAAGATTCAGTAAGACTTTTTTTACACTTTTTGACGTGACAACGTCTTATAAATTGGTTTGCCGGGTGACACTTCAAGAAACTGCGTTACGCTCCGCTCACGTTATGCGCTCACAACTAGAGCGAGTGAGAGGCACGCGTCCCTTCCACTCATGGCATGGTTAGCCCGCCTAAAAGCGAGAGAGACAGACATAAAAAGTGAAAGGCACGCGTCCCTTCCGTAAAATTATTTTACCACTCAAAGTCGTTGTCACGTAAAACTTTCGCCCGTATACCGACTTTACAGGCAACCAATTTTTTTTTCTATTTGACTGCTCAAAACCCGAGACATGCGAATATTTATAATAATTTTTGTACAGTTCAGAATGACGAGATGAGTAGAACGTGTGCGTTAGTGGTAAGCTACATGCCTGCCCATAACAGCACAGTGACACGCAGCTATTGGAACAAGAAGAGTCCAAATCATTACCTAGCACTGAATTGCGCTCGTCACCCAGAGATCTAAGATGCCCTGTTTTTATTATTATTATAGTTATTTTGCATGCTACATTTTTGGCCACATCGTCACTTGGTTGGTACAAGAGCGTTGGTGCTCAAACGTTGAGTACGTTTGAGCAATCCAATAAAAAGGGCATAAAAATATAATAAAAAAGTAATTGATAAACACTGCTGTATTTTAGATCTTTGTTCAAGCCTCACAACAGCCGAAAACGTATCAACAACATATAACCTTAAGGCAGCTTCAAAAGGTGTGACAATTTTTTTTTGTCTAAAGTGATATTTACAAAAATCGATTAGCCAAAATTCAGTTTAAGCTACCGTCATTTCAAATATGTTTAGATTATGTTTCTCTCCGATTTGACAAATTTTAATTTAAAACGGGATTACCCATTTTAAATTCAAATTTGTTTCTTCTTCACGAAAGCTTATTTTGGCATAAAGTCATTTTTATTTCAAAAACTTACTGTTCATCAAACATGATGTCCGCAAGCGAGGAAAATGAAGCAAAAATACCATTTTTCATTTCCGTAATCCAAGATTAACACATCATTAGCCTTCGCCTATGGGGTTTGAAAATCGAACCTTTTGCTATGTTAATTAAACAGATTAGCGGCTATATTCGCATGACCTATTTTTACCCCAACGCATTTCCTTTTTTGCAATTTCCAGGGCCGGTCTTAGGACAGAGTTGGTGGTTGAAAAATATATCAATGCTGTAATAATCCAATTATACTCGTAAATGTAATTGTGTGGATGTTTGTTGCTCAATCACGTCGTAACGTATGAATGAATCGGGCTTAAATTTTGTAACACAGTTAAATTATAGTTTGAAAGAACATATTAGGCTACTTTTTACATTGCTATTGCTTCACCACAGTTAAATGGTAATAGTATGGGATAGTAAATTTACAGTAACAGATTTGCATTACAATACAACTTAGTCGAAAATTCTATTTATATCGAAAGAAATGCGTAATCGTAACACAAAATCATTTATTTCGTAAATAAATAAAATGTGAGACTCCTGCGGTAGTTGGTAGCAAAGTGCTTTTACTGCATACTTGAGCGGAGTGTGAGCTAGCGTAAAAGACGCAAAAAGATGACTTACATGCGTATATGAGTGGCCTCGTGGCTTAGTGGGTAGTACTGCGACGGTGAGGGTCGTGGGTTCGATTCCCCCCAGTGCAAATATTTGTGTTATCAATTCAAATATTTGTACTGCGTCTGGGTGTGTTCTATGTATAATAAATATGTATTTAAAACTGTATAAGTATTATATCAGCCATCTGGCTTTCATAGTACAAGCTTTGCTTACTTGTCCACCAATATTTATTTATTATTTATCTATATGTAGGTGCAGAACACTAATTTATACTTACTAACTATAGTAACACATACACGTAGTGTATACATGAAAAATTACAAAAAATATTGCAAGCAAATTAATCATCGCCTAAATCCCATCCTTATTCCATCTCTGCTTGACACGCATGTTACGCGGTCCCCTATGGGTCCCCCCGGGGTGATGTATGAATGATTTAAAAGAATATTTCTAATTAATTGCAGAAATATTGCCCGTATGTGTTAATTGGATGGCCATTATTAAGGCTTAGATTACGCTTCAGTTGTCTGTAGGTTATGTTATTACTAACTATGCAAATATATACCTACTCTTTGGATTAGACCTTATTTAATAAAAATTCAGTATTTGATTTTATAGATGCATAACCTACCCAGTGTGTGTATATGTGAATTCTTCATAAAGTCAACCTATATTCACTTAAGTTCATATTTAAGTTTAATTTGGTCCAACTTGAGATATAAGACTGTTCATATTTAAAGAGGAGAAATTAAAGGACATAACCCATTACGCTCACCAAGTTGACCAACACATGCTCTCAAAACAAAGAGTTTATATAAATAAGTATTAATTATTCCCTATCTTAGTCTCAAAAGATATCTTTATGGAAACGATTTAGTTTCCTCACCTTATTTTCTTCGTCGTTAATTCAAGTCGTGATGACAAGCTTGTATTATGTGTACATATACTGAAAAAATCCAGAAGTAAAAACGATATTGTAATATATTTATGTATACGATCAAGTATTCGGATAATCATTTAATAATTGTAAAATACATCATAAAGTACATAATAATTGTTTCACAATGTTATGTACTTATCTGTTGTGTTATAATGTTCCATGTTTATATCTTACTTATCTACTGTTTTAAAGCATGTTAGTTTTAAGTTCAGCTCTGTTGGCCTAATTTTCTTTATGTATTATCTCTAATTTAATATTATTATTATTATCAAACCACTGTATTTAAACAAATATTGTTTCTAGGCCCACATAGTTTGGAATGTAATACAGTTCTGTACAGTATACTCTTATGTTATAGTTTGTGTTTATAACATTCTGTTTTGTGTGCTCATTGAATAAATAAATAAAATCACTGGATCAACTTTCGATTGCTTTTGATTAATTGACGTTTAAATTTATTTATTTTCACTCCTTAAAAACTTAACGCCAAACACCAAATCAAAATATTGTTATATTGTTCTGAGATTACTAATTGACGCTAAAAGAAAGGTAAAACAATTCCCTTCAACATCAACTGTATAAATATTTAAACAGCGTTTTAAATCGTTCCACACAAACATTTTGGCTGAGCTTTCTATTACCCCAATCGTAACCGCCAATGCGCTTAGACGCACAGAACCGTAACAATAACAAAATTCAAATCTTCAAAGGGTATCCTCAGATTCTCACATGAGTGGCTCCATGACAAATTGCCTGTCTGCCAACCCTTGCCAGGTATTCTATGATTTATATGTTGCAAATAGAAAAATGTCGTTTTCCTGTTTTGTATGGTTTGGAAAGTCATTATGTTGAAACGGTTTCATGATTGTGTGGAATTGGATGAAGTAATGCCATTTTGTGTGACTTTTTGCGAGGTTTATGAGAGATTAAAAATAAAGTGAAGTTAGTCGGAGCAGAAAATAATGACTTACAAAATTCAATTTAATTGTATGGGTGGGCGGACACTTCACACACAACACCATCTGACCCCAAACTAAGCAAAGCTTGTACTATGAAATCCAGATAGCTGATATAATAATTATATATTTTTAAATACACACTTACATAGAAAACACCCAGGCACAGTACAAATATTTGAATTCATGAAACAAACATTTGCACTGGCTGGGGATCGAACCCACGGCTTCACAGGCAGACTTACTATCAACTAAGCCACCAGGCCAGCCTTTTTTGTTTGGAACTTCTATGTTCTAGAATAAAAAACGAATAGAATAAATTTCTCCAAGCACTTGGTGACATAATTGCAAGAATACTCTATTACACAACCAAGAAGTAGATTCCAATCTCGCCTATACCTTTGAACATTTTTGCAAATGCTGATGTACTAGGTTACCATCACAACTGGCTTTAAAAAAGAAGAATAAAAGTGGTAAAGTGCGAGTCGGGCTCGACCATGAAGGCTTCCGTAGCAGCAAGCAACGTAATACAAAAATTCTTGTACTTCGTTGTTACTTTAATCAGTGTTAACAATAGTCAATTTATGACTTATTAAAATAAAACTACTAACTAGATATCATTCAAACCAATTCTCCTTGATAGTTTACATAGTAACGTTCAACATATACTTTTTTATTTTTGTCATTCTCTTATTTTAGAAGTTACATGCCTCCCCCCCCCCCCCATGTAATTTCTAACGGGGGGGACTTTTTACCACTTTGGAAGAGTCCCTCGCGCAAACTATTCAGTTTAGAAAAAAATATGTTAGGAACATCGATATCATTTTTGATGACCTATCCATAAATACCCCACACATATGGTATCGAAAGTTTTGAGTTTCAGCTCTATGTATGGGACAACCCTAAAAATTTTGGTTTTTTTCTAGTTTTTGTATCAAAATCTTAATGCGGTTCACAGATTACATCTACTTACCAAGTGTCAATAGTATAGCTTTTATAGTTTCGGAGAAAAGTGGCTGTGACATACGGACGGACAGACAGACAGACAAGACGAATCTATAAAGATCCCTTATTTTGCCTTTTGGCTACGGAACCCTAAAAACAATGTTTTATAGTACCAACGGAGCTTAATCACGAATAATTAATTGTTTAAATACCTCGACGTTTCGGCAGCGTTCCAACCGCCGTGGTCACGAGAAGACTGAAGAAAAACATCGTGATGAAACCGCCATTCCCTCAGAAGGTCAAGCTCATCATCTAACAAGAAATTCAGATATTAACGTAGTAGTAATTAAGTAAAGGAAGAAATTCTAAAAACTTATTTTTAGAACACGACGGTTTCGTCACGTTCGATCACGATATTCTTTACCGTTAACACTTGTAATAATACAAACCTACATTTGAATTTTCAAAAAAAAAATCGGATGAAAAACTAGGTGGGATCCAAACCAACGACCAATATTGTGAATTTGGTAATGTTTTCAGAGAAATCACATGGCACAAAGATAAATTTATCTTTACCTTACCTATATCTCTGCGTGAATGATTTGTATTTGTATTTGTATTTGACGATAGCAGTGCAAGGCTACGTAATTATTTTAACTCTTCATAGTCTAATTACTGCGTGATGCTGTGCTAATTTACGGGCGGCCGTGTTTCTTTCTTTCAGACGAACGTCCTGCTTTTTATGTTACATTAAAAAAAATGTAGTACAACTGCAAAAATACTCAGAAATGCATTAAGAATTCGATCTTACGCTCTCAGAATAGTTTATTCAAACGTTATAGCCGTAGAGTACCATGCTTTATATCAAATTAAAGCACCCTAATTTTATTAACAGTAACGAATCCACACATAATTTCGCTCGCTCACTAATCCGAACTAAAATCCCCACTCCATCATCATTTACGGTCTGCCGCAAAAAAACTAAAGTGGATCATAACATTCGATTATCTTTCCCACTTTTACAGAATCCAGTGATTTGATTAAATCTCCCTTATACTCGATTTTAGTAGAAATAGTTGCATTTAACCGCATTTTGGGGAGAACTACGGATTATGGCAAGTTGGGGTGAATATTTTTGTCTACAAATTTCATTATCATAATTGGTGTCTAGATGATTCTAAGACTGGTCTTATTGTTGTAATGATTCTAATTTGTGTGTCATTGTTTTGTAAACATAAAAAATATTTCAATATGTTTATCAGCTTAGCTTAAAAGTTTTCTTAATAGATGTCTTTGTACTCATTTTTTTTGTACTCATAATCTTTATAAGATTATAAACACAGAAGTTTGGATGTTTGTTGCTCAATTACATTGGAACAGCTAAACAGATCAGGGTGAAATTAGGAACAGTTTATCTTCTGGAAAAGCACATAGACTACGTTTACTTCGAGGAAATCACTTGAACTATATTGGTTAAATCGTGAAGCACTCTAAGCACCCGCTTTTTTATCATTATTTGATATTAAACAGTTAAAAATGCACTGCCTACCAATTTACTCGTACATTTCTTTAATTTCGGTGTGTGGTATGTTTGTGCTTTGAATTGACTATGTATCAATTTTTCATTGATAAATTTACCGGAAGCAGCAGAATTTACTACAATAGATAGAAGAATACTCTTTATTGAATATTAATAAATCAAAGTAAATAAATTTATTGAATATGAATATTGAAATTGAATATATAGAAAAAAAAATACAGAGAACACATAACAATCAACTTTAAACTAGTGCGACAGTAGAATACTTACAGAAAGCAAAAAATTGTCAAAGTTCCACTAAGAAAATGTATGGAGTTGTTTAATTCCAAAAATACCACCTAACTTGTACGTATCGCGGTTATTAATTCCAACTAGAAATGGATAGTCACCTTGCATTTGGACAATGTTCTACCATATAAGTCTTATCTATGCTTTTCCTCAATGTGAGACGGCGCCAGCTGCCTCGCTATAATTCTTGGCAGGCCTCGATAGAAGCAATGATTATACCGAGTCCGAGGTGGAACTATTTGCTGGGATCCACTTATACATCTGACTAGAGGGTGTTGTAGGAAAATATTAAGTAAAATAAATTGTTATAAAAACTACTTATATTATCAAAGCTACTTATATTAGGGTGTCAGGATAGCACCTACGAGTATCATTTAAAAACCTTCAAATTCTGAATTAAGAACAAATTGGTCTATTTAAATTCTTTTATCGCCACAATCCTTCTAGACTCGTATGCCTGAACTACACAAGGCTAGTTTTTAACACCAAACCAAAAAAAGGGTGTTACAAGTTTGACGTCGATGTCTTTCTGTCTGTGTGTCTGTCTGTCTGTCCGTCTGTGAGTGTGTATCTGTGACACCGTAGAGCTCAAACGGATGGGCCGACTTCGATACGGTTTTTTTATTGGACGATTTTTTATCTGTGCGGATGTTTTAGCTATGTTTGGTGAATATCGATTCAAGATGGCCGCCTCCACAAAATGGCGGACAAAATATTTCATCACAACCTACCTCAATATGGGTATGAAATGAAAGGGCTTGACTGGTAGAACGTTGTAACTCGAGGATTATCTGTATAACGTTGTATTTAACGTTCTTGTATAACGTTCCCCGAAATCCAAATTTTTTAATTTTGTTCTTGTTTAAACTAGGATAGAAAGCTATCAGGCTAGTACTTTTAGCTTCGAGTAGACAACGATACGCAACGCTAGTTTTGTCTACAAGAAGCTATAAGCACTAGCTTTGCTAGCTTATTAACACTAGCTTGCTATCATAGCTTGAAAAGCTAGCCTCGTGTCGCTCGGGTATACACCATGCTGGCCACGCTCGCGGCTCGGCAAGACTGTCTGTAAATAGCTCAGCTCATTTGTATAACATGAAAAATAGCTGTTTTTTCATGTTATACAAAGACTGAATCGAGTAGCAGCCTTTTGTAATTGATTTTTTGTCTCATTACTATTTCATTATTTTAAAAGTATGCAATGGTGACTGACTATTATTTATTGATGTCTAAGGTTTAATGGCACAGGATCCCACGATACAGGTAATTTAGCTAATGTGGGAGGGAGACAGAGCTCCCAAAAGTGAAGTCACTCTCTCACTCAACCACGCTCATTACTAACCCTTTAAATAATTAACATTTCACAACAAAAATATTTTTAAGTGTGCAATAAATTTCATTTCATTTCAATGTAAAGTTGTCTATATAAAAGAAAAATTAATTCCCAGAAATTAATTATTATTATCACCAATTATTGTTCAGTACGAAAAAAAAAATTTGAATTTTGTGATCACCCTGTATCAGATTCCCATGAATGTAACATGATGTGGCGATATTATATAGTGCCCCCCACGCCATAAACCCGTCGGCAATGAAGACAAACTGCGCCGGACATCTTGCCACCGCTTGCTACTGTTTTGTGCTTGACCCTCCAAACAATTTCGTTGACAATACTTCTAACAAACTACGGCTCAAGGTTTTGGTCGATGTTTCACAAAAACAGTTTGCTATCAAGAATAACTTATTTTCTCTGAAAAAAAAAAACTGACCTCAATAGGGAATATGCATGTAGTTTAAATTGGCTTGATTTTTTTTTCGTAGAATCCTTAATGTCCCGCCATTATGCCAAAACAATTATTTTATTATTTAGTTTGTTATTAATTTTAAAAAATATTATTTAAAAAGTGCAAAATAGGCGCGGGAAATTCAAGTTTGCGAAACGCATCATTATCTGTGGAAACCAAATGTGACGTCAGGCATGTTTTCTGCTTTAACGGTGTCGATATTCGTACTGAGCTAGTAGTGTTAGAGAGAAAAGTCGTGTTCTCCATCGTTTGATTAGCTAGCACAACTCAAAAATCGGTACAAAGTAACTGCAACACTTGTAGTAAACAAACACAGGTCGTGGCCTGTGACGTCATGCAGGCGCGGGAAACATGGCGGCGTTTAAACTGGACAAATAATATCGATATTTTAAATATTATTTTAAAAATCAATTTGTACATTAACAACAGTATTTATATTTTTTATTGTGTTATAATAATGTAAAAAGTGAATTAAAATATAAAAAAATGCATGCATATTCCCTATTTCAAATTACATTCTAGAATCTGAAGTTTGAAAAAAACTATTACTACGTCGTCTAAATATATGATTGCGATTATTATTTTTTGTTCATATATCAAAAACCACTACACCATTTCCGATAAAATTTGTTTGTAAGAATGTAAGCATGATGGACGTGTAAACTATCTTCTTCTTCTTGGTCGTATCCTCATTACTGAGGGTCGTGACCACCATCGACGTCCTTTACCACCTTCCTCCAGGCACTCCTGTCTTGAGCCATCTGTAAACAAGTTTGGATGTCTGTCCTTGCTGAGGCCTTGATGGTGTCTATCCACCGGGATGATGCTTTACCTCTACTTCTCTTCCCTTCGACGCGACCGACCATTATTAACTTTTCTAAGCTTTCTTGTCGTCTAGCCACGTGTCCGAAAAATTGAAGTGTCCGCTGAGTGCAGATGGTGGCGTAAACTATATATCTTGTCTATTGTGGAGTAAACTATAGGTGGGCGTTAAATCAACGAACAGTTCATTTCAACTGTTTACTAAGCATGAACGATTAGACTAGTTTACAGTTCTTCGGTAAACTAGTCGAAGAATGAACTATACAACCATTATTTTAGTTAAGGCTATTCCGTTTATGGCGTAAACTAGTCGAAAATTGAACGGTTTCTCAGACTAGTTCACAGTCGACGGTAAACGGTCTCGTTTCGTTGACGCCAAAACCGTAGACGACCCACCTCTATGAAAACGACAAATGCGTGTAGTCTTCTCCTGCATACAAGTCAAAGAGACAATTTGAACATAACATGCAAAATAACGATACAAACACAAATAGCAATTTTCGAGACCTATCTATTGTCAGTGCAGACTATTCAGTGTTCTTCAGATTTGAAGTAGACGGAAACACCGTTTTGCTGTCCTCTATTGTACAGAACCCTTTGACTCTTTAAGGTGATGCTATTT
Organism: Ectropis grisescens; assembly: GCA_017562165.1. NCBI lineage: Eukaryota > Metazoa > Arthropoda > Insecta > Lepidoptera > Geometridae > Ectropis > Ectropis grisescens. Next base: position 23,189,770 of record CM029773.1, read on the forward strand.
CATAGTACGACATCTTGCTCGTACATCTACAACAAATTGCCAAGCCGTTGCAAAGAATTAAATTGTAATGTAAAGTGACAAATAAGTAATTTAAATTTAAAATTGATAAATGTTCTCAAAGTCAAAGTTTTTTATTGACAAATGTACAATTTACATGTCAATTTTAGAAAAAAACAAAATAAGAGCATACACAGAGTATACATTTTTAAAGTTTAAATTGAACATTATATTGTACGATAATAGTATCGTACAAATAAGTGTCAAAAATTAACATATATGTACTTATTACAATTGTAATGACCAATGTCAATTTTTTACAATATTATTGTGAGTTTGCCATCACTATATAAAAACTCGCTGTAACTATAAAAAGTTTGATCGATAAGCCAGCTTTTTAATCGGTTTTGAAGCTACCCGAACTCGGTGCTGATTTAATCATTTTAGGAAGAGTGTTATAAACTTCCGGTCCCATCAAAACAAAAAAATATTTTTGAAGGGAAAACTTTTTTTGGCGCGCCTTAGACGGAGTTTTCGTGGGCTGTGAATTGAATTCTAGCGTCACGCTCGGGAATGATAAGAAATCTTCGGGTAAACGCGGGACCACAGCTATTGGTAGTCGTGATCGTAGCCACGCCCTCCGGTTTCACCAGCGTAGTTTCCAAAGTAAGCTATCAAATAGCTAGCAATGGGCTGGTTATATTGTGTCAGTCCTTTGTGACATTAAAAAAATATGTTTTGTAAGAAATATGGCAATGTTTTAATAGCAAACATCTTCATAAATATAAAATGACAAAGTATGAATGAACAGCATCTTAATCGACAGAGCAAGTTTGGAACTTTGTACTTTGAATCAAGGGATACATTTTGCCTTTGAAATTATTGCAAGTTTGTGTTTTGAGTTAACCGAAGCGAGAAAGTTTAGTGGGAGTATTTAAATATCGTTTTCAATGAATTCCAAAGCTTTATAACAATACATTTTATACATTTAATACAGTTGTATGTAGTCTTAAATTAATTATGTACAAAAATTACAGAATGTACTAAAAAAAAGTTGGTAGTCATAGAGACTGGCGATAGAAGTGAAAATCAATAACTCAAAATTGGATAGCTCAATTTGGAAACTACGGAGGGCATGGCCATGACCATGGCCATCTAGATCATCCAAGCTAAGATTTTTTTTTCATTTACGAACGCGACGCTTGAGTTCTTTTCACAGCTCACAGAAAATCTGGATGTGACGCGCCAAAAAAGTTTTCACTTCAAAAGAAGTTTTCACTTTTGTAGTGGATGGAGGACTCCTAGCAGAGTCCGCCTGTGGAAGTACCACACCTTTGCCAGTTATTCTACCGCCAAACAGTAATGTGCAAACATTACTGTGTTCCAGTTTGAAGGGCAATGTTTCCAGAGAAATTACAGGGCTTTGAGATCTTTGGTGACGAGCGCAGTGCAGTGCTAGGTAATGATTTGGACTCTTCATGTTCCAATAGCTGCGTGTCACTGTGCTGTTATGTGGCAGGCATGTTGCTTACCATCAGGCACATATACTGCTCGTCTCGTCACTCTTTATTAAAAAAAAAAGAAGTTGGCAGTCATACGGACTGTCAATACAAGTGAAAATTTATACCTAAAATTTTACTTTAAACATCACTAATGTCGCATATTACGCCGCCTGTAGAACTACAGATGTACGATTATTACGTACGTCAAATTTACGTGGTGACGTCTACGTGATGTAAACTCAAAATATTTCACCATTCAAAAAGTGTCTAACGGGCACGTTTGCTGCTCCAACGCCGCCCCAACGCTACTCCGCTACATTAACATGTCGGTGACCTAAGCTATAAGATTTTTATTAGGTACCTATCTAAAAGTGCTCAGCGTGACTAAATAAGTTTTTCCCTTTTCAATAATAATCTTATACGAGCAAGCTAATGGCAACAAAACATATTTCTCATAATAAATCGGACTTAAATAAATTCAATATGCAAAATCCGGCAATGCAATCAAGAACGAAGATTGAAAACGAATGTAATCTCCATGAAGGATCCTTTGGCACGTGCTGTGACGTCACAGATGCAAATGTCCTTTAGTTTGACGTGCGTGACATGTTGACATTTCGTTAAAGAGCAACTGCGTCACAGTTTTTTTTTACTTCTAGGTACATTTTTTGACCGCTATCTCGTCTGATGTTAAGCTGATGACGATGATGATGTTCAAGATGCCGTCTACCCGCTTGATACACTGGCCGTTTTTCGCGTTTACAAATTTGGCGGGAAAACGGGTGTCAGGTTACATAAGTGCGGTGCTTGTGCTTCGGCATATGAAGTGGCGCCTTACTTTTACCCGTTTGAGCCATTTACTCTCAAGAGCGTTTCAAGACGCTTCTAGCGGTATCATTTATTTATAATTAATGTACTTAAATTGTAAACTAACATTTTGACACTTGAGTAAAATTTTTCATGATTTCTCTAGTAGTCTAACAACTATTACTTTAATAATTTATAAGGGAGATAGTGGGTTTTATGGGTTAAATGTGTTGTATACAAAATAACAAACTCGAAACACCAAAAAAACTGTATTCGATTGCATAAATTATTTTTTATTTTTTCCATTTGTCGGGACCATTTTCCCGCCAAAAATTTTGATTTTGTTTATTTTTAATTTTACGATTTTTCTATGTAAATGAACTCTAATTTTAATGTGGGTTATATCAAAATAAAGACCGGTTTAAGTAGACGCCATTTAACACAAATTTATCGGTATACCTTCCCATATAAAAACACGAAAATGTTTTTTCCGCCAAAACCCAAAACGCAAATATAAGTTTGTCATCAACCAAGTTTTTGGATACTATATTACACGCCGGTGTATCAAGCGACTACGATAGAGAGTGCTTACGTAGAGATAACCAATTTAAAGAGTTCGATTTCACCGGCTGCATAATATGAATAAATATTTATAGATATGGGCTATAGAAAAAGCTGAAAATCGTTAAAATTGAAGTATTACCTACTAACCACCGTTGCACATATCAGTGCTTAAAACACAATATCTTTTTAAGTAAAATTGATTGTAAAGACGATGGAAATGACTATACTGACTTGAATTTATTTAAATTGTCTTCAGCCCTTTTGGCTCAGTTAAATACTGAGTTATTAATAAGCCGAGGGTTGTGGGTTCGATTCCCACCCAGTGCAAATATTTGTGTGATGAGTTCAAATATTTGTACTGTGTCTGGTTGTTTCTATGTATAATAAGTGTGTATTTATGATTATATAAGTATTATATCAGCTATCTGGCCGCCATAGCACAAGCTTTGCTTAGTTTGGGATCTATTCTATGGTTTGGGGTCAGATGGTGTTGTGTGTGAATTGTCCACCACCACCACCAATATTGTTTGAAAAACATATACAGACTTTTTAAGTAACCCATACATCGAACACAAGTATTATGAAAAGATCCAATCTTATACGAGAATAGATTTCTTATTTCGAGGCCATATTAACCGCGACATAATTTGAAATATGGCTCCTCGGCGTTCAAGAGGTCTCTGCTACGCCATCTGTCTTAATCCACTGTCACTGGAGCACGGTAGACGCTCAAACAGATCGCCTCACTGAATATGTATTAGTGTGATTTCACAGTAACGCAGATCGCCATTGTGGCTAATAAACGCTCCGCAGACTTGTTTTAAAGGAATATACTGGTAACTTACGTACATAATATTATGATATAGTCAATCTTAGACTTAGGCTGGTAGGAGAAAACCCGATATTCCAGTAGCGCGGAGGATTCTAGCGAGCCAACTTGTAGCCTGTATGTGAAACTCTCATCGCTATCACTATGCCGTCAATCACTGCTAGGTTTCTTGTGTTTCTCTTACTTTGTTACAGAAATAGAACTAACATTCATTCGTTTCTTAAAAGTGATATTTATGTAGTGTGAAATCAATACAGTCGGAGTCCAAGTTCCGCGGTTAATCGACTCTGTTAAAAGCAGCGTTTTTTACGCGCTGCCAGTAAGCTCCACTATGAAATGTCGCTTAGGGTGATACGTTACAATGGATTTACACAAAGCTGCTACAAATTTTGAGGGTATATTTATATTTTTGCGCGTGTTTTCGGTGTCGGGTTGATAGATTGGCGAATTTTAAATTGGTTTGGTCGGATTGGTTTGGTGACAAGGGAGTAACATTGCCTAAGTCATTTGAATTGCGAATTTGACTGTTATATACGATGTAGCTATTTTAATTTATTAACTACATTGTAACGTACATATTGACTAGACTAGTACGGTACGGTACGGTACGATATGTATGTAGGCGTAGAGTCACTTAAAAAATAAAATAATGATGAAATGATAACAATCTGCTATTTTCACTTAAATCAAATTAAAATTCAGTCTAGATGTTTGTTCTCTGTGATGCGAGTATATTTACCAATTCAATCAATAGTTACGAAATTTGCTTTCAATACGAGTATGGTTTAGAACTTGAGAGATAGGGTCTTTATAATGGATAATATTTATGTGAGCGATTCCGGAATATGACGCTAGTGTAGTTTAGATGTTTTACTTTGAACAGTTTAATTTTTTTATAGCATAGAGTGACGAGTCGAGCAGGACATGTGCCTGATGGTAAGCAACATGCCTGCCACATAACAGCCACAGTGACACGCAGCCATTAGAACATGAAAAGTCCAAATCACTACCTATCAATGCACTGCGCTCGCCACCCAGAGATCTAAGATATTATATCTCTAAGCCCAGTAATTTCTTTGGAAGTATTGCTCCTCAAACCGGAACACAACAATGCTTAAACTGGCAAAGATGTGGTACTTCCCCAACCTGCCTCTGCAAAGTGCCCTACCACTGTAAAACATAATATTATGTCGTTTGTCATTTTTTTTTACTTCTCAAATTTTATTTTATTTTGCAAATGTATACGAGTACAACACAGTTACTGCTATGTAGATAGCCGACAAGATGTCCATACCACGACATAAGCTCAGTAATTGATTCCAATAGGGCTACAGGCGGAAGATACAGCCTTAATTAATATAGCCGTAGACTAGAGGTGTCTAATTGAACGTACGTGATGTTTATTGGATATACGGAATCCTGTCTTTGCCCCTAGCTACCTAGTCTATGCCCCTAGGCTACATGCTTAGCCGATTAGTTGCGCCTGATGGGAGTCATAGCCTCTGTAAAGACAGATATACAGACACAATTATTGTACCAGTCACATGACGTAAAATTGCATATTTATCTAGGGGGTTTTCGGATACATTTCGGAGAGTGTGCAGCTGAACTGCATGATCAAATACCACCTTGTTTTTTTTTTTCAATTGAACTGTTCGTGGTTCCAAAAAACCAGATTGTTTCTTGGTTGATATTGTATGGTATGAAGAAGTAAGACTCCACTTCGGTATACCTTTATTTTGGAATGCATTATTTGAGTCGATATTTCCTGATGTATGCAATTTTATGTTTCAACTTAAATTGAATTAGTTTCTTCTAAATTAGCGTGCTTTTCCATGGACCGCATCATCGTTGAACATCAGGTGACATGGCGGTCTAGTGTAAACCTATTATTGACAACAATAAAAAACAGACATAAAATCTTATCAAATCTTCACTTAACTTCTGAAGCATGTTGGTTTTCTCACAATATGTTTTATTTCTAAACGAGTAAGGAAAACGAAAAACCTAAAAAAATATTTTCAATACAAACATAATTCCTAGTGCATATAATGTTTATCATTTGATGTCTGAAACATGTTGGTTTTCTAACAATATTTTTTCATTCTAAACAATAATGAAAACGAAAAACATAAATGAATTATTTTCAATACATAATTCCGAGTGTAGTTATACAATACACAAAGGGATTTTTCTCCATTTCCATAATAAACCTCTGCCCGATGCCAAACAAAAACATCTATTATTTCACAACCATACACCCAATTATTTATAACAACATCGAATTTCAAAACATGAAAAAATACGACAACGTTTTAAAATAACGCTGCAGCTTTTTTTATAATTTAATTGCTAATTTGGCTCATCTTACCCTCCCGTAAAATTCCCTTTTTTCGTATTGTGCTGTGGATTATCCTCTCGAGTTCTTTACCTGAATTATTGTTGTTTTTCCTCTCGTTTCGGATCTGTTCTAATTATTTCCTCTTCAACGAACAAAGGGACTTGATATTATGGCTTGTTTCGTGGAATCATTTATAGGGAATGGACATGCGTTTTTTGTTTTGTGATAGACGCTGTCTGTTGACCATATTCAATTCTCTGGTTTTTAGTTGGATTATTTATCATGATAAGCAGTAGGGTAGGTAGGGCGTTCGTTTTATTATAGTGTGAATAATTTCAGGGCAACCAAATCCTCTTGTGTCACCCCTCGTGCAGAGGAATATGTTTGGTCTACTAATTTAAACTTAGACTACAAGAGTTGTGGCATCATCGTCATCTCGATGTATCGTCACTTAACTTGGCATCGCTGTAAGCAGCAGAACAACCCAGGTTTCAAGGGATTAAAATGCTTTCTCATGACCCACAAACACTTAGTAAAGAAGCTAGTTAGCTCCTTAATGTTTTATACAGTCTGCGTTACCGTTTAATTGTGGTTTATGGTGTTGTTCTATGTTGGATCCTGTCTTGTTCCGGTGGGTAAAAATTGACGAGTTTCGGTTGAGAAGGTTCGTAATAACAACTTATAGAACATGACTTAGAAAATATATATTGGTTGATGATCGTAATCACTCTCAATCAACTATTGATTTATTATTAATTTTGTTATTAATCACTGTTAATAATCAATTGGCAATCAGCATGCATTAGTTATATTTCTATTGTTTAATCTCAGATTGCTCCAACCGTATTCTATAAAATGTCATCCAAAGCCCAATAACAATGTTTTCCCAAAAAATATTTGCTGAATAGTATACACTCTTCTATAGTATGTAGAATTATGTTGAGATTCCAATTACTCACATTTTCCTCAATTATATTTAAAAGATCAACAAAGAAACCACCCATCTATCCGCAGCAATTCAAAAGTATCAATCCACGCGGCGGATACAACTCGACACTGATGTATCACTTATACAGTTCCTGACCCAGCGCTATGTAATGAGATAACAGTTGCTGATATTTCTGTTTTGGGCATTATTTTATTGTGGTAGGAGCATAGTTGCTACAACGATGGAGGCAACGTTTCCAGAAAACTACAGAGCAAGGAGGAAAATCATTAATCTCACGTTCAAATAACTGTCCTTATCAATGCACTGGGTTGCACTCCACAGTTATCTTTTTTTTTTAATTGAAGAATGGCAAGACGATCATGTCATGTGCCTGATGGTAAGCAACATGCCTGCCACATAACAGCACAGTGACACACAGCTATCGGAACATAAAGAGTCCAAATCATTACCTTAGACTGCACTGCGCTCGTCACCTAGAGATCTAAGATGTTATATCTCTAAGCCCTGTAATTTCTCTGGAAACGTCGCCCTTCAAACCGGAACACAGTAATGTTTGCACATTACTGCTTTCCTCAAAAACTACGCAAGAATTGGTGCCAGTTCTTGGAACATTAAGAATTGACCTTATTTACTGTCTTGTACGGTCTGTCCCCTCCCGGGCTTGGTCTTGCAAGCTCCCCTGCCCAGCTAAGGGCTCAGTAATCTGACTCCAACATCTTCACAATTACTTGCCCTTACGTTCACACTCAATATTGCTTTGAACACAATAGAACGTGTTTTCATCTAGAAATCATCTAGAAGTGGTAACGTAGTTTCAATTACAAAGTTTAAATTATATGTCTGCATATTGGTATTTGCTGTTTGGCACTGGTCCCATTTCTTCTTTGATATGTACTTTAAGTTGCGTCTAGATAATGATGAGATCAATGCGAGAATCTGTAATAACATACCTAAATTTTGCGTATACGAAAGAATTTACAGTATATGTTTTTGTTTTTAAGCTATTGCATAGCTTTTATCGCGGGCCTGGGGACCGAATTTTAGTGATCGTGCATCTCTTTCTTATGTTCACAAGAAAGAGGGATGGAAGACCGTAACGCCGTCCTCCCCACTCGGTCATCCGACTTTGAATCTTATTTGCATTAGCTTTACAGACTAAATGCTCTTAGCTGTTGAAGACTGATTAGATTGTATACTTCTCTGGTGTAATCAATGCTTCTCTGCATTATTTTTATGGTAAACAAATGTCACTCTTCAAAATAAAAGCAATTCCGAAAAATTGTTAACATCGCTATTGCTTATGTTGATTAAAATGCATGCAACATGCAATAGCTTTACCGCGGCAGACCCCGAGTGCCACACTTCTTTTTTTTATTATTATTTTATGTTGTTTCGCCTGCAATTATTATTCGGCATCTATTTATAAAAAAACCTTTTTTTTTCTGGCGGTTTGGTTATTGCCTGGTTGGACTGGGCTGGCTCATCTTTGAAACGCCTTCACGAATTTAAACTGATTTTCAGATAGCCAATGTCAGAATAACTAAGATTACTTTTAATTTTGATATAAAACATTAAATACTTTAAGGTAGCCGCGGTTTACACAGCAAGACGTTATGAACTAGTTCTAAAAAAATATATCCTCCAAACTCTGCTAAGAACGGATGCAAATCAAATTTCATTAAAGCTACGTCTAAATATTTCCAATTTTGACTCTTATTTGTGAGTCTTAGCTTATCGCTTAACAGTTTGACATAATATTAAATGTATTAAGTCTGTTTACAATGAGACACCAACTAGCTAACAGCTTGTTTATTTAGTCTCTCTATATCCGTGGCTATTTGACAATAGTCCCCTTAAAAACCCGCAACTCATACCGTGTTGATTCAATCATAGATTCCTTTAAAATTGATATTTGGAAACCAATTCGAGATTACATTGACGGACGTATGAAATTTTAATACATCTTTTGATAAGAATGTATGGATTTTATTGTCATTAGATAAGTGTATTTTGTGAAATTTGTTGCTATAAATGTATTAAAAATCAATTTTTGTAGCTATTCTCGTCCCGTCTACCGTATCTATCTCCCAATATACAAAGTTGCGTATTTAGGGCTTAAAATGTATTGCTAGAATTATTCACATTATATTTATAGTTTATTTGAGATTTTTAAGATGGTGTTATGCAAAAAAATGTCTATCAATATTTATTTACTACAGCATCGCCCTGGGGTAACTTTTTGTATATTTTTGCGATAAAAAGTATTACCTATTCCAGACTGTAAGCTAGGCCTTATTTCAAACCGCGATTTACTATAAGTTCTAGAACTAAATACCACAAAAGTATAGTTCCTACCTTGTTATGTATGGTTGTATGTACCTGAGCTAATTCTGAATAGGCTTCTTGCCTTCTGGGATAGCCTGGGATGGTTGGAGTAGAAGGGCAGTATGAGCCACGTACAATTGCCCAATAACTAACTATGAACCTGGGCCAGTACTAATACTAACGGTTGGTATAAGCTCGTTCGTGTTTTAAGATTTAAGATCCCTGTTTTTTACCAATAGATGTTTTATAAATTAATTAAATTCACCGAACATCAAAACATTCCTACCCAAACGACAAAGCAGCAACGTTATTACCCTTCCAAGACAAGCTATTGTTTCTCGTAGCTTAATTTCCATCAGCGTTGTCCTTTAGCTTTCGCCAGCTAATGTATTCGGCCATTGTTTGTGGCAGACGGATACAAATTCAGTTTAATAATGTCTGCGCATTGGTTTTGAGTAGAACTACTTTAAATTCGAATAAAATAATAGTTTTTGATAACATTGCGAGAAAACTAAAGCAAGGTTTCTTTAGAATATTTTAACTTAAACAAGTTTTAAATAAACATTTTTTTAAATCAAGTTTTATTACTTGGATTTTTATAATTGGCTTAATTGTTCTTAAAAATAACTAACAAGTTAACGACCACCTTCAGCACCATCATTGGACCCTAGAATATCTAACATCAAAGTACTAGTCAAAACTAATCATTCGAGCTCAAAGTCGATGGAGTTATGTCGTTACAATTTTGATATATCTTTTAAAGGTAGACCAAAGTGACTAAACAGTTTTTTTCTCTAAAAGATTTGCTTTTATAAAATAAGTAACAATAAAACAGTTTTAAGAATCCCAAAATATATTAAAAGGTTGTAAGTAACTGTAGTAGTGGCTGCATCAAATTACAATACTTCGTAGTTAGTAGAAAAACACATTGCAGATTCCGTCAAGGTAAATATCACACTTTCCCAGTTATTCTATAGTCAAGAAATACTTCGCCGAATATTACTGACTAGATGTCTGCCCCGGCTTTGTCCGTGGTACATTATATAACACTCATCAGGATTCCGTATATACACAACGGTGAAAGAATGTCGGAAATCGGTTCAGTAATTCCTGACAACATCACTTTCAAACAAAACACATCTTCAGCTACCTGCTACGCCACCTGTCGGAAATTGATCGTACCAACTCAGATTTTAGCAAAGGTTTATGTTCAAGAAGTGTTTAATCTGTGATATTCAGTGACGCAATCTTAGACGCATGCTGTCATGTGTCATGTCAAAGCACGAAAAGTACGAAAATTCTCAAAAAGGAATATTTTTTCCCGATTTTGTTTTTGTTGCATTCTTGATTCATGCTCCTTTTCTATTAATAGTAGCGTTGTGTTCTATTCCTCGATAAATGGACTATCCAATAGAAAAATAATCTTTCAATTCGAACCAGCAAATTACATATTGCTCAACCACTGAAACTGCTGCATCGCTGACCCACATTTACACGGGTTTGCACCGAGCCACGAGTTGCAGCGTCAGCTCTTCGTGACGCCCGTCCGAGGTGACTTACGGACGTCTCCTAGTTTAGATAGTTAGTTCTCGCTTCACTTCAGCTAGGCTCACTTATTATAATTTAACTATACTTCAGTAATAAGTTTTAATTGTAATTTAAATTAATTAATTAAAATATCTATAAGAACATTTGGTTTTTTTTGAGTCCTCCGTCTGCAGCTAACGTATTTGGCGCAGTCGGTAGGATCCTAGAGTCAGTGCACAGCAAGTTGTTCCGGTAACTTTCCCGTACTTCCGCTACTCACTGATAGGCTATCCAGCCCTCATCTGGGATTCCGAATCTACTGGCCGCAGCCCGGGGACAAGTATCCAGACTTCGATACGCAGAGAAGCCAAATGTATATGTAAGTGCGCAAAACTTTCTTTTGTGTTGCTTCCTGACTCCATCTCGTCCCACCTTACCTTTTAAGTTTTCAAAATTACCAACTCGCCTCATAACTCATTATCATAGCTTTTTGCAATACATTGAGTTATACGACTTAGAAAGCAAAGCCTCAAAAGTCAGAAATCAGTTAAAAAGCTTTGAACAAAAATTAAGCAGGGACACGTTTGAATTTTACGAGCTTCAAATTGACTACTTAACTCACAAAATTGATAAAATCTTAAATCACTTGCAAAGCTTTGAGCCCACCATCCGAACAAAAGAGGTCTCATTGACGGACTTGGCTCTATAATTAAAGGACTCACTGGCAATTTAGATCACCAGGACGCTATTCGATTTGATAATGCGATTAAACACATAAAAGTCAACGAAAATAAAATTATAACTGAGCTCAACTCTCATATAAGTCTCAGTAAAGACTGGATGACACAACATAATGACTTCATCGATCAATTAGTTAAAAATCAACAGAGGATTAACACCACCCTAGAATCATTACTTGATAGTGACGCGAAACCAATAAAATACGCTCGTTTCGGTCAACTATTAACTATTATAACAGAAAACATAGATGACTTATTCAGAGAAATAATTAGGTTAGAAAATACTTTAGCGTTTGTGTGTACATCGAGTACACACCATTCCATGGTAGACGTAATTACTTTAGGAAAATGATAGATAAGGTTAGATTAATTTATGGGGAAAATAGAGTATTAAATCTAAATTTACGAGATTATTATAGTATTATTAAGCCCGGTTCATATTTTTCCGGAAGACGGGTAGTAATAGTTTTTCAAATTCCAATAGTCACTTCTAGTTCCTTTGATTTATATAAACTCCCAATTGCACCCAACAGGCATAACCAAATCCTCATCCCTCCTTATCCATTCATAGCAACCAATAAAGACAGCTATGCGTACATGGAGGCTGAATGCCCGAAGATAGACAAGGAGTACCTTTGCGTAGAAGATACAGCCGCCCGAATCAGCAACCAACAGGATTGTGTACGGGATCTTATCTCACATCATTCACTGGAACATTGCAACTTCACCTCCGTCGACTTGGAAACAGAAGCCATCGAGCAGCTGAACAACAGGGATTACATCGCCACCTTTCCTCGCAACACTAAAGCCCATCTACAATGCGGCCGAGAAGAAGTTAAACAACTTCATGGAAGCTATCTTGTGACCTTGCCGACAAACTGCACATTATCAACGCCCAAGTTTGTTATAACAAACCAAAATGAAGAAATATCTGGCCAACCACTCTTGATCACAGATGTCACCTACAACTTTATGAAAAATACTCCAACATCGAAGATACTCTTGAAGTCCATCGACCTAAAGAAATTACACAACTCCTACAATCAAGTCTTGATGCAGCCGGAGATAAAATTGGACACTGATACAACATACACCATATACCACACCACCATCCCTCTCTACATATTTCTATGTGGTACCTGCGTAGTCATCGCCATCAATTTCTACCGACGTTACTTCCACAACGAAAACGAACCATCAAACGATCAAGAAGGGGGAAAGCAAACCACCAATCAACTCAAGTACGAAGAGGTTGAGCATAAGAGTTTTCCAGCAACATTTTCACTGAACGTTGGAAAATAGTTCCTGTTCTGCGGGTGGAGGAATTACATATTGCTCAACCACTGAAACTGCTGCATCGCTGACCCACATTTACACGGGTTTGCACCGAGCCACGAGTTGCAGCGTCAGCTCTTCGTGACGCCCGTCCGAGGTGACTTACGGACGTCTCCTAGTTTAGATAGTTAGTTCTCGCTTCACTTCAGCTAGGCTCACTTGTTATAATTTAACTATAGTTCAGTAATAAGTTTTAATTGTAATTTAAATTAATTAATTAAAATATCTATAAGAACATTTGTTTTTTTTTGAGTCCTCCGTCTGCAGCTAACGTATTTAGCACTTCCCGAGATCCTAGCGTTCAAACAAACAAACTCTTCAGCTTTATAATATTAGTATAAATATAGGGCCTATTTTGAAGGACCATATTTCCACAGAATTATACCTCTATATATAAAAATTTCTTCGAACGTCTCGGTTTAATTTTAAATTGAACTGGTGTGAACTAGTGTTTGTTTTTGAAGCAAAAACTTCTTGTGGCGCGCCATAGATAGATTAATTTTTCGTGTGAATTGAATTCTAGCGTCACGCTCGGGAATGATTAGAAATCTTCGGGTAAACTCGGGATCATGACCATTGGTCATCTAGAAATGTGTCAGCATTTCCTATTGGGCATCTAGAAGAGCGTCAGGATTATTACATGGCCTTGCTCATGGCCAAGCCCCCCGGTTTTACCTGCGTAATTTCTAAAGTAATCTATCAAATTCTGAGTTATAAGTTTTCACATCTGTCGGCAGTTCCTATGACTGCCATTTTTGTTTTTGGTGAAAATTGAATTATTAGTAGAAAAAGACAATTTTATTTTAATCTAGTAAATTTAAGTAAAGCCTTAGGCTTTGACTATTTACCGTAGGACTGTCAAACCAACTATGACTACCCCTATGACAGCTTAACCATGTAGCGTAGAACTGTCAAACTTACAATGACATCTTAATACTGCTATAAAGACCCCATAAGCAAATCCCAACAGATTAATATCGAGATACCGAGTATACATTCCATTGTCACCTAAATCACTACTGGAGTAACTGATTACTTAGCACCTACAAAGCACCTTCTGTCAAACTTTAACTTAGAATTAATACCTTCAAAATGTCTTGGAATCTGGGTGGTCAGCAGACAAAATCTCCCTATTTTTAGGGAGAAAAATATGTTTAGTGCTTGTATTCATACATAGACAGATAGACTTTATTGTTACACTTACAGTATAGGATACACAAAAAAATGTACATTTTAAAACAAGTGTGCCAATTTAGCGGCCTTATTGCTAAAAGCAACAAAAGGACAAGTCGTAAGTCGGCTCACTACCACCCATACACTGTGGATATTCCCAAAATCCGTACTAAACGGTTTGAATCTACTTTTCTCGTACGTACAGCTTTGGAGTGGAATAAATTGTCGGCCGCCTTGTTCCCTAAGAGATACGATCCAGAATTTTTCAAGGTCAGAGTGAACAGGTACCTTCTAGGTCAACGTGCGTCATCTTCGACCACACCGTCGCTTACCATCAGGCAAGATGGTGGTCAACGCGGACCTATACGCGATAAAAAAGCAACCTTTTTCAGACAACCTTATTGCTATCATAAATAATTTAGTTCACATAATAATATAAACTGCTGTAATCACTGGTATCACTGCTAGGACTCGGGGTACAAAAAAGAGATAGTTAAGACTATAATCCGCCACGCTGACAGTGCGGGTTGGTAAATGACATAAACATGACCTGGAAAGATTCTAGCAACATATCAATTTCCTTACGATGTTTTCCTACGCCGTTTTTAAGTTAGCAGCATTACGCACATGACTTCGAAAATTCAGTGGTCCACGTAAAATTAGAACAAGGAGCTCCAATTCGGCAGTACCCGTTCTCCCGACTACATCAACCGTTACTTCAGTAAGTCACCCGTTAGTTAATTAATAATATTTTAATTTACCGAAAATTATGTACTAAATAGTTGTTTTAGTTTCATTTATTTATACTTTACGCATTCTCATATTCTAAAAATCGATACTTTGACATATACAAAAGAGCTAAAAAGTTTGTTTCGTTCGCTTTTTAAATTAAAAGTGCTAATTTCTGAAAGTCTCAGTTGAGTTTAAAAAGTCATCTGCATCTCACAGCTCAGCACAGAAAAAAACAGCTAATATTCAAATAACATGGGTACAACAAAAAGTAACGAGTAATACATGTAATCCAAAAAGGTATTTTTGAAACCGAATCTGGCAACATCGAAAGCAGGGGTAAGCCTCTCACTCGGATTACCAATAAGTCACGGTACGGTTGGTCAAAAGGACAGGTTTGTTCAACGTAAATAATTAATTCGCCTAATGGAAGCGTTGGAGCTGGTATTTGTCATGGTTACAGAGGTTTTCAGAGATGGTAAATTGGCAACGAACTTGTATTATTTGATCAGATATTTTGTGGGTATAATAATAGTTTAATGATTCCTGATCAAAATGTATGTAAATCTAGCAACCTCACAGTTTGACTCGCGTAATTCTGTAAATTTCCCGTTAATTAAAATGGATACATTTGTCATCATATCTTATGATCTGAAGCCACTTGCTCCTTCTTTCTATCAGACTGCTTTTAGGTCAAAAAAGCAACAGCATTTTATGGTTGACATTACAAAAACTCTAACGAAAAGGTGAAACTCTTACTCTTGTGATAAGAACGTCTAATCTAGTTTAGAATGCGTTGTCTGAATGCTTTTTTTCCCGATGATTACAGTCTCGATCTTTTCAAGTTGAGTGTGAATCGGTTTTATGCTCCATCGTAGACCGCATTTAACATCAGACGAGACGTCGGTCAAGTGTAAACGGTCAAGTGTGTGTACTATAAAAAAGGAGTGATCAAAAAAAGTTAAATTTGATTTGAAAAATGTGATATAATTTATACTGACAGTAGCATTTGTTTATCGGTATTGTATACTTTGTTTAGTATATTTTCAACGTTTTACGCGTACTATTAGTATAAAATAACAGTTAAACAGCTCCAGTAAATCGGCTGCTGTAATCGCTGACGTGCAAACGGCCTGTTTTGAATTTCACTAACATTTGCAATCGAGATACGAAGCACTTAGATACGGATCAGTTCTTGTGATACACACGGCCTATAAAAATTCAAAACCTATGAAACAAATTACACCAGAATGGTTTTCTTCCCTAAAAGACTTATTTAAGTTTGTTTGAGTAAATTAATTATCGAACGTAAAAATAACTTAAAATAGTTTTTTTCTCACAATGGCAACACTATCTGTTTATTTAAATTCATAAAATGAAAAATGTTAACAAATATTTACAAACAAAGTATGCAAAGTTTTATTTTTCAACATTATAATGAAATATCCATGTATAACATACGAAATTCATGATCTTTACTTAATTATTTATTTATTATCTATGTATTATTATCCTTTTGCTGTTCCAGAAATTTAGCGTCTTAAGGCAGTTTACTTCAAATGACCACAAACATTGGGTAGCAGAGAAGGTGGACGCATTGAGTATCACATACTCATAATCTAGTTTAGGGTCAACAAGCATCTTCTATGCAAACATGCAACATCCTATGCCGTGGTATTGCTTAGTATTGCTCTTTAATAACAATTAGGTATTTTAAAGTTTTTTTAGGACAAATTTATTCGCTCACTATAATTAAACAACCTTAACCGCTTAAGCACAATGATCATGTCAATCGTGCTCCAATCCAATCTTGCTTATACGTTATGATGCTTGGAAAATAATTTAACATTTCTTTAATTTTATTTTTCAACTTTTATAGATTTACACTTGACCGCCATCTCACCTGATGAAAAAATTCACGCTACTATGCCATTACAGCTTATGAGTTGATTGGTTTGGTAATGATAACTAGTTAAACATATTTTTAGTAACATGAATACTTTATTTAAAGAAAACAACCAAATTTAATTTCAGTTTATTTCCAGTATGGTACGTAAATGATATCTAGTGTTGTAAATCATTTTTTTTTATCATTTATTTATTTCCATAAGAATAGCAGCACATAGGTTAACAAAAGTAAATATTTCAATAGTGTCACATCTGGCTCTGCAGTTTATATGATGGGTCCCAAACTAGGCTACGCCTGTATTTTGGGCACCCAGTGGGTAGAATTTATAACAATTGATTTTGCGCTTAGGCGGATTACACAGGAAGTTTCAATGACTTTATAATAACATAGTGAATTTCAAGATAATGTTATACATTTCATACGATCAATTATTTAAAAGTTATTTATTATTTCAAGCTTCTGACTCCTTATCAGGTATCAGAGTTAAATTAAATTAAAATTAAGTATCGTGTATAATAAGTGAAAACTTTTAATTGATAATACATAAATATTAAGTTTCTTGCTCTACTGTTCTGTGTGTCTCAAACATCTTGTAAACTTCGCACTAAGGGCATCTTACCATAACAATAAACCATAGCATCGGGCACAGTACTCCAAACACATTAGCATTCAACTCCACCAGCTTTTGGGAGAATCTTGTGGCGGAGCTACAATTGTAGTTTCTGAACAAGTTGCCGATGTATCTTTGATAATCGGAGCTGGAATTATTTAGTCAACAATCATTAAGTTGGTCAAACTGTACCTTTCCATAATAATAGTTTGACAGTTCGTAAGTATTTAGGTAGAGGTTGCTTTTGATGATTTGGTGGTTGTCTTAATGTAGGTAAGTGATGAATTCGGAATAATTATTCTAATTTATCCCAACACCAGAATTATTCAAGTCTTATTACAAAGTGTGAATAATGATACATTTTGTCTCTCAAAAATCATAAGTATGCGTCGAAAAATATTACTAATCGTTTTCACTTTGCTCCTAGGCTTCAATAATTTTATAGTTTTTTCACATTCAAGACAAAATAGGTGGGAAAATCTTTTCATCACCAAAAATTTTAAACTTATTTTTACGTGACCAGTTTTTTTAGGGTATAGTGGGACGAGACGAGCAGGACATGTGCCTGAAGCTAAGCAACAAGCTTGCCACATAACAGCACAGTGACACGCAGGTATTGGAACATGCGAAGTCTGAGTGAAGAGATAGAGAGAAGCACGTGTGTGGGCTAGCATGTTGGTTATCATCAGGGGCATGCATCATATGTACATGTCTCGTTACTTTATAGCTGAAAAAATTTGGTTGTCTGTAAAATCAGTTCCTTGATTTACGGAGGACAATTTAACGTTATAAAATAATGATAAGTTGATCTGGCGCAAGCGTACAATGAGCGTAACGGGACAATGTGCGTAACGGGCCATAACAGGCCGGCGCGGCTTTCATCGATTTAAAAGACGTTGTGACGTCAAAAAACGATAAAAGTGGGTTGCTTAAGTTGCTATTATGTTTAGCCCTAAAGTAAAAGTGTAAAGTAAAGTGTTTATTATGATAGGTATGTTAAATTCTTTTTAGAAAATACAATAAACAAACATGAAAATAGTGTTAGCAAAAATTTTTATTCATCAGTTGCACAATATTTGCTACGCTATCAGTAATTTGATAATCTCAATAATTGAATCTACTTGTGCACTTAGAAAGAAACACAAATATCAACTTTAAATCCATAGATTTTAGATCTGAATTCCAACGTCATTTACATTAAATCATGACTTTATGAAAAAATATAAATTTTAACGTTATTTTCATGGTGCTAAGATAAAAATTCTATGCCATTTGCTCTACTTACGAATTTCGTAAAAGTTTAGAAATATTAGTCTTAATACTATCGTTTTAAAGTCTAAAATCGTGTTTTGTTAGCTTCAAATCATCATTGCTCGGAAGTGATCCTTCAAACTAAAGACGCGTGTTCTCAATTCATCAAATAAAATGTAATTCATCTGTTTATCTGTATGAATGATAGTCGTCGAATTCTGATTCAATTTATGTTCTATTGTTTACTATTTACACAGTAATATTTGAAAAAGTTACTGCTGATCTAGTCGGGAGAATGGCGACTACCGATTCGGAGTCCCCGGGTTCAAATCCCACGCGCACTGTTGTCTTTTCGAAGTCATGTGCGTAATGCCGCTATCTTAAAATGGTGCAGGAATGGTGTTCGTGGATGATCCTCATCTAGAAGACTTAGAAATTTTACCTGGCCTATATGTCAGCCGAGTAACCTTCCCAAGTCCAATTCCAGTCCCTCTTCCCAACCTCTACACGCACTACGGATCGCATGTAGAAATTCCCAGCCCGACCGGGATTCGCCATCACACAACAATATGCCGCCGAGGCAAGTTGTTGTGTGATAACCAGGGTGCACCACGTGGAGGTTCCCGAGCCACGCACCCCTTGTAAAAATGACATAATATAATTAAGTAACCACTTAACCAAGTCTTGATTACAAAGTTTCTACAAAAAAATCCAAAAAAATTTTTTCAGCATTCAGTGAAAATTTACTGAGACAAAACCCTTTTGCTCTCATTGTCCGGTTTGTATTGTGAAAATGAAATAAACTACCAACACCACATTTCAATCCTTTACAGTATACGGCTAAAGCGCAAAACCCTATAAAATTTAATTTTGATAGATTCACGCGAAAATTCTACAATTACAAAATACGGCACACAGTTTTAAATAATCTAGATAAGACAATAAAACCTAAAACTATGTAATGAATTTCACAAAACTATATCTAGGATATTAGCTTTATTTTTCTGTTTTCATTTAAAAAATTGAAATTATGATTTTGCGTATTTTTGTAGTATTTTTATCGGAATAATATGTAACGCTGCCAAGATGTAACATGAATACTTAGAAAGAGAAAATGCACAACATGGCTTTGTTCAATTATTGTGAGTAAGGTATTTTGACACGCTAAGATATTTGTGTTTGACTTATAGTAGCATAGGTATACATATTACTCATTTTTATGAATGTTATTGCATAAATAAATCGATATATTATGTCACATATTCATGAAATGACATTTTAGCCTTATGAAATTGAAGCCTTAGTATTGAATTTAATATGATGTCTACATTTCTTTCCACTTAAATTTAATGTGATTAGTAGGGATTTTTATGTTCATATCGCCGTTTTAATTTTATTATAATTTATAAAAGAAATAATACAGGTAAGCCAAATAATCATTAACATCACAAAGCTCTAATGAGAAATCGAGGTTGCAGAGTAGATGAAAATATCATTGATACTAGACATCTCAGATGTAGAGTCGGCTGATGATGATGACGATGATAAATTCCAACAAAAAATAGATCATCGTTGGCACATCCAGAAACCTAATTCAGCATTTTCCAACGGATTTGCGTGTCGCAAAGCTGAAACGCGGATCAAGTAAGCTTTGCTCGTTGCGACATTTATACTAATTGCGATACGATACGATACAATGCGACACGATACTCCGCTTCACGATACAACGCGACACGACAGTCGCATCCCCTGTCATTAGTGAGGGATGAGATTAGTTCTTGTAATGAGATACAGATTCCGAATGCTTCTTCGATTTGAATCGGAACAAGCTTTATTTAACGAGTTCAATATTAAAAATGAAAGTATTTATTTCAAGACCTTTTTTAAGTATTCCTGAGGCGCGTCCGTAGTTATTTAAAATTGGAAAGGTTTATAATTATGGTATAATTTAAGAAAACAAAGATATGTTTGTTACTCTTGGTTTCTCAAACATGTATAGGTAGGTACACATAAGTCTATGTAAGCCAAAATCTGTAAACTATTTAACGATTTTTTTTATCAAAATCAACTCGGTACATATAGAAAGTTTTGACGTTAAAAGCGTGAATCAAACAAAACAAGCAGAATAAATTGATTTTGGCTGACGTCAATTTTTTTTTTATAAAGCGGTTATCTATATTTTATATAAGTATTCAAAAGACCAAGACAGATTTTTCATATATTATTACGATGCTTAAGATAAAATAGGTTCTGTTAAAAACTTGACAACTTATTAGCTCGTGCGAGTCTTAAGTTAAAGTTTAGAATAACATATTATTTTTCTTTTACAAAACCTAATAATTGATCTTAATAAATCAATCGACAAATCGACCCTACTCGTTCACCTCGTGACCATTTGTCGTCCAGAAACAATTTGCCGGATTGGGGTAAAAACGCACAGTCTCAACACACGTTTAACTTTCGGAACTCAGACGGAATTAGTGAAGACATTGATCGATCGTTGTGCGATTTTCCCGTACTCACTCTGTGTTCATTAATGGGTTGTGTTACGTATTAATTCTGATTGTTTTTACACATTCCAATAACCTGTTTTACAGGACAGTGCTACTAGTCTAAGATCCCGCTATACAACGACCTTCACCGAACTGTTTATTGGATGAAAAGTGTTTTATATGTAATTTAATATGTCAACAAATATATTGCAAATGGGTTCCTTAAAGAAATTCAGTTCTGAATATGATTAATTAACAATTAAATTTTATTTTTTTATATATTTCACTTAACTTGATTGAATTTTAGAAAAAACTATATAACATAACTTATTTTTTTTAGCTTTACTCAGTGCTTACGAAATTTAAAAAATTGCAATATATTTGTTGACATATTAAATTACATATAAAACACTTTTCATCCAATAAACAGCTCGGTGAAGGTCGTTGTATAGCGGGATCTCCTACTATACGAGAAGTTTAAATCACTACATAGCACTGGACTGTGTTTGTCACCCAAAGGTATATATGGATAAGTGAGCGAAATGTTGTTTTTCAAAATCGGAATACAGTAAAGCGTGGACATTAACGCTTGGCGGTAAAATAACTGGCAAAGATGTGGTATATTCCGAGGCACATTCAGCAGAGACTTCACCGCCACAAAAGTTACGGTAAGTATTCAAGTATCATGAGATAATTTTAAATTAATTATATAATACCATTATTCCTTGTATAATATTACAAATGCAAAGGTTTGGATGTCTGAACGTTCGAATTTTCGGGTGTTTGTTGCTGTAGTCACGTTGGAATGGCTGAACTGATCTGAATGAAATTGGAAAAACAGATAGTTATTAATGACGCTTACTGTGGCTTAACGTACTCTGTAAATTCCTGATTTGCGACTGAGTTGTAAACTTATAAATTAATACTATAATAAGGCAGCAATGAACTTTATCAAGAATTTGAGCGGTTAGTTCAAAGATAATTCTATTCATATTTCTTTGACACGAGTCAACAAACATTTTCTTTTGTAAGAAAAATTTAATAAGCTTAAGAGACGATCTTCTTAGCATTCCATGGATTCACCGTGCGGGTGCCGGGTCCATCGTGTGGCAGAGAGAGAAAACTAGAGAGAAGTAGATCCCGAGACTTGTGACTCGGGCGTAGGTTTAAGGGGCCCCTTTCTGACGTACATCAACACTCACCTTCACTACTCGTCTTTCTCTCCCTGCCCAGCCAAATCTGATATGAGCCTACTAGTGCAGCTTTAGATACTCGTTCTAGTATAGAACTTACTGCACTTCTGGATAAGCCAAGGTCTTTCAGTAGGTTATAGAGAGATTTTGCTGGTATACCTCTCGCTCCCACTTCTACAGCGTATAAACTACATAGCCGTTTTTTGTTAATTCGTTTAGGAGGTCGTAATACTTATTTTGTTTCATCGCGTGGTCTTTAGGTATATTAGTTTCCCACGGTACGGTAAGTTCTACAAGGACTATGCGTTTCGTAGCTCTAGAAAACAGGAAAATGTCCGGTCTGGATGACGAAACACCCACATCCTCTGGGATTTTGTAGTTAAATACCAATAATTTGACGTAAAATATTACTGAAGAGAAGCCATAAGAAAAAGGAAAAAAAACGCCAACAGTCAGTTGGACTATATACCTAGTGAATAGTGTTGAGTATATTGGCGAGTATAGTGAGATGTTTTTTTTTTACCGCAGATTTACCTGTTTGCTGTTAGTCATTGACGTGAAGTCATAATTTCATTTAGTTGATAATGTACTTGTAGGTATTTAGGTACCTATATGAAAACAAAGCTAGCGGTCGTTCCAACGGTGAACGTTGCACTGGCTAAATTGCGGTGATAATAATTAATATATTATATTCTCACGCAATTATCACTCAAAATCTATTCTGAAAAACGATTTAAATTTGGCAACACTCTTAATGTGTCTTTAAAGTACCACCAAAATGCTCAGTATCCCACGAAAGGCATTCAAACTTATGCCCCTAAACTATAATTTAAACTAAATACACGTGTACAACTTTACTTCCCATATTTTTGATAATAATTTATGGATGTTTCTATTACTGTGATCCAATGCGTAGTCAATTGAGTGTTATGAAAACCATTTACCTACATCTTGTAAGTTTCCTGCTATAGTAATATGGAACTGTATCACAATAAAAGCCACCAACAGCATACATACAAACTTACCATGCTTAGTAGCGCAGTTGTCAGATACTGACATTGAATTTTCAAATAGCCTCATTAGATCCTCTTTTGAACGCTGTCCCAGATAAGTTTGTCTCTCTTACTTATAAATTTTGCTAGTGAATGCGACAAGGTTCCGAATTCATTTGTTTGATTTTAAAACGTGTTGATAGTACGAACGACCAGGCGGTCGTTTACACATTAATTTTATTTTGATTTTCGAATGGCAATAGATTTTGAACTTTAGTGGTTTAATTATAGAAACGAACGTCACTTATTTGTTTGATTTTTGTCAACGCATAACTAGGAACTTTTCCCTAGATGTAATTTAAGCTTTAGCGTGTTGAAATTAATGTTAAAATTGCTTGAGTTGTTTTTTCTTCCTTTATATTAGTGCACGCGTCTTCACACATGAGAGGATTACTGCAGTTTGTCATTTTTAAGTTGAGTTAGTTGTAATTATTTGCTAATGTAAGGGGCGTGAGAAAGTTTACAGTTTTGACTTCCCGTTAACTATTCGTGAATTTGCAACATGAGCATAAGCTGCCCTTTTTATTTCCCTCTTTTATAGCATTATATTAAAATATATAAATCTCCTGTCACGATGTTTGTCCGCGATGGACTCCTAAACTACTTAGCCGATTTTAATCAAATTTGGACACCGTGTGTAGATTGATCCAACTTAAAAGATAGGATAGTTTTTATTTCGATTAATGGGCTTGATGTGGCAATATCCGAGCAAAGCCGGAACGGGCCGCTAGTATATTTATATATTTTAAAAGTGTTTTAGTATTAATTTAACACGGTTGTTACATATAATTAATTGGATAACGGGACACTCTCGTGTAATATGGTCGATCGATCCGACTCGAGTTTCGGCTGCATCCCGCGGCCTTTTTCAAGGAGAGTGCACGCGCGCGATATTTGTCCGTTTGGCTCGAGTCGCATTGACAGGCCATATTATACGCGAGTGTCCCGTTAATCCAATTATAAGTGTTTCTTACTTGAATGAAAAATGTTTATTTTCTTAGGACAAATTAATGATTTTAAGTCTGACTTTTGAGTATTTTTCTCACAAGGTCTTCCACCACGCTGGCCCGATGTGGGTTAGCTGAATGATACATGTTCTTGGCTTTATGTTCATATATTTTATTTGTTTTCTCACGAGCCACTTAACACCAGTGGTGATCATAAATTAATACTTTCAAAATACTATACAACACTTAGTGTATATGTATGTAGTATAGGCAGAATTTGATTCTATGTCCTTGGGCTTCTGAAACCAAAACAAAGTATAGTAGAGCCTTCAAGTAGGAACGAAGAAGAAGAGGCAGCACAATTTGCAAAAGCAAGTGCTTTAGTGCTAATTATTTATGGTACGATCATCTAAAAAATAAAGTTGGCAACACTGATCACGGGAAGTCTTAACGCATCACTTCCGTTATATGTTTTTCTTACGGTTTTAGTCTCACTAGTCTCAGAGTTTTTTCAGTTCGGACGCGCAGCAAAATCGCTATCTTGTCCAAGCCTGGCGTAACTTCGTTCCAATAAGGCCAACACTATGCTTAATGTATGACCGTTTGTTTCATATTATGATGATTCAATGCTGCTATAATTCATATTATTCCAAAACCTTATATTATTTCAATTTTGTCTGGAAATATCGAGTCCAAGTCGCTTAATACTTTGTTTGGTGCAAAAAAAGAAAGACATGCATCTGATAATAGGTATCTAATAGTACCAATGATAGTAATTTTTGCATGAAAAAGAATATCTCAACAAATTTCGCCATTTACAATCACAAAATTAGTAGAACACACTTTAGATTCACACTTTTTAATAGACATATTTTCAAATTTAATCAATTTCACTTTATCACTTGAAAGTGTATATTAGTTGCATCTCTTTAATTTAAACAATGTGTCCAAAAACTGAATATATGTATGTGTATACTATCTAAATAATATTACAAACATAAATACTTAATATCTAAGTTATTAAAAATCTCTTAGCTTCGCATAGTTCCTGTGTCAATAATTTCCCCACCTTAAGGATGTGTTATTCCAACTTATAATATAACTGTGTCCCAAATTTCAGCCTCATCCGTTTAAACGTTCCAACGTGATCGAGCAAACACCTTTAAAAAAATGGTCTTTATATTTTTACTAAAAAAATTGAGTCTAAGAATCACATTTACAGTCAAAACCAAAACATAATCAAACACACCCGATTACATTTATTAAGCACAAAAATATGATGCAACCACACACGTCCCCTCATCAATAGACGACGCCGACGGCTGTGAGGGGAGATTGTCTATAGGGGCAAGTGTGCCCGGGGGTCATCGCTGGCGTGGCTTTCCTGGGCGATCCAAGAGACGACGCACACTCGCTGCAAACGTGGCTATGTAGGCAGCCGCGATCGCAGCCTAAAATTCTGGATTCCACAATAAAAATATAGAAAGTCGAATAAATTGGACTTTGTTGCACGACATATCTATATAACAAACAGAACATAAAAGAATAGGTCTAGTGTCAGCAAGCCATAAAATGCATTAGAGCTTGGGGAGAAAAATTGATTTCGAAGTGAAACTTCTTATGCGGCTTTCAACAAGGTTGAGTTACGTTTAATGCTACCATGGAGGGGGTATGAGAGCTCTGTTGCGGGGAAGGGGGAATAAAAAAGACAGCGAGAGTGATAAGTTTCACTGCTTCTTTTCATGTTGCAGAAATAGGAACTATATCGTAAACCATGAGATAATATCATACTCGTAGTATAGAATACAGTGACATTATACATATTATTATTATATCTCTACTTATTATTCCTACCTAACGACCCGCCCCGGCTTCGCATGGGTGCAATACTGATACTAAAAATACGAATAAAATGGTTATTATGGTAAATGGTTATTATTACTCCTAAGAGATAGACAAATACCATTTTGACTTTTTGTAGACCTTAAAAAGGTCTACAATACTGTAACATTATTTTGATCCATCTCGTAGGATCCAGCCAGCGTTTGCGAAGTAAGCGCAAAAATGTGTTTATTTATTACATTATATTAGAAACCTTTAAAATTATTAGTGTTTCTCTACTGTTGTATGTATATATTATACATATAAATCTTCCTTTTTAGTCACGCCATCTATTTAAAAAACCCGCATCATAATCTGTTTGGTAGTTTTACAGATCTAAGCATTAAGCGATTAAGGGACAGAAAAAATTTTGTTTTACACTATGCAGTGATAAGTTTTTTAATGTATCATAATTTCTTTTGGCTAAACAAGTAAACATGCCTCAATGTAATAATGAATCCAACGTTTTTTTCATTACACAGTGTGCGACGTAACTTATGTAACCACCCTGTCCTAAGGCGGGTCAGTGTACTTTGACACTCCGATATGTCAGATAGGACTAATATAGCATCTGAATAATCCAATTAGTACGCGTCTGAATGGACCTTTGATGTCAGATTCGACAGTGGGTATTCTTGGAATTTCGGCTTTGAGGTGGAATTTAGTAAGCCAAGTAGATTCGGTGCCATGACTGAAGTTGGCTGGCGATACTATTGAAATATGACTTTTAGACAATGATTTATGAATAAAATACGACAGTGGCGCCATCAAAACGGTAACGTGAAATCTTACCTGTGTAAGGCATTGTGTCAATTGCTTGTATTGTAAATGGTTGGCTTTGAGTGGTGTAATCCATGTTTTTACTAGATCTAGTAAACATGTTTTAAAATGAACCATCGTTCTTTATTCACTCACTGAAAGGTTCAGGTACTCCGTGTCCACTAGCCGTAGCGTATATCGTAGATTCGATTCCCACTTGCCTTAACCTCTTCCTATGATTTACATGTATGTTTGTCCACCGTTTCTATGTATTATAATAATATATATTGCATAGTTAAGTATTTTACAGTAACTAATTGGGGACAAAATGTTATGCATATATGCATACCAACAAAATACAATAATATAAAAAAAACTTAACATAAAGGCTTGTGTGACGGCGACCATACGAATATCTGCTAATAGAGATATCTTCCAGGCAACCATTAAAATATGTTTATTTTATATAAAAGAAGTGAATGAATATTAACAGAATCACGAGTCTTTGTTAAAATATTTACCTATACAAACATGCACAATGAATGTAAGCAAAATGCAAACACAGATGACCCTTGTCCTAAAACACCGTTACAGCACCAGACTACGCATTAGGAGCTTGACCAGCAATTTATCAGAGCCAAATTTACATTGTCCAAGATTAATGATCGCTTGTCTGTGATTTCGTATACTATGACCAGCTTGTTCATACAGAGAACAAACAGTAAAGGCTGTTCGATTTTTTTACATGTTTAAAAAAATCTCAAAAAAAGAACCGTAAACCGACTTAAATTAAAAAGTAAACTATGACACAGTGACAGTGACATGCAACAATAAGTGACAAATAATGTACTATAATATATACGATGCAACTTTTTGGTTTCTTCAAAACTGCTACACCGATAAAGATAAAAGTTTTTTTTATACTATTGAGTGACGAGACGGGCAGGTTTTGTGCCTGATCAGAGTGACACGTAGCTATTGGAACATGAAGATACCAAAAAATCATTACCTAGTACTGCACTGCGCTCGTCACGCTGAAATATAAGATGTTTTATCTCTATGCCATGTAAGTTTACTGGCAACATTGCCCTTCAAACCAAAACCCAGTAATGTTCGCAAATTCCAGCTTGGCGGCAGAATAACTGGTAAAGACGTGGTACTTCCCCAGACGGACTCTGGAGGCCTACCGCTACAAACTACAAAGACCCATGCGAGAATAGAACTTACAATTAATTTTTAATCGGACGTTATCGTGAGTGGCTCAGGATATCAACTTTGGGATCGTTTGTTGTTACTAGTTTAATTCAAAGTCACTCGATTAATGATGACTTAACTTAACTTCACTCGATTAATGGTGACGTAACGTAACTAAGTGGAATACCTTGCTGTTTAAGTGTAGTGTTTTCTGTCAACTTTGACTGTTTGTTTCTTTACTATTTTCAATTCAAGATAGAACGGCACCAACGTGGCTGTAAATTTTATTGTCACTGGTGTAAGTACATTTAAGGTCCCTTATGATGAGATTGGATTTAGATCCTAGATGCCCCTAAGCACCAGAAGTGTGCAGGTGTCTAGACGGATGGTGTTGTTTCAAAATGTCGACATTATGTTCGAGTTCTACTAACTGGCTGGCCTGGTGGCTTAGTTGGTAGTAAGTCTGCCAACAAAGCCGTGGGTCGTGGGTTTGATCCCCACCCAGTGCAAATGTTTGTGTGGTGAATTCAAATGTTTGTACTGTGCCTGTGTGTTTTCTATGTATAATAAATATGTTTTCAAAATTATACAAGTATTATATCAGCTATCTGGCTTCCATATTACAAGCTTTGCTTAGTTTGGGGTCAGATGGTGTTGTTTGTGAAATGTCCACCCATATTTATTTACTATTTATTTTATTTATTTATTGTATAGATGAAAGAAGTTCTTCGTTATTTTATACAAGTTTGCTGCTTCCTGTATTCTAAGTTCTAATGGAATAAGGCCAGAGAAGACTAGTGCCGATTTAACTGGAACTTGACTTACAAAACTACAAAATCATACCCATGTGATTTGGTGAGTTATAGGCGATTCGCCACAAAGTAAATTCGTCACAATTTGTATACTCCATATGGTTTGTGTTCAGTACATAACGATAACAACAACCATCAAATAAATGTAGTGTCCATACTGCCATGATTTCTCTGTGCAGGCATAAGTAATGAAAGGGTGAAGTTTGAACTTCTTCACGGTCTATCCATCATTCTACTGACGTTTATTTTTATTGCTATGGCATTTTGTAAAGCAGATTTTGTGGGATAATGATTCTGCTTTTGGCATTTTTATAGAATGTTTATCATAAGTATAGTTGATTTGTAGTAGGTGTGCTTGCTTCGGATACACTTTAGGTAAGATGAAATGTATGCTGTACATAAATGCTTAATTGGTTGGCTAGTAAAGTTAGTAAGCAGGGTCTTGCTCGTTTTAATCTAACCCAAAGTTTGGTAGATAATAAAATCCATCTGAACTTGAATGATATAGGTATCATTCTCAACAAAAATTTGTCAGTAACAGTTCTATTGTCCCGTTGTAAGGTTTTTTTTCAATTAACCTTAGTTTTTACACTGTTGGGGTTGATTCGTTCCTGAGCTTTCAATGTCTGACTTTTCTAAACACTCTGAGCTTCTCTTTTCAGCGCGTGGAGGATGACCCTGGAGTTGACTAGCCGGTGCTATCCGCTCTGTTGAGACTCTGGCCCACCGATCGGATACTAACTAAATTAAATTAAACCAATATTATTTTTAGTTCAGAAGTGACTAAACTAAAATTAGACTATTGATTAACTAAATATTTATTCAAATCGTCTGAACGGAAAGTCTACCGCCTGACTTCAAGCTTTCGCCGATGAAAGCAGACAACTGTTTTCATCTGTCTGCTTTCACCGGCGTTACCAAATTGGCCGATGACGTGACAAATCTAAGCGTAGCATAAATCAGGAGAGTTAGGCCAATTGTCCACGTAGCTGCACATTATTCGCACGCTTTCGTCAATTGACGGTTGCAAGACGAATGCATGACGAATGCTTACACCTTGCGTACAAATAATGAAATCTGTGTCCACGAAGCGGCAACGTCACGTAAGCCGTTTTGTGGACACAGATTTCATTGTTTCTACGGAAGATGCAAGCGTTTGTCACGCATTCGTCTTGCAACCGTCAATTGAGGAAAGCGTGCGTAGAGCTGCCGTACGCTTTCCTCAATTATCCGTACGCCGTGGCCTTAGGCGGTAGAGCTGCCGTACGGTAGACCCGTAGGTTAAAAGCAGTTAGCTTATACAAATCTAGCACATAATAACAAATAGGATACCTTTCCCAGAAAAACAACGGGAACCTTTGGAACATCAATCATGAAACGATGTCGCTTTTTCAAGCTACGAGCATTCCGATAGTAAAAAGAGCAAGGTGGTATATCATGTAAATCAGTAGCACACTCTCCGACGTGTACTCGATAAAAAACCCGATATAATATCGGGAAAGCAATAAAGCTGATAAATAAATAATAAACGCTAAAAAAGTTAACAGTTCTCATCGAGCCACTTCAAATAAAACTAAAAGACTGAATATAGCACCGACAAACCATTCGCCCGTGGATTGCTTTCAAGCTATTATTTTCCCGTAAATCGTTCAGCTTTAAAACGTTCCGGCCATCGTCCGATTTCCTATTCTACAAAACGCTTGTCCATCTGATAGATGCCTCCAAATGTCCTTTAAACCCCCACATGACTTACGCCATTTTCAACTCTATGACTACAACAATAAAGTGTTAATTTGTTTGGTTGTAAGATGTGCTTGGTCAGATTGGACCACAAATTGAGATCTAGAGAAAAATCAGATAGAAATGTTAAAAAACGGTAGCAATTACGATCGACTTATCCAGAGGATTTTGTTGGTTAAATCCGTGTCGTGGTCAGGTTCTAGTTTGATCTGACAATTAAAATGAATTGTGGACTGTTAATAGGGAATATGCATGTAATTTAAATGGGCTTGATTTTTTTTTCGTAGTATCCTTAATGCCCCGCCATTATGCCAAAACAATTATTTTATTATTTAGTTAATTATTAATTATAAAAAATATTATTTAAAAAGTGCAAAATAGGCGCGGGAAATTCAAGTTTGCGAAACGCATCATTATCTGTGGAAACCAAATGTGACGTCACATGGCATGTTTTCTGCTTTAACGGTGTCGATTCTCGTACTGAGCTAGTAGTGTTAGAGAGAAAAGTCGTGTTCTCCATCGTTTGATTAGCTAGCACAACTCAAAAATCGGTACAAAGTAACTGCAACACTTGTAGTAAACAAACAAAGGTCGTGGCCTGTGACGTCATGCAGGCGCGGGAAAGATGGCGGCGTTTAAACTGGTCAAATTATATCGATATTTTAAATATTATTTTAAAAATCAATTTGTACATTTACAAGAGTATTTTAATTTTTTATTGTGTTATAACAATGTAAAAAGTGAATTAAAAATATAAAAAAATGCATGTATATTCCCTATTATGTTTGGGTGTTTTGACAATATGGCAAAAAATTGTATATCAACAAAGTCAAAGTCAATTTTTTTTATTGATAAATAATCATTTACAAGTCAGGCATAATAAATTATATAACAGTCATTTTACGTAATATAAATATTGTAAAATATATGTAAATAGTAATAATTAGACAATGTCATAATAAACATTAATCAAATTTACAATTAAGCAGACAATGTCATACTAAAAAGTAATCGTAATACAATAATGTCAAATGGAATATAAAATAGTACCAATTCTTTTCAAATATTAAATTATAATTATTTATTAACAAGCCTTCGGTGAAGAATAAGTTAATAATAGATCAGGTTTTTCCGCACGGGTCCTTTGTACCAATCGTAAGCAAATGAGGTGTATGTTAGCTAAGGCAACAGAGTGATGTGCCGAACAAAAATGACACTTTCACAAGAGCGATCAGACCTGTGCTTTTGGTGTAAGGCGTTTGTTTCGCTCTCTACGTAGTATATGGAAACTCTTTTCGACAACCCGAAAAATGAAAGAAAGGTTTCTCAGATCCTGATTTACGAACCACAATAACGGTACCTACGCAATTTGCACTTGGCTTATGTTTTCATAAGCACACAAAAATTACTAATACCAACTCACTACTACTCATATACTAACTAACATACTACTACTCAATATTTCCGCCTTTTTTTCTAAACGAACTGTCAAACTTTAGTCATTTTATATAATTATTCGCACGACTCCCATGAGTAACTTATACAAGAACAACATAAAAAAAATTGATTAACCCCCGACTATCTCGGATTTGTTATCTGTACAACATTCTACTAGTCAAGCCCTTTCATTTGATGCCCATATTAAGGTAGTTGTGAAAAAAGAAATGTATTTCGCCATTTTGTAGAAGCGGCCATCTTGGGTTTGAAATTTCTCATAGTGCAATGTATTCTACTAGTTAAGCCCTTTCGTTTGATACCCATATTGAAGTAGTAGTGAAAAAAAAATATAATTCACCATTTTGTGGTGGCGGCCATCTTGGATTTGTTTTTTTTGTAATGTATAGTATTCTACTAGTCAAGCCGTTTCATTTGATACCCATATTGAGGTAAGTTGTAAAGAAATATTTTGTCCGCCATTTTGTGGAGGCGGCCATCTTGGATCGATATAATTCAAACATAGCTAAGAACATCCGTACGGATATTAACTTTCAAATAAAAAAACCGCATCGAAATCGGCCCATCCGTTTGAGCTCTACGTTGCCACAGACAGACACACACACAGACAGACAAACATTGACGTCAAACTTATAACACCCCTTTTTTTGGTCGGGGGTTAAAAAACATTGGGAACAAATTAATTAAATATTGTTCGTCTACAAAAAAAACAAATCAGAAATTTCATAAAATTTAAATTTAAACTCTATCACTACTTAAATATTTAAGTACCACTGTAACTACAACTAGCAATCGTAACAATCAGAGTACTAAATAAAGCCGTGCGAAGCTCCATTGAGCCACCTCTCCATTTGCATGTAGATGCAGTTAGCGGAGACATTATTGAAATTTTATGTGAGTCTGATTATTATTCAGTAGACCGCTATTATTAGAGAAGTGGACAAGGATAACTGAGTGGTTGTACAAGTGTGGAAAAGACTTAACAGTATCTATATAATTGATACAAATATTTTTGGTAGGTACTTATTAATTTCGTCATGCTAATTTGAAACCATGTAGGGGACAGTCTGTTATTTCGGTCTTGGTGTCTTCAAATCGAGAGTGAATCGGTTTCTTCTAGGTAAACACGCTCCATCGTAGACCGCATCGTCGCTTACTATCAGGCGAAATGGCGTTCAAGTGTAAACCTATAATGGCCGCTCCTCAAACTCGTGTATTTGCATTATTTGCCCAAATACAGCAATATGTAGACGGTCTATTTGTTTGTATTTGCTTTATTTGCACGAATATGACAAACAACACAAATAGCGAATATGCGTTTCCGTCAACTTGTCGGTTTTGATTACACATCAAAGGAATAAAATAAGGCAAATATTTGCGTCGACTGTCCACACTTGGTTCGTTCAGAGCGCGGGCGCGGCGATCCTGTTCAGACGTGTGAATGACCAAACCAACATGGTTTACATGGCTAATAAGCTGCTGCCAATGACACGTCCATCACTGTGCGTTCAATTGTTTTGTGAATAAGCAAATATTTTGGCATATTTGAGAGATTTGCCCGTACAAGTCCATGTGTGGATGACGTATTTGACAGTATTTGAAATATTTGATTATTTGAGGCAAATACAACAATATCGACTCACGAATACGCTAAGC
Source organism: Ectropis grisescens (assembly GCA_017562165.1). NCBI lineage: Eukaryota > Metazoa > Arthropoda > Insecta > Lepidoptera > Geometridae > Ectropis > Ectropis grisescens. The sequence goes on from CM029773.1 coordinate 23,223,539, forward strand.
CAAGTGAAGAGGCGCCTTAAAAGTTAGAAAGAAGAATACTAAAAGACTCAAATCCAAGATGGCCGCTTCCACAAAATGGCGAAATAAATTTCTCTTTTCACAACTCCTTTAATATGGGTATCAAATGAAAGGGCTTGACAAGTAGAATGTTGTACAGATAACAAATCTAAGGTAGACGCGGGTTAATCAAAATTTTAAATTTTGTTCTTGTTATATCGGGAAAATAACAGGATTAGAAACTACCCGAATAAACCCGCAAGGCGCTGCTAGTAAAAGAAGAAAAGTTTACTATGATAAGTGTACTTTTACCAAGCAAGAATAGTTTAATTCGACTTATCCATACTATAGAGCGCATCTTGAGTGAGCAGACATCAGTGAATTATGTAATGGAAACCCAGTAATTGCTTCCAAAGTGCCAGCGTACATAATTTATACAAATCTAAGTTATGTAGCGATAACCACACGGACGCTTCCGGCGGATCTAAACGCGCGAATTGATCCTTGTCCATTTGTAGGCTACATCGGATTATCACGTATTATTACGACGTCACTAGCGGCTATAAATAGGCGTGACAGGTCCTGCAATTATATTAAATTAATTTATAGTATTTAAATAGAATAAAATATGTTCCAATTTTGGTTTTGATATTTTTTAGGCTGGATGGCCCCTGGCCATTTTAAAAGTACGAAATTATTAGAAAATGTATATACCATTGGATAACCCATTCAATTTCAAATGAGTTTTGTTATGAAACCAGTTCACTAAACGCAATATTTAATATATTTATCATACAAACTTTAAGCGTGATGTATAAAATATACGACACCGTGACGTCACGTTTCTGTAGTGGTTTTGTATGAAGATTTTTTTGATCAAATTTGGTCACGTTTTATGATAACATGTAGTTTTTTCACCTATTATTGAGTAGCCTTTTGATGACATTGTTTATCCGCGATTGTTTATCCGCGATTTGAATACCATAAAAAGGTTACAATGACGCAACTTCCAAAGTTAGACACATGTTGTCACCGATTTCAGCGCACTGACGTACCTACGCACGCAGCCAAAGATGTCGGTCGATAGACTAGACTCTGCACTGACAATCTACGGACTCCTATGCAATTTTCGGGGTAATAACTCAAACAAATCCTATCAAGCTTCCACTTCTGGGAAAAGCAAATCATTTCCTGGCAAACCAAACCATTTTGGTGCATCGAATAAGCCACCTCAAAACTCTAAAAGTGACTACCGAGGTCACCAAAAGCAATGGCTAAACGAAACACTTACAAACTGGCCAGTTGCGCCTTTTTCGAGACGTTTCGAAATCTTTGGCCACACCTACTCACATATTAAAAATAATACAAGGACACCGAATTCCCTTTACCGAGACACCACCTCTCCGAGTCATTTAGGTACATAAACAATAGTACAAAAAATTAAAGCGACTTCAAAACCACAAATAGGCACTCAAAAGCAAAAAACAAATTAAAATCATTACAGATACAGATTTTTATAAATAAATACACAAAATACACACACACATTATTATTATATATAGGTAACCATAAATATAACTAACTCCAATTCGTCGTTCAAAAATGTTTTCTCTAAGTTAAGTATTTCTCATTATGGAACCAAATAAATCATTTCATATCATTTGTTTTCTTTAATTGTTATCACTCAAAGCAATTGTTAAAGTCAAATAAGTAACAATTTCATAAATGTACATTTACACCTCATTAATAAAAAATAAAAACAAAACTAATCACACTAAAAATTGTATACATTAGGCTTTGTAATTACTACTTTACTGTGGCGAGTAATTTAAACTAAACGTGTATGAACAGTGAAAATTTAGTCGAGTAGTTTGTCTTTATTTAGTCGAGTCAATCCATTTTGTTCTAATTTCATTTATAGCACCCCCACCACATTTTCGTTGGAACTTTGCGCTCATTGGCTCTCTCTATTAAAGGTTCGAACTTGTATAAAAGTCTGATCGAAAATAACTTTTAATCTGTTTTCCAAATACGAAATTGTTGGGTGGAATAACTTATTTTATTGATCACATAAACTTCCGGTCCCATAATGTGACCTCTTCTAAAATATCCATTACGATTCGATAAGATTAGCTTATTAATTCATTAATTTTATTGCGTTGTAGAATCTTCATGTTGCGAAACTCTACTCACTCGTGAACTGTGTAAAGCACGATGCGAACGATTTTTGAATAGTAGCTCTAAGTATTTTAGCTAAAATAAGTAACAATTAGACTAATTTATAAAACCTATTGTAATTTCGAAAACAAGCACTTAAGCGTTGGAGCACGTAGACGAGAACAACAGTAAATTGTTGCTTCAAACTTCAAATACACGATAGCCGGTATACAACGTGTAAATTTTAAAACGATAAAAATGATACTAATCGAATTTATTCTAACTATTGAAAATATTTGTGGTTTTCATCGAAATTTCAACATATATAACATGAAAACAAAATGTCTCATTCTTGCTATTGTATTGATTGAATTTTTTATGTTTTTGAGCATATATTATTTTCGATGGGAATTAGGTGATGCATTACACTACAATGAATTCAGAAGTTGGCTTATAGTAACCTGGGTCACACTTGTTTTATACAACTCAAAAAAAATTATACGCTAATAATGTATTTGAAGAAGAGTTCTGAATTTATTTCAACCTCATTACTCGTAAAAAAGTTGAAGTCGAAAATATGTTACATTAAGTGTTTTTTTACATTTTATTTAGTTTATTATTCAATTCTCAATTGGCATTCCCTGGTTTTTTTGAAAAAGGATGCGTTGGATGCTGTTGGTGTATATAGTTTAATTGTTTATAATATAATTGAATTCATAGTTCATTTTGAGATATGCGTTATTTGGGGGTTTTATTATACCATAGCGACGCATTTAGACGTTATCATAACGTCGATAATTCGAGAAATAGTTTGTGATCTAAAAAAAACACAAATTCTTTAAGCCACTCATCATTGCGTATGAACAAACAACTGTTTGATAAATGGAAAGCTGGTTATGAATCGACATATAAATCAGTGAATATCTGCAGTGGCATATTTAGTTGGCAGGTATGCTATCTACGATCATTAAATTAATAAAAAATTTGACAAGTGCAAGTGACACTCATGCACGAAAGGTTCCTAACTGTTATCTATAAAAAGTCAATAAATTGTATTTGTTTTCTGGGATAATGTTCTTAAATAGTACTTAAGTACTACAATTTCCGTTAAATGTTACCGTTATTTGTGGAAATCTAGGGGGGAGGCCTATGTTCAGCAGTGGACGTGTTGCGGCTGATGATGATGATGTTACCGTTATCAATGTTGAGCAAAAACGAGCAAACGATCTCGTTTGTTATGTAAAAGCCCCCTTAAATATTGGCTACTTGGCTACTCGTTTGTTGGAAGAGATCGTAATAAGGCCGCCATTACTAGATTTAGGCTTTTGTTTATTCATTTTTTTGTTTTTTGTTTTGTGAACAATAAAGTGTTTCTATCTATCTATCTATCTACTTCATTTTGTTTTTCAGTAAGTACGTTGTTGTTATAGCGACAATATAAATACAACATCTGAGAAAATTTTAACTGTACCTCTCAAACTGTCACGGATCCCAAGATATAGTGAAAGATGGACTGACAGACATCAGAGTCTTAGTGTAAGGGTCTCGCTTTTGAGTACGGAACCCTAAGATAAGAAAACAAAACACGGTGTACGTAAAACATTAAAAAATTAGGAACTTGTGTCAAAGTATAAACGATATCCGTTACCAAAGCACCTCGTACCAATAAATTAAATTGTACAATTTATTGATTCAATGCACAATTTATTAATTGATTGTCCAATTTGTGAATCGCAGCAAAAGTGGCAAAAGATTTTGATAAACATGCTGCATTTTAGGTAGTTTTGCATCGAAAACAATGACAGGAATAACTTTAAAAGTATTTTATTCTTTAATAAGTTTCGAAGAGATAGTGTTTTGAAGAAGGATTCATACATACTAATATTATAAATGCGAAAGTAACTCTGTCCGTCTGTCTGTCCGTCTTTACCGCCTTTTTTTTTTTTTTTTTTTTTGTGGGGGAAATGCTTTGGCGCACCGTCCACCGTGTAGGGACACGGCAGGTGTAGCGGGCTCGACACCACTAAAAGTGAAGTGGTGCCCCACCGACTAAAAACCCCACAGGTTTCTCCAGCATGGCAGTGAGTCAAGTCGCGGGGTCACTCTTCACTCCCTTCGACGACTCTGACCCAACGCCGGCACCCTTGCGGGCCCGCCTCGCGGGGGGATGAGGCCCCCGCATTTGGCTCCAGTGACGCACCAGAAACCATCGGCGCGTCACCGCCTCGGGAGAGCCTATCCCTAGGTGGGGGCCGGGCGGCCCCTAAACGCCCGACGCCCCAGGCACTCCAGTGGAGACGGGTGCGAGCCCGAGCGGCTCGCCCCGTGTCCGCTTCCTTCTCCGCGGAGGAGCAAGAGGATCCATCTCCTCTCTCGCTCCTCGGCCTCCCTCCGCGACATGACTATCTCGCAGAAGGAGACCACCGCCTCCCGACCTCTCATTGTCAAGCATCTTTGGTAAGATGGTCGGCAGTGAGAGGTCCGCCCCATGACCTCGGCCAGGGATCGCCGCGGTTCCTCCTCTCTCTGGGCAGGTTTCAGCACGTGTTGCGCGGTATCTTCCGCGCAACCGCACCGATGGCATACCGGGGTTTCCTCCTTCCGGCGACTCTACACAGATACCTCCCAAAACACCCGTGTCCTGAGAGCACCTGCGTAGTCCGGAAGGTGAGGACTCCGTGTCCCCTCTGGACCCACTCAGGGAGTATGGGCCGGATTGCCTCGAGGAGCCGTCGGGCGCCGGTTCCTCTCTGAGTGGGTCCCGAGAGGATCTGCTCCTTCCACCTCACCAGGGCCCTAGCCCTGGCATCTCTGCGCCATCGCACCACCTCCTGTGGTGCGCAGCGCGGTTCCCGGCTTCTCGCGCACCTGGCACCAGTAGACCGAGGACAGAACCTCGGCCTCCAGGCACCATGGCAGCGATCCGGCGAGAGCGCAGGCCACCTCGTGTGAGAGTGTGCGGTATCCCCGACACACTCTCACGGCCATGACCCTTTGGGACGCGTGGAGAAGAGCCTCCTCTGCACGGTTTAGCTGCCCTGCCCATACGGGAGCGCCGTACAGTCCGTCTTTACCGCCTAAACCAACCAACAGATTTTGATGAAATTTGATACATAGATAAAATAGATCCCGAGAAAGGACATAGGCTACTTTTGTTCCGAAAAAAGGGTTGAAAGGGTTAAAATAAGGGATGAAAGTTTATATGGAAAACTTCGTCATTGTTGAAGAACTATGAAACTTTACGTCTAGATATTAACACGAAACCATAAAATGTATGTTTTAGCAGTTTTGTAGTTTCGAACTGTACCTACGGGGGTGGAATTGGGGTTTTTTTTATTATTTATTATTATTTATTCTTGGGTCAAATTTAGTAATTCAAATTTCACCCTCTTCCTGTCAACCGATTAATCTGAAATGTTGTATACACTTTGGATTTTGATGACAATACAATTATGTTTATTCAATATCATTATAAATTCAAGATGGCCGCCGCTACAAAATGGCGGATAATTTATGTTTTATTAATCCCATCAATATGGGTATCAAATGAAAGGGCTCAACAAGCAGAATACAATATACTATAAAAAATGGAACCAATGATGGCCGCTACAAAATGGCGGATAACGTAGATTTTATCAATCCCATCAACATGGGTATCAAATGAAAGGGCTCAACAAGCAGAATACAATATACTATAAAAATTGAAATCCAAGATGGCGGCCGCTACACAATGGCGGATAACGTAGGTTTTATCAATCCCATCAATATGGGTATCAAATGAAAGTGCTCAACCAGTAGAATACAATGTATTATATAAAATTAAAATCCAAGATGGCGGCCTCTACACAATGGCGGATTACTTAGGTTTTATGAACCCCATCAACATGGGTATCAAATAAAAAGGCTTGACAAGAAGAATACAGTGCACTATACAACCTCAATACTTAAGATGGGCGCAGCCACTAAATGGCGTATCAGACTATCAGACAGAATTTTGATAGTCGACGAGATTTCCATGGTGTCTTATCAAATGTTATGCATGATGGACGCTTGATTAAGGCAAATTAAGAACTGTGAATATGAGTTTTTTGGAGGAGTATTACTTTTCGGTAATCTTTTACAACTGCCTCCTATAAAATGATCAGGAACACCTGTTTTCAATTCTAATATGAAATTATATATATGAAAGTAACTCTCTCTGTCCGTTACCGTCTAACGCCTAAGCCACTTAAAGAGTTTGTTACAATTTGGTGCACAGATAGACTACCTAGACTTAAGAAAGGACAACGGCGACTTTTATCACAGAAAAAGAGTTGAAAAGAGTGGAATGAGGAGTAAAAGTGTGCATGGAAGGATCTTTGCACTCTTTTGTATGCTATTTTTAACCGACTTCAAAAAGGAGGAGGTTATCAATCCAGTTGTATTTCCAATTGTGAATCAATTTAGATGGTTATTTTTTGGTTGGTAGATTATAGTTCAGAGGTGGTCATATAAATTTTATCGAAATCAGTGCGGCGGTTTTGAAATATGAACGACAAACTAAAATTTGCGTTCATGTAATCAGTCGATATATCTACTAATCTGCCTCAATTACTTTAATAAATATGTGGCGCGGACGAAGTCGCGGGTAAAAGCAAGTTCATTCATAATTTAAGAGCGACGCTCTTGTCGGTGAAGTTCCTTCCGTGTACTTCTACACTCCGCCTTCTCTTTGACTCCCTGATACGACACTACATTTATCTTCTCCTTCACTTGGTTCATGTAACTTCTCCTAGGTCTACCTCTCTTCCTCCTCCCTTCTAATTTACCTTCCATTATTGTTCTAATGAAGTTGTCGTGTCTTATCAGATGTCCCAACATCTTTCTTCTTCTGTTTGAAGCAAGATACGAAGTTCATTTTATCAGTATTTTTATTTTGTTTTCCGATTTTTCAAAAGTTTTTTTTTATATTTATTTTTTTAACATAATATTTAGCCTGGCAAAAAACGCAATGCGGTTTCTTTGAAAATCGTCTAACAACAAACTCGAAAAACTAACGAAATAGTAAAAAAACCTGAACCTATATGATTTGGTTGATTTCAATATAACATTTTATATTTATCAGGTGACTTCAATAATGGCGATTATAGCTCAAGATATTATAAAACTTTTGTACGATAATATCGTAAGTCACATTGCGGTAAGTAAAAAATATTTTAGTATCGCAAAAAGGATTTTTTCAGATGGATTTAAGCTGCCCGATAGAGCGATGGTAGGATCACAGATCGGTGTTCAAAATATGGCATTAGAAAAGTCAGTGGAGGCCAGCCGGCCAAAATATGGTTTAGAAACTACAGCGACAGCCGGCCGGGAAAAATATGGCATTAGAAAGGTCAGTGGCGGCTGGCTGGCCAATATATAGAATTTGAAACGTCTGTGGAAGCCAGTCTTATGTGTCAGTAATATTTCAAAATCGCGAGTAAATAAGACTGACGCGGGGTCGAAGCATGTGGCTTGCACGAAAATAGGTTTATACTCAGTGCTATAATGATAACGTCAATAAACCGTTGACAGGTATTTTAATGGCTCATCCAGACTTTCGCAAAGTGGCTTCTTAAAGGTTCTCGGCGCTAGTCTTGGCGAGTGGTAACAACAGGAATGCTAACCATTTACACTCTCAGTTTATTTAGTTGCCACCTATGTATCTAAGTAACTACGTTACCATTTTTGGGTTTAAAATTAGTGATTTAATCATACTAGCTAGTTTTGGACGCTTGTAGAGAGAAAAACCATTAAACAATCCCAAAACGTTTACGTTACGATTACGGGATTACGGGATTACGGGAGTAACGCGAGAGTAATCGCCCCCATATCGAATAAAAACTGAAAATAATAATCTTCTTATTGTTTATCTTCTTTTGTCGGCGAATGTTCTTTTAGAGTAGAGTGACGAAACGGACAGACCTCATGCCTACCGGTAAGCAACAAGTATGCTGATAACAGCACAGTGACACACACAGCTATTGGAATATGAAGAGTCCAAAATCATTACCTAGCTCTGCTCGTCACCAAAAGATATATGATGTTTTTCTCTATCCCCTAACTTCACTTGAAATATTTGAAATCGGAACACAGTGAAGTTCTCACATCACTTCTTGGCTGGTGACTTGGCTTACATATGGTACTTCCTCAGGTGAACTCTGCAAAAAGTCGTGGTACTAAAAAAAATCCTAATAATTTACAGGGAAACATTACAGTATTTGGATCAGCTCTGTACACGTTTATTTTGTTTCAACTGCTGTTTGGCCTGAATTTGATTTCACATACATCACAACAGATAACCAATAATGGAGAGAGATTGAAACAGATTCTTAGCAAGCTTGTTCTCGATTCATGCACATGTAAGTCAAAATTTAATATAATTAAATGTTTTACTAATACTAGTAGTAGTCATAAATAACTCTCTCGCATTTTGAAACTCTACTTGAACTTTAATTTAAAAACCCGGACTACAAAAAAATCTACACTTAAAAAAATATTACCTACTATCTAAGGACACTTTGGCGAATGAGACTAGTCTTACAATTAACTTAAAAAACGTAACTAAGATTAGTTATCAAAATTCATCCAGCCGTTTGGAAGATACGTGGAAATAAAAGTTTTACAAAACTAATAATAAAAATACGCGAAAAACATGACCCTTCTTCCTATTCGGGTAAAAAAGGAAATGTTTATGCTGCTGGGAACAGAATACACATCTTATTTTTTGGCTTCGTAGCCAAATTTCAAAATATGGGACCCTATATACGTTATGTCTGTCCATCCGTATGTCACAGCCACTTTTCTCCGAAACTATAAGAACTATACTATTAAAACTTGGTAAGTACATGTATTTTATGAACCATATTAACATTTCCATACAAAAAAAAAGGAAAAAACAATAAATTTTGTGGTGTCACAAACTTGGAACTGCAACTCAAAAAAAAATTGGTTGCCTGTAAAGTCGGTATACGGGCGAAAGTTTTACGTGACAACGACTTTGAGTGGTAAAATATTTTTACGGAAGGGACGCGTGCCTTTCACTTTTTATGTCTGTCTCTCTCGCTCTTAGGCGGGCTAAACATGCCCGAGTGGAAGGGACGCGTGCCTCTCACTCGCTCTCGTTGTGAGCGCATAACGTGAGCGGAGCGTAACGCAGTTTCTTGAAGTGTCACCCGGCAAACCAATTTATAAGACGTTGTCACGTCAAAAACTATCAAAACCATACGTGTATCTATGGATAGGTGTTCAAAAATTGTATTGAAGTTTCTAACAATTTTTTTTTCTAAACTGAATAGTTTGTGCGAGACTCTCTTCCAAAGTGATGAAATGTTTATGTGAGGAATTTTCTTCCAAGTACTAAGTACCTTACTACCAAAGAATTTACCTAACGGGCATATAAATGCAAGTTTCATCATTCAATTAGATTTACGCAGGGGATTTCTCCCCTTTCATTATTTCCTTATCCGTCAAATCAGAGGACTTGATGGACGAATATTTTACCGATACTTATCTATTTTCCATTGCATCCGGATTGAATGTTTTACTGATGTGTTATCGACGTCAGTTTTTTGAGACTCCCCTTTTGGTCTACAACATGTAGTAAACAGCGTACTTATTAGTATCAGCGTCTATTTGCAATTCCAATGAAAACGGTATCACAAATCAAGATCATAGCGTGCTTCACTAGTAATACCTACTGAGATTGTTATACTGTGGCATTATGATCGTAATACTTAAAATTTATTGGTTGTCAAAATTGCAAAATCAAGCACAGGCCCGTCGTCCGTGAGCGCCGAAACGCGACTGATCAGGCCTGCCGAACGGCGCGCTATATATATGGTAGATATTAAAACATAGTGAATAACTGATACTTTTTATCAAGTCAAACTCTGCGAATGCATCTATAACTTTTTTAGTGGCTTTCGTTAAGTACAAAAATTTTGTAAAAAAATTCATTAGTTTAGTCAACTTTTTGAAAAGGGGTAACTTTGGGATTTTTTTCTATCAAGTAAAATTCATTAAATCGTGTTATTGACTGCGAATTGCACTAGATTAGATCCTTAACTAATACATATTTTTTTTTCAGAGTTTAATACACTATTTTAAAGGTCTTAAAGTTGTTTTAAAAATTCAAAACTACGGCCCACACGCCCTTAATAAACAAAAAAATTATAATATTTTTGTAGGCTAGGTACTTGTGTTACTTTGAACGCTAAATTATTTAATTTTGTTGCAGGTGAACGGCAATTCAAGTCTGCGAAGGCGCTCCTAAGTTTTATAAAAACACACCCGACCCGTATGCAAGCCTTTGGTTTCATGATCAACATGGCTCTCGTACCCACATTTATTGCTGTAATTACTTCATATGTTGTGGTTCTTTTACAGTTTAATAATGTTGTGTAATGATTGATGGATAATGTTATTATCCTTGTTCAAGTATTTGTCAACGGCGATCCGCGAGCGATTGTGCCAGTACATGACTTGTAAAAAACTGAGTTTTGAATAAGATATGTACGAGTATATTATAAATAGTTATTCTGTAAATGTAATTCAATTATGTAATTACTCTTTACTTGTGTGCTAATAATTCCACGAAATTCGATTTGAGCTGTTACAATGCCATTTTGTGTGTGTACAAGGTGCACAAATAGTTCCAAGACCAAGAAAAAGTTTCGTGGCATCACTTTTCATACGCAATGACACAACATTTTTAATTATTTCAAATAAAATAAAATTTTCTGTTGTAAAAAATTGTCATTCGTAAAAAGGGACAGATATATATGACGTGAAAGAGTGGGATACGACCAGCGATATGTTGATTGTAGTGATAATGGGTAAAACACTCCTTCTCTTTCACGCCAGTGTCTTCGTATGTCTTTCTATTCTTATCGAAAAACAATATTAAAACAAACTTGTAACTGTGGTATGTATAGCTGTCTCATTTCCATCTACGGCCAATTTGCTATGATGTCTTTGTCATTCATTACAACGTATCTCACGATGGAAGTGTGGTTGTGCGCACGTTGTGTATTTGAAATGTTCGCCACAATACGTTGTTTTCATATTAGAATGTACCTCATCTTCCTATCCTTATTTTTATCAATGATTGACACCGACAAGATTTAGGAGGAAAGGTTTGTCGCGAAATCTGGTAGGTGGAAGATGAACGCTGGAGTCATGAAATTCTTAGTCATTATGGGTTGGTGTATCTTATGGCACAAGATTTATGAGATCGCATAGTTAGATTTTAGTTAGGTAGATCATATTATAGTGGACAGTTTTCACTCCAAAGAATGAAATAATGGACCGAATAAAAGCACCAGAAAGACCACAATTAAAGGAACTTACAAGTATCACGTTTATTGATGTCACATGCTTTTTTATGACAATGTGAAAATTGACATAACCGTTTTAATGGCTCTTATGAAGCTTAAAAATACTTAGTTAAGTTACTTACTCAGTAAAGTTTAAAGATCACGGTATCGTTTGCCGATTTCTTCGTTTGATATTTTTTAGATTAAACACTTATATTTTTTGCAGTTTCTTGTTACGAAAATACAATCTGTACTTGAGTGGTTAAATATTTTTGTTGTATAATTCGTTTATTACACTCTGCACTAGTAGATACAAAATCCAATATTTAGCTATTCAGTAAAATAATTATAAATTTAAATATAATTAATAATAAGTGGTCTGGCTACAATTTCATTCCAGAAATAGTCACTAAAATTGCTAGAGCTACTTCGATTAAAAGATAAATAAAAAGTAAATATTGGTGGACAATTCACCCACAACACCATCTGACCCAAACTAAGCAAAGCTTGTACTATGGCGGCCAGATAGCTGATATAATACTTATATAATTGTAAATACATAGAACACACCCAGACCCAGTACAGATGACCAAGCCATTGCTGATGATTAAATTATAATCATCAGCAATGGCTTGGTCATCGTGATCCTATGGATCCTGTGGATTATTCAGATGTGTGTAGTGTAAGTAGTATGCTATGTATGTTTTGTATTAATGAACATGGTCCATACTCCTTCTTCTAAAATATAACACTCACACAAACATGATATAGATATTTCTTTGTACACAGGACAAATATTTGTGTGATGCATTCAAATACTTGTACTGGGTCTGGGTGTGTTCTATGATCGAAATGTTAATATTTACTGAAACGGCGAGTTATAAATATAGCATTATAATGTAGCATTTATAATAACAATCGATATCAATAGTTATGTATTACTGCTTATCAATAAATTATACAAACTTACTTCTTATTTTTGTTTTGCAAACATAATCTCAAACTGTCTTAATCGTTTAAAACTGTATTTTTAGAGCTCATTCCTTTTTAGCCCCCTACCAAAAAAAGGGATGTCTGTCTGTGGACCTGTAGAGCTTAAACGGATGGGCCGATTTCGATGCGGTTTTATTTGAAAGTTAATATCCGTGCGGCTGTTCTTAGCTATGTTTTTGTTAATATCGATTCAAGATGGCCGCCTCCACAAAATGGGGGACAAAATATTTCTTCACGACCTACCTCAATATGATTATTTTCATAATGACACTATTACATTATAACAAATTTCAAATCCAAGATTTTTTTTTATAGCATAGAGTGACGAGACGAGCAGGACATGTGCTTGATGGTAAGCAACATGCCTGCCACATAACAGCACAGTGACATACAGCTATTGGAACATGAGAAGTCCAAATCACATTACCTAGCACTGCACTGCGCGATGATCCACAAAATGCCGAATTGTATTTTTTATTTCACCACCACCTCTAGTACCACTAATACTACTACCTAATGTAGAATATTTTGCACTATTACAAATTTAAATGCAATATGGCCGCTGCCACAAAATGGCGAAATACATTTTTTTTCACAACTTTATTCGTATCAAATAAAACAATTTTCGTACAAAAAATTAAACCGACTTCAAAACCACAAATAGGCACTCAAAAGCGAAAAATAAACTAAAATCATTATTATAAGTGCTACTCACTCATCTATTTGAAGTCGGTGCCAGTCAGGTCAAAAAGTTAATATAATATAGTAGTATAACATTTGATTATAAAAACCTACAAAATGTTATACCATAAACAACTATGCAGTCTACTGATGTAATCTAGAAAAATCTTACTAAAAAACAAAGTTAAAAAAAATTATTTAACCCTGACTACCTTGAATTTGAAATGTGTTATAGTATTCTACTACTTGAACCCTTTGTAAGAGCTGGTACCGTCTTTGACGGGTATCTAGAAATTCATACTAAATAATAGTTTCACAATAAAAATAAAATAGATATAAGTGGTCCAATGATCTCTGGATCCTACGATAATAATGTTACGTTGTATAAGTTAACCTTTTTGAATTTAATAATCGTCTAAATAATCGGGTTTTCATTTTCATATAATATTTGCGGGTAACTCGATGGTTCCCACTTTGATATATCGAGAAGTTTGAAAATGATATTACCCCTTAAAGTTATTCTGTTAAAGAAAGCACCTCTTGCGTTAGGTATTTCTCAAGCCTTTTTGACACTGCAAGTAGTATATAGAGTTAAAAACAAAACAAAAGCTATAGGTGTCATCTATTTGATGTTATAATAATAAGAGCCATTAATAATGTTGTATCTGTGTCATTTACGCTTTACTATTACTTTAGTTTCTTTAGTTCGCAGTGCAGTGCTAGGTAATGATTTGGACTCTTCATGTTCCAATAGCTGCGTGTCACTGTGCTGTTATGTGTCAGGCATGTTGCTTACCATCAGGCACATGTCCGGATCGTCTCGTCACCATTTATTAAAAAAAAAAAAACTACTTTTCTGTTGTATATTTCAGATCTTTAATGTTCGATTGTAATAGCTCTTACTACGGTACATTCATTGAGCGATGATTACGAAAATGAATAATAATTTTGGTCATTTACATAAAAGCTATTGGGCACAATTTGTTTCCAATAATTACGAGTATAATCACCCAAATCGTTTGGAGGATATTTAGATTATACCATCAGTACCGTTACATTTGTCGCTTTGGTAAAGTTAATAAGATTTGAAATATCAAAAATGTTTATGATTAAATTTGTTATAACTCTTGAAAATGTTTTTGGGTTATATCGAAATTTCAATGACTACAACACAAAAGTTAAATATGTAATCCTTGCAAGAGTGTTCATTCAATGTCTTATGTTTATGAGCATATTTTATTTACGTCGGAGTTTTAATAATTCAGTGCCGTATTACGAAATGAGGAGTATCATATTGGTAGCCTTGTTTTTACTTGTGTTGTACAACTCGGACAAATTTAGCACATTGATTATGTACTTGCAAAGAAGTTCTGAATTTATTTCAAATTCAGTTTACGTGAAAAAAAATCAATGTAAAATATTTTTTATAATATTTTACATTCCATTTATCTTAATTGAAACTGCAATTAATAATTATTACGTACTTTTTTTTATGAGGCATCATATTTTAAATGCTGTTGGTTTATATTGTTTTTTGTTAAATACTACAATGGAATTGATATTGCATTGTGAGTTTTGGGTTCTTTTGGGGTTTTATTATACCATAGCAGAGTATTTACATATTATTGTGACATCGATAAAAAGAGACATAGCTTGTGATCTAAAAAGTAACATACATTCGTCGAATCATCTAACACTGGGTATGAAAAAACAATTGCTTGACAAATGGAGGAATGCTTACGAAACAATCAATAAATCAGTGATTCTCTGTAGTGATATTTTTAATTGCCAGGTAAGCTGTCCACGCTCTAAAAACATATACATATAGATACATATACTAATATTATATTAATAAATAATAATATTTACATAAACATATTTTTTTTCGGTACCAAGTAACATAACATAACATAACATAATCTCTATGTATAAAAATGTTATGTTGGTTTGTGTACGCTTCAAAAACTCAAAAAGTTCTGCACCGATCGAGCTGAAATTGTATAATGATATATTTTATAATCCGCATCAAGGATTGTTTTTATCAAATCTTTGCATCACAATGTGCCACAGCGAAGCGTGTCAGGGTACAGCTAGTATATTATGAATATACTAGCTGTACCCTGTATATTAAATTTATTTACGTGCTACTCTCGCGTTACTTAGTCGCATACGCATAATAATTATTATCCTTGAAATAGGCTGTTGGATGCGGCTTAAACTAATGTTGGACTGAATTTATCAAATGACACGTAACTCGTGAATTAATTTAATAAAATCATAGCATGAAACTGCATCAAAATAACCTAACCGTAATTAATGAACATAATAACTTTGTTGTGTATGTTGTGTGTTGAACAATCGTAAATTGTAACAATACGTCAAAAACTATAAAAAGAAGACTCTATCGCAGTGCATTATTCAAAAGATTTAATACGATTGAAGAAGATTAATAAAAATAACAATGTTGTATAATTTTGAATGGTAAATTTTAGGTGGCCATGATAGTGGCTGTCATAGCTTACGAAATACTACTAACTACGTACAGGGATATAAAAACTCAAATACAGGTAAATTTAATACATATTTTTTATTCTATTAGCAATTAACATTTATTTTAGCGCATCACAGACAGACTTTTCGTGGGCTGTGAATGGAGTTCATCGGGACCTACTCGGGACACATTTCTAGATGACCGTGCTTAGAAGACAAAAGGTGCAAGTTCGCACTGAGACCGCGTCAGGAGACCGCGACAGGCACTTGACATTAAGGAATCGTATGGGCGCCAGTTCGCGCCGAGACCGCGACACGTGTCTCGGTCGTTCGTCGTGATCTCGGCGCGAACTGGCGCCCATTTTTAACAGACTTCGAGTTTATCAATCCGACCAGTATGTTTTTTTTTATGTATCTTACCTGATTTCGCTACAACCCCCACCGTTTTTGAAAATGTATTTTTATGTTCGGATGGGTACGCTTCTCGAATGGTCCCATATAAATCTTATCGAAATCGGTTTAGTAGTTTTTGAAATATGAACCAAAACCAAAATTTGCGAACCATTTTCTGGATGACGTAGTTGCAGATTTCACAAAAGTTTTGGAACTCGATCCTGTCAATACGAAATTGTGTATAGCATACAAAAACTTGTTTTGCACAATTTTTTTTTTAACTAGCCACTCCACTGCCTCCGGGGTCCGTGACCTTTGTCAATACATGTCTTGGATAAGGAGAAGAAGAGGAAAATAGGAGGGAGTCGGGTACGTTTAAAATCTAATTCTAGTGCTCGTCTGTAGAGCCGACCACTACCGGTTGGGATTCCGCTAGAATCGACTCGACATCGAGTGTTTGCCTAATTGCCTTTTGCCATTTGCCTAAGCTGCCTCCTCCCGGCCCAGAGCCTCCACAACGGCCGCATTTCAGTCCCTGATGGTCATCTGTAAGTTAAAATCGCGAATGGTCTTCGGTAATGCAGCACACGCTCGCCGCACGAACCGACCGATGGCATCGTCGGTTTCGTCAGCGAAGTATGTGGTCCCCGTGTGCCGTGAGATTGCAACTACCGCATGGGGCACGCTCTCGTGCAGCTTCATGTTTGCCTTGGTTTTGATTACGATTAATTTTTTTGTTTAATTTTTTGAACGAAAATAACTTATTACGTATTCTCTAGCTACTTCTTATTTAAGACTAGCGGCCCGCCCCGGCTTCGCACGGGTACATACACACACACACATACACCCTTTTTTTGCATCGGGTTTCAAAAAAAAAGTAAAATTAGTATCCTCGGTATATGAGCTAGTTGACCAGCTGCTGGGCCAGTTATAAAATTTTGTTCAGCAAGCCGCTGCGAACGTTCGATACTTGACTCTCTAGCACGCGATTGCGACGCTTATTCTCTCCGACTTGCAAGGCGATTTTCAGTTTCTGATGAAGATTTCTCATTACGCCGTATTTTTATTGCCCTCGCCTGGGAACTATGTTTAGAAAGTTGAGATCTTGATCTTTTTGGCATTTTTGGGCATTATAAAATGAAAAATAGAAGGAAATAAATAATTAAACAGGCTTTTACTAAATTTTTGCTTAAATTTTGAACAGGAATACCCATAAAATACTACTATACGCTGTTTGAATAGTTACATTAAAATATAATATTTATTATCAGATACTTATTTACCTACGAAACGAATTTAAAGCGAATTAAAAAAATTTTCAAGCTAAAATCATACGATCACGCACACGACCGCTGCGTAAGGAGCCGATCGCGCGAGTGAGCCGCGCGGCACTTTATTTTATTACATTGACTCGCCCCCCCGTACCCCAGTGACGCTTACATGGAGCCTACATCGCATGCTGGCTAGCTGAGCGCGGTGAGCGACAACCACGCGACTTTTTTCTAATACTTGCATTTTTAAACTCGTGATATCTTCCGCATGAAATGTCCGAATTGAATAATTCAAAAAGTTATAAAAAGGTATTAAAGCCGTCTTGAATATAAAGTAATTTATTTTGATAAGGATTAATACCAAGGTACAAATGTAGAGCCTTTTCAAGAGGCGGCATATATAAATTAATATTTTAGAATAAAAAACTGCTTACTGTGACATAATAACTATAATATTTAGACATATGTTGTCGCGACACTTTTTGTAGATAATGATGAGTTCTGCAAAGTCGTAGTAAATGATTTTGTTCTATCATCAATAGTTTTCGCAGCGCACGCGACGTAAGGAATTTTTCAGGTCTTTTTTTTACATCTTATGTTACATTATTGGAGTTTTAGTAAGGATTCCTAATTTAAAAAAAAATATAATATAGCCTATGTTACTCGGGGATAATGTAGCTTTCCAAAGGTGAAAGAATTTTTGAAATCGATCCAGTAGTTTCGAGCCTATTCATTACAAATAAACAAACAAACAAATCTTTCCTCTTTATAATATTAGTATAGATTGCACTCTTAAACCGCATGGCAGAAGTGAAATGAAAACTAAGACAGTTGTAGTTAGGCGGTAGCACGGACATCGGGGCGGTAGACTCTCCGGTTACCCAGCCCCACATTGTTTGTTATGGCTAATTAAATAGCCTATTGCCACTTCAGCTAGCTAACTCTGTGGATTAAGTCGGCAAACCTAGTTCTGTATCGGATCACTTCGTTACGAATATTGACTATGACATTCTTAACCTACTCTATAGCTTGCTGAGCGACTTTGAATTTATCAACCGGAGTCGCCGTAAATGTCTTCGTATCTACGTTGTACGTCATTACAGGAAGAATTAATGACTTTTACCCTGATACACCACGGTATGAATTAGTGTTTACTACGACATCAACTTCGAAATCAAAGAGAAGAAAACAGCGGTATATGACAATTTTAGGCTTAACAAATATTTGAGATGGATTTTTCAGAGTTCTGGTTCTAGTAGTCCTATAGAGTTTAAAGAATAGAATAAGAATAGATTTTAACGTGAAATTACTAAATATATTATTTACTTATTTACAGGGAGACTCCATAGTTTTTGGATCAATCATGAACAAGCTCGTTTTATTTCAACTATTATGTCTCCTGTATTTAATTTCATATACAGCACAGCAGATTAGCAACAATGGGGAAAAATTGAAACTAATATTGAGCAGGATTGTTCTTGATTCATGCACATGTAAGTTAATAAGATAAATTAAATGAAATTTGTTTTACTTTTGTTGTTAAATTTTCTTACTTCTTCTGCTGTTCCGCATGTGTGGTCACATCGCGACCCTTATCCTTCCATTGAGCACTCTTTTTTTATTTTATTTATTTATCACATAATACAAGCCACAAACATAAACTCAATATGAATTTAGGCATAACTTAAGACTAGGATGCAGGTCAAAAATACGTGTGTACATAGACACTGAAAAATAGCAAAAATAACAGACGTATAAAAAGGACTAAAGTTACCAAATTGGACTAATACAATAAAGATATAAATAAAATTATGAAGACATAATTACGGAAAGGAAACAGAAATATAGAGTGCACGCCCTGTACTGCACAGTGCACTCTGTTAATCAATGTGCCTTTTGAGGACACTCATCTAAAACACTTAGGAATTTTACTAGGCCCATAAGAGTATCCCTTCCCAAGTCTTCCAGTCTCTCTTTCCAAGCTCTACCCGCACTGCTCAAAAGGCAAAGGAGTACGAGTAGAATTTTCTCCCTTAACCGAATTAGCCATCACACAATAAGATGCCACCGAGGCAGGTTGTTGTGTGAAGTCCAGGGTACACCATGTGAAGGTTTGCGTGCCTCGCACGGTATGTGATGGTAGGTACACAAATTTTAATTATCCACTCCACAGACTCCGGAGTCCGTGATCTTTGTCATCACAATTATGTTTTTTTTTACACATTTATTGCATAAGGAGAAGAAGGGTAAAATAGGTGGGAGTTGGGTACAATTCAAATCTAATTCTTGGGCTTGGGTTGGGATTCAGCTAGTAATTGACTCGACATCAAATCTTTGTTTAATTGCCTTTTGCCATTTGCCTAAGCCGGCTCCTCCTGGCCCAGATGGCCCTGAGAACTCTCGGATGATCTTTGGTGATGCAACCAACGATCGGTTTTGGTAGGGTGTTGGTATTTGCGCTCCCTCATACCTTCTCTGCTCTAGGAACAAGACTAGGTAGACAGGGTGCTCCGAGTTGGATAGGATTCTAAGTAGCCTAACCGGTCTGATTTGGTTACTTAGAAATTAAAAAGCTACAATGAAGTTTTTATGTTATTTAATACCTAAATGTGTGTTTTATAAATTGCAAACTACTTAAAAATATATTATAAAATTTACTTGCCAAACAACACATTGTAAAAAAAAAATGTCTAGTCTTGTCTAGTGGTTCTGTTTTTAAATATTTGATAGTTAACATAAATATTAAAATCATCTATTAGTCGTTTGTCAAATAATCTATACTAATATTATAAAGCTGAAGAGTTTGTTTGTTTGTTTGTTTGTTTGTTTGTTTGTTTGCTTGAACGCTAGGATCTCGGGAAGTACTGGTCCGAATTGAAAGATTCTTTTTCTATTGGATAGTCCATTTATCGAGGAAGGCTATAGGCTATAGAAAATAAAGCTACTATCAATTGAAGCGGAGCATGAAACAAGAATGTAACAAAATCGGGAAAAAATATTCCCCTTTTGAGAGTTTTCTTACGTTTCGTGCTTTGACATGACACATGACAGCATGTGTCAAAGATTGCGTCATTGAATTTCAGTAATCTGTGCCTTGAATATAAACCTTTGCTATTTTTTTTTCTAAATCTGAGTTGGTACGACCAATTTCCGACAGGTGGCGTAGCAGGTTGCTGAAGAGGTTTTTTGTTTGAAATCGATATTCTCAGGAATGAGTGAACCGATTTCAGTCATTCTTTCACCGTTGGATATGTACGGGATCCCGATGAGTGCTATATAATATACCACGGGCGAAGCCGGGGCGGGCATCTAGTATGTTATAAAATTAAAGTTTGTCAAATAATTACTTTGAGATATGACCAATTTGTTGTAAATTTTTGGGCAATTATCATTTCATTACCCGTACGTTTGTCTAACCTTCGTTATACCATGTCGATTTGTGAAAATAAGTTTGTGATAACCCTAAATACTACATGTAATTTATAATAAGTATGTATATAAAACTATATAATTATGTATTATATCAGCTATCTGCCCGCCATACCACAAGCTTTGCTTAGTTTGGGGTCAGATGGTGTTGTGTGTGAATATATATATTTATTTTTTTGCAGGTGAAAAGCAGTTTACATCTGCGAGGGCGCTCCTATGTTTCGTAAAACACACCCGGTTCATATGAAAGCTTTTGGTTTCTCAGTGGATATGTCTCTCATGCCCACCTTTATTGCTATTGTCACCTCAAATCTTGTTGTTCTCTTACAGTTTAATAATGTTGTTTAGATATATTGTTGTTTTGATGTATTTGTCAACGTCGTTTACATTTAGTGATGAATACAAAAAACCATTTTGATCATTAAAATAAAAGCTATTGGGTACAATATTGTTCGTACCACGAGCGAAGCCGGGACGGACCTAGTTTTGTGTATTATAGTTGATGGCCTTGAAGTATTTGTCAACGGCTTACAATAGTGAGCGATGATTAAACAAATAATTATTTACGTTAGCTATTGGGCACTATTTTATTATAATAATAATAACCCTAATGGTTTGAGTTCTTAGATTGTACCATCGTTGTACCATTCATTCAAATTAAGAGAAATGAAAGAGATGCTACTTATAGTAAAAATATGTTGATAATTGAATTCGTTGTTAAAGTTGAAAATGTTTTAGGTTTTTACCAAAATTTCAATATTTATAACATAAAACCAAAGTGTTTCATTCTTGCAAGAGTGTTCATGTTTTTTTATTATAATAATATTGAACATTTGACTGGCCTCGTAGCTTAGTGAGTAGTTACTCTGCCTGCGAAGCCGAGGATCGTGGGTTCGATTCCCACCCAGTGCAAATATTTGTGTGATTAATTCTAATATTTGCACTGTGTATGAGTGTTTCTATATTTAATAAGTATTTATTTACAACTATCTAAGTATTGTAGGCATCAGCTATCTAGCCGCCATATTGCAAGCTTTGCTTAGTTTGGGGTGAGATGGTGTTGTGTGTGAACTATCCACCAATATATATATGTATTTATCATTTTCAATGCAAATTAGACACTGCATTGTCTGATTTTGAATTGAGAGGTTGTGTGTTGGTAATCTGGATTATTCATATTATTTCATATTATTTTGCAACTCAAACAAATGAATTTATTGGTAATGTATTTGAAAACCAGTTCTGAGTTTATTTTAAAAAACATTACACGAAACCCCTTAAAGATAAAAATATGCTATATAATATGGTTCAATAATGTCGAGCATGCCGCCGTCCAGGCGAATCACTTCGTCATATTATTTCCGGTTGTTCGCATCTTGTTAACAGCGAGTACTTGCACAGACATAAGTACTATAAGTGCGCACCTCTGCAAGTTCTTGAGAATGGTCGTGCGTTGCTCTACTGGAACGTACTGTCATCACGGACAGGACTATTGTCGTCAATAAGACCGGTCTCAGCGTCGGGCTGTGATCATCGATATCATCGTACCACATGACGAGAACCTCGTGAAACCCCAAAAGAACCTTAGCAAGTACCTTGACTTGGCTCATGAGGTTACCGTCATGTAGGATGTTGATTCGATGATCAGAGTCCCAATAGTCGTGTGGGCAAACGGCCTTATAGCGAAAAGTCGCAACCAACATCGCAAGAGACTTTCGCTAGACGGTTGGGTTATGGGCCAGATGCAGAAGACAGTCATCCTTGACACAGCGTACATCATCAGGAGGTTCCTCTCTCTGCAGCCCTAACCACCAGTAGCTTGGGCCCTGCCCCGCTGCTGGCGGCTATTTATGTTTAAGTTTTTATAAAGTTTTTATGTTACCTATTGTAAAAACTTAGAATTAATGAAATAAATAAATACATGTGTAATAATCTATTACTGATTAGTTTTTTAATCACCACGCTTATTATTGTGAGCTTATGGGTATGGGTACTTGGGGTGTGTGAATTCGCGTCACCAACATGAAAATGTATCTATAAAGGTCATGTATTGAGCAATATTAGTGCTGGTTAATACGAAAATTCTAAGTTATTTGATTTCACTTCTATCGGCAGTCTCTACGACTGCCAACATTTTACATCGAAACTCTTTTTTTCAGCTCCTCAGACTTTTTCGTCCATCTATGGCATGTCGCGTGACGGTTGGCCGTGAAGTAGGGGTAAAGTAAAAGGCGCTCGACAGAACAGCCGAGACCAATGTGGCGGCGTTACTCGTTAAATTACCGGTTGGCCGTTGAGTAGGGGTAAAGTGAAAGGCGCTCGACAGAACAGCCGAGGCCAATGTGGCGGCGTTACTCGTTAAATTACCGGTTGGCCGTAGAGTAGGGGTAAAGTGAAAGGCGCTCAACAGAACAGCCGAGGCCAATATGGCGGCCTTACTCATTAATTACTTACTTCGATCAAATATTTTCCAAAAAAATTAGTTAAACTTTTACAATGCGTAAGCTTGCAGTTTCCGAACATATGCGTAAAGCAGGCAAAGTTATTTCCAAGGCAAAAAAACGTGGTCGTCCAGCAAGTCTCTTAGGAACACCGACATCGTCGAGAGCTGGTACTCCAAACAGCATGCCAGGTTCGCCAGTAACCTCGAAAAGGTCTCGAAGGGCGCCAGCCAGGCATCAGGATTTACCATTGAATTCAGTACGTACTGACAACGTGGATCACTTTCCTATTTGGGTCAAAAACCAACGTCAACTATGCCAAAACTGCTCAAAGCTTCGATCTTATACTAAATGTGAAAAATGTGAGGTATTTTTATGTTACAATGAGAAAAGAAACTGTTTTAAAGATTTTCACAAAATGTAATAACTGTGCATACGAAGCCATATATGCTTTCAACCCATTTTACCAAAATGCATACGAAGCCATATATGGCTTCACTATATAACTTCTTATATAATAAGTATAAATTTTTTTTTCCTGTTTCTAGAGTTTAATTAGACATAAATAAAGACTATTTTGCATAAAAATATTTTTTATTGTACATCCTTCATAATTCATGCAGTAAGAGGTTAAATGTGATCTAGTAAGAAATTTTATTTTCATAAATTCACTTTTGTTAAAACACTGATTAAAGTAAGAACGAACTACAAGAACTTTTATATTATGTTACTTGCTGCTACGGAAGCCTTCATGGGCGAGTCTGACTCGAACTTGACCACTTTTACTGCGAAGCCGAGGGTCGTGGGTTCGATCCCCACCCAGTGCAAATATTTGTGTGATGAATTCAAATGTTTGCACTGTGTCTGGGTGTTTCTATGTATAATAAGTATGTATTTAAAACTATATAAGTATTATATCAGCTCTCTGGCTGCCATCACACAAGCTTTGCTTAGTTTGGGGTCAGATGGTGTTGTGTGTGAATTGTCCACCAATATTTATTATTTATTTATTATTTATTTTACATAGAGCATATTTGCATTTATATCTGCATCTCTGCCCCAGAGTGGAGACCGTAAATTGGCAATTTTACTTTGATTAAATAAATAAATTATATTAAATAAAATCAACTTTATGTTCCTCCCGTACAAAACACCACTTGTAAGGATCATATACATATGAGGATCATATAAAAGATAGCATTTAATCGATAAGACAATAACTAGATAAAGTTGATAACATTTCATGCATTTATATGAAATGAATTATTAGACCTGCATTATCCCTGTGTCTGCACAAAACAAAGACGGCCTTTACAGGCCTTTGGCCTTACTGAAATTCAGTTGACCATTGTCCATTTACCCTTCCGGCAAACCATTTTAACACGGTCCATGTCACCTCTAAAGTCAAACGAGCTTAGAACAAAAGCATAGCTCTAAATACACTGGTCGTTAACCGGTTTAAACCAGATGTAAGGGGAATGAACCGGAATATTATACGGAATAGGAACAGAAATGCGGTTACCGTATATGAGATGGTGACATCTGATAGGCAGATTGTATAGGCATTATCGTTTGGTAGTGCTGTTCTTACATATCCCAAAACAATCGACAAATCGACTAATATTAGTACAAATGCGAAAGTTCGGATGTTTGAATTTTGTTGCTCAATTGCGTCAGAACGCATGAACCTTAGATATCATCATCATCAGCCGCAAGACGTCCACTGCTGAACATAGGCCTCCCCCCTAGATTTCCACAACGAACGGTCCTGCGCCTGCAACCAGCGGTTTCCAGCGACCTGAGGTCATCTGTCCATATAGAACATATAGACCTTAGATATAGAATAAGTAAATAGATCAGTTTTTCCCGCACGGTTCCTTTGTACCAATCGTAAGCAGATGAGGTGTATCTTATGGCAACATAGTACAAAAGTATGACACTTCCACAAGAGCGATAAGACAAGATCAGAATAGCGTATATGCTACTTTATATCTTGAAAAATAACGGGAGTTGCATGAGTGGAACCGCATAAGCGTAACTATTAATTATTATTTTTTCATATTAAAATTAACGTGGTTGTTACACATATTTAATTTGACAATTGTCTGACAATTTGTCAGTGCCAAACGGGCAGCCACCGCGCGTGTGCACTCGCCTTGAAAAAGACCGCCGGACGCGGCCGAAACTCGAGTCGGATTGACCGACCGTATATACGTGAGTGTCCCGTTATCCAATTAAATATATTATTTTTTCCCTGATATTTCTATAAGATACATTTCGGATAGTGTGCAACTGAACAAAGAGATCTGCCTCCGTTTTTGTGATATGTTTATGCTGTGGAAGGTGTTATCTGAGTGGGATTGCCAATGGTTACATTCTTGGTGTTTTCAAGTCTAGAGTGAATCGACTTCTTTTATGTAATCGCGTTTCATTGTAGACAACATCATCGTTTAACATCAAGCGATGTTAAACGATGATGTGCAAGCGAGCGACTGAGCGAGCATTTAATGTTGCAAAAAAGTGTGTGCATACTTAAATAAATAAATACTTCATGTTTTTATTCCTCGCGCTGAATAGTCTAATTTTAACCATAGAACAGAGATTGATATCTGGACGCAAGAAGCACTACCCTGGAGTTAGTAACAATGTGCCGTTAAAATGTTGACGACGACAGTATACTTACAGGCTGTCAGTTTTTCGTGACAGACAACCAAAACTAAAACTCAAAACGTAGTGATGGTTGAACTTTACTAGGTAGGTATTTGGCAATAGAATAACTTGCAAGGGTCTTTTCCAGCTAGCCTATGCAAGGAGTCCTACACCTACAGAAATTAATAGATTGATGCATTTAATAACATACTTTCCTATTGAGTAGGGGTATTACACTGTGTATGCAAAGTCCCATATAATATTTTTTCTGAAATATCAAATGTAGGATATACTAATATTATAAAGCTGAAGAGTTTGTTTGTTTGTTTGTTTGTTTGTTTGCTTGAACGCTAGGATCTCGGGAAGTACTGGTCCGAATTGAAAGATTATTTTTCTATTGGATAGTCCATTTATCGAGGAAGGCTTTAGGCTATAGAAAATAACTCTACTATTAATTGAAACGGAGCATGAAACAAGAATGTAACAAAATCGGGAAAAAATATTCCCCTTTTGAGAGTTTTCGTACGTTTCGTGCTTTGACATGACACATGACAGCATGTGTCAAAGATTGCGTCATTGAATTTCAGTAACCTGTGCCTTGAATATAAACCTTTGCTATTTTTTTTTCTAAATCTGAGTTGGTACGACCAATTTCCGACAGGTGGCGTAGCAGGTTGCTGAATAGGTTTTTTGTTTGAAATCGATATTCTCAGGAATGAGTGAACCGATTTCAGTCATTCTTTCACCGTTGGATATGTACGGGATCCCGATGAGTGCTATATAATATACCACGGGCGAAGCCGGGGCGGGCATCTAGTGTAGGATAAATTGAGAGGACCAAGGTTACCATACGCGTTGGGGCCGAAATGCGACCGGTGTGGAGGCTCTGGGCCGGTAGGAGGCAGCTTAGTCAAATGGCAAAACGCAATTAGGCAAACACTCGATGTCGACTCGATTACTAGCGGAATCCCAACCGGTAGTGATCGGTTCTACAGACGAGCACTACAATATGATTTTAAATGTACCCAACTGCCTCCTATTTCCTCTTCTTCTCCTTATCCAAGAAATATGTAAAAAAGACAATTGATATGACAAAGGAAGACCATATATCCATCACTAAACAGGCTGACAAAGATTAGACTTTTATTAGGTACAGTATCAGTTTAGAAAAAAAATTCTTTGTATCGATATACGATATCAATGACATCACTGACAAAGCGCATAACCATGCAAAGGTATTTAGTACTGAATGCACTCCCCTTCCAATGACTTTTCCTATCTACATGTATCTATAATAATAATCTATAGGTATCCAATACCCACCCAATATTAGTACGAGTATTTTGTGTCTTTTGTACGGGTTATAAACTCTTTAGCGTAATTTAATGATACTTTACAGTATTTATAATCTGTGTGATATTAATTTGATAATCTATGACCCGTTATATTTTTATATCAAACTAGCGGCCCGCCCCGGCTTCGCCCGTGGTACATATATATAACCTACAGCATTCAAGGATTACGTACATATTATGAAAGAACGGTCAACGATTTTTTTTAAATCGATCCAGTAGTTCCCGAGATTAGCGTGTTCAAACTATATATGCTATAGGCTACTTTTGATCCCCAAATTATCGTCCTGTTTACTGGATCAGAAGTGACACCTGTAGACAACTGGCGGGGATAACTAATTAAATGACGATTGATCAGTTATCGACCGGGGATGAAAAATGATTAAATTACTAAAATGGCTATTAAAAAATAGGGGTTGATCATAGAAGGGTGAAAATTGAGGATTGTATGTATTTTGTATGTTGTATCATAAAAAATAGAGAAATTAAAATTTTGTCTAAAAATAAAAAAAAAAAATAATCTAGGGGTGGACTACCCCTAACATTTAGGGAGATGAAAAATAGATGTTGGCCGATTCTCATAAATACCGGATAAGCACAAAAAAATTCATCTAAATCGGTCAAGCCGTTTCGGAGGAGTATGGCAACGAAAACTGTGACACGAGAATTTTATATATTAGAAGATTAATATCTCCCGCCTCTTTTAAAATCGACAACTGAATGTATCGCAAGCAATTGTGTAACATCCAATTAAAAGCATTATAAATTGAAGTAAACGTTTAATTTTCTGAGATAAGAACCTGATCCTTCATTAGTTATTACATAAAATGCTTAACGACTTAAATAAGCACTAGTCCAAGATCCCAGACCCGCCAGACGTCACGTATTTTCTGATGAACGTAATGTAGACGATTGAGTAGAGTTAGCACGTACCTACTAAGAACAGATACTAACTTGCTTAGACGGCCAATTCTGAGATAATGGGATACTGGAGGTAGTTACTTAAAAATATTACTTCACGTATTTTCTAATAACTGATTTTCACGTATGTTATAGGCCATATCCTTAAAAATAAGGGTCCGATGCTCCTAGACACTTTCCGTTGACCTTCGATGTGTAGTGTGACGCGAATGGATAGGATTATAAATGAGTATATTAAGGCAAGTGTGAAAGTAGCATCCAAGTTGGGCATGTTATGCGTAGGGATGAAGACCACAAAACCAAAAGAGTTTTGAATATTCATATTCATATTCAAAACTCTTATTGATATATATCTTATATCTTGTTGATATATATCTTATATTGAATATGAATGTAGATGAATGCCGTGGAAAAGGTCGACCAAAATAAGTGTGGATGGATTGTGTAAAACACAATATGAGTAGGAAAGGAGTGAACTTAGATCTGAAGAATGACAGAGATGAATGGAGGAAACGTACATGTTGTACCGACCCCACCTAAAGTGGGATAAGTAGGCGAATGATAGATAGATATATAGATAGAGACGCTTTATTAAACACACCAAATAAAAATAATTTACAAAACATAACATTTTATACTAATAAAACTAGTGCGACAATCGGCGGCCTTATTGCTAAGAGCGATCTCTTCCAGGCAACCTTAGGTTGAAAAAAAAGATAAGAGGAATGTTAAAAGACGGGTTGTGCATGTGACATGAAAGGTAATTTACAATAACATCGATGAATTACAATATGTATTATAACTACTAAATATAATTAGTAATATAATAAAAACAACGAAATACTAATACTTACTTATAATATTAAGAAATACGAATACTTATGTACTTACTATAACATAATAATACATACTTTTTTTTATCTGGGCAGAGCCTTTATTAACAAAACTAAAATACAATGAGAACTACATACACTACACTACAAACCTAACTAACTACTTACACTAAGCACACCTGAATTATCCATAGACCACTGTAGGTTTACAGATAATCAAGATGTTCAAGCCCACTACCAATCGGAAGCGTACCCAGCATGCTGGCGGCATTACCACGCTGAATGGAAATGCTTATGCGTTGGGCTAAATAAACGCCAGCACTTTGGTCACGCGTCGCGTCGACCAAGCGCTCGGATAGGCTTTTGAAGATGAGGTGAGCTCACGGCCCCCACGGTCCCAATGTCTCAACCCCAAAGGGCTTAAATATGTAACCACTTCCGAGGGTTGCATATTTGCGCCGTTTGAGTCGCTCAGCTGAATTAGCCGCTGCACCGGCCCTACTATGTGTCTCTGTAAGATGTGATGGTGCCAGAGTATCGACGCAAATTGCGTCCCATACTAGGGGCCGACCCAACTTCCAAGGCACAACAGTCATGCCGTCAGGTCTTTTGCCATCGTCACGCGCAAGACCACTCGGTTCGAGTATGGCTGGGACATTGGCGGTGGAAAAAGCCCGGCGTATGATGTCGTTCAGGCAGGCGTGGCGGCCAATAATACTTATCTAAAATATATAAATAACTGTACGGTGTAGGTATAAGAAAGGAAATACAAAACAGTAAATTAAAAAGTAAAAACTATAAAACTTTTAACGAGGCTACAATTTTGACAAATATAACTGTTTGACATGTTTTTTGAAGGCTTCAATTGATGACGAACGTCTGATAGTCACCGGTAATTCGTTCTACAAAACAACTGAATGATGATGATAGATAGATACATGTTTATCTCTATGCCTTATTATTTGTCTGTAAGCATTCAAATCGGAACAATGTAATGTTTACAGGGTAAACATTACTGCTTGGCGGTAGAATAACTGACAAAAGTAATATATTGTTTTTGAACTTTCGCCATTTGAACACAAAATCATTGTTTAAACTTGGACGTTTCAGCAGCGTTACCATCGCCGACTCTTCTCGTGACCACGGCGGTTGTAACGCTGCCAAAACGTCGAGGTAATTGAACAAAGATCTATATCGTGATTAAGCCCTGTATAATATAATCATTAAAGGTGTGGTACTTTTTTTTTCAAATAAGAAGTAACGAGACGAGCAGGACATGTGCCTGATGGTAAGCAACATGCCTGCCACATAACAGCACAGTGACACGCAGCTATTGGAACATGAAGAGTCTAAATCATTACCTAGCACTGCACTGCGCTCATCACCCAGAGATCTGAGATGTTATATCTCTAAGCCCTGTAATTTCTCTGGAAACATTGCACCTTCAAACCGAAACACAATAATGTTTGAAAAACTGGCAAAGGTGTGGTACTTCCCCAGGCGGACTCTGCTAGGAGTCCTACCACTACAAAGCTACTTTTACTCTCACAATGTAAAATTTTATGAGAATGTGACAGTGCTGGTTCAAATGCTGCTCCAATGTTTGTGAGTCGCCTGTCAGACAGACAAAAACATTGTTTATGCATTCCAGAAATATACCATACAACTAAACACTTCGAACAATGACTTATATGTAGGGCCAGAAAAGTGGCCTTATCACTAATAGCTTTACCATTAATAGTAAAAAAAGCAAGGAAGTAAAAATAGAGTGAAGATAGAATGCGAAAGAAGAAAAATAATATATCGTCACTTATGATAGTAAAAAAACCGGATCGAAATCAGTCGATCCGTTTTAGAGCTACGGTACCACAGACATACATAGATAGACATACAGACTCTGACAGATAGGTAGACATTGACGTTAAACTTATAACATCCCTTTTTTGGTCGAGGCTTAAACAATAGATTGTCGTAAATACTCTCAAATATAGAATAATAACGCGTTATTAATGTATGCTCTCAAAGCTATAGATACTGATACGAATCATCCACAGACCAACAATAGCTATAGATAGGGCGACATCGAAATGGCGTACTTTACCTGCGTACCGATGTGCACTAATGCGTATCTCATTAGCAATAACGGTACACGTGCGCTGATATGCTCATATCAGTGGCAGTCTCATTACGTACAAATTATAACACGCACTATCTACATAATTAAACCTACTAATATTGTGGTGTTTCGATGTACCATAAGTTTGGTATTCACAAGTTTGTTTTTATAGTATCGAGTGACAAGACGAGCAGGACATGTCGTTGATGGTAAGCAATATGCCTGCCCACAACAGCACAGTGAGACGCAGATATTTGAGCATGAAGAGTCCAAATCATTACCTAGCACCGGACTGCGCTCAACCCCGGAGCATAATGTGTTTTATTTCTTAGCCCAGTAATTTCACAGGAATCATTGCCCTTCAAACCGGAAAACAGTAATGTTTGCACACTACTGATTGGCTGCAGAATAACTGGCAAAGGTAAGGTATTTCCCTATGCGGAATTTACAAAGAGCAAAACCACAAAAAAAAACTAATTAGCTCAGCCCCGGTGTAGCTAGAAGCTTAACTAAACTTTTGAATGTCATATGTTATTTATTTTGTTTTAGTGACACTATTTTTTTATAAAAGTAACCTAATTTACGCTTTTTAAGTTTACAGCATCAGCTATCTACCAGTGAAAGTTATTATACGTTTTCTATTTGTGACTGATAATTTTATTAAGAGTTTACTTAGCTGAAACAAACAGATTTTATTTTTTAAATTTACTATTTTTCAAAATATTTTTATGTACGAGTAAGGACGTTTAATATTTTTATTCGCTGCTAAAGCCAGTAATACCTATTAGTCTTGTACAACTGCACTTGGAAAATATTCAAATGCTAGTTTTGATTTAGAACTTATGATTGAGTTTTAGATATTGCACGATTTTGCAACTCACGAAGAGCAATTGCAAACATCACAATGTTTGCCTTAGATGAGCCATATTTATATTTTCTCTTAATCTAGGCGGGTCAATTAGATTTCCATATTTTTGACCCAGTCATTATCTATAAATATAAAAATCAATGCTACTTTTCGTTGTAAGTAAACTCCTCCTAAACGGCTTGACCGATTTGAATGTTTTTTTTGGATACGTTTGGGTAGTGCCCTGAATGGTTTAGATTCACAAATGACCCCGGCAGATAGCGCTGCAGTTTGTTTATAGGTAATTATCCGAGCGAAGCCGGAATGGGCCGCTAGCTGTAACATGAATTGAATTAAAATGTATCTATACTTACTTACTTTACTATTATGTTACCATTATTAAACTCTGTCTATACCTACTACTATAACTTACTTTCTCAGACGCAATAAACGCTAAAGACAAAGACAAACATATATTAATGTGCAACAACATGAGTGAGTTTTGTACAAAAGATGTGCACATATATGTTATTGTAGGTGTTAAAATAAATTGTGTTGCCATAAATATCATGATGAGCTGGTTAGGCGTACAAATATCAGGTAGGTAGTCGTCTGCTCATACTAAACTGATTTGCATTTAGTGTTAATTGACAAAATTAGAAGATAGCTATAAATAGTTAGAAAGCCATTTTAACAAATTCTTAGAATAAAAAAATGAGATGCTTACAATAAAAACATAGGGGTCGAATTGATAACCTCCTCCTTTCCGTTGTTTTTTATTCCAACCGACCCCCAGGAAATTGCTAAAGCAGTTGCGAGCCTTAAAAACGACAGTGCACCAGGTCCCGACGCAATACCATCTCAACTTATTAAAAAATCCCTTGACTCTCTTATTATTCCTTTAACATTTATTTTCAACATGAGTTTAGAGACTGGTACTTTCCCGAACTGCTGGAAAGTGGCAGCCGTGTCTCCCATTCATAAAAGTAGTTCAAAAAGTGTTCCTGATAACTACAGGCCGATCGCGCTTCTCAGTATAGTCTCTAAGATACTAGAGAAACTGGTGAACTCTAGACTAATTAGTTATTTAGAAAAACACAAACTTCTGTCCGACAGGCAGTTTGGTTTTCGACGTGGCAAATCAAAATCAGACGCCGTCTCTCTTTTTTCTAATCTAGTGTCCTCCTATGTTGACAACGGCAAAAGATGTCTCTCTGTATTCCTCGATATGGCAAAGGCTTTCGACTCACTTTCAGTTGGCTTGCTACTGAAAAAGCTTAGTGCTATTGGTGTCAGAGGTGTAGCTCTCAGTTGGTTTGAGAGTTATCTGTCAAATCGCAAACAATATGTAAAATCTAATATCTCTAACGTACCGAGCGATATCTTACACATCGAGTATGGCGCGCCACAAGGTAGTATATTGGCTCCAACTCTATTTATTTTGTATATTAATGATATCCTTAACATTAAACTAGAGAATGCCGATATCATTGCGTATGCAGACGATACAGCCATCATATTTAACGGAAAAACTTGGAAACAAGTATATGACTCTGCCAGAGATGGATTATCGATCGTTGCGAAAAGTCTAGACAGAAACCTTCTCACATTAAACACAAAGAAAACAAATTTTATTGCCTTTTCAAAAACCTGTGTCTCTTCCTCCTACTAGTTTTGACCTAAAATCCACTATTGCAGCTCTGTTTTCACATCCCCGCGTATCTCTTGCTCGTGTAAGTCTATTGATCGTGTTGATCACATAATGTATCTGGGGGTAATTGTTGACGAAAACCTATCATTTAAACAACATGTACTTCACGTAGCAGGACGGACGCGGAAACTCATACATGTTATGAAAAATCTCCGAGATTGTGCCTCAGTACCACTCTTGAGACAAGTTTATTTTGCGCTGTGTCAATCAATAATACAGTACTGTATTGTTGTTTGGGGCAGCGCCGGGCAGACCATATTTATGACGGCAGAGAGAGCACAGAGAGCTCTTATTAAAGTCATACTCCGTAAACCCTTCCGATTTTCAACGGACTTACTTTATAAAGAGTTTAAAGTGCTCCGTGTTCGACAACTCTTTCTGTATTATGCTGCCTTGAATACTCACAGAAGTTTGAGGTCTCGTCCGGACTACAGCGTAATAAAGGACAAGCGTGCTCTCTTGTAGGATCCCAGTGCCTCGGGTTGGCTCTCTTATTGCAAAACGTTGCCCACTGTACTCTTTCCATGTGTTTACAGTAGTATCTGTAGAAAACTAAAGAAAGACCAACACGACCTTCCTCTGTACTCATTTAAAACTAACGTCAGGGACTTGCTCCTAAAATTGTCTTACCATGAAACTGAAGGTTTGTTCCACGGTATTTACAGCGACAAGTGGACACGGTACTGAGTGAAGCGGTAATAACTTTTTTTACGTTTTGGTCCTTCAGACAAAAACGATAATTCTTAGCTTTTTTGTTAGATTTTTAAATTATTTTATTACAAGTACCTAGTAATATAACTATTTATGTTAGTGTTACGGTTTTATATGTTGTATGTAATAAGTTAATGGTATTTAATAGTTTAATAACTTTTCCAATCGTACACAGAAAATATTTGTTTTTATGCACTCGGGTCTCAAGATACAAGCTATGTGCTTAGTTTGCGGCCCACTGATCATACTTGTACCCACACATACGGACCGTATAAGCATTGTAATGTTGGACTTGAAAAAACTACTTATGTATGTGTTTTGTTAGTCTGTGTGGTAATAAAAATTTTCTTTCTTTAAAAAAAAAAAATTAATGTGCAACAACATGAGTGAGTTTTGTACAAAAGATGTGCACATATATGTTATTGTAGGTGTTAAAATAAATTGTGTTGCCATAAATATCATGATGTGCTGGTTAGGCGTACAAATATCAGGTAGGTAGTCGTCTGCTCATACTAAACTGATTTACATTTAGTGTTAATTGACAAAATTAGAAGATAGCTATAAATAGTTAGAAAGCCATTTTAACAAATTCTTAGAAAAAAAAAATGGGTGCGTGTAACTTATGTACGCGCGTGAGAAGTTATACTTCTTTTATTTTATTAAATTTATCGCCACCGAAAATTTATCCAATATATAACATTCAAATACTGGAAATACATTGTCCAATCTTTCAAAAATTTATTTGATTCTTGAGCTGAGCCAGCTGAGCAAAGTTGACAGAGAAGAGCGGCAACAGCGCGTTACCCGCGTACCTATGTCACGAGCTGGCAACGTCGCGCGTCTTCGCGTCTGAATGGTCAAATAGATTAGTATGAAAATCGAACCACCTTAAGCAGACAAATTCATACTGTTAATTTTGTGTCACAGGTGCGCGCGCATCTTTAAATTTCACTCTCATCATTTTTTCATAACGCGCCTAAAGAAGTATAACTTCAAAAATGAGATGCTTACAATAAAAACATAGGGGTCGAATTGATAACCTCCTCCTTTTCGGAAGTCTGTTAAATAATAACCATTAATCAAATGACATAGTAACGTGACAATTGAATACAATTATTTTTTTATGGATTTTATTTGCTAATTGTATATTTATGGGTATAATGGCCTGATATAAATGATGTTTTTTTTTAAATTTTAATAGTTCAACAAGAAAAACTGGCACGTTTCCAGAAAAACTGACACGTTTCCAGAAAAACTGACACGTTTTCCTCAAAAAATGTTTTCCTCGTCCTATCCCCTATTCTTCAAATTCAGACAATTAATCCACTTCATCCTATAAAAGTAGATTAACAGACGGCCACTCGGACAAATTGTGTATTAATATTTTATGTAGCAGTTCACACTATGGCAACACAGACCCTAGGCTATAAAACTGTCATCGCGGGAGATATATGGGAGGACTTCTTATGGGTGATTTAAGGTGGGATTATGGCAACACAGGCTTAGTTTTAGGAGAGGATATGAAGTGTTTAGTGAGGTGGGAAATTTGTTACATTTTTCAGATCCCTAATGCGAAAGAGAGATGGTGACGAAGTTCAATGATATGTACCTAAATAGGTAATAATAACAAATACAGGAAGAATCAGATCACATTATTATGTAGCACAACCAAAGGGAAGCCAGAAATGAAAGAAGACGAAGAAGAAAATGGCTTTCATCAGCTGACTATTATTTTTATCATTGTATATATTCAGATTAATACCAATTGTTTTGCTAGACATATTGCATGCCTCTCATAGAGGCCAGTATGGTATATGTAGATGATGATATATAAATGTGTATGGAAGTTGTATGGACCAACTTTTTTTTGTAAAATCTTATCTCACCTATAAACAGCCATATTTATTATATATTTTTTACTTCTAATATTTCTCATACAACAACATCTAGCCCAAACTTTGGCAATCAGAACATGTGCCTGATGGTAAACAACACACCTGCCCATAACAGCACAGTGTCACGCAGCTATTGGAACATGAAGAGTGCAAATCATTACCTAGCACTCGCTCCTCGCCCAGAGATAAAAGATCTTATTGCCCTTTAAGTTTTTTTGAGTTGTGTGAAACAAGAATTTTTTAAATTACCAACGAACAACTTTACTTATAAACTCATCATATAATAGTAAAACATCGTCTTATGCCATTTAAAAAATATAATGCTTGAGTAAATTTATTATACCAATTAATATTGGTAGAAGAACAATATCAGGCTTGTGGCTTAGCTGGTAAGTCTACCTGCGAAGCCGTGGGTCATGGGTTCAATCCCCACCCAGTGCTAAATATTTGTGTGATGAATACAAATATTTAAAAAAAAAATAGGATTATGTCATATTATTATTTACATAGCTTCCATGCGTGCATTAAAAACGCATAATTTTTTCCCTGATGTATTTTGTCGTTATGAATTTAGCATAATATGTAGTGTCATAATGTTATATAACATTTACATAATGTGTTTTAAGCATAATTTGTGCTGCATTCAATTCGACTATTGACGCGACGCATAATAGTCTTCATAATAGTCAGTTTTGTTTGTTGTAAAAACATTATAGCTTCTTAAATTAGTACAAACATTGTTATGCTACCACACATAGACCCAGCTTCCATAGTACAAGCTTTGTTTAGTTTGGGGCTATATTATTATGGTGTTGTGTGTAAAATGTTCACCAATATTTATTTACAATAAGAATGATACATTTTATCAAACCTGTATGTAACCTTTGCGGCAGTTACACAAATTTAATCAGTAACATTTATTATTAGTTTTTTGTGTTTTATTACATATATAGGTACATGGTTAGAAAGAAATACTCATTTATTTAACTACATCGATACAACAAAGCTAACTACACCAAAAAAAGAAAAGAAAAATAATATTTATTTGCCAAAATAACATGTAAAACATAAATAAAATTAATTGTAGCTTCGGCACTAGGCTAGGCCTGTATCGCGGAAGCCAATACGATTTGCTGTGTGAATAAAATAAAATAAGTGTCTTTAATAATACGATTGACTTATCATTTAACAGGTGTCATATGTCACTCAGCCATCACGCATAACTCGAAACGCACCGCTCTTTTTTTTAGTTCCGTTATTTTCTGAGATAAAAGTAACGTATTTGTTCTTCTAGACTACAACCTAACTGTGTTCCAAATTTCAACTCGTTCCGATATTACGTAACGATGTGATTGCAACAAATATTCAAACACTGACATTTATAATATTAGTAGAATTAGTACATTAAAAACCATAGATCGTAGAACTCAAGATTAGCCCTCTCAAACTTCAGGGCGCACGGAATCATGTCAACGTTGGGAAGAGTGAGCTCACTCTTTCCGTGCTAGTCGGTTGTAGGAAGCGGGGGACGCCGGTCGTTTATACCTATCACTGATTTTGATCATTTTGAACATAAATATAAAAGATTATGCCTTCCTGTGCATTCAAAAAGTGTTCTAATAATTCTAGAAACTCAAATAAATCTAATAAAATTATATTTCATGTGTAAATACAGCATCTAAGATTATTTAAAATATTTTCTAATTACATAGCCATTAATATTTTAAAATGGCTACCATCACCGTCGCCGGTTACACATCACCGTGTGACAGAGAGAGAATAATACCAATTATAACTAGCGCGAGCAAAATAGATGTTTTTTGATAGAGACAGAGATGTCTTAGATAAAGACAGATGTCACAGACGCAGTTGTTACCAATGTCAAGATGTTCAGGGCAAATCTTGAGTTCAACAATCTTTGTCAAAAACTACATTACACAACATTATTAAACTGTAAAAGAACCACAAGGTTCGACATGACGATAGCGACGAATGTGGGTATGAGAGTAATGTTGATCAAGAATCCAAAGGCTTTCATTTGAATCGGGTGTGTTTTTACGAAGCATAGCAGCGCCATCGCAGATTTGAATTGCGGTTCACCTACAACAAAAAACATGGTTATTGATAATCAGACTGCATCTTTTTAATGTAAATTACATGAAATAAGACAACTTTTGTTATACAGTTAACAAGAACAAAATTAAAAATTTTGATTAACCCCCCACTTCCTGGGATTTGTTATGTGTACAATATTCTACTAGTCAAGCCCTTTCATTTGATACCCATATTAAGGGAGTTGTGAAAAAAGAAATGTATTTCGCCATTTTTTGGTAGCGGCCATCTTGGATTTGAAATTTGTCATTGTGCAAAGTATTCTACTAGTCAAGCCCTTTCGTTTGATACCCATAATATTGAGGTAGTAGTGAAAAATATAATATAATCCGCCATTTTGTGGTGGCGGCCATCTTGAATTAGATTTTTTTATAGTGTATAGTATTCTACTAGTCAAGCCCTTTCATTTGATACCCATATTGAGGTAAGTTGTGAAGAAATATTTTGTCCGCCATTTTGTGGAGGCGGCCATTTTGAATCGACAAACATAGCTAAGAACATCTGCACGGATATTAACCTTCAAATAAGAAAATTGCATTGAAATCGGTTAATCCGTTTGAGTTCTACGATGCCACAGACAGACACACACACAGACAAACAGACAGACAGACATCGACGTCAAACTTATAACACCCCTTTTTTTGGTCGGGGGTTCAAAAAATAACTAACAGTAAAAATAAAATAAGCCACGTTGAAATTATCTTATGCATTAATAACTTACTTGTGCACGAATCAAGAACAATCCTGCTAAGAATTTGTTTGATTTTTTCGCCATTGTTGCTAATCTTTTGTGCTGTATGTGAAATTAAATACAGGACACACAATAGTTCAAATAACATGAACTTGAATAGAATTGCTCCAAAAACTACGGAATTTCCCTGTAAATAAGAAATACGAGTATATTGTTGAAGACAGCCTGTATTTGGGTAAACAGAGCATAACACACATATAAGATATATTTAGTTATTGGATTGGATTAGAAGACATAATTTATCAAATTCTGGTTTCAATGAGGCGTTTTTCGGACGCAAAAAGACTTGTCAAAGATAGTTCTAGATATTATCAAAAATGGCACAACTGTTCGTTTTTGTCAAATTTCTCTAACAAAATAAAAAAGTGGCGCACAGTGAAATTGAGAAATGTGATTGACAGGTTTTTTATGTCTTCAAAATGCCCCATTCTACGACTAAATATAGAATAATACGAATAAAACAAGAAATACTTTCAATAAAAAAAACAAATAGGTACTGTCGGGGATGACGATGTTCCAAAGTTGTACCAAAGTCATAAAGTCTGTGGCTAAAATCATATTTCCTGTTCTCATTATTCCAAAATTTCTCTAGAATTATGCTCATTAATTATTACATTTATTAGTGTTATTAGTACCTGTCAATTTAAAAAAAATGTTTTGTTTATATACAATAAATAGCATTCGCTTACCTGAACTTGAGTTTTTATATCCGTGTATAATAATAGTATTACATCGTATGCTATCACGGTAACATGCGTGAGCATCTAAAAATAAAAAGAAATATTCCTAAATATCGAATTATTCATAGATAACTATAGATTTTCTTTTGAAAAATGTTATTGTTTGCCATTTTATTGAAGCATGGTGGACTTGCTAATGAATTGGTGTATGATATAACATGAGTAAAAGAATGATATCATTTTTAATCATACAATATGGACCAAGAAGGAAAATTTTCCATCCATCCAATATTATTAAATGATTAAAATATTTTTAGTAAAAACTTATTGTACATCATGTTTTTTTTTCAAAGTTGGCATGGATAAAGAAAATCATTTATTTTAAAACTTTCCGAAACAAAACCCGTCTGAAATTTAAAAGTGATAAGAAGCTATCACTACGTCATACAGTTAAGACAAGTGTAACCAAATTTTAGATTTTTGTAATTGTTTTGCATATTTAAAAAAAAATTGGTTGCCTGTAAAGTCGGTATACGGGCGAAAGTTTTACGTGACAACGACTTTGAGGGGTAAAATAATTTTACGGAAGGGACGCGTGCCTTTCACTTTTATGTCTGTCTCTCTCGCTCTTAGGCGGGCTAGCCATGCCCGAGTGGAAGGGACGCGTGCCTCTCACTCGCTCTCGTTGTGAGCGCATAACGTGAGCGGAGCGTAACGCAGTTTCTTGAAGTGTCACCCGGCAAACCAATTTATAAGACGTTTTCACGTCAAAATTACGCCTCAGCGATTTGAATAAAATTTATATGATACGACTTCTGAAGTATTTTCTACCAATCAAAAAAAGAATCATTTAAACCGATATACAATTAGCGGATCTATCTCATAACATACATAAATATTCAATCGAAATGAGAACCTTTTTTTTGAAGTTGGTTAAAATTTTGATTAATTTACGATGATTGACGCAGCTTTAGGAACGACTGATTAAAATCAATTCTCGTGAATTGATTTTAATCTCACTCATGTTCCATACGAACAATTCAGTCTGACTAAGTTTCAGCCGCTTTTGACGGTCTATTTCTGAGAAAGTACCACAAGAAACCAGGTCACAAGTGACTAACTTGTAAATTAGTTCTTAAAATTATGTAACAACCAAGCTCTTTTTCGTAGTAAAATTAATATACCGTGTTATGGTAACTATTATTATCCTTAATGATGAGTATGGATAGCATACCTGCCAATTAAAAATATCGCTGCAGAAAATGACACATTTATTTATGGTTTCATAAGCAGATCTCCATTTATCAAGCAATTGTTTGTTCATATGCAGCGACAAGTGATTTAACGGATTCACATCATTCTTCAGTTCACAAGTTATGTCTCTCTTTATCAATGTTACAATGATATTTAAATGACTCGCTATGGTACAATAAAAACTCCAAACAATCCAAGATTCATAGTGCAGGATGAATTCTATTGTATTATATATAAATAAAATATATACACCAATAGCATCCAGTTCATCATGTTTCATAAAAGCTAGTGCGTAATAATTGATGATTGCACTTTGAATTAACACAAATGTAATTAAACATTTTGAACAAAATATTTTAAATTTTGTTTGTTTTACATAAACTGAATTTGAAACATATTCCGAACTTCTCTTCATGTATATCATCAATG
The DNA here is from genome assembly GCA_017562165.1 of Ectropis grisescens. Classification (NCBI taxonomy): domain Eukaryota; kingdom Metazoa; phylum Arthropoda; class Insecta; order Lepidoptera; family Geometridae; genus Ectropis; species Ectropis grisescens. The sequence goes on from CM029773.1 coordinate 23,264,987, forward strand.
TGCTAAATTTGTCTGAGTTGTAAAACACAAGTGCCACCAATACTGTCAATAAGCAACTTCTGATTTCATAATACATCAGTGAATCGTAAAAAATCCAACGAAAATAAAATATGCTTATCAACATTACAATATGAACAAATGCTCTTGCAAAGATAATATATTTAAATCTGATGTTGTAGTCATTGTAATTTCGATATATCCCTAGAAAATTTTCTACTCTGATTACAAACTTAATTAGTAACATTTTTTATTTTTTATTAATCACTTATAGAAAATAGCTCGTTTATTTCACGTCACTGAAGAAACAAAAGTAACGGTACTGATTGTATTATTTAAGTACATATATACGATTAGGGTGATTAGAAACAAAATTGAACGCAATAGCTTTTATGTTAATGGTCGAAACATTTACTTAAATACTTTATCATGGCCAAATGTTGTTTCCGTTAACAAATATATTAAAACAATAAACAATATTACTACACAACATTATTAAACTGTAAAAGGACAACAATATTTGAGGTAACAATAGCAATGAAGGTGGGCATGAGAGTCATGTCAACTGTGAAACCAAAAGCTTTCATAGGAATTGGGTGTGTTTTTATAAAACATAGGAGCGCCCTCGCAGACTTGAATTGTGGTTCACCTGCAAGACAAAAAAATATAATTTTTAGTTAACCCACGACTACCTTTGTCTTACAAATTTGACTCTATAAGTATGACGACTTATTTTTGATTTAATGTGCCATAATAACTGAAACATAGGTAAAAGATTTACTTTGTTATCTTAAAAACCTCCTGTGAAATCACAATTTTGGACTTTCCTAAAACGTTTCATATATAAACAATACTAAAGCGTGACGTCACTGTCTGGTATTTTATTCACGCGTGAAGTATTGTTATTGTATTAAGTACTACCTTATCTTATCAAGGTATTTCGAACATTGCTCAAGGCCAGCGGAAACCAATAAACGACAAAGTTTTAGGCAAAGGAAAATCGTTACATAACTTTGGGGGGTCTTCGGCAGAAATAAATTTAAATATTAATAAGCTTAATACAATAAGCTTAGCACAAGCTAAGGAAATACATACATATTATACTGTTTTCTACAAAAAAATAAACCGACTCAAAACCACAAATACACTCAAAAGCGAAAAGTAATTTGATATTATTTTTATAAGCGCTACTCACTCATCTATTTGAATTTGGTGCCAGTCTAGTCAAAAAGCTAGTAGACAGATACTATGTATGTAGTAAGTAGGCATAGATAAGTAGTATCTACCTACCACCTATTAGACTTGGTTGGCACCGACTTCAAATAGATGAGTGAGTAGAATGAGTAGACTTTTTGTAGACAAGAACAAAATTAAAAATTTTGATTAACCCCCGACTACCTCGGATCTCGGATTTGTAATCTGTACAACATTCTGCTAGTCAAGCCCTTTCATTTGATACCCATATTGTGGTAGTAGTGAAAAAAATAATGTAATTCGCCATTTTGTGGTGGCGGCCATCTTGGATTTGAAATTTATTATTATGTATTGTATTCTACTAGTCAAGTTCTTTCATTTGATACCCATATTGAGATAAGTTGTGAAGAAATATTTTGTCCGCCATTTTGTGGAGGCGGCCATCTTGAATCGATATTAACCAAACATAGCTAAGAACATCCGCACGGATATCAACCTTCGAATAAAAAAAACCGCATTGAAATCGGTCCATCCGTTTGAGCTCTACGGTGCCACAGACAGACACACACACAGACAGACAAACAGACAGACAGACAGGCAGACAGACAGACAGACAGACAGACAGACAGACAGACAGACAGACAGACAGACAGACAGACAGACAGACAGACAGACAGACAGACAGACAGACAGACAGACAGACATCGACGTCAAACTTATAACACCCCTTTTTTTGGTCGGGGGTTAAAAATAGTATATGTTAGCCTTTTTAGCACAAAACAAGTTTTCCTTAATGCATTTACACAACTTCGTTTTGACAACATCCAATTTCATAACTTTTGAGAAATCTACAGCCATGTCAGCCAAACAAAATTGTAGGCAAATTTAGTTTTTTGTTCATATTTCAGAAACTACCAAACTGATTTCGATAAAATGTATATGGGACTATTCGGAAACCATACCGATCCGAACAAAAAAAGAAACATTGAAATCAGTTTGAGCGTTCTCGAGAAATCATTAAACAAATACATGAAAAAAGCTTTGTGGTCGAATTGATAACCTCCTCCTTTTTGGAAGTCGATTGAAAACAAAAGTGAGATTATTTAAAAAATGTTATAATAGAAAGTAGTATTAGAATTATAGTAGTATTTTATTTTTATGTTTGTTGAAAACAAGTAATATTTTGTGCGATGTTATTTTTTAACCCCTGACCAAAAAAGGGGTATTTTAAGTTTGAGGTCGATGTCTGTCTGTCTGTTTGTCTATCTGTCTGTCTATCTCTGTGTGTTTATGTATGTGGCACCGTAGAGCTCAAACGGATAGTCCGATTTCGATGCGGTTTTTTTATTTGAAGGTTAATTTCCGTACGGATGTTCTTAGCTATGTTCGGTTAATATCGATTCAAGAAGCCCACCGCCACAAAATGGCGGATAAAATATTTCTTCACAACCTACCCCAGTATGGGTATCAAATGAAATGACTTGAATAGTAGTATACTATACATTGTAACAAAATTAAATTTCAAATCCAAGATGGCCACCACCACAAAATGGCGAATTACATTATTTTTTTCATGGTTTTTTTATTGTTGTACAAGTCACAAATCCGATGTAGTCTGGGGTTAATCAATTTTTTTTTCATGTTGTTCTTGTTTGGGATGCAACGGTACGTTTAGAATACTGGAAGATATACTGATATGTTTATTATGTAACAAGCTATATGATAATAATAGTAAACTAGCTGACACGAGATATATTAATACTATGTTCAGCAATTGGTTTCTAATGAAATTTGTTACTAATTCTAATGTATGTTTTTAATATGTCAATAAATGCTATCTTATCTTATCTCATCTCATCTCATCTTATCATATCACGGCAAATTTCGTACCGCCATATTTTTATCGTCAAAATTTTCTGCCATACAATCATTGTCCAGACAATAACCGCTTGCATCACTTTCCGCAACGCACGTTTACAATTTTGGCGGGAAAACGGGTGTCAGATTACCTAAGTGCGTTTGTTTACGCTTCGGTATATGAAGTGCCGCGTTACTAGTACTTGTTTGAGCCCATTATTTTCAAGAGCGTTTCTGGCGGTATCGTTTTCCCGCCAAAAGCCCGACAAAGTTAATTTTGAAAATTTATGTCTTTCGGTGTAATATAGTTCCCAAAGTGTGTCAAGCGGTCATATAATACATAAAACAAAGAATCATCCAATTTGGTGCAGCCATTCAAAAGATATGAACATACATACATTTCGAAGATACATTTTTTTTGTAAGATATTACTTAATAATAAGAAAGAAAATGCAACAATAGACAAAATAAATTTCATAGAAATTAGCTTATTAACTTACAAGTGCACGAATCAAGAACAATCCTGCTCAATATTTGTTTCAATTTTTCCCCATTGTTTCTAATCTGTTGTGCTGTATATGAAATTAAATACAGGATACATAATAGTTGAAATATAACGAGCTTGTACAGAATTGATACAAGAACTGTGGAGTTCCCCTGTAAATAAAAAATGTACTCATAAAATTTATAAAATTATTTAGAACTACTTTAATGAGTGACATGCGTTTTCCTCTATTAGATTAACCTCTTTTACTGAAGGATCTATTGTTATTGCCCGGCGAAAAAATTCATCCATTTCACATATTTCAAAAAACATACATATTTCTATAATTTTCTCAATCCCAAAATATTATGCAGCTGTCTTTTCTTCGATTTCAAAGTTGATGTCATAGTAGAAATTGTTGATGGTAATGACTACCATCCATATCGTGGCGTGTCAAGGTTAGAACTTCCTGAACACCTGAATTCCTGAATCTTTCCTGTAATAACGTACGGTATGATAGAAACAAAAACACTCACGGTGAAACTGGTTCGTAAGTTTCAAATCGATCAGGAACTTATGAAGACAGCCAGACATGTTGAGAGAGTCATTGTAATGAAGTGATCAGATACAGAACTAAGTTTACAGCCAAAATCCAGAGAGTTAGCAAGATAAAGTGGCAATAGCCAGCTAGATAGCCAGAAGATACGATATCTGTTAAGGTATGATGTGGGGTAAGCGATAGCGGTTGTGGGTTAGATAAGCGCAGTGTGTAACCCTGCGGTTAGGTGGAGCTACCGATTGAGCTTGTAGATTTAATTTGGAGAGGCTTATGTCCAGTAATGGACATTGCGAGGTTAATTATATGTTGTAAACTAGTCGCTATAGAGGGAGCTAATCTCTTTGTAATAACGAGCAGCGGTCCGTAACTACTGCAAAGAAGACGTCGTACTTAAGAAAGAACAGTGTGATAGGAAACTTGGCCCACTGAGTCAGCCCAAAGGCATGCGCAGAAACAGAAGGCGGCTAGCACACGAACGCTAGCTACCGCTTTAGTGAGGCTCTGGACGACAGGTTTGTGAAACCAGGTGGCCGACACGAGAATCTACAGAATATTGGCGATGTATCCGCATCTTACACATCACCAAAGGCAGGGGAAGGATTTGCTTTTCAAGAGGGGATCCAAAGAAAGCGCAGTCAAGGTCGCGGACGAATGCACAAGCGATTGCGTAGCTTCAATCACTGTGCGCGTTTGTGAAACAGCCCAGAGTTTTAGTAGATATGGCTCGTCACTTTGATCACTTAAAGGTTCTTTGGACTCTACTTTGTCCACGCTTGAGTGCAACTCCAGTTACGTGACAGCATGTCCAGCTTTTTATTTCAGTAAGATGATTATTTTTTTAATTAATAATAAGTATAATTCATTTACCTGGATCTGATTTTTTATTTCCATGTACGTAATTAGTAATATATCGTAAGCTACAAGAGCCACTATCGTGGTCACCTAAAATGTAATTTATAACATTTTTAAATTATACAATATTGAGAGAAGATAAGAATTATAAAAAGTATTATTTTCTATGTTTTTAACACAGCGTGGATAACAAACCTGCCAGTCAAATATATCACTGCAGACAATTACTGATTTATTGATTGTTTCATAAGCAGTTCTCCATTTATCAAACAATTGTTTGTTCATATGCAACGCTAAGTGATTTGACAGATTTACGTTTTTCTTTAGATCACAAGCTATGTCTCTCTTTATTGACGCAACAATCCATACTAATATTATAAATGCGAAAGTAACTATGTCTGTCTGTCTGTCTGTCTGTCTGTCTGTCTGTCTGTCTGTCTGTCTGTCCGTCTTTACCGCCTAAACCAACCAACAGATTTTGATGAAATTTGATACATAGATAAAATAGATCCCGAGAAAGGACATAGGCTACTTTTTGTTCCGAACAAAGGGTTGAAAGGGTTAAAATAAGGGATGAAAGTTTATATGGAAAACTTCGTCATTGTTGAAGAACTATGAAACTTTACGTCTAGATATTTAACACGAAACCATAAAATGTATGTTTTAGCAGTTTTGTAGTTTCGAACTGTACCTACGGGGGTGGAATTGGGGTTTTTTTATTATTTATTATTATTTATTCTTGGGTCAAATTTAGTAATTCAAATTTCACCCTCTTCCTGTCAACCGATTAATCTGAAATGTTGTATACACTTTGGATTTTGATGACAATACAATTATGTTTATTCATTATCATTATAAATTCAAGATGGCCGCCGCTACAAAATGGCGGATAATTTATGTTTTATTAATCCCATCAATATGGGTATCAAATGAAAGGGCTTAACAAGCAGAATACAATATACTATAAAAATTGAAATCCAAGATGGCGGCCGCTACAAAATGGCGGATAACGTAGGTTTTATCAATCCCATCAACATGGGTATCAAATGAAAGGGCTCAACAAGCAGAATACAATATACTATAAAAATTGAAATCCAAGATGGCGGCCGCTACACAATGGCGGATAACGTAGGTTTTATCAATCCCATCAATATGGGTATCAAATGAAAGTGCTCAACCAGTAGAATACAATGTATTATATAAAATTAAAATCCAAGATGGCGGCCTCTACACAATGGCGGATAACTTAGGTTTTATGAACCCCATCAACATGGGTATCAAATAAAAGGCTTGACAAGAAGAATACAGTGCACTATACAACCTCAATACTTAAGATGGGCGCAGCCACTAAATGGCGTATCAGACTATCAGACAGAATTTTTGATAGTCGACGAGATTTCCATGGTGTCTTATCAAATGTTATGCATGATGGACGCTCGATTAAGGCAAATTAAGAACTGTGAAAATGAGTTTTTTGAAGGAGTAAACGTATTACTTTTCGGTAATCTTTTACAACTGCCTCCTATAAAATGATCAGGAACACCTGTTTTCAATTCTAATATGAAATTATATATATGAAAGTAACTCTCTCTGTCCGTTACCGTCTAACGCCTAAGCCACTTAAAGAGTTTGTTACAATTTGGTGCACAGATAGACTATACCTAGACTTAGGAAAGGACAACGGCGACTTTTTATCACAGAAAAGAGTTGAAAAGAGTGGAAATGAGGAGTAAAAGTGTGCATGGAAGGATCTTGGCACTCTTTGTATGCTATTTTAACCGACTTCAAAAAAGGAGGAGGTTATCAATCCAGTTGTATTTCCAATTGTGAATCAATTTAGATGGTTATTTTTTTGGTTGGTAGATTATAGTTCAGAGGTGGTCATATAAATTTTATCGAAATCAGTGCGGCGGTTTTTGAAATATGAACAACAAACTAAAATTTGCGGTCATGTAATCAGTCGATATATCTACTAATAGACTCTAATAAAATTTGGTGGAACGTCCCAATATGATTTTAAATTAAATTCTGTTTTTGATTATTTTTTTGAGAACATAGTTTCTTTGTAATTTGTCGTGTAAATTGTACATTTATTAATAAATATAAAACTTTGACTTAGACCGATTTTGATTAGGAAACGTGAATTTGTATGGTAGGAGACATACGAGTAGGTACTGCCTCGATTACTTTAATAAATATGTGGCGCGGACGAAGTCGCGGGTAAAAGCTAGTTATACATAAATTCTCCGCGATGGTGTAGTAAAAACTCCAAATTACCCAAAACTCACAATGCAGTGTAAATTCTATTGTATTATATAATAATAAACGATATAAACTAATAGCATTCAAATTATCATGTGTCAAAACAACAAGAGCATAATAATTGAGGATTACAGTTTGAATTAAAACAAATGTAATGTAACATATTATACAAAATATTTTAAATTTTGGTTGTTTTACGTAAGCTGAATTTGAAATAAACCCAGAACTTCTCTGCAAGTATAACATCAATGTGCTAAATGTGTCCGAGTTGAACAGCATATGTGTAAGCAAGGTTATCAATATACTACCCCTTATTCCATAATAAACCAATGAATCGTAATAACTCCGACGAAAATAAAAAACGCTTAGTAACAAAATAATATGAAATAACACTCTTGCAAGGATAAAATATTTAAATTTTGTATTGTAGTCATTGAAATTTCGATATATTCCTAAAATATTTTCAACAGTTGTACCAAATTTAACCAGTAACATTTTTGAATACTTAAATTTGTATTAACCTCATCAAAGTAACAAAGGTAACAGTACTGATGGTAAAATCTAAATACACAAATGGTTTGGGTGATTACAATTTTAGAAACATTGTGCCCAATAGCTTTTATGTAAATAATGAACATTTTCATTAATTTTGGTAATAATCATAAAGTAGCAAGAAATAACACAATCAAACATTAAAGATCTGAAGTATATAAAAGAAGAGTAGTTAAAACAAACAATGAAATACTACCTAAGTAAACGACGCATATACAAATTAATACAAGCATCGAGGTGATAAACGATGTAGAATTGACACCTTTTAATATTTGCTTTAAACTTTAAACATCGCACGCAGTGACAAGGGTTCGAGAAATACTTAAAAACACATGAAGTGGTTTCTTAACATCGTTTTCGAACTTCTTGAAAATGATATTGTTTTTCAACTTTCACGATTTGAGCACATAATGTTCATACTACGGGGCTTAATTACGAATAATTCATTGTTTAAATACCTCGACGTCAGACTTTTCGTGACCACGGCGGTTGTAACGCTGCCGAAACGTCGAGGTATTTAAACAATGAATTTATTCGTGATTAAGCCCCGTACTACATAAATGTTCTTGAAAATGATGAACTTTGATATTTCTAAACAAAGTGTGTATATATCAGAGCTACCATTACAAATATGAAAATTAAAAATCGTTTATATTACAAAAAAAATTTCAAAATGTTGACTGACAACGTAACAGCCATTATCGTAGGCTCGAGAGATTAGAACTTCTTCTTCTTCTTCAAGTGCCTCTACAATGTTGAAGGTTGGCCGTCAGTTTCTTGAATTCTTCTCTGTCCATTGCCATCCGAGATCTCTAAACCCTGTAATTTCTCTGGAAGCATTGAAACCGGAACTCAGTAATGTTGTCAAATTACTGCTTGGCGGTAGAACAACTGGCAAAGGCGTGGGTAATGCTTCCCCAGGTGGACTCTGCCAAGAGTCCTACCACTACAAATGTCTATCTCTTAGGTATAACCCACAATAATTATTTTTATTAATACTAAATTTAGTATCAGCATTGCACCCGTGCGAAGCCGGGGCGCTAGTGTTATTCGATAGCTCGTTAGATTTAATGTAAATTTGAAAAAAGTAGGTAGATATTTAAGCTTGAAAACGAAAAAAACTCACCAAAATCCGTTCCACGATCTGGGCTTGTCCCGGTACGTATTTCAAACCCTTTTCATCGTTTCTCCTGTTCTTGGGTCGTCGCTGATTAATATTTGGCCTTAAATTCTCACAATGTGGGTTTATATACATTTTTTGGTTTATAATAATATGTGCAAACATTCGTTGAAGATGTCGGTTGTGGAGTGGCTCACTTTGCAATCAGGGCGATGCCCCTAACTATTCGGTCGACGACGGCCGCAGCCGAATGATCGAGTGGCGGGAAAATTAAATTGTTCTATCGAAGCCAGTAGATAGAAACCCAACAGCTAATATACTTTTAAAAGCGCCCAAATGCGAGTCAGACTTGCGCACGAAGGGTTCCGTAGCATTAGCAAATAAACGGAGAAACCTCTTTTATTGTAAGGGGAGAGACCCCTTGATTATTTATTATTTAGCGGTAATCTTCGGCGTGGGATACGAAAGTGAGAACATCGTGAGAACGAGAACTGGTAGTACTGCTTATCTTATATTACGAATTCTGTGGTACATAAGACTATCGCAGTTTCTACATATAGGCTTTGGTCCAATTACCAATAATAGTTTCACTTAGGAACCTTCAGTATTTCCTTTCCATCAAATTTGTGTATTATCGCAACAAGGTGGTTAGTCCAGAGCTACTGGGCAGCTTGGAAGTCAATAGCGTGTTTTATTTTACTAGTGGCGCCATTTACTTTGCTTGGGGCTGTCCTAATGGTTGGTAATCAAATTTGTGGTATGGGAACCCCCTTAATCATTTATTTTATTTTTGGTATTTGTTGTTATAGCGGCAATAGAAATACATCATCTGTGAAAAATTCAACTGTCAAGCTATCACAGTTCTTGAGATACAGCCTGGTGACAGACGGACGGACGGATGGACAGCGAAGTCTCAGTAATAGGGTCCCGTTTTTACCCTTTGGGTACGGAACCCTAAAAACTAAAATAATACATTACAAAACTGAAATTTTGGAAGAAAAATGACGACACCATTGATCGTCAGCGTTGGCTGCTTCACTGAAGACCACCCGAGAGTTCAAATTACGAATTTTTTTCTTTTCGTAATCCAAGACATAATATTATGATAACTCTTAGGTCACGAACCCCGGAGTCTGTCTGTCTGTGAGAAATTTTAAATTACTAAAAAAATTACAACGTTAATTGTAATTCCTTAGAATCTTCTTTTGGATTATTTTTTCTGTCCACTCTTAAACGGTTTATTGGTTTTCATGAATCATTGATTGCACTAAGCGATGATTACGGAAATAAAATAACAATTTTCATGTTTCAAATAAAAGCCTCTATCCAATACTAATCACACAAATTATTATTAGAGTAGCAACGTAGATTATTGCCCTTACCGTTGTTGCTTTGATGAAGAGAAATTAACGCGTTTCTGACAGTGTATTTTAAAGACGAAAAAGATGTTGCTCATTGAGTTTGTTCTAACTATCGAAAATGTTTTGGGTTTATATCGAAATTTTAATGTTTATGGCACAAAAATAAAATATCTCGTTCTTGCAAGAGTAATAATAAATATTTTAATATTCTCTGCCATTTTTTACTTTCGATGGGAATTAGATGTTGCATTACTATTTAATCAGATTAAAAGTATTTTGGTAGTACTCTTAATTATACTTGTATTATACAACTCGAAAAAGTTTACCACTTTAATGTTTTTCTTGAGAAAAACTTCTGTTTTTATTTCAAACTTAACTTACGTAAAAAAAATAAAATTAAAAATATTTTACATTAAGTGTTACTTAACGCATTATGTAGTCCAAATATCATTACTAAATTATTATTTACTTGCTTTTACGAAAAAGAAACGTTTGGATGCTATTGGTATATATAATGTATTTGTATATAATATAATTGAGTTAATCATGCATTGTGAGTTTTGTGTCATTTGGAGTTTTTATTATACGATAGCGGAGCATACCAATATTATTGTGACATTGATAAAAAGAGAAATAGATAGTGATCTAAAAGATACAAATTCTTCAAACCACTCATCATTGTGTATGAACAAAAAACTGTTTGATAAATGGAGAGCTGCTTATGAATCGATCAATAAATCAGTTAATATCTGTAGTGATGTATTTAAATGGGAGGTATGTTATCTAAACATGTAAAACAATAATTTAAACAAAAAACAACCAACTTTCAACAGAAAACTTATAAAGTAAAAATGTTTATCTCGATTTCTCTAGGATGTCATCATCAAATCCTGGTTTCCTTATCATGGTACCACCCTGGGAATATCTTCTTTACAACAACAAAAAAACCATCAAAATCGGTTCATAAACGACGAAGTGGATAACTTCGTCGTTTATGAACCGATTTTGAATCGAACACACATAAAAAAACATATACACGGTAATTGAGAAACCTCCTTTTTTTGAAGTCGGTTAAAAAATGAAAGACTTCTTAACAGTAGCCGCTTGTCACACTAACTAATACGTTTATTTCATTCTGGCAATCAAAGAGGCTTTTTGGAGCCGATGAATCTCGTAAAATTGTTTAGGTATGTGTCGCTTCTAAATGTTCGCAGCTTATTTTGGATTTTATCTAACACCATGCAAACAAATTTTACCGTCTCAATATTATGTTATGACTTATTTATATCATGATTTAAACTTAGGTCATTCAGTGGAAAATTAAAACATCAAAACAAAACGAAATGATGTGAAAGATTCCAAAGTAAAAATAACTTAAAAACTAAAAAAAAACTTAACACAAATATTAAATTTGTATTTATCGCATACATAATATTTCACATCTATACTAATATTATAAAGCTGAAGAGTTTGTTTATTTGTTTGAACGCTAGGATGTCAGTACTGTTCCAAATTGAAAGATTTTTTTTCTATTAGATAGTCCATTTATTGAGGAAGGCTATAGGCTATAGAACATAACGATACTATCAATAGAAGCGGAGCATGAATCAAGAATGTAACAAAAACGAGGAAAGAAATATTCCTTTTTGAGAGTTGGTTTGGTTTATTGCTTTTATTGTGGTAAAGTTTTTGAGAGTTTTCGTAGCGTGCTTTGACATGACAGCATGTGTCTAAGATTGCGTCAACTTCAACTTTTTCTTTTGGCTTCCATTCGGTAATGTGTCCATAATTTCCATTGTTCAAGATTGCGTCATTGAATATAAACCTTTGCTAATCAATTTTTTTTTCTAATTCTGAGTTGGTACGACCGATTTCCGACAGGTGGAGTAGCAGGTAGCTGAAGAGGTTTTTTATTTGAAAGCGATATTATCAGGAATGACTGAACCGAATTTAGTCATTCTTTCACCGTTGGATATGTACCGATGAGTACCGTATCATGTACTACGGGCGAAGCTGGGGCGGACATCTAGTTATTATTATATCATTCAAATACATTTTATAAAATATATCAGGTGGCGTCACTGATGGCGATAGTAGCTTACAGTCTACTACAAGGAATGTACGATGACATACAAACTCACGTTCAGGTAAGAGAATCACTACTCTGAATTTAACATTAAAATTAATATGAATTTATTCATTACTCTGAATTTATTTGCCCTTTCTTCTATCGGACTTCTCGTTCCACAAAAGGGCGACATCGTTGCATGGTTGATGTTCCAAAAACACGACCGAAGCGATTTGACTCCACGTTTGTGATAAGAACGTCTAGGTTGTGGAATTCGTTGCCTGAGTGGGTTTTCCCCGATGGTTACAATCTTGGTGCCTTCAAATCGAGAGTGAATCGGTTTCTTCTATGTAAGCACGCTCCATCGTAGATCGCATCATCGCTTAACATCAGGCAAGGTGGTCAAGTGCGAACCTATTCTAGCTAAAAAAAAAAACACGTCGCCTACTGATGGCAGGTAAACTCATGGCGGCCAGTCTATGCAGTGACTGACTCTTGTCATCTATTTACCGCCAATCTATACTTTCACAGATTATAATAAATGGCACTGCATAGACTGCCCGATGATATTAAAAAATCTGTGGTATTCCATGAAGATTTGCACAAGATCGAGACAAGTGAATAATGAAAGGAAATGAGCGGGCAATAACGTTTTGAAACAATTATCGATAACATTATCATCGAGTATATCTTATACCTTTAAACGACCAATTCTAGTAGGTATATATATATAGAATCGGAATCTCGGAAACGCCTCGAACAATTTTCATGAAATTATGTATACAGGGGGTTTCGGGGACGATAAATCGATCTAGTTAGGTTTCATCATTTTATGCGCGTTTTTAGACATTGAAAAACTTCTACAATGTCATTAGAATACGATAACTTATTTCGCCACAGTTCTTTAAGTCTAAGTGGCTCAGACGGAATATGCTCGCCCTCGGATTCAACAGGCCCCGGTTCGAATCCTGATGTTTACTCTCGGATTTTTCTATTTGTTCTTTTTTTTCTGAGAAAATCTTATGCTTAGAGCCTTTTATAAACGCATTTAATTCGTATCTAAGTAGGTCTAAGTAAGTCATCACTACGTAATTCGTACCTGCCTAAAAATCATTTAAAAAAGCCGAGCAAAGCTCGGTCAACCAGGTACTATGTAGTATATATAAAATATAAAAGTCCACTGGATTGGTTCCAAAAAGGTTATAATCAGTGGGAGCTGAAAAATTACCTTCTTAGTCTTATACTATCTTCGGTACTAAGCTCATCAATTTGAACAACTTTTACTAAGAAAACATTAATGATTGAAAAAACAATCTTTTGTTCTAAACAATAATGCTGTCAACTTCGGTTGAATCGTTTTTTAACCCCCGACCAAAAAAAATGGGGTGTTATAAGTTTGACATCGATGTCTGTCTGTCTGTCTATCTGTCGATGTCTGCCTGTGGAACCGTAGATCTCAAACAAATGGGCTGATTTCGATGCGGTTTGTTTATTTGAGAGTTAATATCGTTCTTAGCTATGTTTGGTTAATATCGATTCAAGGAATTGATGAAACGAATTCTTCACAACTTACCTCAATATGGCTATCAAATGAAAGGGCTTGACTAGTGAAACACTATAAAATACACACTAAAAATAAACACTATAAAAAAATCAAATCCAAGATGGCCGCCACCAAAAAATGGCGAATTATATTTTTTTTTACTACTACCTCAATATGGGTATCAAACGAAAGGGCATGATTAGTAAAATACTTTGCACTATGACAAATTTCAAATCCGAGATGGCCGCTCCCAAAAAAATGGCGCAATACGTTTCTTTTTTCACAACTCCCTTAATATAGGTATCAAAAGAAAGGCTTTACTTGTAGAATGTTGTACAGATAACAAATCCGAGGTAGTCGGGGGTTAGTCAAAAATTTTAATGTTTTTCTTGTTTCGTTTATCATCAGGCGAGATGGCAGTCAAGTGTTAACCTATAATAGTAAAAAAATGTAAGTACTATGTATATTGATTTTATATTAAGCGTTTTAGTCAAAGCTTTTCATAATTAAGAGTAGAACACGACCTTAATAGATGAGTTCAGTAGAACATTTAGTGAAAATACCCTAATGATCATATTTCTTTCTTGCAGGGAAGCTCCGTGGTTCTAGGATCGATTCTATACAAAATGATTGTGTTTCAACTATTGTGTGGCCTGTATTTAATTTCACACACAGCACAACAGATAAGCAACAATGGAGAAAAGTTTAAACAAATTCTTAGCAGGATTATTCTCAATTCTTGCACATGTAAGTCAAACAGCAAGCTTAGAGGGTAGAGAGCGACCAAAAAAAGTGTAGCTGGATTGTGTGAAAGAATACATGGATAGGAAAGTAAACTCAGATAGAGACGAAGGGAGGAAACGTACATGTTGTACCGTCGTAGAGAATAATATATCTAGCGCACGAGCCAGTGGGCAACAAACTCAGCTACTGAGAGAGAATATGATCGAGCGTTTGAACTTGGCCCTTTGAGGCAGTCTCGAAATGGGGCGATGCTAATTTAGCCAGGTTTAACGAAGGAAAGACACAGGCGTGTTTGTTCTCCGCTAAAAGGAGTCCGTTTCAACTGGCTCCTACTTTTCGAGGCGTGTCCGTGCCTGTTACTGACCATCTCGAGCTTTTGGGCGTTTCTTTGTAATCGACGCCCAACTTTGGCACATATATTGAGTCTAAGGCTAAATTAGCCGCAAAAAAACTGGGTGTCCTCTCAAAGGTGCGAAGATACTTCAATTCTGAACAGTTGCTCACGTTATACAAAGCACAGATTCGCTCCTGTATGGAGTACTGTTCGCACCTTTGGGATGGATCGGCTAAGTATCAGCTGGGGACTCTGGAATCTATTGAGAGACGCGCCAAAAGACTCATAGGCAATGACACTCTTGTGCGTAAAAGACTTCAAAGTCTTGATCATCGCCGCAAAATCGCTAGCTTATCGGTTTTTTATCGGATACACTTCGGAGAGTGTGCAACTGATCTGCATGATCACCTTGCCCTTTCTTCTATCGGACTTTTCGTTCCGCAAAAGGGTGACATCGTTTCATGGTTGATGTTCCAAAAACGCGAACGAAGAGACTTGACTCCACGTTTGTGATAAGAACGTCTAGGTTGTGGAATGCGTTGCCTGAGTGGGTTTTCCCTGATGGTTACAATCTTGGTGTCTTCAAATCGAGAGTGAATCGGTTTTTTCTAGGTAAGCACGCTCCATCGTAGATCTTATCATCGCTTAACATCAGGCGAGATGGTGGTCAAGTGCGAACCTATTATAGTTAAAAAAAAAGACCCCACATAAAGTGGGATAAGGACAAATATGATGATAAATTTTCTAAAACTATAATTATAGTCTCTTTTTAATTCACGTTAGCCTTGAGAAATCTCCGTAATATGGGGCTAATGACTGAATTCAATACGTAATCTTAAGAGCGAAACGCGTTAAATATTTAGATCGACAGATATACTCTTTATTACACTAACAAAATAACAAAAATGATCAATTTCTTACAAAAAAGGTTAAAATAAACAAATATTATGTAGGCTGTGCTCATTTTTTTTTTAAATAAAGAGGGACGAGACGAGCAGAACATGTGCCTGATGGTAAGCAACACGCCTGCCACATAACAGAACAGGGACGCACAGCTATTGGAACATGAAGAGTCCAAATCATTGCCTAGCACTGCAATGCGCTCGTCACCTGTCTAAGATGTTGTATCTCTAAGCCCTGTAATTTCTCTGGAAACATTACCCTACAAACCGGAACACAGTAATGTTTGCGTATTACTGCTTGGTGGTCGAATAACTGGCAAAGGTGTGGTACTTCCCCAGGCGGCCTCTTCCAAGAGTCCTACCACTACAATATTGTAGTGGTACCACTATCATATTTATTACATCGTATATTTTGATTTTGTTACAGGCGAACCACAATTTCAATCTGCGAGGGCGCTCCTTTGCTTCGTAAAAACACACCCGATTCACATAAAAGTGTTTGGTTCATTGATCAACATGACTCTCATGCCTGCATTGATATGTATCATTACTTCTAATCTTGTTGTTATTTTACAGTTTAATAATGTCGTGTAGTATTATTAATACACATATGTTCATGTACATGTACTACATATTATGTACATGAACTACATATTATGTACATGTATGTACACTGAAAAATTATCTATAATTTAATTGTAAGTGACGTTACCAAGTGTTCTTTTGAAATAATGGTTCGAATAAATAAATTGAATTACATTGAAAAAATATATTCTAGACTTATTTTTAACTGTGAAAGCAATGATATAAAACATGAATAATCATTTTAACAATTGACATAAAGACCACTGAAGCAATTTAATTATATTATCATGTCAATGTTTTCAGTACTTTTTCTCTAAGCTGTCCTTTATGCCCGAGCTATACGAGGCTAGTTTTTCAAGCTAGGATAGCAAGTTAGTGCCAGTAAGCTAGCAAGCTAATATATCTGGCTTTGTGTAGATAAAACTAGCGTTGCGTAGCGTTGTCTACACGAAGCTAGAAGTACTCGCTTGCTAGCTTACTAACACTATCTTCCAAGCTTACTAACTCAACAACTAGCCTAGTGTAGCCGAGCATTATTAACCCTAAACAAGCTAGCGTCTCATTTATACTAATATTAGGTCCTTATTTATAAAATTGATGTTTTTTAAAGGAGGAACATAAAGTCTTATTTTTTATTATATATATTTCCTTAATTATTGTACCACTGCTATTTAAGCACTTTTGGCATCTCACAGGTAGCTCACTGGTCTCTTTACTAAAAAAAACATTGGGATGGGAATCAATAAAATCTTTAAAAGCGCTTTGAACTGCCCCATCGGAGTTGATTTTTTGAAAAGTTATTCAAATTTCGAAACAAATGGCAATCTGTTGGAACAAGGTCCGGGGAGTATGGTGGATGTCTCAAACATTCCAATTGAAGCTCCTCTAATTTGGTAGCTGTATGTTGTGCAGTGTGTGCTCTAGCGGTGTGTGGTAGCTGTGTATGTCAGAAACAACTTAGACTCAAACGACACGCGAGGAGAGAGACATTCGCGCAATATACGTAACGCTGACAAGCTGGATAGTATAACTGACTCTCTCGCGAGATCGGAAAAGCTGACTCACATTATGGGATCGAAAAGTGTAACACTCTTCCTAAAATAGTTAAATCAGCACCGAGTTCGGGTAGCTTCAAAAACCGACTAAAAATCTGGTTTATCGATCAAACTTTTTATAGTTACAGCGAGTTTTTATATAGTCATGGCAAACTTACAATAAAATTGTAAAAAATTTACATTGTTCATTACAATTGTAATAAGTACGTACATATATTTTAATTTAAGACACTTATTTGTACGATACTTATTATCGCACAATATAATGTTTGTGCAATTAAACCATAATTAAACCATATTTTTTCACAACATAAGTGCATAACAATTGAGAAGTGTTAACTAGAAACTACAAAAACAAACTGGTCAAGCGCGAGTGGGAGTATGATAATGATGAAGAATAGTTAAAGCGTCTATCTACCTGTCACCGTTATTAGTATCGAGCAAGAAACGGTAAATAAATCAAGTTTGTTATAAAATATTGTATACTTAAATATATATTAGTATGAAATCTAAAGTGGTTATTACACATTTTACATAAATACACGAGTAACTCACGTTTAATATAGTGCTAAACGAGCTGCAACCCGCGCGCGCACTCTCCTTGAAAAAGATCGCCGGACGCGATCGAAACTTGAGTCGGACTGGACTGACTATATTAAACGTGAGTTACCCGTGTATTTATACATATATATATTTATATTTAAGCACACCTTGGACACTCCACTAAAATTCCATACAAGCGCCGCTGTGGAGCTACCTACTTTTCACACAACTACGCAGATGTCGTTCGTACACACGCGTGAATGTGTGCGTTAGAGCTAGGGCTACTCAATTGTTTTATTGAATAGTTGTGCCCCTTGAGTTCACCTGGTGACATAGTCTATAAACTTGCTATAATGTTGAATTACATAATAGTATAATAGTATATAAAATATACATATAGTATAATTATACTATTCTAATTAAACAGATTTTCAGACAGTGTTTCCACAGATTTCTAAATTGTTGCAGAAATCTGTGGGTGTTTGTATTGCCGCGTAAAATGAAACGAAACCGATGATAAATTAGATCAGGTACCTTTCATTACACATTCGCATTTTATTTTACACTTACCCAAGAAGGAAACTTTATTCTGTCACTATAATTATTCTTCCAGGCATTATCAATCCGTGCTTGGGCACATAAGTTACTGGCTGTGTAAGTTACGAACTTTGAGTTAAAAATGACTTCGTTATTATAAATAAATAAATATTGGTAGACAATTCACACACAACACCATCTGACCTCTAACTAAGCAAAGCTTGTAATATTATAAAGCAACGTTATTGAAAAGTTTCTAATCTTACGTTATTTTATCATTAGGAAATCAAATAAAGCTTTTAATCTTGTCCCGTTCACGGACAGCCGTAAACAGCACAACAACCCACCATGATGATATTTCGTTAGGAATTAGATGTCCGATACCAGCCCTTCGTTGAGTGCTCCTAGCGTATCCGAAACGGCCTGAGGGGTGAGGAAGCATGATATTGGCGGGGGTTGGGGAGTGTCCGTTCTATCTATATTATCTATTCTATGGCTCTACCTGGATCTGTGAGCATTTTGTAATTTTATGCTCAGTAAGTGATCTTGACCTCATAGAAAAAAATTGGATTAGAAATTTAGTGCAAAGTTGACAAAAAAACCTTCTATTTTTACTGGCCTTTCATTACGTTTCAGCACATTTTTTTAATTTTTGACGTGACAACGTCTTGTTATAAATTGGTTTGCCGGGTGACACTTCAAGAAACTGCGTTACGCTCCGCTCACGTTATGCGCTCACAACGAGAGCGAGTGAGAGGCACGCGTCCCTTCCACTCGGGCATGGTTAGCCCGCCTAAGAGCGAGAGAGACAGACATAAAAAGTGAAAGGCACGCGTCCCCTTCCGTAAAATTATTTTACCACTCAAAGTCGTTGTCACGTAAAACTTTCGCCCGTATACCGACTTTACAGGCAACCAATTTTTTGAATTGACGAACTTGTGAATTATTAGGAAACATTTGAAAAACATGCATGAAATTGGAAAAGCCGTTCTCAGCTTATAGTGTGACCAAAAAAAAAGGTTGAGTTTTGTATATCTACGTATAGATAAATTTAATATTTCTTCGTTTATATATAAAAAAACCTCTTATCACTTCACAATTCACAAAATTTTTATCACTAGTATAAACAAATCTTGAACTAAAAATGAGTTTAAATTACATAGTCCAATATTTTAATGTTATTTCTGCACTGTGGCGCCGATTCCGCGGTCGGTGTCGGTCGCGAGAACAAGACAGCGTTAAATGCCTAACATGACAGAACTACCTGGCTTTAAAGGTATAAGATAAGATAAGAAAATAATAATATAACACTTTATTACAACTACAAATCTTAAAAATAGGTCATAACATTGATCATATTATAGGACACATAAATTTGCAGAGTAATTGGCGGCATTATCGCTTAAAGCGCTTTCTGCCAGGCAACCTTTGAGTGGAGAAATGTCTATAAAAAAGAAGTGTGACACTCGAGGACTGCTGCGGTAAAGCTATTGCATGTTGCATGCATTTTTATCATCATAAGCAACGTAAGTGACATTTGTTTACCATACAAAATATCACGGGAAATCCGTTAAGTTGGCCACACTGCTAAGAGCATTTAGTCTGTAAAAATAATATTTATTCGTACAAATAACACTATACCTACATACTTTTCATCTAAACACATATATGTCAAGAGGTCATTCGAACAGTATTGGGATTTCAATACGAGGCGCAAGCGGTGTGCTGTCATCGCTTCGGCAGAGTCCGGATTATTACGTCGTGCGAGGCTGCTTGAAGACATTTCGGACGGGAGTACATTCCTCCTCCGATAGCCGTCGTGTGACCACGTAGTTCGGGAACTGTCTCACGTCTCGTTGATAAGAACTTTCTAATAAGAAAAATTGTACCACGTGTCTAATCGAGTAGTACCTACTTTGTGTTAACTTGTAAAGCTCCTACGCATTTGTTCTTGTTCGTGAACCACATCGAAGCCCACACACAATGTTTACTGAAGAGGACCAACACCAGTACCTACCATCCTGACACTCTTAGTACCACTTCCGCCGACATCAGAAGTGGGATACGAGCAAGACAAAGAGAAGCGCACTACGAAGAGATAACGACGGGAGTGAAGACAAATGGTGTTTACTATTAAAAAGGCAAAATTCAAAATAATCGAATGAGACCCCGAGAAGAGCGACATGGATGCACGGACGTGGTGTGCAATATCAGATCTTTGTTGATGATGGTGAGGAACTGATCGTGATACTCAGTGAGGTGCTTATGGTAGCAGTATCAGCGTGGCTATCGTCAGTTTCATATCCAGGTGTGACGTGGTCATAATTTAAAGAGTTGTTTACTGCAAGATTCGTAAACACAGAAACGCCCGCCGGTGCCCTATTGAAATTAAACAACGACAAATCATAAGAGAGCGCATCTTTAGCGACTTGCGGCAGTCTTGTTATGTTGTTGTTATCAAACCGCTGCGCTGGAAGGATCTAACCACAGTGAAAATTATAGTGACATCAAGGGTCGCACATATTTCACAGTTCGACTCGAGATTACAGAGCATAGTTATTCACCTGAAATAAATAATCGCCAATGACTGCAACAAGAACTACAAGCTGTTACCTACTTGAACCTTGAGTCAAGTACCGGACCAGAAAAGTCAAGTGTGTGAAGACATCTCGGTTGTCAACAATTAAATGTTTTCACTGTGCGAAAATTGGAGACAAGCTAGCTAATTTTTACGCAAGTAGCAGGCGAAAGGAAAACCGACTAACAGACAGCGCGTTTAACCTTCGAGACATGACCCTCATCAGCAAGTTGCAACCACAAGCTCGACCGTTTGCTACAAAGGTGAAAACCAAGGACACATCTTCACTCGCTGCCCAGTGGGACGCAGCAGCATCGAGACATCGCGCGTACAACATAGCGAGCGAGGGTTGTCATGTGCATTGTCGATCCCCAACAGGACCGTTTTTAATCAGGTCAGTCGTTTTCAATTTGAGTCTGGTGCTGAATGTTATCTTATTAAAGAGAGTGTGTGAAAAAAATGTTGTCGTAAATGCGAGCAAAATATGGCTTACAGGGGCTAGTCAGCCAAGTGTCCCTATACAGTAAAATGCAGATTTTAAGTGTTGTTGAGAAGGATAATAATTTAATTGAAATTTGGTTGCATGTTTTGCCTGATGCCAATTTGCGAAGTGATATGATAATAGGCTGTGTAAAGATTATCTCATGGATTTTAGTATTAGCATTACCGCGACACATTTTGTTCCATGACAGACAATGTAGACAATAATTGCAATTTACATCTAGTCCTGGTTGGCACACGGTAACGGACCATCTGGTTACGATACCTAGATAACTAAAATAATTTAAAATTAATTGACACCTTAGTTTCCAAAGAACAAAAATCTTTGATTATATCTCAGTTAACCCATTATTTGGACTATTTTATGAGCGGGATGACGTGAATTCGCGTGACGACATGTGAATGTAATATTCGTCAAGCAGATTTTAATTTAACTGATTGCAATTAATTGAAACCTTCATGTAAAAGATTGATTTGATACCGCGAGTCCACAGGTGGTAGCTTAGTGTCTTTAAACAATAATGATAAAGACATGGCACGCGTAGATTTCTTGTCGCGAAATCATCCCCGTGTATCGGATCTGAGTTTAAAGCAGAATTTAAGAAAATAGTCAAACTTAGCTGAACTAATTTGTAATTGGTTACTTGCTGAAAAGTAGCGCGACTTTGAAATGTCTAAGCTCATTACTGATCTAACTAGTGGACAATTAAATGATGACTGAACAACAGAACTTACGATATTCGCAAAGGTCTCTATCGTAAGATGCAACGTAACAGTCGTACTTAGTGCTTACCAATATTACCTGAGCGATCAGATTGTCAGTCGTGAACAACGACATGAATCAGTCATTCATTTCGGCTAAAATCTTAGAGAAATTTGATGACATTTTGAGCATAACAGGGTTATTGTTAAAGTTAATGTTAACTACAGTAGAAACAAAAGATCGTTCATATCAAGACTCCTTAGTCAACGTCAACTTGTTATTTTTAACTGTACAATCAATGTGTGACAAAAGAACTGTTTATTGATAAGGTGATACAGCCTGTTTCATTTATCCGCTCACAACCTAGAGTTCGAGATTGACATAAATGTGGTGTGAGATGATGCCTGACACATAGAGCATGCCGCCACTCATGAAACGCGTAAGTTTGTTCAAACAAAGGCGCACGTAAATCAATTCTCTGTTGGTGACTTTGTTTTGATTATGAATGAGAAACGTAATCAAACAAAATTTGATCAGAATTATGAAAGTCCCTTTGTGGTCATAGAGTTGTAGAGGTTCTTTGTGGAGACGCTATAGATTAAAGACGCTTAATATTTGTAATCGTGCCTAAAAGTATGCACACGATAAGTTGAAAAAGATGACGGAGAATCAAAGTATAACTGACAAGATTGTAGTAGAGGAAAGTAACGATGGTCTAACGATGGTTAGAGATGAGAATAGTGCGTTGAGTTTGCATAATGGTCGGACCGTACCAGAGGTTGTCGTGTAGCCGTAGCTCAGTAGAAATCGGCGTCTACTGTTTAGTAGTCCGTGAGTACGCGGTAGGCAGTCAACTCTGGCGAAGGTCTGGATGGGTTTCAAGGGAAACCATTGTGAGTCTGGTGGTGACTCGGCGATCCTGGAGGATGCGCATGGACCAGAGATTATGTAGAGCTCAAGCACATGTTTTGATTCAGCTGTGATCTAT
This sequence comes from Ectropis grisescens, assembly GCA_017562165.1. NCBI lineage: Eukaryota > Metazoa > Arthropoda > Insecta > Lepidoptera > Geometridae > Ectropis > Ectropis grisescens. Next base: position 23,288,306 of record CM029773.1, read on the forward strand.
GTGACTCTAGTGAGAGTACATATTTTGGTTATCAAGTCAGTCGTGTATTTGATTTTCCCAATTCTTTTGTTTGTTGATGTTGATTTCTTATCGAAGCGCCATAAAAAAATGTATTGAGAGCCTCCTCCTCTTTTGTGAAGTCAGTTATAGATAGAGTTTTGTTGAGTTACTGGTTTTCTGTCAATTGATTTGACGAAAGGTCAGGAGTGACCGAGCTATGTGATACTGTGCTTGGAATATTGTTCCAGATGAACACACAGAGACGTGTGTCCAGCAGGATGGCCGTGTCAAGAGGTCATTCGAACAGTATTGATTTCAATACGAGGCGCAAGCGGTGTGCTGTCATCGCTTCGGCAGAGTCCGGATTATTACGTCGTGCGAGGCTGCTTGAAGACATTTCGGACGGGAGTACATTCCTCCTCCGATAGCCGTCGTGTGACCACGTAGTTCGGGAACTGTCTCACGTCTCGTTGATAAGAACTTTCTAATAAGAAAAATTGTACCACGTGTCTAATCGAGTAGTACCTACTTTGTGTTAACTTGTAAAGCTCCTACGCATTTGTTCTTGTTCGTGAACCACATCGAAGCCCACACACAATGTTTACTGAAGAGGACCAACACCAGTACCTACCATCCTGACACTCTTAGTACCACTTCTGCCGACATATATAATAACCAATATGTACCCATTAGGAAAAGGAAAGATAATGTTGAAATACACCATTTTTGAAAATGGGAAGGGACTTAACTTTAGTAACTATGAAACTAATTGATTGCTATCGGTAGAGACACTCGTAATATACTCGTATGAATAGAACACAGCGTCAATAGCAAGATATCTAGAATAGTAAGCTTGCTGTCGTCCATACCTTTGCGGATGTCGCCGACGATCTTAACAACGGTAGAGGTAAAATGCCCAGGATGGCAATCGAATCGGAAAAAGTTTAGGGCGTCTTGTCTATTTAGGAATTCATTAAGTTGTGAGTGAAAAAGACGTTCAAGGACTTTTAACATAAAAATAAAACTTTGAACATAAAAAGAAAATAGATATAAATGGGTGTGGCAAGAAAATTAGTTGCATATCTTTCCAAATTGTTCAAAAACCACCACAAATACATATAAATAGTTAAAGATACCACTTGAGACGGGAAGGATGGCGTTAAAAATTAGATGTTCCTTCTGATTCTATAACGTAGAAGAAGATCGACGCAACACTCTTCTTAATATTACTTGCATTACTTTAAAATTAAAAAGAGATTTCGAAGAAGATGGGTTTGCCATCAACAAATACTTAAGTGAAGACTATATTACTACACTACATTATTGAACTGTAAAAGAACTACAAGATTTGAAATAATGACAGCGATGAATGTAGGAACAAGCGCCATGTTGACCAATGAACCATAGACTTGCATACGAATTGGATGTGTTTTTATGAAATTTAGGAGCGTCTTCGCAGACTTGAATTGTAGTTCACCTGCAACATAATAAATCAAATATGTATTGAAAATATAATAGATCATTTTATATTTTTGTATTATATCAGCTATCTAGCTTCCATAGTACATGCTTTGCTTAGTTTAGGGTCAGATAGTGTTGTGTTCTGTTGTGCTTGAATGGTCCACCAATATTTATTATCATTTATTTATTATTTTAGTTTCAAAAGATATAGAAAAACATTTTTTTTACAATTTCACATTTCTAGAACATTACACAAAACCTTACACAAGAAATTAAGTTGATATAGAAATTTTCGAATTAATTTCTCAAATGAAATAAGAAAATGTGACAAATACAGTAATTAATTAACTTTGGTACTCGTATTTGGAAGTAATTGTGGCAAGGTTTTTCAAAGGCCCCATGCAAGTTAAAATGTTCGTAGTTGACATACCTATTTTCTATCTGAAAACACCCGATACAGGTCTTTTTTTTAAAACTTAATAAATTCTATGTTTTTGTAGAACAAATTATGTATTAGATATAAAACATTAAATCATATAGAATAATGGTGACTTACATGTGCAAGAGTCGAGTACAACCCTGCTAAGAATCTGTTTCAATGTGTCCCCATGAATGCTTATCTGTTGCGCGTTATACGAAATCAAATACAGGCCAGACATCAGTTCAAAAACAATTAGTTTAGTCAGAATCGATCCTAAAATTATGGAACTTCCCTGTAAGTAAGAAAAACTAATTAAAAAAAAATATGAACACAACCACAAACATGTGTGTATACTATTAGTGATCATCATCAGCCGCAAGGCGTCCACTACTGAACATAGGCCTCTCCTCTAGATTTCCACAACGAACGGTCTTGCGTAACCTGCAACCAGCGGTTTCCAGCGACATTTGTGAGGTCATCTGTCCATCTAGTAGAAGGCCGTCCAACACTGCGTTTTTCAGTTCGTGGTCGCCACTCGAGAATCTTTCTTCCCCATCGGTTGTCAGTTCTGCGAGCGATGTGGCCTGCCCATTGCCACTTCAGCTTGCTTACTCTTTGAGCTATGTCGGCCATTTTCGTTCTTTTGCTAATATTTTCATTATGGATTCTATCGCGCAAAAAGACTCCGAGCATAACTCTCTCGATAGTTCTTTGAGCTTATTAGTGATAATAATTTACAAAAAAAATTGCTTGAATACCTGAATTTGACTTTGGATATCATCGTACAATAATTGCATACTTCCATGTGCTATGATTATCATTATTGAGACTACCTGATAAAAATACAATTTTAGTATTAAAATTAACGTGGTTGTTACACATACTCGAGTTTCGGCCGCGTCCGGCGGCCGAAACTTGAGTCGGATTGACCGACCATATATATATACGTGAGTGTCCCGTCATCCAATTAAATAAAAAGTACAATGTTTTGTTGAATTAAATTTATTTATTCAAATTCGATTTTTATTTTTTATATCTTTAGATTTTCTGACTATGTTTCTAACGTAGGTGATTTTACTTTCCGAGTTGTTACGTGGTTTGATGTTTTCAATTTAATTCAATTCATTTATTCAGACAATATATACAATTATCATTTGGTAGCGTCATATAGTTTACAATTTATTTTTTTCTATTCATGATTACAATTTGAAATATAAATTATTATTATACATTACACAAAATTCATGACAATAATAACCATTTAAACGGCTGTAAAAGTGCCTTGTCAAGTATTTCACCTGTAAAGGGGCTTCGTCAGGCAATGTCTTAAATTATATTAGGTTGAGTACTTGATATAATAATTATTTAAAATGTCAATCCATTACTTAGATATTCAATGAATAACTGGCTTTTTTCGACTGTAATAAGCTTGCTCGACTGATGTTAAGTGACGATGCGGTCTACGACATACCCCATACTAGAAGATAGGGTGGTAGCTGCCCTACGTGAAGTGCTGACGAGTTTCAGGCTTTCTTCAAAAGTGGAACGAGATCTCAATTATACTATGTTTGAACGCTAGGCCCTCGGCAACCATTGGTCCGAATTAAATTATTTTTCTATTAGATAGTCCATTTATCGACGAAGGCTATATATAGCCTATATAATATAACGCTACTATTAATATAAGCGGGGCATGAATGAAAAATGTAACAAAAACGGGAACAAAATCCTCTTTGAGGCAAAAAAATCGTGATATATATAGTCTTTGAGGGCTTTCGTACCGTGCGTTGACGTGACACCGTGTGACTAAGAATTGTCATTATACACCTTTGCTAATCAAATTTGTTGCTAATTCTGAGTTAAAATGGCGTTGCATAAAGATCTGTGGCTTTAATTTTGTAGGACGATTTTTGTAAGATAGATAAATTAGATCATGGTAGGAGAAACATCTTCAGAATATTGACCAAGCTTGGTGACGTTATTTAAAAAGGAAGCAATAATTAAGTCAAGGAAGGATGGGACACAGCTTGGGAAATGATGCGTAGGATTCAAAGGAAGGACGAGCAAATTAAAGGAATTTAGAGAGGATTCTAATGACGAACTGCGATGATCTTTTTTAACTAGACACGTGTTGAAATCTCGCATGATGATGGCATGATTATAAGAAGGGACAAAGCCTAGCAAGATATTTTCAAAAGATGAAAAAAAAGTTAATACTACTAGTAGGGTAATAATAAACACCGAGAAGAAGATAAGAGTGAGAGAGAGTAATTTCAATGAGGAGATGCTCGCCACCATTCACCAGAGGCAGTTGTGGCGGTTCACTCTGAAGGGTGAAAGGAATGTAACCCAATAACTCCATCGAACGCCACTAGATGGCGCTGGTGTCCCGTACACAACTCAACTCGATTGCGACATATTTATTTTTCAAAAGTGTCGATTGCATACCTCCCAACTAAAGATATCACAGCAGATATTCACTGATTTATTGATCGCTTCATAAGCAGCTTTCCATTTATCAAACAATTTTTTATTCATACACAATGATAAAATTAGGTTCGACGGATTTATGTTTTTTTTTAGATCACAAGCTACGTCTCTCTTTACCGATGTTACAATTATATTTAAATGTTCTGCTATGGTGTGATAAAAACACCATATAACACAAATCTCAAAATCTATGATAAATTCAACGACATTAAAGACAAATAAAGTATGTATCCCAATAACATCTAAAGCATCCTTTTCAAAATCAAGAATGTAATAATTGACGAACGCATATTGAACAAAATCCATACTAATATTATAAATGCGAAAGTAACTCTGTCTGTCTGTCTGTCTGTCTGTCTGTCTGTCTGTCTGTCTGTCCGTCTTTACCGCCTAAACCAAGCAACAGATTTTGATGAAATTTGATACATAGATAGAATAGATTCCGAGAAAGGACATAGGCTACTTTTTGTTCCGAAAAAAGGGTTGAAAGGGTTAAAATAAGGGATGAAAGTTTATATGGAAAACTTCGTCATTGTTGAAGAACTATGAAACTTTACGTCTAGATATTTAACACGAAACCATAAAATGTATGTTTTAGCAGTTTTGTAGTTTCGAACTGTACCTACGGGGGTGGAATTGGGGGTGAAAGTCTGGAAGTTCAATACTATTGAAGATAAAACCATGAAACTTTGTATCTAAACACTTGAAATGGAGTCGATAAACGTTTGTTCCAGCAATTTTATAATTCTTAACTATATGGGGATACTTATATAACCGCTTGATACACTGGCCGCTTTTCGCGTTTTACAAATTTGGCGGGAAAACGGGTGTCAGGTTACATAAGTGCGGTGTTTATGTTTCGGCATATGAAGTGCCGCCTTACTTTTACCCGTTTGAGCCATTTACTCTCAAGAGCGTTTCAAGACGCTTCTAGCGGTATCATTTATTTATAATTAATGTACTTAAATAAATTCAAGATGGCCGCCGCTACAAAATGGCGGATAATTTATGTTTTATTAATCCCATCAATATGGGTATCAAATGAAAGGGATCAACAAGCGGAATACAACAGACTATAAAAAATTGAAATTCAAGATGGCGGCCGCTACAAAATGGCGGATAACGTAGGTTTTATCAATCCCATCAACATGGGTATCAAATGAAAAGGCTCAACAAGCAGAATACAATATACTATAAAAAATTGAAATCCAAGATGGCGGCCGCTACAAAATGGCGGATAACGTAGGTTTTATCAATCCCATCAATATGGGTATCAAATGAAAGTGCTCAACAAGTAGACTACAATGTACTATATAAAATTAAAATCCAAGATGGCGGCCTCTACACAATGGCGGATAACTTAGGTTTTATCAATCCCATCAACACGGGTATCAAATAAAAGGGCTTGACAAGAAGAATACAGTGCACTATACAACCTCAATATTTAAGATGGGCGCAGCCACTAAATGGCGTATCAGACAGAATTTTGATAGTCGACGAGATTTCCATGGTGTCTTATCAAATGTTATGCATGATGGACGCTCGATTAAGGCAAATTAAGAACTGCGAAAATGAGTTTTTGGAGGAGTAAACGTATTACTTTTCGGTAATCTTTACAACTGCCTCCTATAAAATGATCAGGAACACCTGTTTTCAATTCTAATATGAAATTATATATATGAAAGTAACTCTCTCTGTCTGTTACCGTCTAACGCCTAAGCCACTTAAAGAGTTTGTTACAATTTGGTGCACAGATAGACTAGACTTAGGAAAGAATATAGGCGACTTTTTATCACAGAAAAAGAGTTGAAAAGAGTGGAAATGAGGAGTAAAAGTGTGCATGGAAGGATCTTTGCACTCTTTGTATGCTATTTTTAACCGCCTTCAAAAAAGGAGGAGGTTATCAATCCAATTGTATTTCCAATTGTGAATCAATTTAGATGGTTATTTTTTTGGTTGGTAGATTATAGTTCAGAGGTGGTTATATAAATTTTATCGAAATCAGTGCGGCGGTTTTTCAAATATGAACAACAAACTAAAATTTGCGTTCATGTAATCAGACGATATATCTACTAATATCTACTAATAGACTCTAATAAAATTTGGTGGACCGTCCCAATATGATTTTAAATTAAAGTCTGTTTTTGATTAATTTTTTGAGAACATAGTTTTTCTTTAATTTGTCGTGTAAATTGTACATTTATTAATAAATATAAAACTTTGACTTAGACTGATTTTGATTAGGAAACGTGAATTTGTATGGTAGTAGACATACGAGTAGGTACTGCCTCAATTACTTTAATAAATATGTGGCGCGGACGAAGTCGCGGGTAAAAGCTAGTAAAAGATAAAAAAACATTTAATGTAACATATTTGTAACTTCATTTTTTTTATGTACGACAAATTTGAAATAAAAGCAGAACTTTTCTTCAAATACTTCATCAATGTTTGAAGTTTTTTTGAATTGTACAAAACCAGTAAAACCCATGTTACCAACAAGCAACTTCTTATTTCAAAATACTGTAATGCGTCGTCTATATTCCGTTGAAAATAAAAAATGCTCAAAAACATCAATATTTCAATTAATACTCTTGTAAAGATGAGCCATTTTGTTTTTATGTTATAGATATTGAAATTTCGATAAAAACCTAACACATTTCCAACAGTTAGAACAAATTCAACCAATATCATTTTTTTGTGTAAAATTACACGTTAGAAAACGCTAGTTAACTTCGAAGAAACAAAATTGATTATGCAACACTATAAGAACTCACACGATTAGTGTGATTAGAATTGGAACAAAATTAAATCCAATAGCTTTTATGTCAATGGTTATAAACTGTAATGGTTATTTAACTTCCTTTAGTTTGATCATCAATTTAAGAAAACAAATAAACAAGCCTAATTTTGGTTGCATGACCCAGAATTCGTGTTTTTTTTATGTGAATGTAAAGGGACGAGGCAGTCTAAGATGGAGCGTGTTTATCGAGAAACAACCGATACACTCTCAATTTTAAGACACCAAGATTGTAACCATCGGGAAAAACCTACTCCGGCAACTCGATTGATCGATAATACGGATTCAAGTGATGTATACTGCCTATCTATATATAATGGTGATATTGTCGCTTTCTTACGTTAAAGGTAGGTAGGCTGAAATAGATATACTACATAGGTAGTATATGCACTATTATATTATTGTTTTTGTCGTATTTGTATATTTTTTGTGATATTTTCTTTGACGTAGAATAAAAAGAAAATATATATTTTGAGATTAGATTGAATTAAGTGAAGAAAAGAGTTTGAGTGAGTGAGTGAGAGATTGAGTTAAGAAGATACAACAGAGTACCTACTTATTTCAACAGGTCTCAAACATATTTTGTAAGTACATCAAATGAAATTTAATTGTAATGTGACGAGTCTGTGTAGTGGCGTTCATACTATGTACTTAATTTTTGTAATTATATATGTGAATGTTACTTCCATGACAATAAATAATATTCTATTCTATTCTATTCTATCGAACGTTGGACTGGGCAGTAAACATTAACATACAAAGTTTAACCTCCACATTACAATTATTAAATAAACTACCAGCGCTTTGCGGTTTTACGTGCATTGTTCCCATTCTAGTTATTTTCTGTTATGTTCTATATGTTCCAATTTTCCGATTGTCCGATGTGGTTGAGCAACAAACATTCAAACTTTGACATTCATGTACTAGTTCGTAGGTAGGTCTTACGCTTTCAGCACTAGTTGTTTGGTTGGTTGTAGATGTACTCGTAAATTGAGGGTTCGTGCCGAACTGCCAAATAAATAAGCTCGTACACCATGTGGTCTCTTTTTAGAATGAAATTACACGGATGTTATAGTATGAAAACTAGCGTGGTATTACACATTTTAAATAAATACACGGGTAACTCACGTTTGATTTAGCCAGTCAAGTCAGACTCAAGTTTCGATCGCGTCCGGCGAACACGCGCACGTAGAGAAGTGTGCGTGTTCGCAGCTCGTTTAGCACGAAGGAGTGCGAAACGAGATACAAACACGTGCGCGCACTCTCCTTGAAAAAGATCCACGGACGCGATCGAAACTTGAGTCGGACTTGACTGACTATATCAAACGTGAACTCACGTTGTACTCGTGTATTTATATAAAACCTATACTATATTTTTCTACCAGAACCATGGGTATCAAATGAAAGGGCTTGGCTAGTAGAGTATTAGACAAATTACAAATCCGAGGTAGTCGGAGACAAATCAATATTTTTAATTTTGTTCTCGCTGTATCGTGGCGCTATTTGTTATTTTCTTTTTCGTTCGTAAATTAAGGATTATGCATTGTATTACGAAATGTTGTGGACATTTCATTATTCAACAAAGCTCACCTTGATTCGGCTCTTAATGTAAAAGCGGATATTTGTATGACGACATAATGATAATTATTATAAACTAGCTGTACCCTGCCACGCTTCGCTGTGGAACATTGTGATGCAAAAATTATATAAAAACAATCCTTGACGCGGATTACATATCATTCTAAAATTTCAGCTCGATCGGTGCAGAACTTTTTGAGTTTTTGAAACGTACACAAACCAACATAACATTTTTATATATAAGAAGATATTGTACATATTATATTTGTAATTCTTGAATAAATATTGTATCGTATTATTAAAGTGTGGCACTCTGATACCGCCGCGGTAAAGCTTGCATAGTATTTTTTTATCAAGTTATGCAATTTTAATAATTTGTTTATTTATTACGAGTATTTATGCATTATTTTTGGCATAATGTTTAGCGGCCAGTGGAGAATATTGAGGAGCCACGTAAGTAACAATGAATATTTATACACTACTACTTGTTTTGTATGATTCATCTAATGCTGGTGACAAGAACTTAAAGACAACTGCCTTGCAGTAGATTTTAGAACAAATTTTATTTCAAATCGTCTTAGCTAATTTGCCATGTTGATAGAACGAACAGGTAAAAAAGGTCTGAGTTAGAAGGTTTACTAATTTAGTCATTTTATTTTACACAGAACACTATAATTTACTAATAACTACTACTTACTAACTAGTTTATTATAATTTAGCTAAAAACATTGAAAATAAAAGAAATATTTCAAAAAGACAAAGAACTTAAGAAATAAGAGATATGTTGTAATGAATGAATATTGTAAATTATTTACTGCAAAATGCCACTATGCCCACAATAAGAGGCCTGCTGCAGACAAGAAAACATTCGCCATGAAATTGTACAGACCAATAATACTACTTTTTTTAAGTTACGAAACTTTAAAGAACAACAACTACAAACAAGAACAAAATTAAAAATTTTGATTAACCCCCGCCTACCTCAGATTTGTTATCTGTACAACATTCTACTAGTCAAGCCCTTTCATTTGATACCCATATTAAGGGAGTTGTGAAAAAATAAATGTATTTAGCCATTTTGTGGTAGCGGCCATCTTGGATTTGAAAATTGACATAGTGCAAAGAATTGTACTAGTCAAGCCCTTTCGTTTGATACCCATATTGTGGTAATAGTGAAAAAATAATATAATTCGCCATTTTGCAATGGCAGCCATCTTGGATTTAATTTTTTTTATAGTGTATATTATTTTACTAGTCAAGCCCTTTCATTTGATACCCATATTGAGGTAGGTTGTGAAGAAATATTTTGTCTGCCATTTTGTGGAGGCGGCTATCTTGAATTGATATTAATCAAACATGGCTAAGAACATCTGCACGAATATTAACCTTCAAATAAAAAACTCGCATCGAAATCGGCTCATCTGTTTGAGCTCTACGGTGCCACAGACAGACAGACATCGACGTCAAACTTATAACACCCCTTTTTTTGGTCGGGGGTTAAAAATGAAGGAAGTGGAACACAAATATAATATTGAAATTACAAAATTATGAATAAAACAATCTGCGACTACATATCCAACTAAATATAAATAGTTTTTACATACATTATACCATAATTTTTTTACCTATATCTTTTAAATTAAATCTCGTGCTTAACTCCTGTTTAGATAAAGAACTTCTTTGTTACAATTTGAAATAATGAAAAAATTATCAACAAACAAAGCTATGAAAGACTTTGCACATACTTAAGATAAGATTTTATACATAAACATTGTTCACAGTCAGAGTTTTTGTATCCTAAACGCCTGAAAACGGAGCATTGGACGTCCACCAGCAAGACGGATCAACGATATTGTAAATGTCGTGGATCGAACTTGGACTCGATTGGCACAGGACCGAGGCAAATGGCAAAGTAAGAGAGAGGCCTATACCCAGCAGTGGGATAGAGAAGGCTGTGGATGTTTATGATGAACTCCTACAAATAACAATTATCAAGCTTCTTATAACATGCATGTGCTACCTGCTTAAACTCACACAATTCCCTCAAGATGAGCATTTAAAAACTGTAGTGACATCTAAATGGGTTATGTTTAAATCATAGGTAACACTAATAACAAATAACAATTTCAAAGTAGGATATCTACGAGTAAGGTGAAAACTTTGGCAACCAATCTGCCCCTGTACTTCACTGTGCTATCACTGTTTAACCCGTTTATTACCATTAATAATATCTAAATATATTACATTTTCTTCGTTAATAACTGTATCATTGGTCACACATACGTTGCTGTGACCAAACTTCTTTGGTTATTTTCTCACTAGCTTCTCTGTCCTTACATTTTCAACGGGTTCTGTATTTATTATTTCTGACCTATCATCACAGAACTTATCAGCACTTATAGAACACAAAGAAACCTCCTTGTAACTTGGTATGTTTGTGTGAGAACGGCGATCTTGCTAATTCCCTTCGCAACATGTCAATAGCCAAGATATCGAAATTAACGGCACTAAAGGCATTACTGAAATCTAACATAACTAGAACAGTAAGCTTGCTGTCGTCCATACATAGTACTACGCCCAGGACGGAAAAATCGAATCGGAAAATGTTTAGGACGTCTTGTCTATTCGGATTCTTGTCTCGGTATTCGGATTTGGCACGGAAATTAGTTGCATTTCTTTCTAGATTGTTCAAAAATCACCACAAAAGGTGAAATAGTTAAAGATAGCAAATAGGACGATAAAGATAGCTTCAAAAATGGCACATTGCGTCTGACACATTCTATCACTCCTGTCTATTTAGAAGAAGATCGACGCAACACTCATCTTAACGTTACTTTAAAATTAAAAAAAGATTAGTACGAGTGTACTACAGGCACAATAATTCCTATCAGATTCTTCATCGACAAACACTTAAGTGAAGACAATACAAATAAATAAGTATATATTAACACTAATACACTACACTTTTAAACTGTAAGTTGTGAGTGAAAAAGACGCTCAAGGACTTTGAACATAAAAAATAGCTTTTCAGATTATCCAAAACGTGCCACAAAAAGGTAAAATAGTTAAAAGTGCACATTGGACGAGAAGAATTTCGTCAAAAATAAGTATTAACATGTACCTTCTGATTCTATTACCGCTAACAACGTAGAACAAAATCGACGCAACACCTAACATTACTTTCAACTTAAACAGAGACGAATAAATAAGTAGTATATTGTACGAATACAATCATTTCTAGCAGGTTCGTCATTGACAAATACTTAAATGAAGACAATATTATATTACTACACTACATGATTAAACTGTAAAATAACTACAAGATGTGAAATAATGACAGCGATGTATGTAGGAACAAGAGCCATGTTGACCAATGTACCAAAGGCTTGCATACGAATTGGATGTGTTTTTGTGAAATTTAGCAGCGCCCTTGCAGACTTGAATTGTAGTTCACCTGCAACACAATTATTTGAATCTCTGTTGAAAATAATGTGGATCATTTTAAGCTTAAACAATAAATGTAAATCCTATTTTGACGTGACAATGTCTAATAAATCGATGAACGCCGGCTGCATGCATGAAAAAGTGTCGCGTTATGTCCCGTTACGCTCATTGTACTCTTGCGACGCATCTATCAAAGTATTGTTATGACGTTGTCACGTTAAACTATCGTCCGTAAACCAAACTTTACAAAAAACTTTTTTTTTCTGCCCTACGAGAACAAGAAATTGTTAAACTTTTCAGCAAAATCAAGTTGACATATAAAAGTTCGATATTTGTCAAGTGAAAATAGAAAATATACTAATACAGTACTTAATTAAGTTCGGTACTTGGAAGTAGCCGTGGCAAGACTTTCGAAGAGGCCAAGAATATTCATGGTTAACATCACACACATTTTGTAGATCTTTATAGCTATGCTCACTAGCCCTTATTTCAGTAGTTAGGTTGTAGATTCTATCTAAGATCACTTGACAAAGGTCTTTTTTCATAAACTTAACTCGTAAGTTTTTCAAGTACAAATTATTTATAAGATATAAAACATTCAATAACACAGCACAGTTTTGACTTACATGTGCAGGAGTCAAGAACAATCCTGCTGAAAATCTGTTTCAATTTGTCCCCATGATTGCTTATCTGTTGTGCGTTATGCGAAATCAAATACAGGCCAAACATCAGTTCGAATAAAATTAGTTTACACAGAATCGATCCCAAAATTATGGATCTTCCCTGTAAGTAAGCAAAACTGATTTTGTCACAATCGCAACCATGTATTCTGTGATAATAAACTCCAAAAAAACAATTGTTTGTCTTACCTGAGTCTGTCTTTGGATATCAACGTACATTATTTGTATACTTCCATATCCTATGATTATCATAATTGAGAATACCTGATAAAAAAATACAATTATTTATTGAACTAAATGTATTTATTCAAATTCGATTTTTATCTATACTATATAAACTGATATTATAAAGCTAAAGAGTTTGTTTGTTTGAACACTAGGAACGCGGGAAGAACTGGGCCCGAATTCAAAGATTATTTTTTAGGATAGTCCATTTATCCATATGAAGATGAATATGGACAAGACGAAGGTCATGTCAAATGTTCATGTCTTACCTGTACCGGTTATTGTTGGGAATACCACACTCGAAGTTGTTGATGAATATGTCTACCTGGGTCAAAAGATCCAATTAGGTAGATCCAACTTCGACAAAGAGGTCCAGCGAAGGATCCAATTCGGATAGGCAGCGTTCGGGAAACTTCGGCACATCTTTGAGTCCAAAATACCCCAATGCCTAAAGACGAACGTCTTTAACCAGTGCGTGTTGCCAGTGATGTCTTATGGAACTGAGACGTGGTTCTTCACTGTGGGCCTCATAACGAAGCTCAAAGTCACACAGTGAGCTATGGAGAGAGCTATGCTCGGAGTCTCTTTGCGCGACAGAATCCGTAATGAGGATATACGCAAAAGAACGAAAGTGGCCGACATAGCTCAAAGAGTAAGGAAGCTGAAGTGGCAATGGGCAGGCCACATCGCTCGCAGAACTGACAACCGATGGGGAAGAAAGGTTCTCGAGTGGCGACCACGAACCGGAAGACGCAGTGTTGGACGGCCTCCCACTAGATGGACAGATGACCTCACAAAGGTCGCTGGAAACCGCTGGTTGCAGGTTGCGCAGGACCGTTCGTTGTGGAAATCTAGGGGGAGGCCTATGTTCAGCAGTGGACGTCTTGCGGCTGGTGATGATGATGATGATGAGTTCATTTATCGACGAAGGCTATACAACATTACGCTACTATCAATAGGAGCGGAGCATGAATCAAGAATGATTGAGTCACTGACTATAAAACTTTGCCAATCAATTTTTTTCTAAATCTGATTTGATACAACTAATTTCCGATAAGTGGCGTAGCAGGTAGCTGAAGAGGTTTTTTTGTTTGAAAGCAATATTTCAGGAATGACTGAACCGATTTCAGTCATTCTTTCACCGTTGGATATGTACAGGTTCCTGATGAGTGCTATACATGTACCACGGGCAAAACCGGGGCGGTCATCTAGTTCATTATATCTTTAGATTTTCTGACTATGTTTCTTACGTTGGTACTGCTTTTACTTTCCGAGTTGTTACGAGGTTCGATGTTTTCAATGAATTACTGGTTTTTTTCGACAATGATAGGCTTGCATTTGACCATATCTCGACTGATGTTAAGTGACGATGCAGTCTACGACTGACCCCATACTAGATAGGGTGGTAGCTGTCCTACGTGAAGCGCTGGCGAGTTCCAGACTTTCGGACTTTTGAAATCGGTTCAATAATTCCTAAGAATATAGCTTTCAAACAAAAAACCTCTTCATCTACCTGCTACGCCACCTGTCGGAAATTGGTCGTACCAACTCATATTTAGAATAAAATGTGATTAGCGAAGGTTTATATTCAATGGTGTAATCTTAGACACATGCTGTCACGTCAAAGCACGCTACGAAAACTCTCAAGAAGGAATATTTTCTTCCCGTTTTTGTTACATTCTTGATTCATGCTCCGTTTTATTGATAGTAGCGTTATGTTCTATAGCCTTCCTCGATAAATGGACTATCCAATAGAAAAAGAATCTTTCAATTCAGACTAGTACTTCCCGAGATCCTAGCGTTCAAACAAACAAACAAACTCTTCAGCTTTATAATATTAGTATAGATTTATCTGTTTTATGTTTCATTTTATTTAGAATGTAACATTGGAGACTTTTCTTAAATAAGGACAGTAATTGGATATCTTTAATATCTTGCGGTAATTTATTAAACTTTTGATTCTAGGTACATGTCGGTTTCCTCAAGATGTTTTCCTTCACCGTTTTAAGTTATTAAGTTAGAGGCATATTACGCACATGACTTCGAAAATACAGTGGACAGGGGTTCAAGCCCGGGGTCTTCGGATCGGCAGGCGCCGTTCTCTCGACTAGACCAGTCATAAGTCGTAACTTACGCACCTTGGTTAGTGGTTGTATACATAATAATTATTAGTTGAAAATACCGTGCAGGATACTCTCAGATTCTTGATAGGACAGTGTAAGTAGTAGCTCTCTAATGTTTATTTTGAATGAGAATGAGCTCGTGTTGATCTTTATTCAGTTTTAGTTAAACATTTGAAAATCAAAGTCGGTAGCATACCTGCCAACTAAAGATATCACAGCAGATATTCACTGATTTATTGATCGCTTCATAAGCAGCTTTCCATTTATCAAACAATTTTTTATTCATACACAATGATAAAATTTGGTTCGACGGATTTATGTTTTTCTTTAGATCACAAGCTATGTCTCTCTTTATTAATGTTACAATGATATTTAAATGCTCCGCTATGGTGTAATAAAAACCCCATACAACACAAATCTCAAAATCTATGATAAATTCAATGACGTTATAGACAAATAAACTATATATCCCAATAGCATCAATAACATCCCTTTCCAAAAAAACAAGAACGTAATAATTGACGAGCACATTTTGAATAAAATAAAAGATAAAAAAACATTTAATGCAACATGTTTTTGAATGAATTTTTTTTATGTACAACACATTTGAAATAAATGCAGAACTTTTCTTCAAATACATCATCAATGTTTGAAATTTTTTTGAATTGTATAAAATCAGCGAAACCCAGGTTACCAACAAGCAACTTCTTATTTCGTAATACTGTACTGCGTTATCTACATTCCATCGAAAATAAAAAATGCTCAAAAACATCAATATTTCAATTAATACTCTTGTTAGGATGAGACATTTTGTTTTTATGTTATAGATATTGATATTTCGATAAAAACCTAAAACATTTTCAAGAGTTAGAACAAATTCAACCAATATCATTTTTTTCTGTTAAATTACACGTCGTCGCGTCAGAAAACGCTTGAGAACTTCAAAGCAACAAAAGTGATTATGGCATAACATAAGCATTAAAACGATTAATGTGAGGAATTGGAACGCAATTATATCCAATAGCTTTTATGTAAATGGTTTACATGGCTATTTATTTTAATGGTTATTTTATCATACCAATAGTTTGATCAAAAATTCAAGGTAACAAATAAACCGGTCAAGCCTAATTTTGCTAGCATGGCCTAGAATAATAAGGTGATGTAATTAAGATGGAACGCTCTATCTCAATCACATCACCTCGTTTATACCACCACCGATTTAGAATTTACATTGTCTCATCCTAACAAGAGTATTAATAAAAATATTGATATTTTTGAGCATTTTTTATTTTCGATGGACAAGTAGATTATTTACAGTAGACATTACATTTACACAGTGTATTTCGGAATAAAAAGTTGCTTGTTAGTTGGTAACCTGGATTTTGGTGATTTTGTACAATTCAAAAAAAAAATCTAACATTTATTTATTTATTTATTTATTAATTCAATGAGCACACAAAACAGAATGTAATAAATATAAACTATAACATAAGAGTGTACTGTACAGAACTGTATTACATTCCAAACTATGTGGGCCTAGAAACAACAATTATTTAAATTCAGTGGTTTGATAATAATAACATTACATTAGTGATAATACATAAAGAAACTTAGGCCAACATATCTGAACTTAAAACTAAAAACTAACATGCGTTAAAACAGTAGATAAATAAGATATAAACATAGAATATTATAACACAACAGATAAATATATTAACAGTGTGAAACAAATAATGTATAAACAATATAAAAAAAACTCATAATAGTATTTACAGTAAGCACAACAGGGTTATTATTCTTTAGATTAAAGTGTAAAATTTCTTTGATTTTCCTCTGAAATTGGAATAACTTTAAGTGGAAAATATCAATGTCCCTATCGGAGACAAGGACTTCGTTGTATTGGCGACTCATTCTGACTATGGGATTATAATAAGATGTATTATTGGTAAAAACTTGCAAACTGAAGGTATTATAATTACGATTACGAAACCGGAAACGTGTATTAAAATTTAAAAGAGAAAGCAGGGTTGGGGAGTCAATCGAAGAATGGACGATCTTATGCAACAGTGTAAGATCAATATAATTACGACGAATATTAAGGAGGTAACGTGAAAATATTGTAGACGATCATTGTACGATGGGAGCTTGCGACCCATGCCACATCTGTAACTCATAATTTTTAGGCATCGTTTTTGAATGCGCTCTATCCTATCACTGTGTACATTGTAGAAAGGAAACCAGACTGATGAGTTGTACTCCGGTATACTACGGATGAGAGTGTAGTAAAGATACAGGAAACTCTTTGTTTGACGAAACTTCTTAGTGGTTCTCGAAATAAAGCCAAGCAACCGTGAACTTCGTTCCACAATGTATTCATAGTGGTTATGGAACGTAAGTTTGTCATCAAACATAACACCCAAGTCTTTCACAATAGATTTTCTTGTAAGGATCGATTCGTTAAGCATATAGTCTACGACAATCTTATTTATTTTCCTGGTAAAAGTGATAACTTGACATTTATTGATATTTAGTTGCATATAGTTCCGTTCGCACCAGTCTAAGATTATATTAAGATCATTTTGCAGACTTGAGGCATCTGTACGATCTTTGATTATATTAAAATTTTTTAGATCATCAGCGTTAAGAAGACATGGACAAGAGAGTGAGCCAATGAGATCATTAATAAAAATTACGAAAAGTAAAGGTCCTAAATGACTGCCTTGTGGTACTCCGGATGTTACCGTGACTGGTTTGGATAAATAACCTTTGACTGTAACAAGCTGACTTCTTAGACTCAGATAAGACTGTAGGGGAGAAGTGGCATGAAGGAGCCAGGTTTTGAAAGAGCCACTTGCGATATTTCGGTAGTTTACGAACGAATTTGGTAGGTTATTTTATTTTAAGTGGCAATACTGATTTCGCGTCACCCATAAACATTTGACAGTTCGCCGACGCCAACGACCGCCGGTACATCGAATCAAAGTTTTTGGCACTAGAAAGTAAGTATTTTGCTTCATTTAAGATGTTTTTTGATATTTTATTGTAAACAAATATAGTTACATGGATTGTAGATTGAGGTAGCGCATATATTTGGTCTTACAGCTGCGTAAGATATATACCGAAAAAGTTTTATATATGTTGTTAGTTTGAAGGTTATATATTTTTTAAAATAAGCTATGAAAGAGCCGGTGAATTTGTCTTAAAAGAGCCGGTTCTTTCATAACCGGCTCTTTTCATAGCCGTGCATTTAAATTTTGTAAATAATGTAAAAATATATTTCTTTTCGTGTACCTATTATAAAATTGTTGCTTCAGATATTGCAATATGGAGAAGCCTTGTCCAAAAAACGAAAAGACCCGAAAATCGGTAATCGAAGAAGCAGTCGATGAAGTTTTGCAGAAAGGTCAGTCCATAAACAAAACTGCGATTGCCTTAAAAATATCTAGGGCTTACTTAGCTAAAATAGTTAAAAAAGTAAAGGCTTCTGGTGAGTCATCTTATAAACACTGTCCTAATATAGGAAATAAGCGTATTTTCACAACAGACCAGGAGAACATGCTGGCGGATTACTTAAAGACTGCTTCAAAATGTGCTATGGCCTAACAAGACATCAAACTAAGAAGCTGGCATTTGATTATGCCATGGCCAATGATATCTGCCCAGATAAATGGAAGGAAATTACAACTGCGAGTGATGATTGGTTAAAAGGTTTTATGAGCAGACACAGAGATTTGGCTGTGAGAAAACCCGAAAGCACTTCTCTATCGCGTGCAACAAGTTTTAATAAACATAATGTAAATACATTTTTGAGAAACTAACCACTGCTTTACGCAAATACAATTTTCCTCCTCATATGGTTTTTAACGCCGACGAAACAGGCTGCAGCACCGTCACCAATCCTCCTAAAGTCATAGCTGAAAAGGTGTGAAACAAATTGGGCAAGTTACCTCAGCTGAACGAGGCACATTGGTGACAACTCTGTTCTTTATTAATGCAGCTGGTGGTTTTTTACCGCCTGTTTTTGTGTTTCCTAGAGTAAACTACAAAGATATTATGTTAAATAATGGTCCGCCTGGAGCTTTAGGGTTGGGTCAAACTTCTGGATGGATGACTGAAGACTGTTTCGTTAAAGCGCTTGAACACTTTGTGATGCATGTTAAGCCATCAAAAGAGAATCCAGCATTGATATTAATGGATAATCACAGCTCTCATGTGAATCTCAGAGTGGTTGAATTTGCCAGAGAAAACTCAATCATAATAGTTACATTCCCACCGCACTGCAGTCATAAACTGCAACCACTTGATGTCACAGTATATGGGCCTTTTAAAACTAGATACCGCATTGCCATGAATGAATGGATGTTATCGAACCCTGGTAAAACGGTGACTATATATCAAGTTGCGCTATTTGTAAAAGAAGCATATCTGTCAGCTTTTAGTCCTCAGAATATAACACAAGGATTTTTGAAAACAGGGATTTACCCCTTAAATTCTAATATATTTAATGAGGAAGAATTTTTGTCTTCATATGTGAGTGATAGACCTAATCCATCACAGTCAAAAGATGGTAATGAGATAAACTTGGAAAGGGAAAATATTGAAACTAACTTAAAATCAACACTTCCGCCTACTACAAAACCACTTGAAGCTTGCGAAGAAAGTAATGATGTTGTAACAGACCAGAATATCAGACCTTCCCATGTCATTTCTACACCTATGGTTGCGATTCCGAGTACTTCTAGGCAACAAATTATATCACTGGAAATGATAAGACCATTTTCTAAAGCGGGGCCAAGACAAAATACAACACGCAATAATAGAAAAATGTCATCTGCCATCATAACTGACACTCCTGAAAAGGATAAATTAAATGAGAAAGAGGGTAATGCAAAGAAACCAAAGATTATCATTAAGAAAATGACTACAAAGCAGTCCATAAAACCCTTAATAGAAAATCAAAATAAATAAAGAAAATTCCGTAGTGGAAGATGACTCTGATTCGTCTGACTCTACCATATTGGCAGAAGTAAAGAAAAAGGTTGTTCGAAGCAAAAAAAAAACTCTGAGACAAATAATAGTGATGATTGCGTAGTTTGTCGTAAAACATATGAAAACAGTGATCAAGATTGGTTTCAGTGCAAAATTTGTTCTGGGTGGGCGCATGAATCCTGTGGCATTAAGGGGAAATATAATTTCTTTTGCAAGACATGCTTCTAATTTTAAGGAAATTACGTTACCTAAAGTCTGAATCTTAAGCTTAAGCAAATCGATAGTTAAAATGTTGAATCTTGAAGTAAGTAAATTTTTTAAGTTCTTAAATATTTAACTAATAATTTGATGTTGATTTTGATTGGTGATATTATTTGTTATTTTGTCTATATTTCGAGATTTTTATTAATAAATAATAATACGTCACTAATAGTAATAAAGGTACGACTGAATAATATGTTAAGATTAAAGTGATTCTTAGAATGACTCAAAATAATTGATAGTATTAAAAAAATCTTAAAAAGTCATTAGTTTAAAAAAAAAATGTTAGAATTGTCTTTTTGTTATTTTATAATAAGGCAATAATTATCATTTTGCATAATTATTGCAATTACATTATATAATACAGATTGGCTCTTTCATAACATTTAATGGCTCTTTCAATACCTGAATGTTATGAAAGAGCCAAAAGACACATTTTTTTAAAATGAATATTTCACTGATTTCTGTGTACGCTTAAGGTTTTTTTTGTATGAAACTACCTACTATAATAAATAAATAATAAACAGAGAAAAAAAAATCATCGTTTCATTCATTAAAAGTTTTTTTTTCGCTCCGTTCAGTAAACTGGCTCTTTCATGCCACTTCTCCCCTACCCAGCGAAACAAGCTGCCGTGGATTCCAAATTGTGCCAATTTCTTGCACAGAACCGCATGGTTAACTTTGTCAAACGCTTTTGAAAAATCGGTATAAATGGAGTCCACTTGGAGACGTTTTGCAAACGCATTGCACAAGTAATTCTTATATTCAAGAAGATTAGAGGTTGTTGACCTATTAGTTATAAACCCATGTTGATTAGGATGTATTAGGTTCTTGACATGGCTATAAATGGTGACATACACTAAACTCTCAAATAATTTTGCAAAGCACGACAGTATGCTTATGGGTCTGTAGTTTTCACATTGGCCATTGTCTCCAGACTTAAAGATAGGTATAACGTGTGCTATTTTCCATGCGTTAGGAAAACTGCCTGATTGTAGTGATTTATTAAATAGTATTTCTAATGGGTGGCATAGTTCATTGGCACAAAGTTTTACTAAAATAACAGGTAATTCATCAGGTCCAGGTCCCTTATTTGCATCTAAATTTTTGATTTTGGCTAAAATTGAGGATTTTGTTATAACTATTTGATTTACTACGCTATTGGTATGGTTCATAGAATAGCTGTTATTATCTGGAATGTTTGTAATGTTATCAAATACTGAACTGAAATAACTGGAAAATAGTTCACACACATCCGCCGGACTGGAAGATATGTTACCACCATAATACATACATACACACAAACTCATACGAACTACTCCGCGCGTACGTTCACACACACCCACACACACACCCTCACACACACACACATCCATGCACACGCACACATCCATGCACACACTCATACACACATGCCACATAATATCACACACACTATTATGTTCTTTTAGTTTTTACTTTTATAGATTTAATACCTACACTACTGTCCATTCAATGTATTTAAGCTTACAAAATTATACATAAAAATGTTATAACTATGTACCAAATGTAAGGGTGGAGCATACTACTCATCCTAAGTTTACAGGGCTTTGCCCTTTTATTAGGGAGTAAGTCTACTCTACTATTAACTTGTGTCAATGTTTTTGTTTTAAATTCTATTCACGTAAGTTAAGTGTACCTCTTTTTATGAATAAACTTTTATTATTATTCAGTCATTTATTCATTCTTCTTAATTTTTAAGTTTTTTACAATACATATATAAAAAATACAAACATTATAAAAAACTTAAAAACTAGGGTGCCGCCAGCAGCGGGGCAGGGCCCAAGCTACCGGTGGTTAGGGCTGCAGACTGAGGAACCTCCTGACGATGCGCGCTGTGTCGAGGATGACCGCCTTCTGCATCTGACCCTTAATCCAACCGTCTAGCGAAAGTCTCTTAAGATGTTGGTCGAGACTTTTCGCTACAAGGCCGTTTGCCGACACAACTATTGGGACTATGATCGTCGAATCAACATCCCACATGGCGGTAACCTCATGAGCCAAGTCAAGGTACTTGCTAAGCTTGTCCTTCTCAGCTTTCACGAGGTTCTCGTCATGTGGCACGGTGATATCGACGATTACAGCCCGGCGCTTGGACCGGTCTACCAGCACGATGTCAGGCTTATTGGCGACAATAGTCCTGTCCGTGATGATAGAGCGGTCCCAGTAGAGCAACGCACGACCATTCTCGAGAACTGGCAGAGGTGCGTACTTATAGTACGGCACCTCGGACTCGACAAGGCCGTATCGAAGAGCAAGCTGCTGGTGGATGATCCTGGCTACTAGGTTATGTCTGTGCAAGTACTCACCGTTAGCAAGATGCGAACAACCGGAAATAACATGACGAAGTGATTCGCCTGGACGGCGGCATGCCCGACAAATGTCGACCGTACCGTCCTTCATTATGTATTTCCGGTAATTGTTCGTCTTGATAACTTCGTCAGCAATTGCACAGGCAAAACCCTCGGTTTCTCCGAAGAGGTCCCCGAAGCGTAGCCAGTTCACCGACGCGAGCAAATTCATCGGGCCCCGTCAGAGCCCGATAGAACCGCCCGTGCAGCTCCTTGCTCTTCCATACTTCCTTGCGATCATCAGTGCTGAGCACCGATGGTTTGCGCCAGTTCTCGTTTGCCATTGAAAGAGGCGTGAGCTCCTGTCAACTGCCACAACATCACGATGCATCCCGGACTCACTGTTGCGGAAATAATCCCTAAGACTGCATACCTCGCGGTTGTGAAGGTTCTTGGCATTTAAAAGCCTCAACCTCCACACTTCCGCGGGATATACAGCCTCATAACAGATGAGCGCGGGTGTAGCATTCGGTGTGTTGTGAGCAGTTGACGGACCTTTCTGTCCAGGGCGTCGAGCTCAGTCTGAGTCCATCTCAGTATGTTAAAGAGTATATCAGCAGAGGCATTACCAACCGTTGAAGGCTCGCGCCTTGTTACCGCCTGACAGAAGACTTTTGAGTACTTTTGTCAGCCGGCACAAGAAGCGTTCCTTCACTGATTTCTTAATGTCATCTGCTGATATACCCAAAGACTGTGACATACCGAGATATTTGTAGGTCTCGTCTTCGGAGAGAGATCTGAGAGTTATAGTCTCGGAAAGTTGTAAATTCTCTGAATTTACTACTTTCCTCGCTGTACATGCATGACCGCACATTTTGTTCACACCGAACTCCATCTTGATGGCGTTACTAAAACCTCCGTGGTTTTAATAGCTCCAACAAGTCTTGGCGTTTCGGTGCAAAAAGTTGAGGTCGTCCATGTACAACAAATGAGATATAACCTCACCTCCCTACGAAGACGATAACCTAACTCTGAATCCTTCAGCAGAGTGCTGAGAGGATTCAGACTTAGGCAGAACCATAGGGGACTTAGACTGTCACCCTGAAAAATGCCTCTTTCAATCCTAATCAAGTCCTCCGAAACAAAAGAGCTGTCTACGCTACCTGGTTGACGAAGGACTGTGACCCACTGTCCCATGCATTTGCTTAGAAAAGATTTTAGAGTTGGATTTATTTTGTACAACTCTAAAACCCTTTCTAGCCATGAATGGGGCACCGCATCATAGGCCTTCTTATAGTCAATCCAAGCAGCGGAGAGGGCCCTTGTTTCGTTTGACTTGTTGGCAAATGGTCGTGTCAATGAGGAGCAGCTCCTTAGTACCACGGGACCCAATCTTACATCCATTCTGAGAGGAGGCCAAAACGTTATTCGCGACAATATGCGCATTAATTTTGCTCTCAGAATGGATGTAAGCAGCTTGTAGATGGTAGGTAAGCACGTAATGGGTCTGTAGTTCTTCGGTTCCGTGGTACTACCAGACTTATGGAGCAGGAAGGTGACTCCGGTGGTCAAGAAACTGGGAAGAGAACCCGTCTCCAGGGCTTCTTGAATTGTGTTGCCAAACGTTCATGTGAGCACCGAAACCACTTTATCCAGAAGTTGTGCAATCCGTCCGGTCCAGGACTTTCCAGTTCTGAGCCGTTCGGATAGCACAACTAACGTCTATGGAGTCGATCGTAATAGACTCCATGGGTTCGATGAGCTCACATGCACGTTCGATAACACGCATCCAGCTCCTCCGTGTGCTCGACAGGCACCGACCAGATGCTGCGCCAGAAACTTTCATAGCGCTGACATCCGGTAGCTGCGTATCGTTCACACGTGGACCAGTAGTTCCTCCCAGCTTCGGTACACCTTCCTTGATCGCTCTGGAAGTCGCGATTTTGCCGATATCGATTCACACGCTCTCTGTAGCGGCGAATACGGTTTGCCCACGCATAAACTTTCTGCTTCAGATAGTCAATACGTTCCGTAACATTGGCAAGATAGTGCTGAGGACTGATACCAGTCCCAGCGAATGCCTGTGTTACGAAACGCATAACTCGGGGACGACTGTTCCCCTGTCTCGAAGCAGATTAGCTTTGCAATAAGAGTCCTGAATTTGCTGATACGCCGTTCTATTCGTACTTGCCATGCGGGTGCATCTCCGGCGGTTCGCGTTGTACGGTCAGTGTCTGGGAACTTGACACGTGCAACGCGACACGCCGCGATAGCACCACAATACAGAATAGAATGGGTATCAGTCAAATCCTGCTAGTTCCCAGATAGGGCACTAGCAAAGTATTCAGGGCTCCCATCAAAGCCAAATTACGTCTATGTGGGGCAAACGCGGTAATCGCGGCCTAGAGTTAGGTGTGGATCTATACCGCAAAATCGCGTCTTCCAGAGTGCTCCTCAGTTGCTCTATTACCTGGTCGGATACATTACTACTCGCTGAGTCTTCCTCCTCGATGTCGGGGTCGACCGGCGCCGCAAGTGTCGCCACCGACGTCGGCAATGAGGCCAGTGTCAGCGTCGACGACGCGGCAGGTGGATCCCGAGTCGAGGCAGAAGCCGGGCGAGTACGCTGCTCCTCCAGGCGTATCCGATCAAGTGCCGAGTCATCCAACAGCTTACAGCGTCGGATAGCCCGGGTTTGGTCGGAGAGTCGTTGTGCGGATACGGCGACAGTTGGTTCAAGGGCCTGAAACAGAAGCAGCATCCTGGCACAGTACGCGGTCAGGTTGGTTCCTCCTCTGTAGCCCTGTAATAGGCGCGCATGCAGTTCTCGTTCATTTGGCGAGTCCATCGCATGCGACGCACTACACCACCGGTAGCGAGGGCCGGGAGCGAGGCAGGTTGCCTCACAAGCCCCAAGCGTGCCGGCAGCGGCGGACGGCCACGACGACCAGGTCTTGTTGGCGGCGGGGTCCGCACCGCGTCCTCGTCACCGAAGTAGCACTCGTATCGCGGGTGTCAAGAAAGGTTCTTCCTCCGACGACAGGCTTGGCGGTGACGGGATCTGGGCTGGTGTTGGGCGTGCGCTACATGTTTCCGCTTCTGTTCGTGTTTTTGACCGCGTTATCATGTTATTTTGTTATTTTTCGTCCGTTTTTAGTTGGTTTACAAAAGCTGTCTTGATTGACATTCTATTGTCATAATGCATTTTCTGGATTTTCTAGTTTGTACTTACGTTTTATCTATTACTTCTGTGTATTTTCGGTAGGCTGTATATTTTACTTTATGTTGTGTGCTAATATATAGTATCAAATTGATAAAAACGGATAAAAATAAGTATTATTAATAATTAAATTAAATTAAATTAATTAAATTATTATATTAATATATTAAATTAATTAAATTAATTAAATTAATAATTATTATTATTATTATTATAATGCATGGTTAAAGGAATCGAATTAACTGCCTTCTTACTATTTACAAATCTCCAAAATGCCTTAACATTTTTATCCAAAGAGTCTTCAACTGAGGAGATATACTTTTTGTGACATGAAACAATCAGGTGTTTACATTTAGCTCTGTAGTATGAGAACTGATCGTAATCGAGTGGATTCCGAATTTTTTTAAAAAGCTTATGATATTTATGTTTCATTCCTAAGCAGCGTTTTAGGGCAGGGCTAAACCATGGGGGATATCTGTTATCAACGGTTTTTAAAAGAGGAGTATGTTTCATTAGAATGTTTTTGAGAATAGAGTAAAATTTATGAAGTATTCGAAGAGAAGTTCTGCATTTATTTCAAATTTGTTGTACCTACAAAAAAAAAATGAAGTCACAAACATGTTATATTAAATGTTTTTTTGGCAAGGGATCTTTTAAATGTTATTAGGATATATAGTTTATTTGTCTATAATGCCATTGAATTTATCATAGATTTTGAGATTTGTGTTATATGGGATTTACCTATAAATAATAAATGTAATAGTTTAAAAGCCTATAAAACACGCATTCAGCAAACCCTTCCATTTAATACCCATATCATGGGGGTGCAATTCAAATATCCTGTCCACCATCTTGGACGTCCGCCATATTGGATTTAAGTCACGTGTCTATTTTTTTTCGTATTCCCGACAGCAAACCCTTTCATTTGATACCCATATCATGGGGGTGGATTTCAAACAGCTAGTCCGCTATCTTGGAGAGGCTACCATATTGGATTTGTAATAACGTTTCTTAGCTAATCATGTATTGTCATCAGAACACAGAGCGTGTGCAAATTTTTAATCTAATTGAAGACCGGAAAGTGGATCATATTAAGATTCCAAGATTTTCTTACATACATAGTTACTTACAAGTGAAGGCAATAAAAGCGTGTTAAAATCCGATTCACTCTCGATTTTAAGACACCAAGATTGTAACTATCGGGAAAAACCTACTCCAGCAACTCGATTGATCGATAATAGTCGATCCTCTACAGTATCTATACTAATATCATAAAGCTGAAGAGTTTGTTTGTTTGTTTGTTTGAACGCTAGGATCTCGGGTAGTGCTGGTCCGAATTGAAAGATTGTTTTCTATTGGATAGTTCATTTATCGGGGAAGGCTATAGGCTATAGAACATAACGATACTATTAATAGATGCGGAGTATGAATCAAGAATGTAACAAAATCGGTGGAAAATATTCGTTTTTGAGAGTTTTCGTACGTTTCGTGCTTTGACATTACACATGACAGCATGTGTCAAGATTTCGTCAGTGAGTGTAAACCTTTGCCATATATTACATACCTCACCTTTGATCACAGATTAAACTTTGCTAATGTTTCTAAATCTGAATTGGTACGACCAATTTCCAACAGATGGCGTTGCAGGTAGCTGAAAAGGTTTTTTGTTTTAAAGCTACATTCTCAAGAATAACTGAAACGATTTCAAAAATTCTTTCACCGTTGGATATGTACGGGATCTCGATGAGTGCTAAATATTTACCACGGGCGACGCCGGGGCGAACATCTAGTAGTTGATACAACTGTAGTGTAGACTCTAGTAGTCTCTACTCTCGTAGCAGCGCTCCGTGATTTTAGGTGCGTTGTTCCCATTCTAGTTATTTTACTGGGTTCAAAAATACTACTTTGTTCACGCCAAAAATAACGTCGAGCGACCCCTAGATTCTTTCTAGTGTACTTCAAAGAAATTTCTTATATTTTGTAGCACAGCAAACATCGCGTCATCGTCAGCCAATGACATCACAGCTACATGACATACATATTGAAATGCAAATACATATTTACATAATAATTGATATATATTATATTATTAATTATAATATTTATTGATAATACATAATATTATTAATATAACATATATTCATAATATATCAATTTATTTTTCGCTATTGAGTGCCTATTTGTGGTGTTGAAGTCGGTTCAATTTTCGTAATATACCTATCAATTTATTTTTCGCTTTCGGGTGCCTATTTGTAGTGTTGAAGTCGGTTTAATTTTTCGTTTAAAGTAGTTTTATTTTCCCCTATTTAGTGCAAAACAAGTTTTTATTAATGCTTTTACACAATTTTGCGTTGACTGGGTCAAATTTTATAACTTTGTGAAATCCGCAACTATGTCATCCTGACAAAACTGTACGCAAATTGCTGTTTTTTGTTCATATTTAAAAACCACTGGACCGATTTCGATTAAATTTATGCAGGATAATTTGGGAACCATATCCATCCGAACAAAATCAGAAATTTTAAAATCTCGAGAAATCACGTACCTAATAAACATACATAAATAAAAGCGGCCAAGTAAAAATATTTTTGGTGTTAGAAATTTTACTAAATACTTACTGAAATAAGGAATACTCTCGAAAATGAAAACCGACTTCTATTTAAGATTTAATTAAGATACTTTATCAATCATCATCATCATCAATAGTATTATTATTTTGTTCTTGTTGTATCTTGCCGCTATTTGTTATTTTCTTTTTATGTACAAGCAGTAATGTGCAAATACTACTGTGTTCCGGTTTGATGGGCAATGTTTCCAGAGAAATTACAGGGCTTAGAGATATGACATCTTAGATCTCTGGGTGACGAGCGCAGTGCAGTGCTAGGTAATGATTTGGAGTCTTCATGTTCCAATAGCTGCGTATCACTGTGCTGTTATGTGGCAGGCATGTTGCTTACCATCAGGCACATGTCCTGCCCGTCTCGTCAATTTTGTATTAAAAAAAACTCTACTCAATCGTCCACATTTCGTTCATCAGAAAATACGTGACGTCTGGCGGCTTTGGGATCTTGGACTATTTGTTTTTTGTAAATTGAGCATGCTGCATTATATTACGAAAGGCTGTGGATATTTCATTATTCAACAAAACTTGCCTTGATTCGGCTCTCAAAATGAAGCGGATTTGTGTATGGCGACATAATAATAATTATTGGATTGCGGCGCAATTTCAATAATTATTGGATAAAAAATAATAAAAATAAATAAATGTTGGTGGACAATTCACACACCACATCATCATCTGACCTCAATCTAGGCAAAGCTTGTGCTATGGCGGCCAGATAGCTGATGTAATAATTATTTATTTGTAAATACATACTCATTATACATAGATATCATTATGCCGACAAATTTATTAATTTTGTTATGGCCTAGTTGCGATACAATCAAGACATGTTTTAAATACTTATACAGTGATTTATTAGTAATACAGTTTTTGAGATAACTACTGTTAAACTACCTGACTAAATAAAATATTATTTAGTCCAAAAAGTACTGCCATTACTACTCATTTACGAAGTGGTATATTTTCGAATTTTTTACTCTTATTTATATAATGATTAATAGACATAAAATGTATCCAATACGTTGAATGTGCATGGTTAAAAGGTTTATTATTCCAGTAATCATCGTTTTGTGTGATGACGAATTCAAACTAAAAGACTTTCCGTAATAAGCTGTTGATAAATTGACAATATTTTAACTTATGTCAAGTTCATTAATACTACTTGAGCACTGGTGGCACTTAGGACTTCGAGCCAAGTGCGGGTTTGCGGATGACACATGTCCTCGAAAAAATCTTATAAACATTGATTTATTACCGGTTACCAGTTTCCTCACGATGTTTTCCATCACCGTAAGAGTCAATGGTGAAGACAAACATGTACATCTCCACTTGGAAAAAAACGTGCGGTGCTCAAAACTGCACGGCAGATTGAAAATTTCAATGCTTACCGAAATGTATATGAATACTAAAAAATAATCGTCGTAGGAAATACTCGTAAAGGTACTCGTTCGCGCTGAGACCGCGACACGAGACCGCGACAGGCACTTGACTCTATAGAATTGTATGGGCGCCAGTTCGCGCCGAGACCGCGACACATGTTTCGCGACATGTGTCTCGGTCTCCTGTCGCGGTCTCGGCGCGAACTGGCGCCCATACAATTCTATAGAGTCAAGTGCCTGTCGCGGTCTCCGGTCGCGGTCTCCGGGCGAACCGCTACCACAGATAAGAAAATAGTTACTTCGTAACAGATGCATCACTGCCATACAAAAGCGCAAATACCTACACGATAATAACCTAAACTTTCGTAAACTACTTACCTACTGTTACTTGCAAGCAAAAATACACCTTTGCACAAGCACGCAAAGTTGAGAATACCGTGCGCCCCGTGTGGCTTGTCGTCTGCTTACGTCACTGACCAAACGTGCCAGGGTTGTACAAAATGTGATAAGATGATAAAAAAACTAAACTGCCAATTGTAATTTTCTTTATTGTTTATTTAAATGGAATGAAAATGAAAAAAAAAATGTTTATTATCTCAATAACGAAAACCAAGTCACAAGAAAAGCTACAAAACCTAGCGTCTACCGCCTTAAAGTTATTAAAAACAGTTTCACGCGCTCCCGGATGTTAAATACAAAGCGACAAAATCTACAAAGAATACATATACATATGTGACAATAAATAGGTACAAAGAATGAATACTTAACATGTTTTGCTAGTGTGAACTGGATCCCTCACTATGGTGACCTGTTTTGTGGGATCCAGGCTAATGTTATGCAAGTAAAAAAAAGATCGAAACGACTAAAAAAATAGATATTTTTATTTTATTTTCAAACAATTAAATTTTCTCCGAAAAAACAAACTTTCAGATACTTACTCGAATTCTAGAATTTTATAATTTTGGCTAAGTTTATCATCACGTCATACAGATATAATAGATATATTAAATGTATATGTATACTTATGCTTTACATACCATTGCAATTTTTCCAACATACTGTATTGCTATTGCAGCCATCCACAATACAATAACGCCGCGACATTATTTATGCCCGCACTCGGCGTTCGTACGCACGTCAGTTCGGGCAAGCGGCCAGCGCCCCTGTGATTTTAGTACACCCGGGTGGACCCGAACGAGTAGGTTAATATCGCGCGCCGTATAGCGAGTGGTGAGGGTGTGCCGCTACCTTAAATCGTGGTTTTGAGTTCACCCGTTCGAGCTTTTTACGTCAGAGCGTAACGGGTCAGCCTCACTAACCTACAAAAAATTTGTGTGCGACATCTCAAAAGAAATTTTCACTTCAATAATAATAATCAAAGTTGCAGTAGAAATGCAAACTTACACCCTTGATTGTGAATACCGTGTTGGAAGCACTAGCCCTTAAAGTGACGCAAAACGTTTTAGCGCCGGATCTGACTCATCATGTGTAATAACAATAAAAAATGTAATCTACCCTCAACAATTTTGAGGTTAGTTCAAAGTTGAAAATGAAGTTAAATGGATTTGGTTAACATCATGTTGAACTTCATCATAAGTGAATATTTATCAGTAGAAAAAAACTATAAACTAGCGAAAAAAATTGGATTTGTGTAAATTTTGGTTGTAAATTTTGTAAATTACTTGCTAGTCCACCACGGCTTCCACGTATAATCTAGTTTAATCTATCCAATATCTGGTTGAGAGAGAATTCGTCCAGTTGTGTCTAGCCCCGGTCAGGTTCAGGCATTTAATTAGACCAATTGCCGGCGGCTGGACCGTCTGTCTGTGACTAAATTTACTGATGAATGCGGAATGCTGTATGTGTGTAAGTACGCTGTAGGTATTATCCGTACAAATATTATAGAACCGTAGCACCAATATAGTTTTATTTGATATACCAAAAACGATTTAAGGGCTACTAAATTACAAACTAACTTTGTTGAAAAGTCTTTGACTGCCCTCGTGGCTTAGTGGGTAGTAACTCTGCATGTGAAGCCGAGGGTCGTGAGTTCGATTCCCACCCAGTACAAATATTTGTGTGATGAATTCAAATGTTTGCACTGTGTCTGGGTGTTTCTATTTATAATAAGTATGTATTTAAAACTATATATTATGTATTATATCAGCTATCTGGCCGCCAAAGTACAAGCTTTGCTTAGTTTGGGGTCAGATGGTGTTGAGTGTGAATTCTCCACCAATATTTATTATTATTTATTTGATAAGGAAAAAAATCGGGTTCGTAGCATGAAATGAAATGAAAAAAACTTAATCCATTAAATATAACAATAAATATAATAAAATATAATTTAAATATAACATTAAATATGATAAAACAATAATAAGAACATTATGTCAATTAAATTGAATTAATAAATTAAAATTAATAAAACTTTGAAAAATTAAAATTATAAGATCAAAATTAATAATTGTCAATAAAATTATATAAATGTTAAATGGGCGCATGGTACGCCCTCCACGTATTGTGAAGTGGACTGTTGTCCCAGTCTCTGAAGTAAGCTAGGATTCTAAATTCAGAATCGAAGATCAGATTCTATATTTTTCTAATTCAGCCGACTAACCCTGTTTATAAATCGCCTCTCGATCGATTCCAAAGCCTTAAGCTGATACTTAGCCGATCCATCCCAAAGGTGCGAACAGTACTCCATACAAGAGCGAATCTGTGATTTGTACAACAAAAGTAATTATTCAGATTTGAAGTACTTTCGCACCTTTAGATCATAGGTAGTATAGAACATACTTTTTATCCCGTGAAGATTATGGGAACAGGAACTGCATGGGTAAAACAATCTGGCGTTACTAGTATTTTATAGTCACTAAAAGCCAAGTGTAATAAAGGCTTTAGTTGATCGTAGTACTGTAATAACGATAGTGACGCGTAAATGACATTCCTGTGATCACGTCAACGCGATCGTGCGTCACGTGTGTCAGTCGCAGCTCTAATTAGTCGTAGACGCACATCTGCGTTCGTGACGCATCAGTGGACGGAGAAAGGCGCTATTTGCACGATAAAGTTTGCTAAGTAGCTACGGGCGATCCAATTATGGTTGTTTTTAACCCCGACCAAAAAAGGGGTGTTATAAGTTTGACGTCGATGTCTGTCTGTCTGTCTGTCTGTCTGTATGTCTGTCTGTGTGTGTCTGTCTGTGGCACCGTAGAGCTCAAATGGATAGGCCGATTTCAATGTTATATATAGGCCGGTTTCTTTATTCGAAGGTTGATATCCGTGCGGATGTTCTTAGCTATGTTTGGTTAATATCGATTCAAGATGGCCGCCGCCACAAAATGGCGGACAAAATATTTCTTCACAACCTACCTCAATATGGGTATCAAATGAAAGGGCTTGACTAGTAGAATAATTTGCACTATGACAAATTTCAAATCCAAGATGGCCGCTACCACAAAATGGCGAAATACATTTATTTTTTCACAACTCCCTTAAAATATGGGTATCAAATGAATGGGCTTGACCAGTAGAATGTTGTACAGATAACAAATCCGAGGTAGTCAAGGGTTAATCAAAATTAGTAATTTCGTTCTGGTAATTAAAATGGGATGTATGTCATGGGGTCATCAGTATACAGGGTCACTGGTAATCAGTCTGCATCCGTTTAAAGTTTCTGCACGTTACCCTACATCATTAATTTATCGATGCGTTTAGACCGGGAAAATTCTTACACTTTATTCTATTTCGTATGGAAAAAAACAATAGGAATTTTTATAAAATGTAGAAGAACAGTTGCCTTATTTAATGGACTTAGTGTCCTCTTAAAGGATGAAGGCTGATTAACTAAAACCTTGTATATATTCCTTGATAGGATCACTAGGGCTCCTTGCCTTACGTCTTGTAAAACGCGCTTAAAGAGATAGATGGCGATAGTTTGTCAAGCAGTGTTCTACAGTTTTAAGATTCTAAGCATTGCAACGGTAAAAATACTATAACTACATACTAGATACATTAGCATGTTGGTGACACGAATCTATAACATTTTCCCTTACTAAAAAGTACTCACTGCGGCTTAATATTTTTTCACTGCAAAATTGTTTTACAGTGAGCATTTTTCCGAATGCAAAAACTCTGTCGAAATGTTCTCAATTTGTCACAGTTAGCATAAATTTAATGTTTCAATTTGTAGAAAATTTTGAAATCCAAATTTGTGTCAATTTTAAAATTAAATAATCCTACCACCTGCTAATATTATAAATGTCAATGTTTGGATGTTTGGCTATTTTAATGTAACTACAGGGTATAATGTATAACATTATTTTGTAGTGCGTTTTAACCAAATGTAAGTATCTTACTTATATACGTTTTATGTGGAGATGTTTACCTCAAATAAATAAATTAATAAATTAAAATAAACGTATTAACAGATTGGGTTGAAATTAGGAACATCTATATTATAGTGTGGAAGAACACATAGGCTACTTTTTATTCCACGGAAATAACGGGATCTACGCGGGTGCATCCGTGGGACGGTGCTAGTTTTACTATTTTTTCCCCACTTGTAGTTCTGAAAATGTTTTATATCCATAGTCGACATTTAATACAATACACCTAATTTCCCAAATCGATTAAAAAATTAAATCGATTGAAATATTTGAACGTTCCAACTCTAAGCCCATTTAAAGTTACATCGATTATTCGGCGCAGCGCTTAGGTGATAAATATATCGTCACTTAGCTCGATTAAACTGGCAACACCACGAGTTGAACGGTGGACGGTGAATTTATTTTATGGTACAGGATTAAGGCAATTTATGAACTGGCAATATTTTGTTTTTTGAAGCTTGGCTTTTGTGTATCGAACGAACCTGTTTTTCCACAAAAGTAACGTTATAATTCTTGTGATTTTAACTAGTAGTATTGCGTGGTTTTACTTGTATAGTTTCCATAATTGCCTGTCTAGGTATTGTATATCATGTTGTATAATTGTTCTAGAACATGGTTCAAAAGCTTAAAGTCGCTCTGCGATCTATGGAAAGAGTTATGGTTGAGGTTTCTCTGAAGGATCTCGCATTCACAATGAAGTAATTTGTCAGAGAACTAAAGTCACCGACATAGCGGAACTTATTTGATTTTTTTTGATTAAATAAATTAGCAAACTGAAGTTATCTGGTCATATCTGTCGCAGAGAAATTGTCGCAACGTTTGTATAGGATCATATCTGAAGTATTTTCCAACAAGCAATAAGTTAATCGATTCACAAATAGCGGGGCAGACCGCGTAAAAAATGCACATAACCGAATTGAGAAACACCTCTTTTTTTGAAGTCGGTTAAAATGTGCAAACATGAGGACTACCAACAATGAAATTAATCCAAAACATAAAAGCATCATCTCCGTGTGTGGAAATTCGCTATGATACACTTTATATTATGGTATGTTAATTATAGCTACGTGTGTGACTGGCTTTAAACTGGAAAATGGATTTATGTTTATGAAAATCTCACAGATCTCTGAAACCACTTTACCAGGACAACATAAACCAAACGGCAGTTATAAAGAGTTTATAGTAGGAACGTCGTAGTGTCGTGCCAATCAAATGTTTATGCTAATGGTGCTGTAAAGTCTATAGTCTGGGAAGATTACGGCTGAAATGTGTAATGGTGTTTGTGTAATAAAATCACTATGGCCTAGTAATGAGGAACTCTAGATCTCAATCGTGAAGTCATTGGTTCGAATCCCATATGAACCTCTGAATATTTTTCTGTTTATATGTTATAAGTTTCTCTTTACCGCGAGGTCTAACGGTGAAGAATAACATTGCCATCGCAAAGAATGGCATTAGAATCTAAATATTATGTCTTTATGAAATATGCCATCCATTTCCTTGCAGAATTTGCCTGGCGACTACCACCCCTTTGCCAGTTATTTTACCGTACCAGCAAACAGTAATGTCCAAACATCGCTGTATTAAAACTGCAATGCATTCCTGAGAAATTGCAGAGCATACATATAAATCTATACTGTCTATACTAATATTATAAAGCTGAAGAGTTTGTTTGTTTGAACGCTAGGATCTCGGGACGTACTGGTCCGAATTGAAAAATTATTTATTTATTGGATAGTCCATTTATCGAGGAAGGCTAAAAGCTATAGAACATAACGCTACCATCACTCGAAGCGGAGCATGAATCAAGAATGTTACAAAAACGGGAAAAAATTTTCCTTTTTGAGAGTTTTCGTACCGTACTTTGACATGACAGCATGTGTCTGAGATTGTGTCATTGACTATAAACCTTTGCTAATCAAATTTGTTTCTAAATCTGAGTTGGCACGACCAATTTCCGACAGGTGGCGTAACAAGTAGCTGAAGAGGTTTTTTGTTTGAAAGCGATATTCTCAGGAATGACTGAACCGATTTCAGTCATTATTTCAACGTTGGATATGTACGGGATCCCGATAAGTGCTATATAATGTACCACGGGCGAAGCTGTGGCGGACATCTAGGTGAATATAAACCTTTGCTAATCAAATTTGTTTCTAAATCTGAGTTGGTACGAACAATTTCCGACAGGTGGCGTAACAGGTAGCTGACGAGGTTTTTTGTTTGAAAGCGATATTCTCAGGAATGACTAAACCGATGTCAGTAATTCTTTCACCGTTGGATATGTACGGGGCCCCAATGAGTGCTATATAATGTACCACGGGCGAAGCCGGGGCAGACATCTAGTCATCTTGCATGTTATAAAAAAATCCAATCCAATTGGCACTTGGCATGGTGGATTATGACCTAGCCCCCTTCTTACGAAAGAAGGCCCCGAGTCGTAGCAGTCGGAGCCTCAAGTGGCCTGCTTATATTTTGTAATAAAGTAGATCAGTCTATGTTCCCACTGTTGGACCTTTGGGTTCTCTCTA
Source organism: Ectropis grisescens (assembly GCA_017562165.1). Taxonomy (NCBI): domain Eukaryota; kingdom Metazoa; phylum Arthropoda; class Insecta; order Lepidoptera; family Geometridae; genus Ectropis; species Ectropis grisescens. The sequence continues at coordinate 23,325,246 of CM029773.1, forward strand.
GAAGAATATCAGAAGTGTAATTCTACTATATAATAAAAGTAGCGCGGTTTAGTTCCGTTCAGTTCCCGCCTAGTTCCCGTTCCTATTGTTTTTTTGGGATAAAATATATTATTGTTACTTCAGCTTATAATCAAACTGTGTTTTAAATTTCTTTAAATAACTTATAAGTTCCAGACAGTGAGCAGCACGTAAGGGAGTAGGCATACACAGCGTTTCCCCTCTGTCAAAGTACAAGTCCGCGTGGACCATGGAGTTTGATAATATACTGTGGCGTGAGGACGGGGCTAGATTTGTGAATGGTGCTTTGTTTTTTATGTGTTAGTGATTTGGCTGTGTGGGTATGATCGGCAATGGATCGGTACAGGTATGTTTTGTATGTAATAGTGCTGCTATGCGCTAGTGTGCAACATTCCCCTCCCGCAAGAAATGACAAAAAGATTTGAACAATAATTGTTTTGTAGCTAAGGCTACTCCCTTCCGTGCTTGCGCGGAAGATCGAAATGCTCGATGGTTCCAGGCTGTAATCTAACTGTGCTCCAAATTTCAACCCGATCCGTTCAGACGTTCCGACGTGGTTGAGCAACAAACATACAAACACTCAAATTTTGGCATTTATAATATAAGTTGGATTATATATCCTGCAGGTTTGTGGTAGAATTGATCGGGATGCATGAGGATTAGTAAAATATTCAATCGAATTCTAACTTCAAGTGTAAACTCCCTAAACTACACTTTAGGGAGTGCTGCATCTTGTAAATTCGTCGACAGCTGAATTTAGTATGCTTTTAGTCACACGCCAGCGATCGGCTCTCACATTTGATACAGAATTGCTGACTTACACGAGATCATGGAAAATACGTGCTAAATTGGATACGGTATCTTTATAATAGTGGATAACAATAACGTCCACCTAGGTTTAGGTTTTTATAATATTTTTATGTTGTTTTACGTGTAAATATTTGAATATATGAATCTTAATAATTAACTCAATAATAAAATTTACTTAAGCGCAAAAATAAATTGTTAACTTTATAGACTCGAACTCATATTGAAAATATTACACGTAGCTATCTCATAGTCTTAATTATTTTACTAACTAATACCCACGGTTTTGTCCGCGTAGAAGTTAAAATATTCATTTGTAAAATTATACAGTTTATTTGTAGGTTCAATTAGTAGTTTTTTATTTATTCGTGAATATTAAACTCTCTGCCAACATAGTGGCTTACCCCTTAAAAGCTATGATGTGTTTTAGCCATCTTTTAAACAAAGAAAACAAAAATGTTATACTTTCTATATATTCTAACATAATAACCCAATATTGATGGCATGGCATAGTTTAACTTTTTATCTAAGTTATGTATATAATTTTTTTTAAACAATTATTAGATTCAGACTTCAAAGTTTTCCGCAAAAGTAACGTAAGTATCATAATAGCCTTCATAATTTTAAACCTTCCAAATTTTAACGCGATACCTTCAAAATGTGATAGTAGTAAAGTGACTTCTGTTGTATTCATTACACATGAAATGAAGAATTAACAAAAAAATATTTAATCACTATAATGAAACCCTAAGAACAAAATTATTTCGAAATCAGTTCATAAAACATCCAATAAAAATTCTAAAAATAGGTACTTCTACATTGAGATTCCTTCGCATCTTTTTTACCTCTGATGAAATATTTGCCATATCCTCAAACGGAACTTCCTACGTCAATGTTAAGTCAAAGTATCGAGTGCAAAGGGGAAGATGTAGATTTTCCTTACACCATTAACATGTATATTACCCTTAATTTATTGTTCTCAGCTTTTTGATGGCAGCACAATCGTTTTATTTGCAATTTGTTCAAAATGTATTTCGCACATTTTGGATTCAATAGGTTTTGTTGTCGTTGTTTAGGTTTATGGCAATTTCAATTGTTATGGGAAAAGCAAGATGGCTGCCATTTTCAAGTCAGATTCTTTGAAATAAATGACGACCGTTTTTACGTGTGTTAATCAATTTAAAAAAGAGGAGGTTTCCATTTCGGTGGCATGTATTTTTATACGCGTGTTCCGCGATAGGTCCTCCCAATTATAATTAGATTTTGGTTATTAACCCCCGACAAAAAAAGGGGTGTTATAAGTTTGACGTCGATGTCTGTCTGTCTGTCTGTCTGCCTGTCTGTCTGTCTGTCTGTCTGTCTGTCTGTCTGTGTGTCTGTCTGTGGCACCGTAGAGCTCAAACGGATGGGCCAATTTCAATGCGGTTTTTTTTATTTGAAGGTTGATATCCATGCGGATGTTCTTAGCTATGTTTGGTTAACATCGATTCAAAATGGCCACTTCCACAAAATGACGGACAAAATATTTCTTCACAACCTACCTTAATATGGATATCAAATGAAAGGGCTTGACTAGTAAAATACTATACACTAGAAAAAAATCAAATCCAAGATGGCCGCTACCACAAAATGGCGAATTATATTATTTTTTCCCTACTACCTCAATATGGGTATCAAACGAAAGGGCTTGACTAGTAGAATACATTGCACTATGACAAATTTCAAATACAAGATGGCCGCTTCCACAAAATGGCGAAATACATTTCTTTTTCACAACTCCTTTAACATGGGTATCAAATGAAAGGGCTTGACTAGTAGAATGTTGTACAGATAACAAATCTGAGGTAGTCGGGGGTTAATCAAAATGTTTATTTTTGTTCTTGTAATCAATTTAAAAAAGAGGAGGTTTCCATTTCGGTGGTACCTATGTATTTTATACGCGTGTTCCGCGATAGGTCCTCCAAATTATAATTAGATATTGGTTATTCTCTTTGTAATTGACAGGTCTCCTACTCTCACGTGTTATTGAAATCGGTGTAGTAGTTTTCTAAATACCAACAAAAATCTAAAATGTGTTTACCTCGACGACGCCGACGAATCTCTTTCATTTGCCCAGTGTGTTTAGTTTTCATCAAAAATATAAAATTTAAAAAGAGCTTACAGATATAACATCTTAGATTCAAATTCAAAATTCAAATTCAAAACTTTATTTGCCACTAAGATCTCTGGGCGTAGTGCAGTGCTAGGTAATGATTTGGACTCTTCATGTTCCAATAGCTGCGTGTCACTGTGATGTTATGTAGCAGGCATGTTGCTTACCATCAGGCACATGTCCTGCTCATCTCGTCACTCTTTATTAAAAAAAACGTTAGTGTAGATATAATTAAACCATGACCATAAAAACTTCTAGTGACAAATATTTTGAAACCACCTTTCTCATAGTTTGTGATATCAAACGACCAATTTTCTGAAGGAGTACACGAGTAGTAGGTATAATAAACTGACAAATTAAATTAATAGACAAAGCCAAATAGACTAGACCTTACACAAGTATATTAATTTGTTATCTGTGCTTATACTTTTGAACATAAACACGAGATGTTCACCGTATGTTTAATTGGTGAAGCGAGTTTCCGATATTTCGACGTAGTTTCATGCACCATGTTTCACGGGTAAACTATGAAAACCCACGATAGCATAACACAGTAAAAATGTCGCAAACAAGGAAAAACACCCTCAAAACACGTTTCCTCAAAATCTGGAGTATCACTTAACAAAACGCATGGAATAACAATAAATTCCCGAATATTCCCGTTCTGCCTCCAGGCACGGTTCGCTGCATATGGTAATTGAGCACGAATTGTTGGCTTTCCCTGGTTTTCGGGAAAAATTGGAGGATTTTGTCAAGTTTTTATAGTGCCTTTATAGTTCGGTTATGGTGCTTTTATCTCGCCTTCGTCTTTATAGTTTCTTGGGTTATTATTTGCGTGTGTTATGAGAAATGAGCTTAAAAATTCGTATTTAAAATTAGTAAAAAAGTTTTTCCGATACTCCATGCATTCTGTTTCTTTTTTGTTTCATGATCAATTGATCTCGGCATTTGAAAGGCTTTAAAAAAATACATTACTTTAAAAATAAAGCTTACCAATTGTTTAAAAAAATCACAAATACGACGCAAACTATTTGACTTTTCTCTTTATTTATGTGTGTCTGTGGTATTTCGTGTGTATATAAATAAATTATTTCGACAAAATTGAATCACTTATATAAGTAGTTAGGTACTCATTGCCGATCAAAAACTGTTCAGTGTTGGTAAATGATAAATAAAATGTCTACGTTTTCGGAGCACCTAAAAGGAATATTAATAAATTTAATTTAATTATTTTTTTCTACAGTTAGCATTTACCTGTTCTCTTTGCCCTTTTCTGATATTAACTAGTATTTTTACGTGAACGACATTGCTAGTACGTAAGATTGGTCTTGGGCGGGGTTCTAATATTGGTGTATTCAATCAAGTTTAGGCAGTGAGCAACACGGAAGGGAGTAGGCATACACAGCGTTTCGCGTGGTAAGAGTCAGATGAACGTATCTACCATTTTATAAATTTTACAGGAGAGCAAAAAAACTGCGAAAATTCGTCTCTTCAAACTTTGTCAGCTTTTTACTAGATATTAAATACATTCGACAATGAAAAAAAAAATGTAATGTAATGGCCTACTATTAGGGATTTCAAAAAGGTATTAATTATTTATTTATATACGCTTATAAATACACAATTATTATTTTTTTGAGTATTGGTTGACATATGTTAGTCTGACCCTTAATTTATTATACTTTTAGTCGTTGTCTTATTTACATATGTCATTTTAGAAGTTCAGTTTTAGTACGTTTTTGAGTAGTACGTAGTTTACGAGCAAATAAATAAAAGCCAATCAATTAAACATAACAAAGTCTGTATTTACTTCTGAAAAATATAATTAAAAAAACATAATCAACATCAGGCATCCGTATACACAATTTTATATATCTTCGTCATTCTCTGTGTCGGCCCCTTCAACTGCAAATCCTTCATAGAAACCGTGGTATTGCATTGGGATGATGCCTTGTTTGCATAAATCTTTCAAGTCCTCGTACTTTTCAGCAGAAATAGAAATAGGGTTTGTCATATGCACTTTTCAACTGAATTTGGTCAATAGGCGCAGCCTTTTGCCTTTTCTGAATATTAATTTTAATTTCTGAAACTTAATTTTGTTAAAATCTTTTTTTTAAATTTTATGCTCTCACTTACACCTAACATCTAACGATTAACATCTACATTTAAAATCAATGTGTACCTACCCCTTATCACCACCGTTGTTGGAGAGGCTGGTGATCTGTCATACAGGTTTTCCTAGTACAGACACCAGTTTCTCACATAGATAATCTACTACTGTTATGTATACTTCATTTAGGTATTTACAATGTAAAACTTCTGTGTGAGAGAAAATAATAAACAATTTTTTTTATTATTATAATCATTAATATTCCAAAACGATGAAAAGATTTTCAATCGCTCTTCTTCATTAAATTTGTTCGTACCTTTTTCTCCACATATCCCCATACATTTTGACTCTCCCAATGTTTTTCCTGGTTTTAAAACACCTTTACTTGAGGTTCACCTTTTTGCCTCTTAGTTATTCTCAAATTCTTTTTCCATTCGCTGGGTTCAGCTTGACCTCTGCATTTGCGTTTACGATTTTGAAAACCAGAAATAACAGATTCAGTTACAGTAGTATTATTTTCTATAGTTTTATCAAGAGTTTCTCCATTTTCAGACTGATGAACATTTTGGTTCATAACATCATTTATTTGAATATTGTTACTAATTTCTGAAGATGAAAAGATGCTTGATGATGATTATGATGCATTCATTTGGTGCGGGTTCTCCACCATTGCTCGAATGTGATAAATACAAATCTTCATTTAAATCTATCAGTGACACATTTTCCAATGTAGTCAATAATTTAGTTAGTGACGGTCCAGGTTCATCAAAAACAGGGTCATTATCTAAAATTGTTAAATCAGCAGGGGTTGGTCAAATCAATGACACATTTTCCAATGTAGTCAATAATTTAGTTGGTGACGGTCCAGGTTCATCAATAACAGGGTCATTATCTAAAGTTGTTAAATCAGCAGGGGTTGGTTGAATCAATGACACATTTTCCAATGTAGTCAATAATTTAGTTGGTGGCGGTCCAGGTTCATCAAAAACGGAATCATTTTCAGAAGTTGTTGTTAAATCAGTAGGGGCTGGCTAAAGATAAGGATTTAAGCTATTATTGAATTCTTCGATTTCAGCAGGGGGTTTCGATTGAATGAGATCGTTCCTAAAACAAAACAGTATACCTTAGTCAAAATAATACCTACCTATAATACCTACTATCACAGCTGCAGATATCCTTAATAATTTACCGTCATGAGTAAAAAACAAACTAAATCCAGTTAAATAACATTTTATCATTATTTACCAATCTAGAAATATTTTAGGGGCTAGCTTGTTGTAAGTATTGTAACGTTAAAATATGAACAAACACTCATAATAATTTATTATACTAACGATTAATATAATACTAGGATCCGCCCGCGACTTGGTCCGAGTGGATGTCAGTTATCGCTGTTGCGGACGCAGTTTAACACGTTCCGGGCATAGGACTATACAAGTGATAATAATAAACTACTTCAACATACTAATTGTGGCTGTATATCTGTCACAACACGTAGTAATAAGTAGCTTAAAATGTCTTTTCTCGGGTTTTGAAGACAGACAAACAACAGAGTTACTTCAGCATCTTTAACATTAAAAATTGAGTAAGCATTAATTATAATATCTTGTGTGTTTTGCCGGCCTATTGTACCAGAACTCAAACTAAGTTACGGTTAGTCCTTCCTGGTAATCGAACCCAGGACAGCACGTTCAACTTGTAGGTATTAAAAACAAACACAATGAAAAATAACTTACCTGTTCAAGAATGTCGTTGAGATCCGTTTTTTTTTTCAGAATATCAAATTTCTGCTGTTTTCTTCATTTTAATAATATGTTATAATAGTCATACTAACGTATGTTTATAAAAATTCTATGGACTATAATAACTCTCAAAGATAATAGTACCGCCAAAATAACGTATATGATAATTACATCGCTATGGTTATTAATATGGATTGTATATTTACAAAATGTTTCTGCAAATTTGACGTAACTAGATAATCGTTGTTTTGGCTCTTTAAACTTTGTACCAACGCACAATTTGTAACAACCAAAACAACGCATAAGCTTTTACGTCGATATGGTTCATCCAATATTCTGAAACACACAATATTGTGTGATCCAAAATATTGTTATTGCAGATACGTTGCAGTAGCAGTAACTGTTAGCATGATCATTAAAACTAATATAACGTAAGAAGTGATACGTTCTTCTGCTCCAATGGAAAATAATTCTTATGCTTTTTCGTTTTTTTGGAATTAGTGAAATATTGAACATATCGTTACGTCGTTTTGGCAGTTCATAAAGGACCACTTTATGACCCGAAATCTAAAAAAAAACGTTTTTTGATTTTTTTGTAGATACGTTCATCTGACTCTTACCACGCGGTTTGCCCTCTGTCAAACTACAAGTCCGCGTGGACCATGGAGTTTGATAATATACTGTGGCTGAGGGCGGGGCTAGAATTGTGAATGGTGCTTTATTTTTTATGTGCTAGTGATTTGCCTGTATGAGTATGATCGGCAATGGATCGGTACAGGTATGTGTTGTATGTAATAGTGCGGCTTTGCGCTAGTGTGCAACTTTCCCTTCCCGCAAGAAATGATAGAAAGATTTGAACAATATTTTTTAGCTAAGGCTTGACAATATTTTTTAGCTAAGGCTTTTTTCCGTGCTTGCGCGGAAGATCGAGTTGCTCAATGAGTTTATGTACCTATCTAATTATTTATCTTCTGCAACTCATTTTAATTGAAGGAGTACCTACATGAAAGTAATTTGTAAGTACTTATTATACAAGAACAAAATTAAAAATTTTGACTAACCCCCGACTACCTTAGATTTGTTATCTGTAGAACATTCTACTAGTCAAGCCCTTTCATTTGATACCTATATTAAGGGAATTGTGAAAAAGGAAATGTAATTCGCCATTTTGTGGTAGCGGCCATCTTGGATTTGAAATTTGTCATAGTGCAAAGTATTCTACTAATCAAGCCCTTTCATTTGATACCCATATTGAGGCAGTAGTGAAAAATATTATATAATTCGCCATTTTGTGGTAGCGGCCATCTTGGATTTGAAATTTGTCATAGTGCAAAGTATTCTACTAATCAAGCCCTTTCATTTGATACCCATATTGAGGCAGTAGTGAAAAATATTATATAATTCGCCATTTTGTGGTGGCGGCCATCTTGGATTTGAAATTTGTTATAGTGTTTAGTACTCTACTAGTCAAGCCCTTTCATTTGATACCCATATTGAGGTAGGTTGTGAAGAAATATTTTGTCCGCCATTTTGTGGAGGCGGCCATTTTGAATCGATATTAACCAAACATAGCTAAGAACACCCGCACGGATATTAACTTTCAAATAAAAAAAACCGCATCGAAATCGGCCCATCCGTTTGAGCTCTACGGTGCCACAGACAGACACACACACAGACAGACAGACAGACAGACAGACAGACAGACCGACAGACAGACAGACAGACAGACATCGACGTCAAACTTATAACACCCCTTTTTTTGTCGGGGGTAAAAATGGGTATTAGATAAGTTTTTAATAACACCCTAACTCGATCTGTCACCTCCACTTATCTCGAACAAAACTTGCAATGTTCTCGAACGACAAATGACGTCACATCCGAGCACAACCGAAGCCACACCGGAAACGGCCGAGGATTTGTCATTGTCACATTTGAATACGCGAGAGCGGATGCGGGAAAAACGATCGTCATCTGTTCGGGGAATGAGAATTGGACAATGGTAGAAAGTCTTATTATTTTTCATTTTATCTACAATGGGTATTTTATGTATAATGATGACTTTGTACTAGACTGACATCTTGACTTATATGTAGTGAAAAGACGTCGGGGTATAACCTAGAACATACCATTTTTTTCACTCTCGCCTTTAAGACACCAAGATCGTATACTCCGGGAAACCCCAATCAGGCAACACATCTTACAGCCAAGACGTTTGTATATCGAGCCAAATCTAGTTTGTGTCGTTGGAACTTCAATAATAACACGATGTAGCTTTATCGAACTACAAGCTGTCTGATCAAAAATTAATAAACTACTTTGGTTGTGTAAATAGGTTTGTTCGATAATTATACAGAACTATCGTCTCGGGGCCCATCAGCGAGATTTAAACATTAATTAAGCAGATATAACCGATTTTCAAGCTTCCCCCATAAGTATAGAATTAAACATTTACCTATTGTTCCTGGCGCTGTCCAAAGCCCAGTTTGGTACGACAGGAATGTAAGGAAGGATCAAAAGGAAATGTGGAAAAACCAAACCAGGCGATCTCCCGAATTCCCGTTCCAGCAGTAGTTCACCGGCACTACGATCCGGCGTTCCAACGATCCGGCGTTGGAGACAGGGCCCGTCCAGTAGCCCACTTTTACACAATAATAGCAGCACTAATCCAGTAGTATCACAATGAATATTAATAATGTATTCCCGTAGCAATTATTATTTTACGTTATGCCGAACTAAAAATCACTAAGCATTGTCGTTCCCGCGACCAGAGACAACGTATGAAAAAAAAATGACAGCCGGCGACCACTTACACGCTAATCGCCGGCCCGATATAATGTTGCCCGATTATACGGAACAAGGTTGGTACAATAAGATCTTAAATGTGTACATTGATAGCTTCATAATCAACGATACGGCATGCAAATATATGACAATTTGATAATAAACTTTACAATTCACTACACCTACTTTATAGCTGCCGATTTACCACTCATTAGGTACTATTGTTTATTTTCGCATTATTATTGTTTAATATACATAATTATATAAATCTCATTGGTCATTTATAATAATCCAATTATAATGAAAGCAAAATAACAAAGTCAAGAAGTAATAAAAATGATAATGCCAATGTCCAATGTAATGATTAAGTTAAACTCAAAAATCTTTAACTGTTACTAGGTATAATTAGTATATAGTATAATTTACATTCACATAAATATTAAGACATTCTTACTTTTGTGTTTTTTTACTATGTCAGTATAAACTTTAATTAAACATGTTTTTTCTCTCTTGCAAATCATGCAACCCATTTAACCACGGTAAATAAAACTAAATAGAATATCTTAAATTCGATACGAAGGCAAAACTGCGCGTTAATAATTAGTGGTGTTTAAAACCATTCTATCTCAATTTCAATATCTATGTCGATGCAAGACTCGGTATGTTTGTCTGTTCATTCATTTGCCTTTTTGATAAGGCTGTTGGGGAGTTAGGACTGGACATAAATCATACTGTATCATGCAGACTGGTTATTGCACCAGAGTTGAGGTTTTTTACAGTAAGACAAGGATAAATTCGCATGAGTGATAATGTCGGACAACAGACTTCCTATACAAAACGACCAGTGGAGTAAGGTACAATAGTAGATGTACATATGTACAATAGATTTGGTCGCATTATCCTTCAATTAATTTATTTTTCAACACACTAACTTGTTTATAAAGTGGCTCTAATTTCAATCAAGCATAAATATCATAACACCTATAATGAAACTGTGGCTTTTTCATTACTATTACTCATAAGTGAGTTGAAAAGTTTTTTATGGGTTGAGTTGATTTGTTCTTAAAAAAGTGTTGGTACAAAATGTGTTCCATAGAACAAATGAATTAATATATTATAGCTATTGCTTGTTCACTTCATGCAACTTCGTATTTAAATACTTAGATAAATTCAACTTGTTCGGGCCTAAAAAAATCCATCCATGGCCCATCGATTAGGATGCATTCTGCTTACATGTCCACTCAAATGTTAACTTTTATTTTCCAGGTAATAAAGAACACTTTAAGTAAATCTTTAACTGTATGCAAATTTCACTTTTTTGGTGAATTTGCAAAAATTGTCAGATCGATTTTGTCCGTATACACCAAAATCGATCAAAACTACTTTCTGACTCATGATCTACCATACAAAAAAATAACCATCAAAATCGTTTCACAATTGACGGAGTAATATCGTATACACTATACATACAAAAAAACATACGACTCAATTGAGAACCTCCTTTTTTGAAGTCGTTTAAAAAGACAGTAATGGCGGATGACGTTACAAATCAAAGCATAACAGAAACCAGGTGAGGTAGGCTGTCTACCAATCATCACCATCATCATCGTCAGCCCATGTTCGCCCACTGCTGGATATAAGGCACTCCAATATTGTGCCACCAAATCCGGTCCTCGGCTCTCCGCATCCATCCGCTTCCCGCCACTTTCTTCAGGTCGTCGGTCCACCGAGCGAGGCCGTCCCACGGGACGTTTCGAACGTGGTCTCCACTCCAGAACCCTTCTCCCCCAACGTCCATCGGCTCTGCGACATATGTGCACCGCCCACTGCCACTTCAGCTTGCTTATTCTCAAGGCTATGTCGGTTACCAGTACTGTCAGCCAAATACAGCTAATTACTTTCTTTTTAACCGACTTCAAAAAAAGAGGTTTTCAATTTAGTCGCGTGTTTTTTTTGTATGTATACGCTATTACTCCGCCAATTTTAAAACGATTTTGAGAGCTCTACCTCCCGGACTTCGAACAAAAGTTATAAAATCCCAACTACGAAATCTCGAAAGAGATATCACACACGTTCGAACTCGAAACCTGTAAATCTAATCTAAGCCTTGGTAAATAATAGATGAGCTTCGTAAAAACGGGAATTATGAAGACAAGCCATTATTCATTCTGAATTTGAAATACTGAGAATGGTAATGTATCTGTGCGGATGGGAATTACGGATTCTTTGTTTTCGCATCCTTTCGTGTATTTTGCGAGATTCTTTTTTTTAAATGTTTCGTTATTTTTACCTGTTCAATCCTGTCGTTTCTGTGTAGGTACACTTATCGAGTTTTTTAGCTTTGGACAGGGCTTACAGATATAATATCTTAGATCTCTGGGTGACGAACGCAGTACAGTGCGAGGTCATGATTTGGACTTTTCATGTTCTAATAGCTGCGTGTCACTGTGTGCTGTTATGTAGCAGTCTGGTTGCTTACCATCAGGCACATGTCCTGCTCGTCTCGTCACTCTATGATATTAAAATCCAATTATCGAGGAAGGCTATATAACATTACGCTACTATCAATAGGAGCGGAGCATGAATGAGGAATGTAACAAAAATGGGGAAAAATATCACTTTTTAAAGCTTTCGTACCGTGCGTTGACGTGACAGCATGTGTCTAAGATTGCGTGATTATAAACGTACGTACCACGGGCGAAGCCGGGCCGGACAACTAGTATTGAAATAAAATTGTAATTTTCACATCTATACTAAAACTAGCGGCCAGTCCCAACTTCGTTTGGATTGATCAACTAATAACTAAAGACTGCAGCAACATCTACCGGGCTGATTTGTGAATGTTTGGGTGCCATCCAAACGCATACAAAATTCATTCAAATGGGTCCAGCCGTTTAGAAGAAGCTCAGTGACATACACACGTACAGTAGAATTATATATATAAAGATCGTCTCTGTTATCCTAGAGGTACAATATAAAACCAGTTTTTTGTAGTTATGTCTGGAAGATAAAACACAATGACCTAAATTACCTTTCATATATCAAAAACAACCCAAAATAATCTCGATATCACGCATCAACATTAATCATGGAGTATGTAAATTCACTAAGAGTGTTTGATAAATGAACTGGTCAGGAGTGGACAGTGTGCACGAAAAATGCGGACCTCCGATTATTTAGTACACGAAAGTTACTGTACTTGACGTTTTGTGTATGTCAAATTGTGGCGATATGTGTATCAAAGTTATGTTGTGAACAAGACAGTAAAAATGCGTCGCCAATATTTGACCATTTTATTGATGGATATCTGAATATTTAACGACAATGGTATATTATTGCTCAAACCTGGACTTGATTGGCCCAGAATCGAGGCAAAATCAAGCAAGAAAAAGAAAGTCAAAGCACAGCGGTGAAAAGAAAAGGCTGTGGATAACGGTGATGTTCTTTAGTCTTTTATAGTTTTGCATCTCGCCTGATGTTGAGTTATGGTGTGGTATACGGTAGAGCACAATTTTCTAGAAGGAGCCAATTCACACTTAACTTGAAGACGCCGATATTTAATTTATTGGATGTTTACATAGTTAGATAACAAATTCAAAATCAAAATTATTTATTTCAAGTTCCATGACTCATAGAATTATTACAACGACGTTATTACAAAAATATGATTAACTTACAACAATTACAATAAAATATAATAAAAATAATAATAATAATAATCAATTATCAAATAAACATGTCACTATATTAGTAAAATTTTTCTTTAATGTTGCTAGTAAATTCAAATGTCATCAGTTTTTAGTCAATATTTCCTACCTGGCATTGGGACAGTTATATGTCTGTTGCAACTATGCTTTATGTATGGACAGTCCAGCCTGTCGGCGGAGATAACGTGTTCGATATTTTTATTACTAAACATACAATATTTTGCAATTAATATATTTTAATCAGTTTATGCCTAACTACAGTATAGTTGCAGAAAACATCAAATCACTACAAAGTTTTGATATTTATATTTTTACTAGCACTGTTTTGTGATTTTACCTGCGCAGTTCACATTCCCTTAATTTCCCCACGATGAAAGTATTTTGCTATGCCAGGCTATAATCTACATAATTGTGTTTTAAATTTTATTTCTTTTAAGCTGATCCATTCAGACAGTTCAACGTGATTGAGCAACAAACGTGCGAATATTAAACATCCAAACTTTTCCAGCTACAACATTAGCAGGATTTTGTTTTAAATATTTAGCTACCTTAAACATCATTGCCAATTTTAACCTCAAGCCCACAGTTTTCGTATCGGATCAGCCAAAAGTACTGTCCACTTGATTTCATTTTTCATTCTTAAACAGTTTTGTTCGCTGACAGGGGTCCGTATTGAGGCGAGTTTGCTTTGTGCGGAACCCTCCTCAATCAGCGTTAGTGGGCCGAATGGTTTCTGGTTCATCATTAACTACTTTCGCTTGTTTTGTTTACATTTACATTGGTTTATCATTGGTATTGAAAACCGTTCATATCCATTATTTTGCTAGCCTGGCTTATAATAAAAGCCTTTAATTAAAAATCTTACATATATATAAATATATATATTTTCTTACAATTTTATTTGACACCGGTACTGAGATTGCCTTACACTTGTGCATAGGCCTCCCTTTTTTTACTTTTAGAAGTTCATACTGGACCGCTATCTCGCCTGATGTTAAGGTCTATGATGGAATGTAGGTATTTACCTAGAACAAACCGATTGACTCTCGATTTGAATACACCAATATTGTAACTATCGGGAAAAACCCACTCAGGCAGCGCATTCCGCAGCCTAGACGTTCTCATCACAAAAGTAGAGTCAAACCTCTTCGTTTGTGTCGTCGGAATATCAACCATGAAATGATGTCGCTTTTTCGAGCTACAAGCAATCCGACAGAAAAGTGAGCAAAGTGGTATTACCTTGATCATGCAAATCAGTTGCACACTCTCCGAAGTGTGTCCGATAAATCATGTTGTCATGTATCTCTCTCGGCCATGGAACTCCAGCTATGCCACGAATGTCGCCTCTACTCTAATCTACGACGTTGTCTTCCTCTCTTCCCTTTGTTCTGTCTTAAACACCACTCTGTTATTCCTTTGCACGGTGGTTTAGTTGGTAATAAGTCTGCTTGCAAAGCTGTTTTTGGTTGGGTTCTCACACAGTGTAGATATTTAGAAGTAGTAGAATAAATTTGGAACGAAGTTCCTTATCGCGCGTTGTGAAAGGGGGCTAGACGGAAAAAAATCTTACGAAAAGTTGTCACGACACTTTTTGCTATTGTAAGCTGTGCGGCGTCGCATGTTTCTCTGTCTGTCTCTTTCTCTCTTATAGAAAGCAAGCCAGATATTTTTATTTCTAGTTCGCATTGAACAGTGTGGTGTCGCGACGATTATTTTTGTTGAGTGTATACAGGTTTTTTGTAAATAATAAAAAAAATAAAAAAATTCCTTCACTAATTAATCGAAAGGAACTTCGTTCCATCCGGGTGTCCCTTGACACCTCTCAAGTTTTTTTTTGTGTCTTTGTTACGTACCAGTACCTACACATATCCGCACAACGTGAGCTGCATTCCATCACGAGGTGTAAGTCAGCAGATTAAACAGAACTCGGCATCAGCAGTAACCCACCTCGTGCCAACTACATCATTAAACTGTGGCCCAGATAACCCTTCATCAAAGCTAGTTTCAATGAAGAGGCTAGTGCCGTTCTTACATCGCCATTTGCACCTAATATTTAGATTAGCTTAAGATCCTATGATGTGAGTGAGTATCATTCTCACATCAGACGCATTCGCGTCTAGGTTATTTAACATAACCTAGACCTATTGGTTTAAGATTTTAAGCAATTCTATTGTCCTTTTCGAACCTTCCATCTGCAGCTTTCGTAATTTTTTCGATGTATAATCTTACTAATATTATAATAGTAGAAATATAGATGTTTGGTGCTCAATCACACAAAAAGTGTAAATAAAGCGAGTTGACTTTTTATTGCAGGAAAACAACGGGAATGGGACCGGCGTAAAACCATGGGATGATAATAGTGTGTAATAAGAATGTACCTAATTTAATGACGAGTATGTAAGTATTATATCAGCTATCTGATATCTGGGTACAAGCAGTATATAGTACAAGCTTTGCTAAATTTGGACCTAGTTAAGTATGAGAAATGTCGCCTTACAAATATTTATGTAGATTTTTTTTCACTATAATAGGTTCTGACTAACTGACTGTAATCTGTCTGACTGACTAATATGACTGTGTGTTAGTGCAAATGTATGTTGATCAAAGTCCCTACTAATCTACTAGAACGGGCTGGGGCAATATTGGGTGACGACGTATGAAAGACAATTGCAACGAAAACTCGAGGATGGACTTAGCAGCTTATTATTGTAGGACCTACGTCCAACATTGAATTGATATAGGTTGATGATGATAATGGATAATAGAAAACGCATATTATAAACTTCTTAGTCATTCTCAACCTCAACGATGTTGTACTCAGATCTTTCTCCCCTAGTTTATTGTCATAACCCAAAATCTATCAAACTAATGGTTCACTACATCAACTGACCAATACAAATACCAGCAATCTAGTTGAAATGTGGACGAATTTGTCTGTGAATGTAGGGTTTTGTCTTATGTATGCTAATGTGGTTTTTATTATTTGTGTTGTTGATTTTGAAATAAATGAGATTACTCTTTAGTTCATTAATTCCAACTTCTTTGTTCACTAAAAACTATCCATATTTTTTCTCTCTCTCCTCTTCTCCGCATTCCAAAACCAATTTAAATTAGTTACCTAGCAAGTTTGACCGCACAAACATTGAAAGTTTTTTGTTCAGATCAAACGTAGTGATTACATCCTCTGTGTAGATCAAGTCAAACTATCGTATTATACTGACGATCTGAACACTAATTTCATATAGAGGATGCGTTTTGTCCTAAAATAATTAAGAAGACTTATTTCAGCTCTTTAATCACAGCAACCCTATTTAAAAGCGTAATGAAAGTCATAGATAATCCAAAATCTCTTCTCGTATTTATTATTTTCATTTTCACTCGCCCCTAAATATTATGACACGTTTTAATTATCGAGACCGCGGCCGCCATTTTAATTTTTGAACCTAATCCGCTTACGGAGCTGTGGCAATACTGAGTTCAAAATTGTCTATGGTTTAAGTGATGTGACATGTACCTAAATTTGAACTTATCGACAAAATAAATATTTGTTTTATTATACCAATATTATACTTAAATGTCAATCAATGTATGGATCTCGTAACGTATGAACGGATCAAGCTGAAATTTGGAATACAAGTAGATTACCGTCTGGAAGAGCACACAGGCTATTTTATTTATCCCGGAAAATAACGGGAACGAGAACTACACAAGTAATACCGCGGGCGCTTCTAGTGTCTACATAAAACAAACAATAGGTTTAAAAGAAATACTAAAAATCAAAAATCAAGACCCGTGATTTAACAAGAACAAAATTGTCAATTTTGATTAACCCCCGACTACCGCGTACCTCAGATTTGTTATATGTACAACATTCTACTAGTCAAGCCCTTTCATTTGATATTTGTCCGCCATTTTGTGGAGACGGCCATCTTGAATCGATATTAACCATACATAGCTAAGAACATCCGGACGGATATTAACCTTCATCCTTCGGCCCATCCGTTTGAGGTCTACAGTGCCACATACAAACACACATAAAGACAGATAGCAGACAGACATCGACGTCAAATTTATAACACCACTTTTTTTGGCCGGGGGTTAAAAAAATATGTTACATTAATTTAAACTCAACTTTTGTTGTTTAGGTGCGACGTCTATCATCAATAAAACAGTGTTATTATTGATCTCTAATGGGACACGTTTTTGTATTACAACTAACAACATCTTCAGGTTTTAGTCGTGTAGTTAAAGTGCCTGTAATTCCTATGATTAAAATAAGCCTATTAGCCTATTATTCCAGACTATAATCTTAATTTTAATTTTCAACCTTATTCGTTCAGGATTTTAAACATTATTAAGCAACCAATATCTAATCATAGCAACTTTCACATTTATAATATTGGTTGGATATTTTATCGATTTCGATAGATTCAACTTATCAAAGCACATCACTAGCCCCGCGGTGACAATACTAGCAATTAACACGGCCTAATCCCACCGCGACAGGTTTCTTATTAACGCCATTTGTCAGTCGCGATTTTAAGTAAGTACATCTTTGACTACGTACGCCATACTGAACCTTATCAGAGAAGCAGTAGGATAAAAATAGAGTATAATGGATCAAAGATTGCAGCCATGTCATTTATAAGGCGGCTTATCAAGATATTACTCTGCGGGTAATCTACACAGGGAGTGTTTGTTAAGAGAATTAATATATCTTAGTTCCTAAAATCTATCTCAACTTCAATGTTTCGGTGTTAGGAACCATCTAAAATATTACGTATCATCAGATACCTAATATACCTGATAAGACTGGTATTATTCAATTTTTTACCACAAAATCTTGAATGATTATACTAAATATTGATGATTAAAACAGACATATTTCACCAAAAACCGCAGTATTCACAATATTAGACATAAATAGAAATACCCAGCGCAGAGTACAATTTGTCTAGCCAAATAGTTAGCCAAATGGATAAATAAATACTTACTTGTACTCGTACTAGTACTCGTAGTATCTATGGAACGGCTGCTTATTTTGTTGCGATTTTGGCATGGGCAATTCATAATTAAGCTTGTTTATATTGACAAATGGAAATAGCTACTTCTAGCTCTGCATATCTCTGAGTGTAACCAAGTAAAATAGTTTCATTGAATTCCCCATTGAAATAACTATGAAAAGTTTTTTTAGAGTTCATTGTGAATTCCCCCATAAATATATTCCATATGTGAACTTTAATAAATATTGAATCCTAGGATAATCGAATATTAGCTGTAGGTATTAATCATGTTACACCTACCTAACTATAGCTATTTCATCCTACAGACACGCAGCACGCAGCTATAGAGTATTTGTAATTATCAGGAATGGGGCAAAAGATTAAACCACACCCCACTAAGCTCCCGTATTTAGTGAAATTGAAGTTTCACTTTGCATATTGGGAGATTTAACTTCTGAGTAAATTAGAGCTTAGTTTACAAAACTACCTCAGAAACATGAGTTGATTAATTTTGAAATAGCCCTACTTGTAAATGTGTCTCAAAAACATAAAAAGATAAAAACACTACCGCCAATGATGGTGGCTTACAATGAGGCGTTTTCCAGACGCAAAAAGAATTCAAAAATTGTCAAATACTTAGTCTGGCCATAAATACTGTTGTTACACTTAAAAATAAAAAAATATTACATGTGAATTTCGAAACTTTCATTTTTATACGGTTGTTCATTGTGTTTTCTCATTTTGGCGCCAATACATTTTATAATATTTTGCGATATTAAAATGGAGTGGAGTGATAAAGAGAACCGAATCGCTGTGATTGCATTACACAAAGCAGGTATGGAGCCAAATGCAATTTTTAAAACTCTCCATACCCTTGGTATTAGTAAATTTTTTGTGTACCGGGCTATTAATAGGTACAATGAGACTTCCTCTGTTTGTGATAGAAAAAGATCTGGCCGTCCACGTAGTGTTCGTACGAAAAAGGTGGTCAAAGCAGTAAGGGAAAGAATTCGAAGAAATCCTGTCCGAAAGCAAAAGATTTTATCTCGGGAAATGAAGATAGCACCTAGAACCATGTCACGTATTTTAAAAGATGACTTAGGACTTGCAGCCTATAAAAGACGCACTGGTCACTTCTTAACTGATAATTTAAAGAAGAATAGGGTGGTAAAATCGAAACAACTACTGAAGCGGTACGCAAAGGGAGGTGACAGACATTTTTTGTTTACGGATGAGATTTTTTTTACAATAAAGCAACATTTTAACAAAAAAAATGACCGTATTTATGCTCAAAGCTCTAAGGAAGCTTCCCAATTAGTCGACAGAGTGCAATGTGGACATTATCCGACTTCAGTGATGGTTTGGTGGGGTGTTAGCTATGAAGGAGTGACTAAGCCATATTTTTGTGAAAAAGGTATCAAAACATCGGCACAAGTATATCAAGATACCATTCTTGAGAAGGTAGTTAAGCCCCTTAACATCACCATGTTCAATAACCAAGTATGGTCCTTCCAGCAAGACTCGGCGCCGGGTCATAAAGCTCGTTCCACGCAGTCTTGGTTAGAAGCGAACGTTTCGGACTTCATCAGAGCTGAAGACTGACCGTCGTCTAGTCCCGATCTTAATCCACTAGATTATGATTTATGGTCAATTTTAGAGAGTACAGCTTGCTCTAAACGCCATGATAATTTGGTCCCTAAAACAGTCTATACGACTGGCAGTGAAAAATTTTTCCCATGGAAAGAGTGCGTGCTTCTATTGATAACTGGCCTCAACGTTTAAAGGACTGTATTGCAGCCAATGGAGACCACTTCGAATAAGCTTTACATACTTTTAATTGTTTTATATTTATGTACTAAACTAACATAGTGTAAAAGTAATAAATGTTTTAAGCAGATAAAAAAAAATGTTTTTTCTATATTACAATATTTATGGCAAGACTAGGTATAGTTCTAAATATTGTCAAGTTAGTGTGGCTGTTGGTTTTTGTGAAATTTCTCTAACAAAATAAAACAGTGGCGCCACCTACGGCGAAATTGGGAGCTGTCTTTGACAGATATGTTTGCATCTTTAAAACACCCCATTAGGATTTATATAGTTCCGTACGTAGTCTAGTTTAATTTTTGGCTGAAAGTTCTTTTTCAAGTGCTAATTTCTAAACTGTCTGTTATAAATAATATAAAATAAAATGACAATAATATAACAATAATATAACATAAAATAACAATAATATAAAATATAATAACAATAATGGCTAAAACTTGAAATATATATACTAGGTACGGGATTTTTATCGTGGTTCCCGTTCCTGTAATCTTCTGCAATAAAGAGTAGCCTATGCGTTAATTCAAACCAAAATCCATCTGTTTCAAATCTCAACGCAATTTGTTTTTTTTAACTGTTATAGACATATTCTTGACCTCCCTCTCGCCTTATGATGCGGCTTACGATAGAACGTGATTACCTAGACAGAAGATTCGTTCTGCTGTTCCGACTTGATTGAGCATAAAACATCCAAACATTCGCATTTAAAATAATAAGTAGTAGAATACTACTGTAATGATCAAGAACTATAGCTTAAAAAACGACTTTTAACTTTAAAACACAAAATATTAAAAATAATGTCAAATACATAGCATGTTATTTCTAACACTTACATATAGCAATCAAATCGTCAATTACCATAAAAAATGGCCGTCAAACAAGGGAAAGCTGTCTAATGAATGAGCTTGTTTAAACAAATTGTCTATGATTGTCTATGAGGCACGCGAGCGTAATTGAAGGGTTTCAAATATTCACCTTGTTAACGATTACAAATAACTACTTACGAGACAAAGTGACAAACTTATTTATTTGCTACTAAGTCGAAGATTTATTTGCTTACTAGCGCTGCCCCGCGGTTTTATGCGCATAATTGGTGTTGCCGTTATTTTTGTGTCAAAAAACTATATGAGATGATAACAATTTGAAAAAAGATTAAAAAAACAGAGGAAATTTTCTAAAAAAAGTCTTTACTTTCGGAACTGTAGGATAAATATTTATAATTTTCCCAGAGGGTCGAAAATACGTTCGAAAACGGAATTTAAAATTAAATGTTATATGTAATAAAAAAAATGATTTTTTAATTTTCCAACAGTCTTCCTCGAATTGAAAAAAAAATGTTGAATTTTTTTATATATATAGTATATTATAGTATTTTCAACTCTCTAGAAAAATTATAAATATTGATCTTACAACTCTATGTTAAGATTTTTGGAAGAAAATTTTCTCCTCTTCTTTTTTATTTATTATTTATTATTTATTTATTTATTTAGGAATGACAACAGGCACAAAGTCATATCTTAAACTTAAATTATGTACTTTATAAAAAATAGCTTTTTAAACTTTGTGCCCAATAATAGCCATACTCAACTTATATTTATAATAATGTAAGTTGACTGTTAATGGGGCGCTTTCAAGAGGCAAAAATACCCGTCAAACCCAACTTCGGCGTAGGTGGCGCCATTGTTTTATTTTATTAGAGGAATTTCACAAAAACCAACAGTGGCGCCACACTTGGCAATATCTAGAACTATCTCTGACAAGCCCCTCCGCGTCCGGAAAACGCCTCATTTAATTACAATGATTGTGACATGCACCATGTTTTTCCCTTTCTATATAATACTTATTAAAAAAAAAAAAAAAAGGTTTTTTGTTTCTCAATTATTTGAAGCAATTGTTGACAGCAGATTTTAAAACTTATCATACTATTAGCAAACATATCAATTGGATCGGCCAGATTATCATAGGTGTGGCACATTCTGTGTAAGGGACTATTCCAAGATACATTGTTTTGGGTTAGTGTTGAGCTAAATAGCTGAACCTTGCGAACAGATCGTGTGGGAACTTTAAAGTTAATATTTTGTAAAAGCTCACCTCCAGCAGTACCATTGACAATTTTATACAATGTACACAGATCCATGACGCTTCTACGACACTCAAGACTTTTCAGTTTGAATTTGGTAAGCCTGTCAGAGTATTCCCTAAGCTTGCGTCGCAATCCCAATCGAGTGCACAATGATCGCAAAAATTTACGCTGAACCGATTCTATTCTATCCACATGTTTGTCATATATAGGGTACCACACCGAAGAGCAATACTCAAGAATTGACCTAACCAGACTATTGTAAAGAATAATCCAGGTATCCACATTCTTAAAAGGTTTAGCTGTACGCAAAATGAATCCCAGCATTCTGTTTGCTTTATTCATAAGATAATCATATTCTTGAATCATTTTTCAAAACCAAAACGAAACCGAAACCCCTTTTTTTATTTTTACTTAATAGTTGATAATATTAGTATTTTTTAATCATCATCATCATCAGCCGCAAGACGTCCGGTGCTGAACATAGGCCTCCCTCCTAGATTTCCACAACGAACGGTCCTGCGCAACCTGCAATCAGCGGCTTCCAGCGGCCTTTGTGAGGTCATCTGTCCATCAGTACTTTTATATTAGTAGTGCATTATTATAGTAGTTAATAAACTATGACATTTTTGCGAGCGGGCTTAGCCATTCATTTTCTCAAAAACTATCTAGTTGCCGTTCCGAATCACACCTCAATCATTATGTTAGGAAAAGTCGAAAAAATTTCGACCTCAAAAGCAATTGTTGACAAGATTTTAAGATCCCCATGGTATGGAAAGTATGAGTTAGACAACAGATCGTAAACTTATATACGAGTAAGTTTAAGCACATAATTAATTCAAACCAGTGTCCAAAATTGCCGACTTACAACAATTCTCTGTCTACGGTTGATGGATATGACACGTGCCACGAAATTGGTGACCAATTTTCTAGCCAAATTGTTTAGTCATTCGACTGAGTAATTGGTTTCTAATTCTTTATTCTGTTTTTGTTATATTTTGTCGCGTGATTTGATGTTTTTGTGGTGTGGTGGATGTTTTGACAGGTGGTGTTTTTTTTTTAATATAATTGCGTGTTTATCAAAAGCCAACAATATACATACATGTTTATTGTTCTCAAAAAACAAAAAGCCGAAGAGAAAAGAAAGACCATCGATTTTTTTTTTATTTATAGGTCTACGCTTGAACGCCATTTCACTTGACGTTAAGCAATGATACGGTCTACGATTGACCGCGCTTACCTACAAGAAACCGACTTCCTCTCAATTTGGAGACAACAAGATTGTATTAAAAGAAAATAACCCATTCAGTCAACGCATTCAACAGCCTAGACATAGCGTATCTAAGGAACTTTTATTGTGCCTTAATTTGCGCAATGTATTGTTATTTGCAATTACTTGGTAGTATTTCTGTCAAAACACGAGTTTCGTTTTAGAAGTAGTCTGCATTCTGTTTTCAATAACATACGGAAGTAAAATTAGCATTTAAACATTATAAATTAACATAAAATAAATAAGTAATAGTAAGTGATTGAATGAATATATGTACATAGATTAAGTTTTTGTGTACCAATTTGGCTCAAATTATTAATGTGAAATATTCAAAGTTCAAACTTTCGATTGTTTCTTGATCAAACCATACTTTACTTAAATACTTACTAGTAGGGATTAGGTATATATACTTAGACTTACCTACGACCAACTATGTCATGAGGATTAAAAAATTACTTCGTTGGTTCATAGAACAATTCTAAAACAAAGACACAAATTCCTACTTACTAAATAAGCACCAACACACGTGTCCTTAAATATTTCCATTAGGTACTTACGTATAATTAACTCAGATACCTAATATTATAAACTGAAAAAATATGTGTTTCTTATACCTAATGCTTAGATTAAAATAATTACATAATAACTAACATATCCAAAAATAATCGCACCACCTACTCAAGAGATAAATAATATGTTGTTATTCTAAATGTATTTTTATCAGTTTTATTATCTCAAAAACATTTTTTATTATTACTCCGCACTGCCCCTCACTATTCGTATGCATTACGGCAATATATTTGTAAATTCGGCGCTCGCGTCAGTGCCTCGATAGCCGTGATCGTCTAGTGGTTAGGACCCTACGTTGTGGCCGTAGTAACCCAGGTTCGAATCCTGGTCACGGCAATGTGCGAACATTGTCACGGTGGGGCTTCTTTTTGCACTTTATTTGAACTTTCTGGTATAAAGTGTTATATTTTTTTAGTTTATTAATAATATAACCTGATAGTGCGTAGGTTTAATATTAATGATTGTTTCACTTGGAAGAAAAACCTATGTAAGGGATTTTCATTGAAATTTAATGTAGAGGTATATTTATGGAACTTATTAGTATGGAATAACACTATTTTATATAATACGCTATGTTTATCCCGAGAAATAACGTGATTGGGTACTACGCGAGTGAATCCGCGAGTTGTTACTAGTATTCCAAATTTTACCTATACCACTCTTACAATTCAGAATAAATAATTGCAGGTATTTTGTGCGTCAAGAATTTAGTTGGAAAAAGATGTTATGGAAAGTTTGGTGTACTTACCCCACAAGAACTACTTATAGACTAGAGGTTCTGCATAAACACCATACTTACTAATACTAATATTTTAAACAATATTACAGATACTACAATATAAGTAATAGTAAATATATATTATGGTCGATTGTCGACCACACAGCAATGTTATTTATAAGTATATCTACTAGCGGTCTATCCTGCTGATGCTATAAAAGAAAATTCGAAATCGGTCCAGTAATTTTTGAGATTATCGCGTTCAAACAATAAACGTCCTCTGCTTTATCACCTTTTAGTATAGATTCGACGATGCGGTCTACGATGGAGCGTGTTTACCTAGAAGAAACCGATTCACTCTCGATTTGAAGACACCAAAATTATACCTATCGGAAAAAACCCACTCAGACAACTCATTCCACAGCCTAGATAGATAGATAAATACTAGATAGAGCCTAGCTAGACGTCTAGACGTTATCACAAACGTTGAGTCAAACCTCTTCGTCCGTGTCTTTGGAATATCCACCATGCAACGGTGCCTCTTCTTAGAAGTACGATAGAAAAAAGGGCAAGGAAGTATTAGATCATGCAGATCAGTTGCACACTCTCCGAAGTGTATCCGAAAAAAACCCGATAAGTTAACAATTTTGCGGCGATGTTTAAGACTTTGAAGTCTTTTTCGCGCTAGAATGTCTTTGCCTATGAGCCTTTTGGCACGCCTCTCGATCGATTCCAGAGTCTCAAGCTGATACTTAGTCGATCCATCCCAAAGGTGCGAACGTTTCTTATTTCAACCCGGGGATCTACCGCCGAACGAAAAATGTCTTAGCCACTTGAAATGATAGAGACCGCAATAGCAGAGCGAAAGCCGATTTAGTTAGGCGATAGAAGGGCCGATCTGTTCAAAAGATCAGGCGTGATTATACAAGTCGTGTTTTTTTCCGTGAAAATTAGCATATGTGCTATTCTAAGCTATGACCTAACTGTGTTCCAAATTTTAACCCGATCCTTTCATACGTTCAGACGTGATTGAGCAATAAACATGCAAAAACCACTTAAACTTTCGCATATTTAAAAACTAACTAACGACCTGCCCCGGCTTCGCACGTGTGCGATGCTAATACTAAGTATAAGTACTAAGTAATAGAAATAGTTATTGTGGGTTATTCCTAAAACACTCTACACGCGAACCCTATAATCAGAGGAAATTACGTAAAACTGGGCCTATGGTGCGATGTAGGCTCCTCCCCACTACTTTTACGTCATTTCCTCTGATTTCAGGGCTCGTGTGTAGAGGGTTTAATTGATAGATTTATACTATTGCAGACTTTTTTGTAGAACTTTTGAAGAGATACAATATCACTAAGTACATTCTTTTGATTTAGCTCACAGGGTTTAGCCAGCGTTTGAAATGTAAGCGCAAAAATGTGTTTATTTATGACATTACATTAGAAACCTTTAAAATTATCCGTGTTTCTCTGCTATTTTATGCACCTAAAATACATATAAACCTTCCTTTTGAAACACTCTATCTATTAACAAAACCCGCATCAAAATATGTTTGGTGGTTTTAAAGTTCTAATCATATATTGGGACAGACAGACGCGGGAAGTGAGTTTGTTGTATACTATGTAGTGATTGTTTGGAAACAATACGATAGTGAAAATTGTCAATTTAAACCACAGTATAACAAGCAGTACGACCACTCCTGTCATACATCAGCGCAAATTAAACGTCACAGTACAAGGCAGGACAATCAATTAAATTTTATATCATCCCCCCTCGGCATTGTTTATGTTAACGACACTCATTATTAAGTAAAACGGTTTATGGTTTGTTGTGACTGTTGATATGTTTTAGCGCTTTGATTCAAATTTGCTAAATTTGAAGTTTATATTATTTTACAAATTAACGTAGTTTTATGTTTCTTCTTTTTATGTTAATATAGTTCGTTAATTAAACTTCTTTAGGCACACATATTTTTGACGTGACAACGTCTTATAAATTTCGTTTTTTTTTATTTGAAACACTTCAAGAAACTGCGTTTTGGTTAATATCCGGTCACGTTATGCGCTCACAATATGGGTATCAAGAAAGAGCTTGAGAGGAATACTTTGCACGCGTCCCAAATCCACTGGCCGCATGGTTAGCCCGCCTTCACAATTCCCTTAATATGAGACAGATATAAAAACTAGTGAATGTTGTACACGCGTCCTTCCGTTAAAAAATATTTTACCACTCAAAGTCGTTGTCACGTAAAAACTTCGCCCGTTACCGACGATGTTAGGGAGGCTAGCCCGTCACGATCTAAGATGAAAGGCTCGGTCGAGTGAACTCGGGACCGCCGAGTGTAGTCGAGTGAGAAAGAGACAGTCAGCTACATTTCGCTGCTGTGTTGCGGTGTGTACTATTTTTATTTGGATTAAATTTAAAAAATAATACTAAATGAGTTAATACTAAATGACTAACTATAAATTAGTCTGTCTTTTTTCTCAGTTATCCTACCAATATTTTATTATACTTCCTTAAATACTATATAAACACAAAATTCAGATTCTGACGATAAAAAGCACCTACATTTTTGTTTTGTTGAATTGAGTTACAAACTTCGGCTGTGCGTGTGACAAACATGGTCTCAAAGTGGAGATAAACGAAGTAGTAATGTGCAAACATCATTGTGTTCCGGTTTGAAGTACAATGTTTCCCGAAAAATTACAATGCGTTGAGGATAATCATTGTATAGGTAATATCTCTGGGTGTAGTATCAGATAATGATTTGGACTCCTCATCTTCCAATAGTTGCGTGACAATGTGCTGTTATCGGCAGGCATGTTGCTTATCAGACACTTCTCTTGCTCGTCCCACTTTATACCATCAAAAAAATCATAAATCTCGCTACAGTTATTATAGACATTAATATAATAACCGCAGCGAGATACGAAATAATCATAGCATTTCTCATTACATTAATACAACGGGTCAAGTTTCAATAGGTCCAAAAACCTAAAACGTGACCCTTAGGACCTGTTTGCATAAAGAGGTTCACTCATAAAATCTTACGACACCTTTGTACCAGCTTTTCATGCTGTCACAATAATAATTTTCAACTGAAATTAAACCTTATTGAGAAGAGAGAGAGTCTAGAAGGGTTGAAGACAAGGTGTAATGTAAATTTGTTAGGGGATAGTAAAATCATTACGCTCCCGCTTGAGGCCGGCTTCCCAAACTCCGGTTTAAATTAAACGCAGGACAATGGTCAGTGGTTCTAAACCGCGTTTAACGGCCTCTATCCTAAGTTATGTGAGGATTAGCCCTATCTTAATATCTGTAGCATTAACAAGGGTCGGATTAGACGCGATTGAGTGGACTGGGAGGTTTGGTTGAGCGACGGGTAATAGATGCAGTGACTGATTAAGGCCGTACCTTGAGTATTTCTTACCTCATCGCACACCACAAGAAAGAGCAAGAAAGAAACAGTAGGATTTGTCGCTGTTTTACGCTCAAATTTTAAAATTTCTACCAAAATGTTCGTAATAGCATTGCCTATCTGTTGGTGTAAGTACAAAATCCAAATAATGACGGTTTTTTGAGCAGATGCATGATAATTACAATTATTTCTTTTTTATGGTCTCGTTGTGAGGAGATTATTTAACCATTAAATTCATTAACAAAAAAAATGATATTTGTATTGGCTAATGAGTACCTAGATAGCTCTGAAAACAGGACAAAAACTCGTTTTGCTGGGGGACCCATCTTAAGAGTTTTGGTCGCGCTACGCTAAGTGTAACGCTATGAGAACGTGTCTACGCCAGGTATATTACTGTAGTGGTAGGGCTCTTTGCAGATTACGCCTCGGGAAGTAGGTACTACACTTTTGCCACTTATTCTGCTGCCAAGCAGTAGTGCGCAAACATTTACTGTGTCCTGGTTTAAAGGGTAATGTTTCTAGAGTAATTACTGAGCTAAGAGATAAAACACCATATATCTACACATCTACAGGTAAGGAGCGCAGCCCGGTGCTAGGCTGCTAGGTAATGATTTGGACTCTTTATGCTCCAATAGCTGCGTGTCACTGTGCGGTTATGGGCAGGCATGTTGCTTACCATCAGATGCCCTGCTCGTCATGTCACACTATACTACTAAAAAAAAGCTAAAATCAGGACCAATCAGCTTGGGAGCCAAGGTTTATCAGTTTTCAACGCATTTTGTGTTTTGCCTCGGTCTATTAGGAATATTAATGTAGGGTAGATGATGATCGGGTACAGCAATTATGCTAGATTACTAGTGCATGTGAAAACACAATTTCCCCCGTTGAATAGTCCATTTATCGACGAAAGCTATAAGCTATATTACAACATATTAACAGAAGCAGAGCATGAATCATGAATGTAACAAAAAACGGGAAAAAAATATTCCTTTTTGAGAGCTTTCTTAGCGTGTGTTCACATGACAGCATGTGTTTAAGATTTCGTCATTAAATGTAAACCTTTGCTACACAAATTTGTTTCTAAATCTGAGTTGGTACGACCAATTTCCTATAGGTGGGGTAGCAGGTAGCTGAAGAGGTTTTTTGTTTGAAAGCGATATTACCAGGAATGACTGAACCGATTTCAGTCATTCTTTCACTGTTGCATATGTACGGGATCCCGATGAGTGCTATATAATGTACCACGGGCGAAGCCGGGGCGGACATCAAGTATATCATAAACGCAAAAGTTTGTAAGAATGTATGGATATTTCTTACTGTTTCACGCAAAAACTACTGAATGGATTTGGATGAAACTTGGCACAGACACAGATAATAGATAATAACACATAGCTTATTTTTTATCCCGGGAAATTAACAGGATCGGGAACTACTCAGGTAAAACCGTGGGGTGTTACTAGTCATGAATATTAATAAAATTAATAGTAGTTACTACAGGATAATCTGTGGCTGGTGATAGCGAAGGATTACGAGCGTATCGGCAGTGACGCGGAAGGGGGAGGAAATGACGTCGCGTTTGATGTCTGCGATTGAGCGGGAATTTATGACGTAACATCTACTTGTATATATATAATATGAGACACGAAACAGGGTTACGTAGAACATTTGTAGTAGCCCGAAAGAGGTATTTTCTACTCCTTAATTGAGTAGATATTCTTCACGTCAAGTATAACGAATTCAAGCCGAATCAAATCGAATTATCATAATGTTGTCAGTCGTGATTTTTTTAAGCGACCACGTCTAGTAAATCGATGGACACCGGCTTCATGCATGAAAAAGTGTCTCGTTATGTCCCGTTACACTCATTGTCCCGTTACGCTCATAGTACACTTGCGCCGCATCTATCAATGTTTTGTTATGACGTTGTCACGTTAATCTATCGCCTATATAAGACAACCATTTTTTTTTTAAATAAAGAGTGACGAGACATGCTAGACATGTACCTGATGGTAAGCAACATGCCTGCCCACATAACAGCACAGTGACACACATCTATTGGAACATGAATCGTCCAAGTCATTACCTAGCACTGCACTGCGCTCTTCAGAGATCTAAGACGTTATATCTCTAAGCACTGTAATTTCCCTGGAAACATTGCCCTTCAAACCGAAACACAGTAATGTTTGCACATTACTGCGTGGCAGTAGAATAAATGCCAAAGGTGTGGTACTTCCCCAGACGGCCTCCTACTACCAATAGGACTAGACCGCCGTCGACGACGTCTTTTGCCTAAGCCGCCTCCTCCCAGCCTAGAGACTTCAAAAATGTTTGGTATGCGGCGGTTAGTTGCGTAGATGATTTGATCAGGCGTTTCCGTACGATTTATTGCTAATTTATTTTTTAAGGCGTTACAGACGGGAGAATTTTAAATTTATCGGTATTACAGTAGAACTTCGCTAACTCAAACCTCGGTAACTTAAAAACCTCTATAACTCCAAAAAAGAATATGTTCCCTTCCCATCAGAGCACAAAACCCAAACCCTTGATAACTTAAAACCTCTATGACTTAAAATATTTTTTGTTTCCCTTGGACTTTAACTTATCGAGGTTCTACTGTATTAGTAATTAGCAGTGCGCCCCGGCTTCACCCGTGTTACATAATAAATAACATAAGTATGTATAAGCCTTCAGGGATCACATACACATCCAACGGTGGAAAAAATTCTGAAATCGGTCCAGTATCCTGAGATTAGCGCGTTCAAACAAAAAACCTCTTCAGCTTTATATTAGTAGGTATATTTCACTGTAAAATTTCATAACCCGTTAGATTACAAGCTAATATCGTTAAATTTTAAACTAACCGAACCCGTGCTCCGAACAAAAGCTTAAACTTTGAAATTATAGTTTATCTATTTATACTTAGGGTTGCCATCCGTCCGGGTTTTCCCGGATATGTCCTAGTTTAGAGAGCGTCCGGGTAGCGTCCGGACTGGACTTCATTTATAGTCCGGGGTTTAAAGTTTAGGTTTGACCACCTAACTCACGCACCAAGCCATCACGCAGCGAAATGATGACCAAAATAACTAAATTTAATTATTAAAAACCTGAAAAAACATAAAAAGTTGATTTAAAACATTTTCAACAATTTTAATTACCCACCTACACTGATTATTATGTTTTAAAATCTGTTGACATGTCCGGATTCTGGGCTGTAAAATCCGGGGTTTTCATGAGTCTTATCCTGGTTTCGAAACTTTAGAGATGGCAACCCTATTCGTAGTAAAATAAAAGAGCGGCATGTCGACTCATTTTTGATTTATAGTGCCATCAAAAAGCTACTCAATAAGTAACTGAAACGTAGGTGAAAAAATTACTTTACGCGGTTAGTACTTGGATGGGTGACCGCCTGGGAACACCGCGTGATGTTGGCTTTTTGCATTGTTTGATATATCGTGTAAAATCTGATGAAATAAAATAAACATTGACCATGAATCACTAGGAAATAGACAGAATAGTTTTCGTAACTTATTGTTTTGATGGCTCCCAAACCTACGAAATATCGAAAACCATTGCTCTTTACACAGCACAGCGGGATGGTTATGAGCCAAAGTTGGAAAGCCAGAAGCCGTCACAAACCAACATAACTTTTCATTTCAAAATTACATCAAATATACCTTAACTCTTGTAAATAGTGGTGAAATTGCAGAAACAGCAGAAATAAGTCAAGGAATAGATAAGTTTGCCGAGCAATAATGCTAGCAATTTATAACGTATTGTGTTTTGATTGGTCGTCAGCCAGCTAGGTAGTTAGACGGATGATCCTTGTATGAGAATAGGAAATGGTTATGTCTGAAGGTTTTGCAAGTTTGAATGGCTTCCAGCATTAGTTTGGTCGGTTTGGTTCGGTTTATTGTCTTCTTGCTAGTCAACCGTAAAACATGTTGCGAAAATAGGTTTTGAGATAGCTTTATGGCATTTGAACGCTTCAAATATTTTGAAATAAAAGATATTTGCGTTGAAAGTAATGATGCTGAATCTTCGTTGAAAGCTTTTATTTTATGAAGTATGATTAAACGTGATTTAATCTTCCAAAATAAAAAGCCCTTTTTCTACATAATGTAAATAATGCCTACCTTTATTAGATTTTATTATAGAACTAGCGACCCGCCCAGGCTTCGCACGGGTGCAATGCTGATACTGAAAATACAAATTAAAATGGTCATTGTGGGCTATTCTTAAGAGATAATATTATATACCATAATGGACTTTTTTGTATACCTTTTTGAGGGGTACATTACTGCAGTAGATTATTTTGATTCATCTCAGGATTCAGCCAGTGCTTACAATGTATCTAAGCGCAAAAATGTGTCTATTTAGGACATCACGTAAGAAACCTTTAAAACTATCAGTATTTCTTGACTATGGTATGCACATATTGTAAACCTTCCTCTTGAATCACGCTATCTGTATAAAACAACTGCATCAAAATCTGTGTGGTAGTTTTAAAGATCTAAGCATACCTAAGGACGGACAGACGCGGAAAATGACTTTTTTTATACTGTGTAGTGATTACTTATGTAGAGGTATATTTTAATCATATTGTAATTATAATATTTGATAAACGGTTTACTTCATTAATGCGTTGCTGTTTCTTTCAGTTTCGTTCCAAATTACAGTATTTTGCAAATGTCAAAACAGACATAGGTATTTATTTAAACTACGTGTACTTATTTTAATATGAAAATTAATATTTAATTTTATAATATATATTATTAGTTATTACATAAATGTTAACACTTTACAGAACTTACTCAGGATCAAAACTATCATTTAATTACCTCGACTTTTCGGCAGCGTTACAACCGCCGCGCCGTGGTCACGAGAAGACATCTTCCAGTCTAATAGACAGGAAGAAGTCTAGTGTAACTCTGCCGAAACGCAGAGGTAATTAAATGATAGTTTTATCATGATTAAGTCCTATACAGTATTTATATTATTTGATCAAATTGCGAAATAAAAAAATGGTTTTTATCAATTCGCGGTTAACTCAAGTATTCGTCCCAGTCTGACTTGTTTGCTTGTCCGACAATGCACTTTCCTTCAAAAAGCGGCTGGCGAACGCGATGGAAACTAAAGTCACATTGGACTGACCATATCACACCCGAGCTTAGATAAAGGATATGTAAACTCTTCGCACTCGAGCAATCCGTAAAAGTGCTACTTATTTACATTACAATGAGAACTAATACAAAAAATTAAGCCAAAGATTTTAATACATTTTTTATAGTGTGGAATAGTTGATTTTTATAAAAACAAGGATTAAGCTGTCTATGTCTGTCTGTCAGAAGCAAGTGTCAATGTCTCACCCCGCATCCCTCACCTTACGTCTGGATTTATAAAATATAATAAAGAACAACTCAAATATATAAATAATATTGCAATTGCCTCATCAAAAATACATTCACAAATGACAATAGCCAAAGCTTTACTGAAATCAATTCAACATAAGTGGCACTTCAACTTCCACTCAAGCCATATTCCGGTAAAACGGACGAATTTCATCCCATTTTTTTGATTGCATCCCTCTAATTCTGTCTGTCCATGACAACTGTACAGAAAACACCCCTAAGGGCAAACCGTACGAAGTATCATTTTAGATCAAACACGTGATAATGCCTGTAAGAGCGCCCCTATTATTTGATACAATAAAAGTGAAGTGCCGACATATTCCGCATTCTACGATTCCACTCTCAAAAAAATTTAACATAAACGACGCTGACGCCACATATAACATCAAACCTAGTGACGATAACAATAAGGATGACATTGCCATGAAAATTGAAGACAACAGTGATATATTTTAGGGTGCAGATAGAAAAGACCAGTGAGTACGCAGATACGTACTAATGGTGATTGAGAAAAATATAGAGGCGACATATCGAACAATAACTCGTGGTTATACCTTCATGAATATTGAAGATCGGGGTGATAGACGTTTGATTGTCGAGGTGTTAATGCGAACCGTAAATAAGAATGTCTGTTTTATTTCTGAATTAGAATTGGTAACGGAAGATATTTTTTGATTTGTGTAATTGGATTATTTTGTGGGAGATAAACTACAGCTATTTCAAAAAAACGAGTAATGTACATAAACTCATTTGTATTTCGAATAAAAGTTATAGTCTTTGATAATATTAAACATTGCCAAGCTTTGATATAATATCACTTTATTCTGCTGACATACTCGTAATAATTTTCTGAAACAAAATTCTCGTTATTAATTACCGCATCATTAACGCTTTGCTGATTCCGACGCGACATCCACATAATCTAAACTTTTGTGATAATTGTTCAGAATTTCAAATGAAGTCTTATATTCAATCACATTATGGTTTAAATTAGCTTGACTATTTGTACTCTTCAATACTCTATCTAGATTAGATTTATCTATGATATTTTCTACTCTATGAGTATGATCAATAAAGATTAAATTACCTTGTTGTAAAATTGTTGAAAAGGAATTTATTCACCCTTTCTTTGGCTAGTTGACTGAATATAAATAGGCAGGGTAATCCTTGGCGATTAATGTTTTGTATCGTATAATATGTGTTGATGTATTGTGATTAAATGAATTTGGCGTTGGTTTAGAATTTGTGTTTCTTTACAATCCAAATAAATATTCCTTTAAATTCGAATAGCTGTTGGTGCGGCAAAATATTCCTAATTTGCTTTCAGACAAGAAATTTCATCTAACATTAACTAGGCGGTAACTCTCGCTCCAGTTGTATTGGCACAAATGTTGTCCATCGCTATTCGCTGCCAGCGTAATGGGCACCTTTGGGCTAGGTACCATTAGTGGTGGGGTATGTGGTTGTGTAGCTGATTATTGTTGCTGTTAGTTTTAGTTGTATAATTTGCTTTGTTAAATTGAATAAATTTAACATCATAATTAAATATGCGCACATCAATAAGAAAAACCTCACTTAACGATCCGACCCATCGCATCGGTAGCTTAGGTCCTATTCCGCTACCACAGTCAATCTAATACATATAACAATTGTATGTTTTTAACGTGTTAAATGTCGCGGAGATTTCCAACTGTTCCTTTTTCATTATTCATATTATTTTGTATAGCAATGCTCATCAATTCCTCAACTAAACATATTTGATCTGCAACCATGAATTGAAACTTGAACAGATTTTTTAAAGCACCAAATTTATTGATCTAATTAGAAACATTATCTGTACCACTCGTCTTGTCAACATTGCTTCAACACGATCGACTAATTTCATCGTCCCCAAATTGCTATCCATTATCAAGTAAGATATCATGTTATATTGAATCTGTGTTCATATGGTGCCATATGGGTGGACTGACAGAAATGTGAACATATCTAATTAGATACGTGCGTTGAATGTAGCTTTTTTTTTAAGTCGATAATGTGAATCAAAGCATGAACAATACCTACGAAATGTAAAAATTAGTATTAGGATAGTTTAAAAAAATCTCAATTTAAACTCATTTAAAAAAAAAAATTAAAAATTTTGATTAACCCCCGACTACCTCGGATTTGTTTTCTGTACAACATTCTACTAATCAAGCCCTTTCGTTTGATACCCATATTGAGGTAGTAGTGAAAAAAAATATAATTCGCCATTTTG
This sequence comes from Ectropis grisescens, assembly GCA_017562165.1. NCBI lineage: Eukaryota > Metazoa > Arthropoda > Insecta > Lepidoptera > Geometridae > Ectropis > Ectropis grisescens. The sequence continues at coordinate 23,361,117 of CM029773.1, forward strand.
TGGTGGCGGCTATCTTGGATTTCATTTTTTATAATGTATAATATTTTACTAATGAAGCCCTTTCATTTGATACCCATATTGAGGTAGGTTGTAAAGAATTATTTGGCTGCCATTTTGTGGAGGCGGCCATCTTGAATCAAGATTAACCAAACATAGCTAAGAACATCCGCACAGGTATTAACTTTCTAATAAAAAAACCGCGTTGAAATCGGCCCATCCGTTTGAGTTCTACTGTGCCTCAGGCAGACACACACACAGACAGACAGATAGACAGACAGACATTGACGTCAAACTTATAAGACCCCTTTTTGGTCGGGGGTTAAAAAAACAAAAAAGCACGAGAAGACTGGTGCCCATGGCGCCGCTGTAACGCTGCCGAAGCGTCGAGGAAATTAAATACATAAGTAATAACTAGCCCGTTTCTTCACAATTTTTAACTTCACCGATAGCTGCTAGCTAGCTAAAGTGATCATGAACTCATACATCATTATATAAAACAAAAAACTCAACACAGAACCTAATCTACTATTTTATTGTGTACAAAGTTTCAATATTCATCTGTCCCCTTTCCAAGGGTGAATATATTACATTCTCCAATTCCAAAATTGTCAGCTCTAATATCGAATATCGTACAATCGAATTTGTCGGCAAATAGTATTACCATCCGATTATTCCCTATTAGTTATATGGTAAACATTTTGATCGTGGTTATTCAATTAGTTGCTGATTTGTTTTGGTTGGGCGAATTCGGTCGTGTTACCGATTTTGAGTTCGGTTTTAAATTTCCTGTAAAGGTAATTACGATTAATTAGTGAGAGGAAGGAAATTTCTAGCAAGATTATCATAATATTTTTGATTGAGAATAAGAGATGTTCAATTGAAGTAATGTTATCAAATAAGAGTAATAGATAGGTATTCATTTGAAATAAACAAAAAAAATAGTATCAATACCTATTGCATCAATGTTTCCCTAACTATTAAACAATGAAATCAAGTGAAGTCGTGGGCCGTGAGTACGATTCCCAACCAGTGCATACAATAGTTGTACTGTTTTATGTATAAAAAGAATGTAAATAAAATATTAAGTATTACAACAGCTATATGGCACCCGTAGTAGTACAAGGCATAAGCTTAGTTTGGGGTTAGATGGTGTTGTGTGTGAAATGTACAACAAACTTGTATGACCAATGTTAACAAACACACTATTTTTTATTGGTGGATATTTCAAATACAACACCATCTGACCCCAAACTAAGCAAAGCTTGTAATATGGCGGCCGGATAGCTGATATAATACTTATATAGTTGTAAATACATACTTATTATACAGTACTTTGTGTCTTCAAATCGAGAGTGAATCGGTTTCTTCTAGGTAAACACGCTTCATCGTAGACCTCATCATCGTTTAACATCAGGCGAGATGGCGGTCAAGTGTAAACCTATAAAAGTTTAAAAAAAAAGTACCTGGGTGACCGATCTTTGCTCGGTTACTTAGATTATTATACTGATTTAAAAAAAAAAGAACTTGAAAAATGAACGCGGCCGGTTGAATTCGAACCCGGACCTACATTATTTCAACCACCCATCTTCCCGACTGAGCTAATATACTATCGCGCGCCGTTGCGAATTTTACCATCGCATTCTAATCTTTATGTAACAGTTTTTCGTTGTCTAAAAACGCGCATAAAACGGCGTTTTTTAAAAATAAAACCTGGCTAGATCGATTTATCGTCCCCGAAACCCCTTGTATACATAATTTCATGAAAATCGTTCGAGCTGTTTCCGAGATTCAGATTATATTTATTATATAGAATCTGAATCTCGGATCTGTCAGAGAGATCCGTATATATTATATACTTACAAGAATTGCTCGTTTAAAGGTATAAGATAAGATAGAAACACCCAGACACAGATTTAATACCTAGTTTTGCAGAGCATAAATCGGGTTACCAGTGTAGCACACTAAGCTTATATAAAGTGCTGATTGCAGATCTCCTCAATGTTAATGTAATAACATTGAGCTCGATGAGTGTTAAGTTTCGTTTATCAGGGATCACTTCTCACATGTTGCAAAATGTTCTTTATCATTTTATATGACGTATTATTCTACTTAAATACCCCTCTAAAATAAGCATTGTTTAACTAACAATGTTAATTAATTTGATGTCACCCTGTTATCAATTAAAACAGCTAAGTCCACATAATTGCTGTTAAACAACGCATCAATCTTATAGTTCATTACTTTGACGTGAATATTTAGCTTTATGAAAAAAATACGATAACAGACACGCAATATTGACACAACAAACTGTATATATCACTAGAATTTAATCCGTCTATGGATAACTCCACAATTCAGATGTTCTCAGAGTGACTAGTTGGGTATCTAGTGTAACATTATAGTTTACTTTTTTTTTATAATGTAGAGTGACGGGACCAGCAGGTCATGTGCCTGATGGTAAGCAACATGCCTGCCACATAACAGCACAGTGACACGCAGTTTTGAGAAATATTATTGGAACATGATGAGTCTAAAATATTACCTAGCGCTGCACTCGTTACCCAGAGTGATCTAAGATATTTTATTATACTAGATGTCCGCCCCAGCGTTGCCCGTGGTACATTAGTACTCATCAGGATCCCGTACATATACAACGATGAAAGTATGACTGAAATCGGTTCAGTCATTCCTGAGAATATCGCTTTCAAACAAAACACCTCTTCAGCTACCTGCTACGCCACCTGTCGGAAATTGGTTGTACCTCAGATTTAGAAAAAAAATATTTGATTAACAAAGGTTTTATATTCAAGAGGTATATAATCTGTGATATTCAATGACGCAATCTTAGACACATGCTGTCATGTGTCATGTCAAAGCACGAAACGTACGAAAACTCTCAAAAAGGAATATTTTTTCCCGATTTTGTTACATTCTTTATCCATGCTCCGCTTCTATTAATAGTAGCGTTATTTTCTATTGCCTATAGCCTTCCTCGATAAATGGACTATCCAATAGAAAAAATAATCTTTCAATCCGGACCAGTACTTCCCGAGATCCTAGCGTTCAAGCAAACAAACAAACTCTTCAGCTTTATAATATTATAGTAAAGATGTAAGCCCTGTAAATTCTCAACTCGGTAATATTTGCATTTTACTGCTTGACAGTAGAATAACTGGCAAAGGTATGGTTCTTCCCCAAGCGGGCTCTGCTAAGAGTCCTACCACTACTTACTTTTGTTTATGCCGATGGCTACAATCGTGATGTCTTGGAGTCGAGAGTGAAATGGTTTCTTCCACAGATTTCTAAACAGATGAAACCTTCGTGAACGACACTGTGAGGCCAGTCATTAGTTATGTATGCGTGACAGCTCTCACCGACGTTGTCAAATTACTCACGTTGGTGTGCGTGTAATGTTCCCAGTCTTAAGAAAAATTCCCACTATTGTTGTCTTAGCTTCGAAAATCTTCGCGTATAATAAACACATAAAATATATTATAATGTTATAATAATTTATTATTACACCGATTATATATCATGCAAGGATTTCTTGTTATGATAGAAATAGTAATTTCCATCCTATGAAGTTAAGAATTTTGATTTTGCATGCAACTAAAAATTCGAATATTCGTACAGAAAATTTGGAATAAAAAGACAACGCCGAATAATAGTAAAAGTCATGTTTGTGTTTATTTTGAGTATTCTATCGGAGCTTTGAATAACTTTGAATATTATGCTTGACAAAAGGTGGCAACTACTCATTTAATATCGGTGAACACAGGCAGTGCAGAGAATTTTTGTCAACTGATTTGATGTTGGGGGGCCAGATCATTAAATTTGTTTAGTATCAAATCTTTGTCTGGACGCGTGTCGCAAACAAAAAGTTAACCTAGGCAGCAAGGCCAGTATATGTGGTTCCAACAGCGATTGGCCTGATCCCAACATCTTTTTTGGGTAAGTATGTACGCACAAATTAGCACCGTATAAAACTTCGACAATGTCACTACTGACTCGACCAGACAACATGAGGTTAATTAAAACGATTAGATCTCTCAAAAGAACTCGCCTAATTTTTTAAGCTCCACTATACCTACTTACAAGTATAAAAACTTGCTTTATAACTATGGTTTTCATCAACACTATTAGTATTTTTATAAACGCTAGTAATGACGTGGATTTGTGCTAGGCATTGATTCACATTAAATTAAAAAAATACGATTATAAAATTGGGTTTAAAATAGAATAATACAATCTACAATATATATTTTATATAATCTATATTTTACCTTAACTTTAGGGAAAATAATTTCAATTTAGTATAGCAACACTAATCAATTTTCGTTGAGGTGTTGTGTTTCTATTCATTAAATGAAATGAAATTGCCTAAATTATATAAATAGCAGTAAAATATTCAAACTTTCCTATGAAATGATATTCCTCTTTCCTTTTCTTATTTTTGGGAACAATGTTTGCAATGTTTGAAGACACAATACGGCATAATCTTAAACAAAACTTAAAATCACACGGGACTCCCGTACGAGACGGAAGTCCGATTCGTACTGATTGGAGTTTGTATTTGCTTTGGCGTTTGATATTTGCTTTCTGGACCTAAGGATCTGTGTTCTGCACGTTCCATCTGCCTTTTGTTTTAGAAATCTGTGGTTTCTTCTTAGTAAGCACCCTCCATGGAGGATGGAGGTGTATTGCAAATCTGCCGTTGTTGAAACCCAATGATTATATTTTAATCTATTGCCCTTGGGTTTCCCTTGTCGATAAACACACCAACCTTTTCCTTTTTAACCGACTTCAAAAAAGGAGGTTTCTCAATTCGACCGTATCCATGTTTTTTTTTCTTATGGGGCTTTCAGATGCAAAAATCGAAGACATTTAATGTTATGTATTGATTTACATACAGTAAAGGTATTTTATTCCACGATACAAGTAGCCCTAAGGTGGGATTTAATGCAGACCGCCAGAATATTGCCCACCTCTTTTTGTTTCTGCAGTGCTTGCGAGGGGGGTCTCGGTAGTTGAAATGACTGGTACTTAGAACGGGTATCTTGGATTGGTACTTAGTAAATAGTAATGAATCCTACAATTTAAATGTAAGAGACTTGTCAGTCGACCTTTAAAAACTCAATATTTGTCCAAATCAACATTTCTCGTAATTAAGATGTGCTCAATGGAATTCATCCTTGTCCGTCAAACGGAAAAAGCACCATAAAAGATAGTTAAAGCGACCGGTAGCAAACCGGTCTTATAAGCCAATATTACTGTGTCTTTGATAATTATAATTACGATATCGTCTGATTTGTTACTTGTTTATTACCACGGATATTCGGGTTATTACGATGCAAAAGATGTATCTATGTTGGCTGATTGCGTGGTAGCAATACATCGCTACACCTACCTACGCGAGTAAAATTATCTCAGCATGTATCCCGTAATGACTACGATAATGCTATGATTAGTCGTAAATTAGCTCAATTAACTGTTGATTACCTTCTGATTAATCAGGTGATTAGTGGAAGATAATTCCGATGTAGATTATAATTGTCTCAATTTACTGACGAGTGCTGTGGTTGACATTGTGACACATAAAATATAGTAAATAAGTGTATAGTCTGAGAGCTGATAGACAATTTTAGGTAGGTATTTGAAACCAGCTGAAAACTTTTCACATGTCTCTCCTACTATCTTCCGTCTACACAGATAGGACTCGGACCCGCTACTCATCAGCCAGGTCTGCTCCTCAGTGTTGGGGAATAATAGGAAATTTGCTACCAGGTCTCAAAATAGTAACCTAGAAACTACAATTTGTTGATGAACTGTAGTCGACGCTTTGATAAAGAAATATCAAAACCTAGCGGTTTTTTTTTATTTTTTAAATTAGCCACTCCACAGACTCCGGGGTCCGTGATCTTTGTCATTACAATTATATTATTATTATTTTTACACATATTTTGGATAAGGAGAAGAAGTGGAAAATAGGAGGGAGTTTGGTACATTTATCTAATTCTAGTGCTCGTCTGTAGAGCCGATCACTACCGGTTGGGATTCCGCTAGTAATCGACTCGACATCGAGTGTTTGCCTAATTGCCTTTTGCCATTTGCCTAAGCTGCCCAGAGCCTCCACAACGGCCGCATTTCTGTCCTTGATGGCCATCTGTAGGTTGAAATCTCGGATGGTCTTCGGTGATGCAGCCCACGCTCGCCGCACGAACCGACCGATGGCGTCGTCGGTGTCGTCAGCGTAGTATGTGCAGGTCCCCGTGTGCCGTGAGATTGCAACAACCGCATGGGGTCAATCCTAGCGGTTGGAATAAGAAGTAGATATAGGGGCAAGGTAAAAATTCGATTTATAATAATTCATTATTAGCAAACGTTAGTTTCAAATTAATAACAACAGAAAAATCCTGGTTTATGTTGTATCCTTTGTTTCTCTTTGTTGTTATTTACATTACATAACCTCACATTACATTACAGTAACTTAGCTATGGATACCTTCGGGGAGTATGCGACTGGTCAGCATAATCTAATACCATCTTGCTATTTTTCCTATCGGACTGTTCGAGGTCGAAAAAGCGACACCGTGTTGTGGATAACGTTGACTCGAACAAAAAGGTTTGACTCTACTTTTGTGACAAGAACGTCTAGGATGTGGAACGCGTTGTCTGACTAGGTTTTCCAAATGGTTACAATTTTGGTGTTTTCAAGTTGAGAGTGAATCGGTTTCTTCTAGGTAAGCACTCTTCGCTTAGGGTCAGTTCACACCGAGACGCGACGCGGCGCGACGCTGCGCGCACATTTTTCATAGAGCGACTCAGAATATACTTTATTCACTACGCGAAAAGATACACATTACATTGTGAGAATTCAGATTACGTTGCACCACGCAGCACTGCGCCTCGAGATGCCTCGCGGCGTAGCGCGACGTATCGTGACGCATCGGTGCATCGCCGGTACGCGCGGCGTGCAAGAACGGTGCTGCGTCTCACGGTGCCGCGCGACGCCGCGAGGCGCAGCCTGAGGCCGCTGTGGCGACTTCTCTCTACTATTTCCGTTCAGACTTCGTTTAGAATTGATGCAGTTCGGTCGAGTGCTCGATTGAAAATATAATGAGACTGGGATCTTGTTATAATCGGACTTCTAGCAGAAGAGGAAGAGGAAGAAGTTTACAAAAATAAAATTAAAAAAGAAGACATCACAAGGGCGTGGGCGGGGCCGCGCGGCGCCCGCGGCTAGTAGATTCCATCCGCTGCGCCTCGCGGCATCTCGCTGCGCAGCGAGGCGTCGTCCTGCTACGATTTTAAGATGCGCCTCGCGACGTTGCGATGCGTCTCGCGACGACGCGCGGCGTAGCGCGAAATCATTGGCCTCTTTGAGTATCGTCGCGTCGCGTCGCGTCTCGGTGTGAATTGACCCTTAGAAACTTAGAATCAGGCAAGTTGTCGCCATCTTACCTGGTCCTTGCCTGCACGAAGTGTAAACCTATTAAAAAAAATCTTTGAAACCAAAAAAGCTGCTTCGATCCAACGGCCACGACACTGTCCCTTCTTTATATAGAGGTCAGAGCTCAAAAAATGTGATCCACCTAATTAATAAAAAAATATGCACTACTTAACATCAGCCGCTAAGTGGACACCTAATATCAGCGGGAAAATACATGCGGGCGTATTGTGTCCCTTCTTACGTCTAATCTATCAACTTCAGCTAATTCTGGCGGATGCTTATTTGCATGTTAAATTTTATCGGGTACTGTGTTAAACGGGCGTTTTAAATGACGTTGATTGGAAAGTTCATGTCTAAAAAGAAAACTATTTGCTCTCCGTTCTGAGTTTTTTAACTTAAATGTGTGTTGTGTTAGTTATGTTAAATTATGAGTTTTCAAACCACGGTTAAAAATAAACTAAATAAAATTAGTTTTGAATAAATTTGTATAATATGAAATTTAAATTAACAGAGCGAGCATGAACAATACGTCTTTCTATAGCAGCAGTTTGCGTAGCTATTTGAACATGAAGAGTCCAAATATAATAAAACTAACCAAGTACACTGCGCATGTCATTTAAGGATTTTATTTAGGTAATTAATCTCTTTGTCCTATAACTAAATAAAACTATAAATTAAAACCGAAAAAAGTAATAGTCCTAAAAAAATATCAACAAACATTTCCCTTAAAACCAGAACACAGTATTTTTTAAACATTACTTATTTTATTGTTGATACTGGGTTTTGCAAATTCCGCAAGTACCTACCAAAAGAGTTACAGTTAGCTCATAATTTGAAATAATTTACGATATGATCAAACAAGCCCTAAATCAAAAAAATTTGCGGCTCATACATTTCGTCAACTCCTAAGTTTTTTTTACATTATGGTATCTTAGGTGTTTCAATTGAATGTTAGGTTTATTTATTGTAATTTATTATAATATTTAACAGATATATAATATTGTATTTTAACTAGCAAATATATTTATATCTCAATTACACAATTAAAATTAATTTAACAAACTAATTATTGCATACATGTGATATGTTAGAGCACAAACTCCTACGCTCTCTTGCTAATGCATTTTTTTCAGGCACTTTCATAGACATTATCTAGAGTTAGTAGATCAGGTAACCAACCACCTGATTGTAAGCAATACACTTATAGTACACATTAAAGCACAGCGGTACACCATAATAATATTATCATCTTTTAATTTCCTTCAGTCGGTCTAGTCGGGAGAACTTGCCGATTCGCAGCCGTCGGGGTCAGATCCCACGCGCACCACGGTCTTTTCGAAGATATGCGCGTAATGCCGCTGACTCAAATTGGTGAAGGAAAATATCGTGCGAAAACCGACATAAATGACCTAGATGTTAACTTACTACGATACTTGACTTACGATGTTTCGAAAAAGCACTACTTCATACTTCTCATCCCAAAAACATGTAGTGACAAATACTCTGAGGCTCTGAGCAGGATTAAATTCAAGATCCCACGTACCTAAATGTAAAAACAAACAGTGGTCATGTGCCCAACCTATTGACTAAAAAAATTAACAGTCATTAACAGGCAGATAAAATTATTAATATTTAAGTTTAAATTATTAATATTAAGATAAAAATTGGCAGTCTTAGGAACTACCGATAAAGGTGAAAACTTACCTATAACTTAGAATTTGATAGCTTACTTTGGAAACTACGGGGATGAAACCGGAGGGCGTGGCCACTTCTAGATGCTGACGCATTTCTTTATGGCCAATGGTCGTAGTTCCGAGTTTACCCGAAGATTTCTTTCATTTACTTTTTTTTTTATATGACGCTTGAACTCAATTTACGGCTCACGAAAAATCCGTCTGTGGTGAGCCAAAACAAGTGTTCGCTTCAAAAATCAAAGTCTTCTAAACCACTACGCTATTACTTCACTTCACTATCACTTATACCACTGTATTCCTCTCAATCTCAAACAAATCTGCAGTGAATCTTACAAAATCCCCTAATTGCTTATTAATCACACTTCTGACAAAAGCAGAATCACGCCCATCGGTCACGACGAGCTTGGCAGCTACGAAATTAAATATTCATAGAATGCATGGTGAATACACCCATACGAAACTATATTTATAAAGAGTACATAGTCTTACATGCTTACAAATTTTAGGAACTTTTAGCTGCGGATACTTCAGTAAAAGAACGTTTTTTTACAATATAGAGGACAGCAGGTCTACTACGAAGTCCGATAAACGATATATCGGCCGAAGTATGGACGTTTTATACCACGAAACACAATCGGTCGGTTGATGACACAAAAACTGACAAATCAGCTTCGGTCGAAATGAACGAAACGCCCGATCAGATCAACCGACCAATATATCGTTTATCGGACTTCGTAGTAAACCTGCTGGATAAGCAATTGAACCCCCTGATAGTAAGCAACCCGTCTACTCATAACGACATAATACTCATCTATTCGAAGATGAGGGCTACTCTGCTGAAGACTAGATACTACCTAATACATTGCAGTCATCCTCCAGATAAACCTATTATCTTAGGAAGATCTCGGCCTTCAAACCGAAACACAGCAATTTTTGCGAATGCAATACTTCCTCAGGCTGAGTCTCCCAAATTCCTATTAGTGCTAAAACTACCAAAAATAAAACAAAATGAGTTTTTAAAAGTTCAATAACTGCGTAGTTTTGTAAATGCCGAAATGCACGCTAGGGTTATTTTTCGGCCGCATTCGCCACGCTTTCGGTATTAATATCTTGATCCGTCATCCGGTGACAGATTGAGAATCGACGCCCAGTCACGAAAGGGTTAAAATGAGGTTCTCAAACTATTCATTAATCTATACTTCTATACTAATATTATAAAGAGGAAAGATTTGTATTTTTGTATTTTATTTTTGTATGGCACGAATAAACTCAAAAACTACTGGACCGATTTCAAAAATTCTTTTGCCAATAGAAAGCTACATTATCACTGAGTAACATAGGCTATGTTTATCACGAAAAAAATTGAGATATCTACGTAAATTTTTACTAAAACCAACGCAAGGTATAAAAAAAACAGTCATAAAATGGCTTTCATCGCATACGCTGCGGAAAGTACTAATGATAGACCAAAACAATGTTCTGCAATATTATAGAGCGTATTAAAATCTACAAAAAACCTCGCGAGACCATATGTCTAACTTCAGTAATTACCTCGCAACAACTACTTTTTACATTTTAAAAGTAAGTAAAATGCCTATCAAATTCAGACCATGTTATCAACACATTTGTATTAATTCTTATCCAAATAAATTATTTCTTATTCAAGACTCTTTTAATACCTATTGATTACTTTTTGAATTATTGAAGTCGGACATTCCATTCAAAATATTTAACGAAATTAAAAATATCAATCCTATCAAAATGCGGCGCCGCGCGGCGCAACAGCGATAGAGGGACACCGAGGCACGGGGAGAGGTGTTCGCAGCTATGAAATAGGTAAGTACGAGTAGCCGCGCGCGTCTACTAATTCGCGTGGTCGCCTCGCTACGCAGGTAGTGGACGCAAATGATATTAAATATTAAACATTTTTTCGTAACACTTTTTTATGTTCCTATCAAAATGTTCTTTTCAGAACTACTTTTGTATAAGTTTATTCTACCTTTACTGTTATTGTTCAAGTTTTCTCGCACTTTCTACACAGTATTACACTAAATTTATTCCATTTCGGTTTCCTCACGATGTTTTCTTTTACCGTTTTAGATTGGAGGCATTACGGACATGCCTTCGAAAAAATAGTGATGCGCGTGTAATTTGAGCTGGGGATAGGATACGATATAGGTCATCCCCAAAGGTCCCTTTATTCTACCTACTAAAGTAGAATAAAACGGAGCATTAAGGACTACGATGATGAGACGATCAGAAATCTAGCTGTGTCAATAGATTCAATAAGCAGCCCACTAAATATTCCTACTACTGGGACTCAGGGGCCCTCTCGCAAGGAGAGAGTCAAGTCCATAATCCACCACGCTGGCCCAGTGCGGGTTGGTGGATGACACATGACCTCAAAAGATTCTAAGTACATGGCGATTTCTTCACGATGTTTTTCTTCACCGTTTTAAGTTAGCGGTATTACGCATATTACTCCGAAAAGACAGTGGTGCCTGGTGCATGTGGGATTTAAAACCGGGGCACCAGATCGGCCGCCGCCGTTCTCCCGACTAGACCAGCCGTAACTATTTAGTACGTATTTAGAACTAATAGACTTTAGTACCTACATAAAACATTGCACAACCATAAACTACGTCGTAGGTGGCATTAGCAGATTTTTAACACTAAATTACAACAATTAAATATTTACTGATTTAATTTTTGATTTGATGCGTAAAAGTAAAAGGGGAATAACAACGACGCCAGACACGCCTAAAGTTTTAGGACTAATGATAATATACCATAACAACTAATGATAATATAGCATAACAGTTTTCGCATAATTTTTGCTACCGTATATAGCATAAACATAACTTAGCATAATGTTTAAAGGCACATATTGAGAGAAGCATAACAATACCTAAACATAACAATTGGTCCTATTATGGTCTATCACTGAGGTACGACTCCGGGTGAGCTCCTGGAGCCAGAAGCTCTATGTCCTTGAGTGTAACCTCTCGCTACGGCGACGACCTCGCTTGGCTCGCTCCTCTCAGGACCTCCCTTGAGCTTCTGGCTCCCGCATTATTTTTATAAAGTAAAATAAGCAAAAAAGCATGCGTTTTAAATGATAAACAGATGATTGGGATTGTTTGTTTTGTCTTATGTCCTAAGCATGGCAATTCTGCCAAGAGTGTGTTAAAATTTGTAAGTCTAATAATTTTGTTTTATACTTATTTTCCATAACACCCGTGCGAAGCCGGGGCGGGCTGCTAGTATTCCATATAAACGTAAATTTAGCTGTAACTCATTCAAAAGTTTAGCTGCAGGTGCTTTAATTTTTAGATCACATTTGTTCATAGTTAACATTTCTTCTAAAGGTAGCTAAATATAAACAAATAGATGTCAATTTTTTTTGCTACAAACATATAGGTTATTATTAAGTAATTTACAAACACTTAACAACTTATACAAAGTACACTTTTAAAAAAATATGTATAAGTCCGTATAGTATAGTCGAATAGTCCCGTGAAGAAAATACTATGAGAAATTTCTACGCTTTCTACAGTACGTAAGTTTAGTTAATTTAGTGCAACAATTAAATTATAATTTGAAAACTGTGTTTTTAGAACGTTTTTTTTTTCATGTCCACGCATAAGGATTGTAGATTTAGACTATTATTAGAGGAAATTACAAGCAAATTCGGCGCTCTGTCATAAAAATTTTGCCTAGTATCAATTTACGAAAAAAGTTTGAGAATCTGTGTATTGTTGCAGCTATTTATACCGCGTCACAGACAAAGGGTTAGTTGCCATTAATTACCAGGATCTGGTCCAAAGGGGCTGTAAGCCGAATTGCATGAAATTGTTCTGTCTTTTATTCCTTCAAAATAATAATCAGCACAAAAATACAAGCATATTTTAAAATGGACTCATACCTCAGTAAAAATAGCACATACGCTACTTTATATCTCGATAAAATAACAGGAACGGGAACTACGCGAATAAAGCCGCAATCAAAATCAGGTTAGAAAAATACTTAAATTTATTTAATTACATATGAAAATACATACTTATCTATGTTCCTACACTTAGCCTTTAACCCCACGCTCAATTTAAGCTCGGAAATACTCGTATTTGTAAACATCCCTTCCAGACTATTATAGGTATTATAACCCAAAACTAATAAGGAACCAATGTAAATGTCTTACACAAATCTTAAAAATTGTAAAATAAATAGCTCGGACTGAGTTCTGCCTCAGTTAACTCACTCGTCGTACGTTAAATTCCCACTCAAGACATACATTTGTGTTGAATGATGATTAAATTCGAATATTTGTTCCTGGACTTGGTTTCCTTATGAATCCTAAACATACCGCAACCCTAAATATGTAGGTATCTAAAATTGCACACGTATTATTCAGTCTGGCTTTATTATTACAAGCTTTGCTTAGTTTGGTACCAAAATCTAGAAATGTGAAAATATTTCATATCAATTTTTATTTGTTACTTGTTGTAAGTAGGTAAGTACACAAAAACCTAGACACGAAACAATTATCCATACTTCCCACATAGACATTTACAAATAAAATCAAAGCTCTCTAGGCTTAGTCTCAAGTCTTTAGACTTGCGTTTGAAATACAACAAAAGTGTGTTTGAGTAAAGTCACTTTGGTAAAAATAAATTCGGTTTATTACGTCAAATGTTTTAAAAAATACAAAATTTGACTTAAGGGCGTGTGGGCCGTAATTTTGAATTTTTAAAACAACTTTAAGACCTTTAAAATAGTGTATTAAACTCTGAAAAAAATGTATGTATTAGTTAAGGATCTAATCTAGTGCAATTCGCAGTCAATAACACGATTTAATGAATTTTACTTGATAGAAAAAAATCCCAAAGTTACCCCTTTTCAAAAAGTTTATTCAAGTTTATGACTAAACTAATGATTTTTTTTACTAAATTTTTGTACTCAACGAAAGCCACTAAAAAGTTATAGATGCATTCGCAGTGTTTGACTTGATAAAAAGTATCAGTTGTTCACTATGTTTTAATATCTACCATATATATAGCGCGCCGTTCGGCAGGCCTGATCAGTCGCGTTTCGGCGCTCACGGATGACGGGCCTGTGCTTGATTTTGCAATTTTGACAACCAATAAATTTTAAATATTACGATCATACTGCCACAGTATAACAATATCAGTAGGTATTACTAGTGAAGCACGCTATGATTTTGATTTTTGATACCATTTTCATTGGAATTGCAAATAGACGCTGAAACTAATAAGTACGCTGTTTACTTTATCTTGTAGACCAATAGGGAGTCTCAAAAACTGACGTCGATAACACATAAGTAAAAATTCAATGCGGATGCAATGGAAAATAGATAAGTATCGGTAAAATATTCGTCCGTCAAATCAGAGATCGGGATAAGGAAATAATGAGAGGGGAGAAATCCCCTGCGTAAATCCCCTAATTTAAATGCAAGTTAGGTATCATTTATGATTGCCATTGCCATGCCATTTAGGTAAATTCTTTGGTAGTAAGGTACTTAGAACTTGGAAGAAAAGTCCTCGCATACAGATTTTACCACTTTGGAAGAGACTCTAGCGCAAACTATTCAGTTTAGAAAAAAATGTGTTAGGATCTTCAATACAATTTTGAACACCTATCCATAGATACACGTATGGTTTTGATAGAATTTTTTTTCCAAGTTTGTGACACCACCAAAATTTATTGTTCTTTCTTTTTTTGTATGAAAATGTTAATATTGTTCATACTCGTAGAATACATGTACTTACCAAGTTTTAATAGTATCCTTCTTATAGATTCGGAGAAAAATGGCTGTCACACACGGATGGACAGACATTACGTATATTTTAAAATTTGTCTACGAATCCCTAAAAACCCAACTTCGTTCATTTAAAATGAAATTTAGACACTCGACCAAATTTGATAAGAAACCTTTTAGGCAGTAAAATTACTCGTAGAATTTAACTCTCTACTAAATTTCCGATTCGTATTTTTTATACAAGGTATAGAATCATTTCCTGAGCATAAAATTACAAAATAATAACAAATCCAGGTGGAGCTTCAAGCGCCAGATCGAAAAAACGTTTTTGGCCGATATTCCGAAAAAGTTTATAAAGCCTATTATTATTGTAGAAAATAAAATTTCCCATCTTTTGTTGCCAGTAAACTTTTTTTTCGAACTTACCAATTACGATTTATTATGTCCAATTTAATGGTAACAATGTAAAAAAAATAAGAAGTGAATTCTGTTCCCAGTAGCATAAACATGTCTCTTTTACCGGAATGGAAGAAGGGTTATGTTTTCGCGCGTATCTTTATGTTTGTAAAACTTTTATTTCCACATATCTTCCAAACGGCTGGATGGATTTTGGTAACTAAGATATTCTAAGACTAGTCTCATTCGCCAAGTGTCCAGATAGATAGATAGTAGGTAATATTTTTTACGTGTATTTTTTTTTTTTTTGTAGTCGGGGTTTTTAAATTAAAGTTATTCTATCATATTGCTCGTTGCTCGAATAAACAGCACCATTCATCATCATGATTGAAGAGTTGAACGAAGAGTTTGGTCTCCACTTTTGTAATAAGAACAACTAAGCTGTGAAACGCATTGCCAGAGTGGGTTTTTGTGGAAGGTTCGAACCTTGGGGTTACGAGGTACACTGTGTTTGTTTCTATTAGAGAAGTAAGTTCCATCGTAGACCACATCATTTTCATCCACTATTTTCGGCATCATCGCAACTGTATCATTAAATGGGTTATAAATCGTAAACGGTAATTTTTACACAAAAAGTTTAGCAACAAAAGATGCAAAATTTTATTTTCTACAATTATTGTCAAAATATATAGTTTCCAAAATATCGGCTAAAACAGTTTTTTTTTCAATTGGCGTTTGAAGCTCTACCTGGATCTGTGAGCATTTTGTAATTTTAATCTCAGTAAGTGATCTTTACCTCATAGAAAAAAAATTGGTTTAGAGATTTAGTGCAAAGTTGACCCAAAAACCTTCTATTTTTACTGGCCTTTCATTACGTTTCAGCAATTTTTTTAAAATTTTTGACGAACTTGTGAATTATTAGGAAACATTTTAAAAAGATGCATGAAATTGGAAAAGCCGTTCTCAACTTATAGTGTGACCATAAAAGAAAAGGTTGAGTTTTGTATACCTACGAGTATAGATAAATTTAATATTTCTTCGTTTATATAGCAACAAAACTCTTATCATAAACAAACAAACATAAACAAATCTTGAACAAAAAATGAGTTTTAATTACATAGTCCAATATTTTAATGTTATTTCTGCACTGTGGCACCGATTCCGCGGTCGGTGACGGTCGCGAGAACAAGACAGCGTTAAATGCCTACTTTGACAGAACTACCTGGCCTTAAATCACGTTTTGTAATCCGACGGCTAAATAAATCAACTTGGCTTGATCGCAAAAAATCAAACCGTGAAAGTTTCTCAAGCGTCAAAACAATGCAAATCCCCCAACAATAGTGATGGCATGTAACCCAACCCACCCACATAGATTAATGATACGACTGATCCTTTTTTCGAAGGCCCTTTGGATCCCTTTTCGATTTAACAGCAATTAAAAAAGTTCTAAGCAAAGGGTTAACTTCATTTGCGTATAATTGGTCTGATTCGGAGATTGAAAGAAGGAGATTTTTAAAAGTACAACATGTTCTTTTTTATCGATAATAATTTAATTTTCTCCAATAAAAAAATTTATTTCAATTGTAAATTAAATTCAGAACTTACCTCAGAGACTCGTTGACAGAAATACTTAAACACACTGTTCCAATGAGGCAGTGTGGTTGAATGAATACGTCATCGAGGTAATCAAATGTCGATTTTTCACAATATTTCAAAAATCACTAGACGGGTTTCGATAAAATATATATGAACTCAACTCTAAACTGAAAATATAACAAAAAAAAGTAGAAATGGATTCACAATTCACTGGTACAAAACCCTTACATACTTACACAATTCCGCACAAAATTATTTTTTACGATATTAACGCGATACTTTTAAAATCTGTAATGCACATTAGCACATTAGATACCTATAGTTATAATATTTTAGTTTTAAAACGCATCGTTTTCATCTACACATCGATACATCATCGTCCATCACTAGCCGTCGAGACAGTTCTACACAAAAGAGAAAAAAACTTAATTCTGTTCTCGAAAGAAGACATCCGAGCACAATAGGGGGGTTCTTAAATTGATTCAACACGCTCCTAAGGACTCCAAATACCTTGTGGTTTAAATGGAGATGATGCCTATTTAACAACTAGAAAGTATGAAGTCATAATTTATTTTCTCAAAAAAAAAAACGACTTCAATTTAAACTTACCCAAATTCAGAACTCGACCAAATTTTTTAAGAATTCTTCACTATATCGTCTAAAGACATGAAAATAAATTTTAGTTTTTTGTTGATACTCGTATTTTCAAAACCACTGATTTCGATAGAATTTATATGGGACCACATATGATATGAAAAGATATGAAAAGTAAGTTGCTTTTATTAGTCGATCTCAGATGGACTCTTCTGCCCATATATTATACTACCTTAGTATGCCTTAGCAGAGAAGGCGCAGAGCCCTAATCTGTGTCTAATCTTACGAACTAATTAGACTTACACGTATAATTTTACGTTTACCTATGTAGAGGGCATAATATGTTTTGACTGGGCTCATCTTTGGATTAGCCAAATCGGGAACTTCTAGAAACACTGGTTTTGAAAAAGAAAATGGTAATTTTGCCAGCCTTATCGCAATCAGCCCAGTAAACTCGTAGGTTATTCCTGCATTTGAAAGATACTGAATATTTTAACAGACTTCACAAAAGGAGGTTCTTATTTCGGTTTAATTTTTTTTATGTAGGTACGTTACGTGAAACTCGCTGAAAGCGCCGCTATTAATTAGAGAGTTCTCCGTTCGGTGTAAATTAAATTTTCTAGTGAAGTTTTATCTTTTTCGAATAAAATAAATTATTTATTTTGTTGTATTGAAAAAAAAAACATTCATCCGAATTGATAACTTCTCATGAAGTCGATTAAAGAGCAGTTGTGTGTGAAATGTACAACAATTAAAAAAAAAGAAATTGCTATGTAGCGTTGAGACGTGTGACGTAATGCGTTACAAGTTACATTTTAGAATGGCACGTTATTATGTTGAATGGAAAGGCTCAAGGGAAACTAAACAGTAATTTCGACGCTCCGCTCACACCTTCGATAGCTCAGTTGGTAGAGCGGTGGACTGTAGTTGGTTCGAAATTGTCATCCATAGGTCGCTGGTTCAAATCCGGCTCGAAGGAATCTTTTTTGCACTTTCATTTTGTACAAAAATCCGTTTGCCTGTGATTCCAACAAGACTTTGTGTCGTATATTTTTTTATAATGTTATGTTCTGTAATATCATTTACTACTAAAATTAAAAAAATAAACTTTGAATACAAATTGGATAGTAGTTGTTTAGAGAGGAAAATGGTAATCAAGGACCTGGGAGTTATGCTTGATGACAAATTTACATTTAGAGAGCACTACGACTACGTTACGAGTAGGTGCAACAAACTTCTGGCATTCATATCTCGCATCACCAAAGATTTCAAAAAACCCTCACAGTTTTCTTGCTCTTTATTCGTCGTTGATACGCAGCATACTAGAGTACAACTCCGTTATTTGGTCTCCTTTCTACCAAATACACTCGAAACGCATATAACGCGTACAAAGCAAGTGCCTTACCATTTTGAGTCACAGACTAGGCTTGAATCGGAAACTCAAAACTTACAAAGATAGATTGACTAAATTTAAATTACAAACACTAGAAACTCGACGATTAAACTCAGACTTGGTTTATTTGTATAAAATTATCCATTCAAAACTACACTCACCTTCTCTTCTGTCAAGCATAAACCTAAATACTAAGCCGAGACTACGCAACGGGCTTGCGAACACGTTTACATTAGGTGTATACAAAAATAATACATCCTACTACAACCCAGTTGTTAGAATGTGTCGCCAATACAATGAAATATCAGACAAGCATCACAATTCTATTGATGTATTCTGTCAAAAACTGTATAAATTCAAAAATGATGTCAAAAATATTGTGTTCACAAATTACGTAAACTCAAATCAAACTTAATAACTTGAATTTAGATTTATTATATGGTTATATTGTCATTTATATTGATTTAACTTAATTTTAATTAGTATCTTTCCTGATGTCATTTAATTACTCATGTGTGGTGTATACATAGTTAGGTGCATAGTTTAGGTCAAAACTGTAAATTGTTATATATTATTTAAGTTTATTGTTAACTGTGTACTGTTTTGTATACCTAAATAAATAAATGAATATACAGTGAGAATAGTCTTGAGTAAAAACAAAGATAACGAAAAACATTATTTGATAAGCTGCAACAGACGTTCTAGTGTGCGATTAACTTATATATGTTAATGTTATAATTAATGTACGAATATATCAAAATAAGAACGCGGCTATTTCACATACACTTTGGAACACTGAGTTTATAGTTTGGAAAAACATAATTACTACTACTACTACTACTACTACTACTTGTTATTCCGAATATTCAGGATCACACATAATAATAATACAATAATTATGTCGAGTAAAAACTTCACAAACTGTGGTCCGCGATTTTACCTGCGTAGTTGTTGTTCCAGTTGTTTTCCCGTTGCAAAAGTAGTTTATTGACGTGTAAATTGTACATTTATCAATAAAGAACTTTGACTTTGACCTTTGACTTTGTAGTCTTTGTAGTCAAAGTAATATCCGATATTTTGGCATATTAAATATCTGGATTTTTCAATTCAGGAATAATATAACGAGTAAGTATAAGTAAGTTAGATTTTTTTTTGTTCCATCATATAGCGTAAACAGTCCATTATATATTATTTTGTTAGAGAAGTTTCACAAAAACAATTTTGTGATGAGACGGGCAGGTCATGTGCCTAATCATCATCATCATTATCAGCCGCAAGACGTCCACTGCTGAACATAGGCCTCCCCCCTAGATTTCCACAACGAACGGTCCTGCGCAACCTGCAACCAGCTGTTTCCAGCGACCTTAATGAGGTCATCTGTCCACCTGGCCTGTGCCTGATGGTAAGCAAAAACCCTGGCCATACATCACAGTAAAATAAGCTATTGAAACATGAAGCCCAAATCACCAGTACAAACATAGCGCTGCACTGCGCTCGTCACCAAGAGATACTAGATGTTTTATCTCTTTGCCCTGTGACTTCGCTGGAAACATTGCCCTGCAAACCGGAACGAGACGTTTTCACATTACTGCTTGGCAGTAGAAGAAATAGCAAATGTGTGGTACTTCCCCAGGTGGGGTCGGTAAAGAGCCCTAACACTGCAGAAAATTGCAAAAAACCTGTTAAAAATAATTTTGAATCACACAACATGTTTGCAGCGTTAATCTATACTAATATTATAAAGCTGAAGAGTTTGTTTGTTTGAACGCTAGGATCTCGAGAAGAACTGGTCCGAATTGAAAGATTATTTTTCTATCAGATAGTCCATTTATTTAGGAAGGCTATAGGCTATAGAACATAACGCTACTATCAATACACGCAGAGCATGAATCAAGAATGTAACAAAAACAAGGGAGAAAAAATCCTTTTTGAGAGTTTTCGTAGCGTGCTTTGACATTTATTTATTTATTTATTTATTAATCAATTAGAACGGCTTAACGCCAATTATACTAATGATATATACATTAATTTACTAACAAAATATTGTGAAAAAAGTAAACAAAAAATGTAATCAATTTATGTCATGAGTCATGATACAATAATTATGTCATGTTATGATAATTACGCACATTCATATATTAGGCAAACAGAAAATAATTCAAATGTTAATTAAATTAAATTGATAAAAATTCTTTAAGATGTCAAAAATTAAATAATGATGTAAAAATAAAACCAAACAAAAATAACAAATCAAACAAAAATAACAGATACAAAAGCGATACATGAATCAAGAAAACACGCAAGTCAATAAGTAATAATAAGTAATAATGACAGCATGTGTCTAAGATTACGTCAACTTCAACTTCAAATTTTTTGAATTCCATTCGGTAATGTCACTGTAATTTCGCCAATGTCCAAGATTGCGTCATTGAATATAAACCTTTGCTAATCAAATTTCTTTCTAAATCTGAGTTGGTACGACCAATTTCCGACAGGTGGGGTAGCAGGTAGCTGAAGAGGTTTTTTGTTTAAAAGCGATATTATCAGGAATGACTAAACCGATTTCAGTCATTCTTTCACTGTTGGATATGTACGGGATCCCGATGAGTGATGTATAATGTACCACGGACGAAGCCGGGGCGGACATCTGGTGTTTAATACTCGTATTGTTGAAAAAATTATGAGGCATTGATATTAATTTGACATATTATGTTTTACCTTTCTGTCATTGAAATATGTCATTCTAAAAACATCACCTTTCTCTCAACGTAGGTACAAACTTTCACTGAACAAACTAAAGTAATAATAACATTTGTATTATTATTTTTTATTGTAATCAGAATATAGGTATACTACTAGCGGCGTTCCGTGGTTTTATCCGTGTAGCTTTCCTTCCGTCATTTTCTATCTAATAAGTATGTACTATAAGGTAAAAGTAGTATACCTATATGCTTATAGGCTGGATATATTCTAACTGTGTTCCAAATTTCAGCTGGATGTATTCAAATATTCTAACGCGATTGAGCGACGAACATCGAAATATCCATGCATCAAAACTTTTCCATTTAATATAATAATCGGATTGTTATGGCACATTTTTTGAATAAAAATCGTAAATGAATAATACCGTGAAGCATATTCACACAATCAGCATTGAACTCAGATTAGTCGCCCCAACGAAATCTCAAATTAAATCCATCCCAGAGAATTGTGACAAACGCCATCCGTCATCCCGACCCCTCATTTGCATGAGAAAAACTGTTAAAGAACAACTATTTATCAAATTGCGAGGGTACTTCCGGTCGCCATGACAGTAGGCGCGACAAGCTTCCGCCCGCCATCTTTGGTGAGCGCGCGTTTCCGACTCTTCTCTCGTTGGGATATAGTTTTGCTGGAAATGATATAAATGAGATAATTTTGTTATATTGAACACATGATTCTTTGACCGTAATTTTCCAGTTCGAAAATGAAGCAGAAAAAAATGGTCTGAGATTGTAAAATAACGTTTAACAATTTTTTTTTTAATAAAAAGTGACGAGACGAGCTATGCATGTGCCTGATGGTAAGCAACATGCCTGCCTCATAGTAGCACAGTGACACGCAGCTATTGGAACATGAAAAGTCAAAATCATTACCTAGCACTGCACTGCGCTCGTAAAAAAAAGCTCTAAGCCCTGTAAAAACTTCAAAGTATACACAAGGTACACACATTAGTTTTTTAAAATACCAATTTTGTATTTTTCAAGAAACAATGAGACTAGGAGGGAAGCTGTCCACTTTTTTGCTGAATCACCATCATAAAATAATATGTCATAATACGAATGAAGGTAAAGACGTCGTAAGTTTAAAAAATGACGCTTTAACTGGTATTTTAAAAATTAAACTTAAAAAAAACAAAATTCTTCAAACGAAATCTTAAAACAAAACTTAGGTTTTACATTCTGGATTATATAATACAGAATGACGAATTGTGCAAGACCTGGATATCTCCTCTCTTTCTACGAAAAACGTTATTTCGAAATAAACTCGCGACTTTCCTAATCCGGTTCTACTTCGTTTCATCCGATCCAATATTATTTGACGTTAAAATGTTTTTTTTTTTTTGTTTTTTTTTACTAGAATAAGTTCGACTTGATCACCATCTCGCCTGATGTTAAGCGACGATGCGATCCACGACGGAGCGTGCCTACCTAGAAGAAACCGATTCTCTCCCGATTTGAAGACACCAAGATTGTAACCATCGGGGGAAAACCCACTCAAGCAACGCA
Organism: Ectropis grisescens; assembly: GCA_017562165.1. Lineage (NCBI taxonomy): Eukaryota > Metazoa > Arthropoda > Insecta > Lepidoptera > Geometridae > Ectropis > Ectropis grisescens. Next base: position 23,384,283 of record CM029773.1, read on the forward strand.
TTCCACAACCTAGACGTTCTTATCACAAATTGGTGTCGAATCGCTTCGTTTTAATAGTTTTAATAAGAATAAGAATAATTTATTTCCATAAAGATATATCTATACAGTTCACTTACAACTATGATTGCCATGTTCCTTTGTTACATCGTATCGCTTCGAGATATCGGTGGGCCCCAAACTAGGCAAAGCCTGTATCTTGGGCGTCCACTGTCTGTGGTTTACAAAAATTTCTTTTAAACACGACTAGCTGAAGATGACATAAGTGTGCAGTAGTAGTCTAATTTAATTTGTAGAAAAAAATACATTGAGAAAATAAAAACAAAATAAATACGAAATAAAAACAGAATAATTATGAGTATGAATGTAGGGGACGAATGTATGTGAATACGTGCGCGTGCTTGTTTGTTTGTGTGTATGAGTGTGTGCGTGTGTGTGTGTGTGTGTGTGTGGGTGTGGGTGGGTATGTGTGTATGTGTGTGTTGTTGTGTACACTCAGCCAATCCTGCTCTAAGTAAAGTAGGTTTAGAACATTTAAACGGACGAAACGACGGATCGAAGTACCTAGAACCAGAGTAGGAAAGTCGCGAGTTTATTACGAAATTACGTTTTTCGTAGAAAGAGAATATATAGACGTCCTCCGTCTCATGGTAAGAAATATGACATTTCTCACCGAGAGTAATTCGTTTATATTTACGTAAGTACGCTCTATCGTAGATTCGTCGTTTACCACCAGGCGAAATGACAGGCAAGTGCAAGCTTTGTTAAAAAAAATAGGTTTATAATAAAATATAAAATTAAAAATATACCGCTTCCAGATCAACCTACTCTCTTAACCCTCGAACCGCGCTGATTGCGGAGCGATCTCTATTTAGATAATTTAGTGCTCGCTCCCGATGAAATATTCGTCGTATTTTGTTCGCGTCTGATTGCCGGTGATTCGGTTATCTTATAGCTGACATTTTGTATACTTGTTTACCACGAACTGCTAATGTCACTCGATTAATATTGTGATGAGGTTGGAGATAGCTGTGCACAACACATTTGTATTATTATTTACGGGATTTTCAGTGAACGTATATGATGTTATGGATGGATGGAAGTTACGGCTGGTCTAGTCGGGAAAACGGCGACTGCTGATCTGGAGACCCCGGGTTCAAACGGTTTATTCCGAACCTGACCCAAAAACCTGACCCACTACCGGGTTAGGTTAGGAACGGCAAAAAAATAGTAATTTTCATTCCCAACCTAACCCTCTTCCTAACCTGACCCGAAATAATGTTCCAAACCTGACCCGGTTACTAAAAGAAGTCCTAACTCCAGGAACTATAGAACTAATATTAAAACTACTAGGTAGGGTTTTAGATTCGAGGTTAACTTAGGAACATTATTTCCGGCTCAGGTTACGTTCATTAGGTTCGTAATGAAAAAATTAATCACTTTTGCTGTTTGCTCCTAACCTAACCCGGTAGCGGGTCAGGTTTGGAACATCATTTCGGGTCAGATTAGGAAGAGGGTTAGGTTGGGAATGAAAATTAAATTTTTTTTGCTGTTCCTAACCTAACCCGGTAGCGGGTCAGGTTTTCGGGTCAGGTTCGGAATAAACCGTTCAAACCCCACACGCACTACTGTCTTTTCGAAGTCATGTGCGTAATGCCGCTAACTTAAAACGGAGAAGGAAAACATCGTAAGGTAATCGACATGTACCTAGAATCTTTCGAAGTCATGTGTCATCCACCAAGCCGCACTGGGCCAGCGTAAGGGATTATGACCTTGACTATTTCCTTGCGAGAGAAGGCGCCGGGTCCCAGCAGTTTCTTTGACAGGTCTTTTTGCATCGTGAAAACGCATGAATTGACTCAGTGTACAATAAAGTTTAGAACAACAAAAAATTGTTGAAGCTTATTGCAACCCGCATATTTTGCAACGACTGTTAAAACTTTAACCCCTAGACCGGCAAGGTGTTACAAAAACCAAAGGTCAGACGGCAGATGGCAGCAGAACGGTAAAGCAACCACGGTAGGTTCAACTGTAACGCACGCGCCTTGGAATGTCTTGAGGGGTTAGTTTTTTATGGGCACGAGTCAGTTTTTTAAAGGACAGGTGACCAACGCGTGTTTTTGCTAATTAATGTGAAAATTATGCCAACAGTACTGTATCACATTTTAAATTAAATACCTGGTTGACCGAGCTTTGCTCGCTGTAGGCATAGATTACTCATAATCCTGTTTCAGATGTTTTTGTTTTATATATCTATGTATATGTACAAGACAATATGAACTAGTATAGGTACAAAAATTGCTCGTAGAAAAAAGTAATATTAATTTAATATCAGTTATTACATGGTATTTATTATTAGGTATAGATCGACATCCGACCGCTTGGTCTGATCTACGTGATGGGTGTTTTTATTACTTTAGTAAAATGATATCTTAATTTAGGAATACGTTGCCTGAGTGGGTATTTCCTGGTGGATATAATTTGACTATTTTCAGTCCAGAGTGAATCGAATAAGTACTTCTTGGATACCAAGCTCCATCATTTACATCGTCGTCTTCGATAAAAAAAATGAGTCCTCCTTCTAACAAAAATTGTTTATTGGATTACTATAGTCCTCTCCTTCATTTCGCTTGAAAAGAAAAGAGAGCACAAAGCAAGGGCAAAAGCAATTACGTCACGCTGTAACAGAGCAGGTGGTACATTTCGCAAAAACCGAAATGAAATGAACCTTGAAATGCCAACGTCTAGAGACAGTGTCCACGCGTCAGTTTTTCTTCGGACATGAGTCATAATGTATGCACTTGTGACTTACCAACCATGAAGACACCTGGCACGTATGTTGTTTGTGTAAAATAGACTTTATTGTGATATACATACAGTTCAAACTTAAAAAAACTTATGTTTTTACTAGGCAGGTGTGTGAATGAGCTATAAGTGAACGAACGTTACGGTATTTTGATGTTTCAAAAAATGTAATTGCAATGCAACTATCAATGACTTAGGATTATTCGTTTAATTAGATGTAATCGAGGCTTGAATAAGAATTCTTATAGTGAAAAGGCGAGTTCTAATTGGTGACGAGACCAATTCCAACTGCTGAAGCACAAACTTCCTTATTATAGTTAGGCTCTCGTTGGTTGAGGAAAATCTTTGAGGCTCTTGTTACATGGCATGCTAATGTCATACGGCAAAGGTGACGGCGGTGTAGCGGCCATCAATACAAACTACTAGATCTGCCCTGAGCACCTTGATATTGGTAATAAACTGCGTCTGTGTGTGTAGCCCTGTAACCTAAGTGGTTTACACACCACCAATCTACTTGACCTTTAGAATTGCTAGCGGCGAGGTATGCTGTGGTTCTACTTATTTTGGTTTTTTGTCAACGAATAGGGACAGGTAAAAACGTCTGGCGTACACCGCTTCCTGTAACCGACTAGAATGGAAAGAGTAAACTCACTCATTCCAACATGACATGACATAATTCCGTACACCTGAAGTTTGGGCACGTCTAATGGCTTATATCGATGGTAGTGATGTAATGGCGGTAAAGTAGCGCAGCGAGAAGTGTGATATGAAGATCTATAGGTGACGTATTGTGCATCATTAGTGCTGTTAAATACTTACAATTCTAAATTATAAGGTCACTTCTATCTGGGGTTCCCTGACTGCATCTTTTTACACTGAACATTTACTTAAGAAGAATGTAGAAAAAAAGCCCTCTTAAGAAGACTAGAGGCGTTCGAAGAGCATTCTAGAGTTGTGGCAACATTTGACAACATGGACTGCATAATCTTAAGTTAAGATCGTTGTCCCTACCTATGACCTAACAAACACAGCCAATCTATCATGCTTTTTTTAATATAATTCATAAAACGTCACAGCTAAGTACGGACATTTAAAGGGTTTCATTTTTACTTCCGTACCCTTCCATAGAAATGTTAAGTGCTTCGCAAATTAAAAAAATGTTTCCCATGCACACTTTTATCTTACGGTCAGCCAACAATCCGCCCTCATAACTCATTGTCCGATCCATTAAAACTAAAACGTGATATGAAACCCTAAACAATCTCCCTTCTCTTTCACACATACGGAACCCATTAATAAAAAACTCAAAAACGGGAGCAGCAACTTTAATCTTACCATTAACTGCTACCTTAAAAATACTACGCTTATGATTCAAATTTCAAATTCACAGGAGATATAATAATGTTTGCTAACGATATACAAAACATGGATGTTTTTTCAGTCCAAATAAGCATTAGTGCTTAAAAAATAGAGTTCAAATTGATGTTTGTGATAAAGTTGTTGACGTACAGGTCAGTGAATTTGAGTCCTGCGAAAGAGTCAATACGGTAATCTGCATAATAAAAGAAATGGTTTAAAATATGCGAGCGAGCGCACGGTCCTCTTAATTGCTGGATGGTGGCGACTATCAATTGCAAATAGGAAAAAACTGTCCACTCCATTGCTTAGATGGATGGGTTGAGCATTTAAGAAATGAATGGCGTAGAGTCGCTTAGAAATTAATTTGTTATCTTGTTAATGAATAAAATTTACAATTATTTTTAGATAGATGAAATGATTTTTTTTGAAAACTACTATGTAACAAACAAACACATTTATAACCTGACGGGATAAATTTCCATACTTATTACATAAAACAATATTTTCCAAGCATCAAGTTTAAGAGAGTATCACCTACATAGGAGCATAGACGAGGAGAATGACATTTTTTTAATAATATTACGGAATAAAACGATTTACAGAGTAAATTTGGTCATTTGATTATGTACGGCATTGGTTCCATACAGTTTCAATACGTCTTCTAATCTATTATTCCGCAACGCCGTACAAACATCATGCGACAAGGAGAAATGATCGAGGGTTGCAACCGGTCCTCTCTTCAATTGAACTCAGTTGGACAGCTTACAAGTGTCGGTATAGTGCTGAATCTTATTATTTTATACCCTTCTATCATCCTGCATAGGTCTCCTGGTGGTTCATTTGACCCATACATTTCGTTCACGGGCCTGTAGTCTATATGCAACTTTATAGAAGGTCATTTTGTGTGATGGTGTGGTAAGGTTGAACACTACTGTTGTAGAGTTTTGTTGTAGGTTTCTTTTATTTAGGTGCGCTATCGTAAACCGAATTATCGCTTATCATCAGGCGAGGTTACGGTCAAGCGCAATAGTAGATAACAACAAAAGCGATAAGGTCACTGTTAGCACATTTTTGCAGATATTATATTTCAAAATTTTTTCATCATTTAGACACCACTTTGTCACTGAAAATTCTGTCCAGTTTGGTCAAATAATCTAAAATGAATTATAGTCTAAAATGTATTTCAACATTTATTGTACGAGTAAATTTTGAACAATTATTCTAAAATGAGTTTGTTTGAAATCCGCTGACTTAAAAAAACCTGAAGTGGTCTATATCACTACTCAACACCACTCAGTCGTAAAGGGGTCTGTCCAGCTTTTGTCCAACTCAAATGACCCCAAACACTGTCTACCAATCACGGCTATTCACAGGCCGATCCACTTTCCCATACAAGATACGGGTACTTTGATTTGCGACCTTATTTGAATACCATGATTTTGAATTACAGTTAATTAAGAAGCAAATCGACTGCTGGACGACACACTACAGACTCTAAAGCAGTAGGAGAGTTGTAACGTCTCAATTCACAACGCGTACCGCAAGAAAATGCTAGAATTATAATTTTAATTACGTCCATTATGACTAAAGTGTTAAAAAAATAAGCAGCACCTAGTTTTAGTAAAAAAATAACAATAAATTAATAATTACTTACAATTAAATGAGTAAAGTAAATAAAAAAAAACTGAGGAAGACTATGAAGATACACAAGATATCACTGTGTTTCAGTTTGTAGGGCAATGTTGCCAGAAAAATTACGTGCGTTAGAGATAAATCATCTTATAAATCTGGGTGACAAGTGGAGTGAATAGCTGGGTAGTGATTTGGACTTCATGCTTCAATAGCTGTCCATAATAGCACAGTGTCACGCAGCTAGCTATTGGAACATGAATACTCCACATTATTATGTAGCAATTCACTGCAGTTGACACAGAAAGATAGACAGAAACACTTTATTATGCACACCAGTAAAATTAAAAGTTACAAAACAGAAAATACTTATTACTAGTGCCATAAATGGCGGCCTTATCGCTAATAGCGATTTCTTTGAGACAAACCACCACCCACACCTCACACCCTGACACACACTCTGACACCCACAAATATTGGAAGATTTATCTCAAAACCCTATATTTTTTTCTAAGAACATTGCCCTTCAAACCATAGCTCATAAAATTAACTGAACCTATTCAGCTGTTAGATCATAGACGGTAATAGAGTGGTTACGCAAATAGCTTTCTTCACCAACGCCGTTCCATTTTTGAGCTATTTGTAAACACATTTTTTATGCTCGTCCTTACTGATTATAAACTTTATTGACGCTCTGTTTTGTGTCTCCATATTAATATTGGGGTTAATTTTAATGTTAGGGTTGATTGAGGCAAATTCTAATAATGCAATCATAGTCATATTGTGATGGTAGGTATTCATTAATTAGATTCTCTACCTTCTACAAACTATAAACACACATGGATTTAAGTACTTCCTTTAATTTGTAATGTGGTATGTTTTTTTATAATAGAGTGACGGCACGAGCGGGACATGTGCCTAATGGTAAGCAACGTGCCTGCCCATAACAACACAGTATCACGCAGGTATTTAAACATAAAGATTCCAAATCATAACTTGGCACTGCACTGCGCTCGTCACCCAGAGATATAAGATGTTTTATCTCTATGCTCTGTAATTGCACTGGACACTTTGGCATCCATAACAGAATACAGCAATGTTTGCACGTTACTGCTTAAGAGTAGAATAACTGGCACAGGTGTGGTACTTCCCCAGACGGACTCTGCAAAGAGTCCCACCACTACAGAAGAAACTACCACTACTTTATAAACAACCCACTGTGTATTGCCCCAGGCGAAGCCTTCGCTACCTTCTTCTATTCTTCTCTATCAATATCGTTAGTATAATATTGCTACCCCTTATACTTTTATGTACGTTTGTTAGCTAACGTAATTCAATTTAAATGTTGTTTTAGTCATTTTAAGTTTTGTCAATGCCAATTTAAAAAAAGTCACCTTTATAATATTATGCTCAAGTACCAAAATGTAAAAAAAAATACAAGCTATTTTAATGTCAATAAAAAAATTACAACTTTTGTATGCATACACAAAGTTCAAGTACCGAAACTAGTAGTAAAAAACACAAAGTAAACTAATTTGTATTTCAGTGGCAATCACAAACAGCCAATAAACGCATAGATACTGCCGCGTCCACCAATAAACGTCAGGACAATCATGACGTCACGCGTATCCCAGCGGTTCGAATTTTTACGAATGCACGGTGCGGCGCTCGTAAACGTTTTATGTTTCTGAGTAAATTAATCAATGAGTAGGACTAAACTATTGATACAAAAGTAGATAAGTTAAATCCTCTGTTTTCACTTATTTATATACCTACGTCTCTATATTTATTATTTTTTTAGCAGTGGTAGGACTCTTTGAAGAGTCCGCATGGGAAAGTACCACATCTTTGTCAGTTATTTTACCTCCAAGCATTAGTGCGCAAACATTACTGTGTTCCAGTTTGTAGAGCATTGTTTGCAGAAACATTACTAGGCTAAGAGATAAACAATTTTATATCTAAGAGTGACGAGCGTAGTGCAATGCTAGGTAATGATTGGGACTCTTCATGTTTCAATAAGTGCGTGTAACTATGCTGTTATGAGCAGGCATGTTGCTTTCCATCAGGCATTTCTCCTGCTTGTCTCCTCAATCAATACTATGAAAAGCCTAAACAATAAAGATTGAAAAACGTACAGCAGCCGAACTAACGTTGGCAATGAATGTAGTCTTTAATATCTACCAAACTATGAGGCAGAAGGTATACAAGCCTTATACATCGTTCATAAATTTCAATCGCCAAAAAACCAACGCTTGCCACAAAATTTTGCAATCAGCAATAATCGTAACCGTCAAAACAGAAAAAATATCAGACACCAATTCTCCATCAATTACTATCACCCCAACGATTTCATAACATCTCTTCACTGACACGCAATATATATTTATAAACAGTGACTGACTTCTGACCAAAATTAATGTCGACATTACTTTTGTTATGTTTCTGTACCAGGCACCTAGCCTAACAAAATTACTTTCTTCCTTGTACCTAATTAGCTTACTTTTGGCCTTGCATTATGAACTAAAATCTATTTGTGGCTTATGAATAAAATATATTGGGCAAATGTGTCACAACTTAGAGTCTAAAATGACATTGTGTGTTCGGACCTGTACTATTTGACTTCTTTCGATGTTACAAACGTCGTAAGCTTAGGTAAAAAATTGTTGTCATTAAATTTTTCTTAAATTATGTTTCGCTTGTAGCGTAGTTTTCGCTCATTTATAGGGTTCCGTAGCCAAATGGCAAAATACGGGACCCTTATAGATTCGTCATGTCTGCCTGTTTTTCTGTCCGTCCGTATGTCACAGCCACTTTTCTCCAAAACTATAAGAATAATGCTATTGGTAAGTACATTTTAGTATTCCATGAATCGGACTAATAATACTTCGAACAGTCGATGAAATTTCATAGGAATCTATCACTATATTATCGTCTAAATACATAAAAGCATCTTATATATTAGCATTTTATATATATAATACACAAAATCATCTTAGACAGTAAATTAACTTGGATCCCGCATATAGAGAAAATTAAATCAAAATTGACTTCATTAACATGTGTCTTAAAAAGAAATGTGCGCTGTTTTTCGACACGAATTCGTTACACTATTTACAACTCTTTGATCAAACCACACATAGATTATTTAATAGAAATTTGGGGCACGGCTGCAAAAACAAATTTGTGTAAACTACAAATAGCTCAAAACAAACTTATAAAAACGTTATTTCACTACGACTATTTAACTCCTACACAAAAAATCTATAAAGAAACAAAGTTACTAAATATCTGTCAATCCTATATATGTATACAATACCTGCATACTTATTCGAAAAATTATGAACAAAGACATACACGTAAATACAACCTTTACTAAAGCGCAGAAAAATAAAATGCCACTAAGATGCTTAAAAGATATTTCTCTTCCTTTGATTCGTACAAGATATGGTCTGAAAAGTATTGCGTTTGAGGGAGCTATGTTATATAACAATCTACCAAATGATATAAAAAATTCAAAAACCATGCCTGCATTTAAAAGATTACTTAAATTCTATGTGGTTAACAACACTCCAAATTTATTATGAGTATTTAAGACAAACTAAAAAATTGGTAACGATAAATTATACAAAAAACAATATATGTTTAGCAAAAATATATATGTATTTATTTATAAACATAAATATATTGGAATAATTGTATGTGTGAGAGACTGTGTGTATGCATTTGCGTGTGACAGCGTGTGGGTGTGTGTGTCTGTGTATTCGTACAAACTACATATAAATATGAGTAATATAAGGAAAGTAATAATATGAAATGAGCATAAGGTACAACATTTAAAATATATATATATACATGTTAACCAATTACATGTTAAACAATTGAAAAAAAAACTGAATTTAAGCGATATATATCATAAATAATAATTTAACTAAATGATAAAATCTAACCTCATTTTTTTTTTTTTTTGTAACCCAAACTCAATATACCTATTACCAACTATAAATAAATCAGTCTGAGGTGTATGCATATTTGTGCAAACGCATTTCAAAATGTTGTTTATATCTAAATGTTTGTACCATAACGTCCCTGTAGTAGGTACTTATCTTAAAACAGAATTAACAAAACCATAACATAAGAGAATCATTAAAAAAAAACATATTTCATACACTTTTATTAAATACTTATATGAGAAGTGTACATATTGCGTACGCATATATATATATATATATTTTTTTTTATTTTATTTATGGTAAAGTAATAACTATGCTACTGAATTTATTTATTTTTACGTCGCTGAGCCGCTTCCAGATGCACATATATCCGTGGTTATTTTACCTGCTCCGAGTCTTTTGTTCCGCCGGCGGCCGGCGATCGGCGCCCGCACCGGCTTCGACATACAATTACTTATTTCTAACTACCCTCTGATGTTGTAGTAGACAGAATTTGCACGTACGATGTAAAATAAAATATTATACTTTTTTTTTTTTAAATAGCTATTTCTCATGTAAGTGAAAATGTATTTTTTTTTTATGAGAAATAAATTGTCTTAAACCCGAAAAGCAGATTTAAGGTATTGTATCAAAAATTATCACAACAATTTCGATAAAATTTACTCTGAACTATAATGTACGAGTACCAAACAAATATAATAAATACACCATCAAATTGATTCACAATTGGCAGTGCTATTGTAACGGTGTTCAATTCCACCGTTCCCTTCAAATAATCAAAAATAGACTTGCCGTCTTAGGAAACCTTTAAATCGTAAAACGGCCGTAGATGGTAAAACGGAACGGTGTCGCGGACCAATCGGGACGCGACAAATTCAAATCACCCAATGGCGAGAGACGACGCCGAGGGGCATACAATTATAAAAGAGAAGCTGACTTGAGGCAGAAGCCATTTTACAAATAATTTTTCTAATTAACTATAAAAAGTGAAATAAAACTAAATACTGTCCGAAAGCTTAAAAGTTATAAGTGCAACGAAAACCCCGTAGGGTAAGTGTTCCAATTTACATTATATATCGCTGTTGCATCACTGTTCACATTACGTGTACAATTGTGTAAAACATATGGTGTATGAATTGTGTTAGTTTTACTGCTCATCGAATTTGTCTGCCGATGATTTACGGAGACCCCGCGACAGAACGATGTTCGTTTGGATTCAGCAAATTACTTTATGACAATCGAACACGGGGTCAACGGCCGGCGAGTTCGATAAGTCGGAATCGAAGGTCATTGACCTACCTGCGTCTAGAAAAGTGAATGACGGTTGATTTTCCTTCGACCGTTATAAACTTTCCTGCTATTTCTCATACTAATGCTTCTTTATGTAAGTGTGATTTACTCAGTGTACAACCAAAATGTAAAGATGACTGCCTCATCATAATTATCAATCATGCGCGGACCACTTTGGGTTCTGTTCTGCTTCGACGAAGCAGGCCGCGGATGTCGCAGTTATCTTCGTATTGGGGGGCAACATTCTAATGGTCACCTTCGACCAATTCCAGGGTTCCAGCACCGGGTTGAGTCCCTAACGGCCAACTCTTATGGCCGGCTGATATACCAAGGGAACTACAAATCTTGAGGTAGCAGCCTCCACTCCCTTCGGGTGAAACAGAAGAGCTACCCGTGTAGGACACAAGGAGCACCATCGCCATGTCCAGCTGCCACCACTGAACCCCCAGAAGGACTGCGACCCGACTCTCCGCGGCTTACACAGGCCAGTGTGTCCCACCAGAATTGCACTATAATCCCCTCGATTTGCAGACGACCCCGACCCTCTCTTTAATTTCAACTTATACTACCCCCAGAACTACCACTACATTTAGACCACCCATCCAGTGGTAACTGTAAACTTTATACGATAATAAAATCTAATTAGTTAAACTTGCTGTTTTTATTAACAACTCTTATAATTACTTCTACTCATGTTCACCGGAGCTAGCTTGGATACTCTCTCTATCTTTTAACTCAACCAACTAGCGAGGTTTCACTATCGCGTAACATCAACAACGAAAAATCATAAAATCGAATTGAAAACCTGCCTGATATTACTTACAATGTAAAACGCTTAATTACATTTTGTATTAAGGTGAACAGCATTAACATGAAAAACTTAAACAAATAAAGTTAAATAAGTTACAAGATAATGAAAAAACATATTTATATTTTTTTTATTATAATAGTAAAAACATTTACATATGATTAAATAATCCCGCGATCGTCAACTCCGTGACCAAATGTTCCCATCAGGCTTGCCACATTTCCGCGCTGTATAGCCAGAGAAACGTTTTGGCACAAGTATTGCCCTGATCGAGGGTCTCGGCCACTCTCCCGCAGGCGTCGGCTCAACTCTGCGACAAAGATTTTGGCCTCCGTGCCTCACGGACCTGCTGTCTCAACCGCAAAAGGGACGAAATCATACGTTGACTCCAGAGAGGCCTTAAAAAACCTGCCACTTTTTTAAAGTCTGTTAAAAAAATTTACACACAATAAAACAATTAAACAACTACAGGTATTTAACCTTATGTACTGTATGAAGTAATACAGTGCGTTCGCAATAAACATTGGTCCGGCACAAATGTCGGACGCGTCCGTCCGGATATTTACGAGTCCGCGTGCCGCCCGGTTTATGATTATGTCCTCTGTTGATTGAATGGTCATGGTCACCCTACTCGGGAGCCGGGAGATGGGTAATGGGAGCTGGGAGTAATTGCACTGAGGTATTGTTTATCGGTGGAGGAAGGTTATTGATGAGGAAGTTATTATATATTTGCATGAGAAGTATAGATAGATAAACTCATTATTGCACTTAAATTACATAGAAAAATAAAACCTTAATAATAATAAAGTAGCAATTGGCGACCTTATCGCTAAGAGCGATTTCTTCTAGGCAACTTTCTAGGGATGGTAAAAAAGACATTAATAATAAAAGTATAGTAATTGAGGTCCATTACATTCTTCATTCTGACATGACATATATCTCGAAAAATCGACATCTTTTCGTGGTTGATGTCCCAAAAATTCAAATTAAGAGGATTGATTTCACTTCCGTAAGAAGATGAACCAAACTGTGGAATACGTGATCTGAGTGGATATTCCCTGGTTATCTTCAAGTCTAGGGTGAATCGGTGTCTAACGTAATTAGGTACGTATCGCATATTCGATCGTAGACACGACGTATCGTCTCTAAATATCTGGCAAGTTGGCAGTCATGTCTAAATTCTATCTACTATGTTTAATATATTAGCTAAATATAATGGTCAGATGGTGTTGTGTGTGAATTGTCAACCAATATTTCATATTTAAAAAAGAGGCCTGTCACTCAGCTTGAACTTCGGCTTGTTGATAGCTTACCTAAGATAAATAGTACTGTCAACGTCCAATCACTATCTCTCTTACATATACATTTTCGTAAATCGAATAATAAAATCAGTGCGTGTGTCAGTTATGTACCTGACACACGCTGTTATGGGCAGGCATTATGTTTACCATCAGGTACATGTTGTGCTCGTTATGTGATTATTGAATCACATAACGAGTTTTGTATAGTCAAATAGTATTGACTATAAAAAATAGTATTAGTTAATCAAGGTAAAAACACATAGGTAGCATTTAGGACCCTTACCAGGGCATTCAAAAAATATTTTATTATACACAAAAGAGTCTACAAGCTGTTTTATTTTCCTCCAACGGTGGAAACAGTATCTACCAATTCCAAAGCAAGCTTTCTTGTGCATCCAGTAATGTATGCGACGAAGAGAAAATACAACTATCGCTTAAACAAATGTGCCAAAAAGACAAACGTTTCGTTGCTGCGTCGCCCGGGGACATATGATAATAGTATGCTTTCTTACGTGTCCGTACCATGGGAACACGAATTCCGATATGGGATTTTTGTAGGTAGTAGCACGACTTTTTTATAATGCTCTAGTATTTTTTTTTGTAGTGACTCTGCCAATACCGCCACGACGCCCTTGCGGTCTCGCCTTACGGGAGACAGCCCCAGCATTTGGCTCCAATCCGACGTTGGTTTCACGAGCACCTCCTCAATAAGGGCTATCCCAATGTAGGGTGCCGGATGTCTATGGTTGACGCCTCAGACTTTCCAAGCGGAGACAAGGTATCTCCTTTCGGGATCACCCCCGAGTCCGCTTCTACCTCTGCGTATGAGTATAAGACTTCTCTTTTCTTCTTTCTAATCTCTCGCTTCTCAGCTTGATTGATAATACAAAAAATAGTATCTCATATTTTTCCACAACAAACCTGACGAGTCCGTCAGGTATACAGGTAATATGGAAAAATTTACCATTCTAATTGGTTAATTAGAATGGTATATTTTTAAACCAGTGTCATCATTCCGATTGGATTGTGGTGATTTTTAAAATAAATAAATATTGGTGGACAATTCATACAGAACACATGAGCAAAGCTTGTACTATGGCGGCCAGATAGCTGATATAATACATGTATAGTTTTAAATACATACTTACTATAAATAGAAACACCCAGACATATACCTTACTGATAACTTGACTAAATGACTGAACTATTGTGGAAAACGTAGTTTAGTATTTTTAAGACCAATGGTAACGCTTGTACCTTTGCATGCACTTCGAGCTCCGTCTCTTAGGAATATTTAGAGAATAAACTTTATGAGTATTATGCTAGTTTATACACGGAACTCGTTTCAGTTGTGAGACTTCCCTTATACTTCGGATTGCGATGCTTGAGTGTATGAGACGAAAATGTGTTGGAATATTTTGTTATGTTCTTGGAAAATGGTTCTTAAATATACGTTGATAAAATACCTCTAGAATAAAGAAAACGTAAAAAAGCAAGAGTTGAACATACGATTTACAATCACATTGACACAAAACAAAGTTTCAGATTTCAGATTTCAGATTCATTTATTTCAGACCTTAGGTATAACAGATATACACTTGGTAGCGTCATTTACAAAATTCAAATAAAAGTTTAAAATATTGTCAATAAATTACGTCTGCAAGTACAAGTACAAAATCTAAATACAAAAATAAATTAAAAAAACAAATAGCGGCTATATAGTGGCCTTGTCAGTTCAATGCAGCTGTAAAGAGGCGTTGTCAGCATGTATAAATAAAATAGCATAAAATCAAATGTTGAATTAAAAATTAAGATATACACATTACTTACAAAATTTATGTCAATGTAAATATGATTTTTTCAAATTTTTCATTTCTTTTATGAATTGTTTATCATCATAGTAAGCCCTACACATCAAATACGTTTTTACTTCTCTTTTGAATTTGGATTCAGTCAGGTTTGTTACCTGTTCTGGAATTATATTATAAAAGCGAACACTATTCCTTATGAAAGAAATGTCTGTTTTATGTAGTCTACAACGCGGATATACAAGTCTATTTCTATAGTGTGTTATATCGGACTTATTTGCATTGTGGTGTCTATTTTTTCTAGCGTACATGATGCACTCATAAATGTAAAGCGATGGCACTGTGAGAATTCCAATTGTTTTAAACAGGTCTCTCAAAGATTGTCTCGGACCTAACTTATATATACCTAGTTAATCGATGGTCCCTACATACATAAGGACATGTCCCTAACTAACACTGATGTCATCAATGTATCAAAATTTACGATTTTCGTTATATTTTCGAAATCTGTTATTGATTTCAATAAAATATATGTAATGTACGTGACACAAAAATAATAATTAAGACTGATTCACAATTGGCGCAACTATCGTAAAACATACATGCAACCACAGATACAGATAAAGTGGTTTCTGTGATCTAAGCCAACAACAAAAAAAATTAGACATATTGAATCTCCTCCTCCTCTTTTGAAGTCGGTTAAAAATGAATCTAATTGCAGTGGGTAACGTTGCTAATCGAAGGTGTTTACTTTTGCAAACGTTTCTCTACCTCTTCGATAAAGATTTTAAATCAACTACAGAGTTAAAATCTTATCTATCGAACAAAATATCCTTGGGCTATTTTTCGTTAACTAGCTATATATATATAATAGACAGTAATTCTCTCAGTTCATTAATTCTCGCTCATTAAAGTTTGTACTAAGTCGGCTTAGCAGTATAAAGGGGTGCTCGCTCGAACTTTGAGTGCACAGAATTCGGACAATTACAGACAGTACAAGAAATTATATACTTTAAAATGTAGAATTGATTAACGGTTTTTTACTCACGTGTGTTATGTCACGTGTAACCTTTCTACAACAAGACGAAAATGACGGTTACAAAGTGCACGCTATGAATTTAGAAATGCAAAGTGAGTGGTTAACCATAGGTGAGTTCTGTATCCCATTAGCTCTAAAATGGCGCACCTTGGTCTATGACTGGTCCCCTGCCTTATTAAAATTTTATCTAAATGCATTCCAAATGACCCTCCCCTGACCAGAGTAACTTGGTAAGGTGGGGAAAAGCCTCTGAAAAATGTTGCTATACTTGTGGAGAGGCGATATGTACAGCAAGGCACATATTGGTGGGATGCAAGGTGCTCCTTAATGGGGGTCATTACTCACGGCGTCATGACAGAGTACTTGAAATCATACGTGAAGCCATGAACCTTTCAGTAGCTAGAGCCCAAAAGGGATTGACGACAAACAACAGACAAATTAACTTTGTAAAAGAAGGCTCAACTTCAAACTCCAGGAACAAGCCTTACTCAATCCTGGGTACAGCACCTGATTGGACTATTTTAATGGACACGTATGAAAAGCACTACAAAATCCCAGAGGATGTGGGTGTTTCGTCATCCAGACCGGACATTTTCCTTTTTTCTAGAGCTACGAAACGCATAGTCCTTGTAGAACTTACCGTACCGTGGGAAACTAATATACCTAAAGACCACGCGATGAAACAAAATAAGTATTACGACCTCCTAAACGAATTAACAAAAACGGCTATGTAGTTAGTTTATACGCTGTAGAAGTGGGAGCGAGAGGTATACCAGCAAAATCTCTCTATAACCTACTGAAAGACCTTGGCTTATCCAGAAGTGCAGTAAGTTCTATACTAGAACGTGTATCTAAAGCTGCACTAGTAGGCTCATATCAGATTTGGCTGGGCAGGGAGAGAAAAGCGAGTGGTGAAGGTGAGTGTTGATGTACGTCAGAAAGGGCCCCTTAAACCTACGCCCGAGTCACAAGTCTCAGGAACTACTCGAGTTTTCTCTCTCTGCCACACGATGGACCCGGCACCCGCACGGTGAATCCATGGAATGCTAAGAAAATCGTCTCATTATACAATTGCCATGTGTCCGTTATGCTCTTGAAAAACTCTAAGCTTTGGCCACTAGGGTGGACCGATCATATTTTATTTTAACTTTTATAGGTTTATACTTGACCGCCATCTCGCCTAATGTTATACGATGATGCGGTCTGCGATGGAGCGTGTTTACCTAGAAGAAACCGATTCACTCTCGATTTGAAGACTCGAGGAATTACTACTAAAACTTGTGGAATACGTTGGCCTGAGAGGGTTTTCCCGATAGCTACAATCTTTGTAGCTATCGGGAAAACCCTCTCAGGCCAACGTATTCCACAGCCTTGACGTTCTTATTACAAAAGTAGAGTCAAATCTCTTCGTGTAATTGGAACATCAACCATGAAATATAGTCGCTTTTTCGAGCTACGAGAATTCCGATAAAAAAGGGCAAGGTGGTATTAGATCGTGCAAAACAGTCGCACACTCTCCGAAGGGTATCCGATAAAAAACCGATAAGCTAGCAATTTTCCGGCTATGTTCGAGACTTTGTAGTCTTTTTCGCACGAGGATCATCATCATCATTTATCATTAAAGTTCGGTAGGAAGTAGCGGACTCAATCTTGATGTCAACTTTCATAGGTATAGTCATATGGTCGAGTAGTTTCTGAGATTAGCGCGTTCAAACAAAAAATCTCTTCAGCTTTATAACATTAGTACCTATAGATAATGATTTCAAACTATCGTTCGTTATTTAAAATTTTAACATTCTGATGTACACGTGACGGAATTATTGACGATTGCACATTTGAGTAGCGTTTCGTGATACAAAAAATTTCATTTAACTAGAACAAAATTAAAAATTTTGATTAACCCCCGACTACCTCGGATCTCGCATCATCTGTATAACGTTATACTAGTCAAGCCCTTGCATTTGATACCCATATTTAAGGGAGTTGTGAAAAAAGAAATGTATTTCTTGGATTTGAAATTTGTTATAATGTATGGTATGTTACTAGTCAAGACCTTTCATTTGATACCCATATTGAGGTAGGTTGTGAAGAAATATTTTGTCCGCCATTTTGTGGAGGCGGCCATTTTGAATCGATATTAACCAAACATGGCTATGAACATCCGCAAGGATATAACCTTCAAATAAAAAAAACCGCGTCGAAACGTCGTCGCGTTAAAACGCGTCGGACGGACGGACAGACAGACAGACAGACAGACAGACAGACAGACATACAGACATACAGACATACAGACAGACAGACATACAGACAGACAGACATCGACGTCAAACTTATATCACCCCTTTTTTTGGTCGGGGGTTAAAAATGAGTACTTATTTATATTAACGGCTCACCTCCTAATATCAAATTACTTCTCACATCATTAATCACAGAATAATCCCCAACTAATTAAAACAGAGACTGGACGAGAGCCAGAACTTCACATCCCTCGGGATCTAAATCCCTATCAAAATAATTACAGCCAAGATTAAAGATTACGCTACCCCTTTCGCAGTGACGATTAATTTGAAAGCTGAAAATACCTAAGCATTACTTACAAAGTAAATGTTAAATCAGGTATGTATGTACATAATATGTTAAAGCAGTGCTACGCGATTTTACCCGCAATCTTCTATCAAATTTATGTCTAGTACAAACATCCAAAGATAATCAAGATGTTCAAGTCCACTACGAATCGGAAGCGTACCCAGCATGCTAGCGGCATTACCACGCTGAATGGCAATGCTTATGCGTTGGGCCAAATAAACGCCAGCATTTTGGTCAGTCCTACAGTGGTCTTTGGATAATTCAGGTGTGCTTAGTGTAAGTAGTTAGTTAGGTAGGTTTGTAGTGTAGGTCTCATTGTATTTTAGTTTTTTTAAATATGCAAACATTTACATTTATAATAATATATTAGTTGTTAAAATTTAATTTATTTTGGTCCTTGGAAAAAAACATACCTACATATTTACTATAATGGTACTATAGTGGAAGTACCACACCCTTGCCAGTTATTATACTGCCAAACAGTAGCGTGCAAACGTTCCTGTGTTCTAGTTTGAAGGGCCATATTTTCTAAGAAACCACTGAGCTAAGAGATAAAACACTTTATATCTCTGGATGGCGAGTGCAATGCGTTTTTTTTTCTAGGCAGTGATTTGGATTCTCCACGTACAAATAACTGCGTATGTTATTTGTCATCGAGCAACTCGGTCTTCCGCACAACCACGGAAGGGAATAAATAGCCTTAGCTAAAAATATTGCTCAAATCTTTCTGTCATTTCGTGTGGGAGGGGAAAGTTGCACACTAGCGCAAAGCCGCACCATTACATACAAAACATACCTGTACCGATCCATTGCCGATCATACTCACACAGCCAAATCACTAACACAAAAAAATAAACCACCATTCACAGAACTAGCCCCGCCCTCAGCCACAGTATATTATCAAACTCCATGGTCCACGCGGACTTGTACTTTGACAGAGGGAAAACGTTGTGTATGCCTACTCCCTTCCGTGTTGCTCGCTGGTTATTTGTACATAAAGAACCCAAACACAACTACATTGTAGTGCCCTCGACCCCAGATGTATTTCTGACTTATCTCCCTGACCTGTAATTTCTCTTGAAACATTGCCCTGCAAACGGATATACAGTAATTCTAGCGCATTCCTGCCGGACGGTACAATAACTAACAAGTGTGGTAAGATAAGATTTTTTTTAATAAAAGTCACAAAAAAATATATACAAAAGTAACTTAAGAATATTTTATGATAGACAATTTGATTAGCGGCCTTATCGTTCTGAACGATATCTTCTGACAAACCGTGTGCGAATAAAATACTATACGCAATATATACAAATATTCATAAAATTAAACACCAAATTAACTAGTGTGTGGTTATTAATTAACCTCAGACAGGCTCAGGACTACTTTTTAAATGTAATTTAGAGTGAAAAAAACGAGCAGGGCATGTGCCTGATGATAAGCAGTAAGGCAACATGCCTGCCCATATCAGCACAGTGACACGCAGCTATTGGAACATGACGAGCCCAAATATTTGTCTAGCATCGCGCTGCGCTCGTTACCCGGAGGTTTAAGGTATTTCAGCCCTCAGCCTAGTAAGTTCTCTGGAAACAGCCCTTAAAACAACTGCTGCTTGGCAATAACTGGCAAATTTACTACACCAGGTTTACTATGATAAACCATTATGTGTCTGAGAAGAACTACAGTAACCTCACCGGAACGGTCGACGCAAAGACATTTCAGTTTCCACGACAGTTCAATTTAATTTCAATCTCTGCCTTTGACCAGTTAAAATGACCAACCGTACTTGAGATGACGTCACCAAAGGGCCACAAGTGGTATTGGGTTTGACGCCTCAGCACCCCGATGGTTGATAACAAAAGGACGTGTAGAGTGTATAAAGTAGGCAAAGAGTTGGGTATAGAAGAGACAGTATGAAAAAACTGTTGATAATAATTCGATGAGTATTATGAGCGTATTGGACATCCACCAACAAAACGAAACTGAACTCGATTGGCTTAGGATTGAAGCGTAGGCACACAACAGCGCTATAGAGAAGGCTTTATTTATGTTTTTAATAGTCGTCATGTAGATGGTAATCATTTTTTAACCCCCGACCAAAAAAGGGGTGTTATAAGTTTGACGTCGATGTCTGTCTATCTGTCTATCTGTGTGTCTGTATGTCTGTGTGTGTGTCTATCTGTGGCACCGTAGAGCTCAAACGAATGAGCCGATTTCAATGCGTTTTGTTTTATTTGAAGGTTAATATTTGTGCGGATGTTCTTAGCTATGTTTGGTTAATATCGATTCAAGATGGCCGCCTCCACAAAGTGGTGGACAAAATCTTTCTTCACAATCTACCTCAATATGGGTATCAAATGAAAGGGCTTGACTAGTAAAATATTATGCACTATAACAAATTTCAAATCCAAGATGGCCACCACCTCAAAATGCCGAATTGTATTATTTTTTTCACTACTACTTCAATATGGGCATCAAATGAAAGGGCTTGACTAGTAGAATTGTTAACAATATGACAAATTTAAATCCAAGATAACCGGTACCACAAAATGGCGAAATATATTAATTTTTTCACAACTTCCTTAATATGTCTATCAAATGAAAGGGGTTGTTTTGTACAGATAATCCGAGGTCCGAGATCATCATCATCATCAGCCGCAAGACGTCCACTGCTGAACATAGGCATCGCCCCTAGATTTCTGATAGATGGAAAATTGAATAAGCATAAAAGTTTGTGAATATAATGTTAGTTTTTCAGATCAGCATAGAGATAAAATCGACATCATCAAAATAACTAAAGGAGACTAAATAAATTTTAAGTCAGGTATTTGTAATTGAGTCTGTTTCTCTTCTGGTGAGTAATCTATGACCAAAATCCAAACACATTGAATTTGAAAAGGTCGAAGCTTGAAGCGGGTACAAAGGCTCGCGAACAGTAATGTATGCATAAGTGCGTTTCGGTACCAACGGCGTGCAATCAGGAGTGACAGATCTTTGGTGTTTATACTGTGTTTTAACACTCTGCAGTAAAATGAGGATATCTCGCAGTGGTAAGATACTTTGCATTGTTAATTAGTACATACAGATCATCATTATCGTCCACAAAACGTCCACTGCTGAACATAGGCCTCCTTACTAGATTTCCACCACGAACGGTCCTGCGCAACCTGTAACCAGCGGTTTCCAGCGATCTTCATGAGGTCCTTTGTCCATCTAGTGGGAGGCCGTCCAACACTGCGTCTTCCGGTTCGTGGTCGCTACTCGAGAACCTTTTTTCCCCATCGGTTGTCAGTTCTGCGAGCGATGTGGCCTGCCCACTGCCACTTCAGCTTGCTTACCTACTCTTTGAGCTATGTAGGCTACTTTCGTTCTTTTGCGAATATCCTCATAACACAGTACATACAGATACACATAATTTATGGACAAAAACAATTAAGAGGTATTAGATTTTAGTCAACGTTCTTTGTTATTAGTGCTTCGCGGTTTTATCCGTGTAGTTTCCGTTCCTGTTATTGTCCTGGGGAAAAACCCATGAATTGTTCTCCCAGAATATAATACTACCTCTACAATAATACCTATATAAATGTTAGAAGTTCAAGTAGGGAAATCACCGCTGTTTTCCTTCATAAAATGTCCCCTTAGGTATAGTTTGGATGCCCCCAGTATGTGTCTTAAATTATTTCACGAGTCTAATAATTTAAATTATCAATTAAGTAGTTAATGTTTTAATTATCTCCAAAAAAGCAAAAAAGATTTCAATTTAAAATAAAACTTATAATTATTAACTTATAATCGATAAATAAATACTCGAAAATATTTTTTTTATCAAACCTACGTCGTCCACATTTCGGTTTTTGACGTGAGAACGTCTAATAAATCTATGAACGCCGCGCCGGCTGCAGGCACGAAAAAGTGTCCCGTTATGTCCCGTTTCGCTCATTGTACGCTTGCGCCTGATCTATCAATGTTTTGTTATTATGTTGCCACGTTACACTATCGTCTGTAAAATAACCGACTTTACAGACAACTAATTTTTTATTGGTGTTTTAAAACCGCCACTCTGGTTTTGACAAATTTATATGCAACTATTTCTAAAATATTGTCTATCAAACAAAAAGAGAACTATTAAAATCGATCGCCAATTGGTGGTGCTATCGCGTAATGTACATACAAAGTAAAGCAACTGAATTAAGAAACTCCACCCATTTTGAGGTCGGTTAAAAAATAATGTTACAGAATTTACAAGTAGGTAAGTAGGTAAACTAAGTTACTTGAAACATTCGGTATTACCTTTACGTAGTACTTGTAACCAGAATACCGTTTTCAACTATTATAAAGCAATTTCAATTGAATATTTTCTATAACATTATTTTAACGGCCCGATGACAAATAAATACCTCATTATTTGTATTCTTTTCTATACTGATCTGGTATTACAAATACAAATACAAAAATCTTTATTGCTGTTTGTAGGTAAGATAAGATGATACAAAACATTTTAAAAGTTGCCCCATACAAACTGGCCTCTGCAAGAGACATGCAATATGTCTGGTAAGACAATTTGTTGTAGTCTAAATTTATAAATAAAAAAAATCTAATAAGAGTCAGCTGATTAAAGTCTTCTTCTTCCTCATCTTCTATTAATTTCTGGTTTTTATTTATGTCATCTGATTCTTCATCTTCGATTTATTTCTGGCTTCTATTTGGTTGTGATATATATATGTGTGCGATAAATGCTTGGTGAGCACAATTTCGCCAACGTCTTGTGTTTTATCAGGATATTGTCTTGTGTTTTTGAGTTTGATCTATATGTCCATCCAGGGTCTGAGGTCTTGCAGTAGTAGATCTTGCAGTTCATCCATGTGAGGAATGTCAAAGAATGTACGAGTATAAGGTGCAATAAATACCTGTATATAATCAAAAAATGTCGTTAAGTATACAGTGAAATATGTAAATACTGAAAGAATGTCAATATGTAATACAGTACAAACTAATTCATCATGATAGAATATATCATTATTTGGTCTTATGTCAGTTGAATGTCAAATTTCATAATGGAATAATAATTTCTATTGAGATATTAATGGAATAAGGTTATACGAATTCAGACCTTTTAAAATGGGTTTCATTACCAATTGGACTTTATAAACTACGTGGAAATCTGATCTGAATACAGCATTTTATAGATATCGAATATTCCGAGAGCTGGTATCAATTTAAGAACCTTCGTTAATCAAATACAAACCCATCACTGAAAGCTGCATCAAAATTGGACTACCTAGTAGATTTGGAGATAAAATAGTATTAGGAACATAGTTATTCTAAATTAAGAACACCATTCATCCATAAATAAAACAGCTATGATCAGTCTACAGCATTATATTTCGGAATCAGTCCTTCATACTAACTTAGTCATAGTTGCCTCGTGCAGATCAAGTTGCATTTCGTATACATATTGCATTAATTAACAAAAACGCTTTAAAGTACCTTAAATTCAGTAACAGATGTAAAATTATGACTTTTTTACTTAGTACTGGTTACGAGTGCTTTTTATTTAAACCTTTCGCTTAGACTTTCTGCCGGATATCATCTAATATATAAAATTCTCGTGTCACAGTTTTCGTTGCCATACTCCTCCAAAACGGCTTGACCGATTCTCATGAAATTTTGAGAGCATATTGAGTAGGTCTGAGAATCGGCCAACATCTATTTTTCACACCCCTAAGTGATAAGGGTTGTTCACCATTAAAAATATTTTTTTAATTTTTGGTTAATTTTTTTTGTTTTTATTTTTTTATAATGTGTCATTAAAAAATACATACAACCCTGAATTTTTACTCTTTTATCACCAACCCCTATTTTTTAATCTATATAATTATATAAAAATTAATGCCACATTTCGTTGTAAGTGAACTCCTTCTAAACGTCTCGACCGATTTGAATGATTTTTTTGTATACGCTTGGGTAGGGCCCTGGAAGGTTTAGATTCACAAATCAGCCCGGCAGATGGCACTGCACTTGATATTTTGGTTACTATCCGAGCGAAGCCGGGACGGGCCGCTACTTTTTTATAAACATGTTCCGACAAGACCAACGTGGGCTTCCTAGTTTCCCGCCAAAACTATCGCAGCCCACAGACTACAAACAAATCATATGTACCCGGAATTTTAGGGTTGCCATAGAGCGCATTTCGGTATTCTTACTATTCTTCCAATACCAACTTATATAAATTACTAATATTGCTAACAATAGCAACATTTATTTGGACGAACAATGTTTATTGCTGCGCCTTCTGTGAGTCAACACCGTAATAACTAGTTAAATACATGCATCAATCTAATTAAATTGGACTAGTAGTTTTTGGAGAAAAATCGATACGTAGGTAGTTATTTTCAATTTTTATTTTTTAGAATCCATACGTGCCTGCGCTGTCCAAGTGTAAGATAATAACTCAGGAAGTGAATCAAACACAGCTTTAACCTTTTATAATTAATAATCAGCATTAAACATCGGTATGCAATCTAATTACACAAGTAATTAGCAATATTTTTTTTCTATCCAAAATCTTATTCTATCTGATATCCAAGCTCTGATGACAAACAAAACAACCTAACTTTTTGTTTTTCGAACAGTCATATATTAAAATATAAATATTTTTAGCATGGAGTTTCGTAGATCAAACCTAACAACCTCTTTGGACAACTTCTTAATTTTATTAACCCTTGCACAAGTAACCTGTGTAACCCTGCATAATGCCCTTATAACACTCAATCAAGCTTAAGATGGCCCAAATCACTCCCAAACAGTTTCTCACATTCCCAGTACAATCCTATTACAATCGAATGAACACAAGTGGTTCCGAATCAGTTCAACAGTTCCACAATATACCGTCATGCTAGATCACTTGACCTGCCCCTTCCCCCATACATCTTCGTCTTGAAATTGTATGCAAATTCAAAGTGTCTCTCCCATGACACTTGTCTGAATGTAATTTTAATTTGACTACGATGATTGGTTTAGAAATATTTTACAGTACAGTTTTACTGCATTTATAGTACAGTTTTATCTATACTCAGCGATCTAAATCAACTAAAAAAAAAATTGTTAACAAACGTTAACAATTTTCAGGTGCCTGTCTGGTATTTTCTATGCGTCGCGCGTAAAGTTTGTATGTTCGCTATATTAAATAAATTTTGTGTTTAGGAAGCTGGTTTCATAACAAAAGTCACTTTAAATTGAATGGTAAATACATTTTACCATAACCATTTTACTATATAAGTATTATATCAGCTATCTGGCCGCCATATTACAAGCTTTGGGGTCAGATGGTGCTTTGTGTGAATTGTCCACCAATAAATATTATTATTATTTCTAATAATTTCGTACAAACTTTTAAAATGAACTTGCCTATCCAGCTTTGACTGATCATAAAGTAAGTTAAACAAAAAGATATCAAAATTAAAGTTCATGTTTTATAATATTTAAAT
Organism: Ectropis grisescens; assembly: GCA_017562165.1. NCBI lineage: Eukaryota > Metazoa > Arthropoda > Insecta > Lepidoptera > Geometridae > Ectropis > Ectropis grisescens. Next base: position 23,410,342 of record CM029773.1, read on the forward strand.
ACTGTCATTATAACAAATAATTTAACGTGATTCCTGGATCAGTCAGATAAAGAGATTTCAGAAGTTCAGGGGATGCAAGGTTTATAGGTTTGGTGTTTTTCATCTCATTTCCAGCCTTATTTTATAGAATAACATTTAATTGGTTGTTGAGCCATGATTCAACCTAGTGGTTGACTTCATGGCTTTGGAAACGGGCTACAGTTTGTGTTGGAAAAACGTGGGTTTGGTATTTAGTCACTGTCTTGGACATGTACTGACAGACTGTCTTATAAAAATATACTGTTATCGCGTTATTTACATTTACTAAATCATTTTAAATAGATACCTACACGGATAACTCAAGTTTGATATAGTCAGCCTAGTCCGACTCAAGTTTCGATCGCGTCCCGCGATCGATTTGCAAGGAGAGAGCGCGCGCGTGTTTTCTACTCGTGTAATAACCACGTTAGTTTTCTTACTAAATCATACCTGAATAATAAGTTATTAATAACTTTACCCTATTATGTTACTTTAGTAGGTGCATCATGAATATTGACGTCATTGGTATCGGAATACCCAAAAGATTGTTTTCCTCTTTTATAAATCGTTAGTTACATGATTGTTTCGGTTTCACAGACGTGTGATCACGATGTACAATTAATTTATAACAATACATAAAATAAAAAAATGCAAAATATTATTACGAACTAAAATATATACAACTTAGTGGTCAAAATTGAACTGCAAAAGTGAAGTTGTGGAATTTGAAAACGGAGCATAATTTCCAACTGTCATTGGAAACAGAAATGAAGAACCAGTAGTACTGAACAAATATCAATAACAATGTTTCAAATTCAACTCTACCGTTTTCTTTCAAAAGTCGTAGCAGAATGTTTGTCTTTGGTGGCGTTTTTCATAGTGCTAGTATGCTGGTTTAAACTCCAAAATGGCGCACGACGAAGAATATTGTTTTTATTAATTTCCGCATAACCAATGTCTGCAGCGTTGCGTTCGGGGCTGCTCCAACAGCTACCTCCTGTTTGCCTCAAGGATGGATCTGGACTACCCGATAATGCAGCACTGGACCAGGCTGCATGTTGAGCACTCCGGATCTAGACCTACATTTAGACTGCGAAGTTCCCATAAAAATGTAAAGATATAAATTTGACATGGGTCAGTACAATTGTATTAAAGCCATATTATACTCGTATAATACTTGACAGTTTTCTGTTAAATAATTATTATAATACAGCAAAGTAGTCATTTCAAACTTTGAAAATGTATACCGTCTGTATGCTCTTTCTTTTGTTTTTATATTTTATTAATTGACGTGTAAATTGTGCATTTATGAATAAAGAACTTTGACTTTGCGATTATGAATAAACTGTGTTGAAAATAATCTTTACATAGTACCTACGGGGCTTAATCACGAATAATTCATTGTTTAAATACCTCGACGTTTCGGCAGCGTTACAACCTCTTCTCGTTCAACGTTCTTCTTCTCGGAGTCTTCTCGTGACCGCGGCGGTTGTAACGCTGCCGAAACGTCGAGGTATTTTAACTGTGAATTATTCGTTATTAAGCCCCGTATGTACTATGTAAACATTATGTGTTCAAATCACGAAAGTTTAAAAACAATATGTGTTGAAAATGTTGTGCTGTGATGTAAATGTTTTTCACGTTTCAATTATTTGTGTAATAAACTTTGACACTGTTTTATTGTGATTGATTTGATTTGATTGAATTTTTATTTTTTTGTGTTTCAATTAATTTATTGTTTTAATTTTGATTTAAGTTGGTTTGATTATGAAATGTAAAAGGTAATATTTGTGTTTTGGAATCATTTCTGAAATAAAGTTTTTATGGATTTTATTTTTTTGTTATTAGTATTCTGTAATTTTTCAAATAGTTTCATATTGATTTAATCAATTAATTTTATTGATCTCGGGTACAAGTAGTAGCGGTAGGTAGGTGACAACTTTATTTTTCACAAATATGACGCCGTTGGTTCGACTCCCACCTGCAATTATTAGTCATTATTATATTTTTTATGTATAATGTATAATAATATATAATAATATTTGTTACTCGTCAGTTAAAATGTCATGACACACAGATCTTCGTTAAATAGAAGCGTTAAGTGGCCAGCACCACCACCGCGAGAAGTATTTACACTATCATGAAAACTAACGTGGCTATTACACATTTCAAATAAATACGCGGGTAACTCACGTTTATTATAGTCAGTCCAGTCCGACCCAAGTTTCGATCGCGGGCGGCGATTTTTTTCAAGGAGAGTACGCGCGCACTCTCCTTGAAAAAGATCCCTATCTAACAAAGATCTCGTTTCATTCACTTTCTAGTTCGAAGTTGAACATTACTAAATATTTGTACTGTAAAGGGAATGCATGGATTGCCATCGAAAAATACCTCAACTGCAGGTTCCCGAACTGTACTTACCGTATTTACTGTTTCGTTGAGTTTTGATTCTTCAGCATTTTGTGTTTGTTGTGTAAACCCACCTCAACCAGGGCAACCTGATAACGGTTGTATTACACAATATCATGGTAATTTTTTATTCTCCTGAATCAAAATCAGATATCGTAACTGCACAAATAATAATTCAAATATACGTCCACACAACTAAAACTATCATTGTCAGTAAAAAAATTCGAAACTAGAGAACAATAAAAAAAAATGTCAGCACGTGAGAAAAAGTGGTGTTTTCTGTACCATATAAGCACAGGACTTATTTCGACCGTAACAAATCTTTGTTTCAATATCAGGAAAATGTTTTTGTTTTGCAAAGATGTTTTTACCGGTTACTTGCTAAATTTATTCATCATACTTTTGCGTGTAAAATAATTTTAAACAATTAAATAATCGTAGATACTTACATTATAGTCACCAGAGGTTCAAAGTTTTGGACGAAAATAAAATGGTTAACTTGTACTCTGATTTTTTTTAAACTATAATAATTGGTTCGCACTTGACCACTACCTCGCCTGATGTTAAGCACTGATGCGATCTATGATGGAGCGTGCTTACCTAGAAGAACCCGATTCACCATCGGGAAAACCCACTCAGACAACGCATTCCACAACCTAGACGTTCTTATCACAAACGTGAAGTCAAATCTCTTCGTTCGTATTTTTGGAACATCAACCATGTAACGATGTCGCCCTTTTGTGGAACGAGAAATCCGATTTCTCAACTGATACCGTACTATTTTGGTAACTACATTCCTCTCATACATTACTTTAGTCTTCGAACAACACATACATAAATGACGTTAAACTGAAATAATCATTGATAGTTTTCATTTAATGACCTAAGGTAATTAACATGTACCCAAGGATCGTTTTAGTGCTCTTGGGCATATATGAGTTAAATAAGTACATATTAACGTCGTCGGTATAGGAATACCCAGTATAGTGTCCGCTTTTATAAGTCGTGGTTAGTCACATGTCATGATTCGGTTTCACAGACGTGTAAACAAAGTGTAATTAATTTATACAAATATATATTTATAAAAACAAATCATTTTCATAATATTAATCAAATTAAAACGATACAAGTTGGTGCTTATAATTTGAAATTGCAAAAGTGAAGTTATGGAATTAGCAAACGTAACAGAATTTTCAATTGTCCCTGATGGAGACAAATACAAGGAATCAAATTTCTACAAAATGAGAAATGAAATACAACAACTTCTACTCTACCATTTCGTTTCAAAAGCTATTGTAGAATGTTTCACTTCGATGGTGTTTTTGATAGCGCTTGTATTTTGGGTTAAAATTCCAAAATGGCGCACGACAAAGAACTTTTTTTTTCTCAACCTGTGTTTTGCCACTGTTATGTCAAATTTGTTTTATATATTCGTTTATGTAACTTGTTTGTTGAATTTTGATTTAAAGATCAAATGGTTCATTGATGTCGTTATATTCAGTGTCGCAAGGTTATTCCAAGAATCATTTGTGTGCTGGCTATTTATAATATTGGTTAAAACGTACGCAGAACTTGTTAAAGTATTTTTTGTCCCCATATCACGAATACGACTAAAAAGTTACTTATTCGCTATTACATTGCCCTTAATTAATTTTTTTATACGACTTGGCTGTATTGTTTTGAAAACAAAAGGTTTTTTGTATCTGAGTTCCATTGTTATGTACGGATCAAATACTTTGATATTTTTATTAGTTATCTGTAATACGTGTATTTATTTAAAAGTTATGTGTACCCTAGTGAGTTTGTCAAAAATGGACGCCGCAAAAAAAATGTGTACATCAACTTTTATATTTTTGCTAACTGGGTCTTTACAGCTAATACTTCACGTTGTTGAATTGACTGCACTGGTTAATTTCAACATTTCTTTTTATGTGTATAAAATAGTAAACTTTGTAACACATATTCAAACTGTATTGATCCTTGTTTGCTTTTTGTTTTTAAAATCGAACCGTGTTTTTTGGCCAGAACTATGCGGAAAACGACCAACCTCTTCGACCCAGATGTTGCAAATATAATTGTTCTGTTTCCTACGTAGAGTTAATATCCCCGATAACAATAAGACACAATTAGACGATGTCACGCAATATCAATAGGCGCACGGGCAAACGAAGTGACCAGCAGGTCTACTACGAAGTCCGATAAACGATATATCGGCTGAAGTTATGGACGTTTTATACCACGAAACATTATCGGTCGGTTGATCTGATCGGGCGTTTCGTTCATCCCGACCGACACTGATTTGACAGTTTTTGTGTCATCAACCGACCGATTGTGTTTCGTGGTATAAAACGTCCATAACTTCGGCCGATAAATCGTTTATCGGACTTCGTAGTAGACCTGCAGGCCTTCAACCGCCTAACTAAATCGGCTATAGTTTTGCTATTGCTGTCTCTATCATTTCAAACGATAAAAAAGAGAGAAAAACTTCAAAGCTAAGACAGTTTCCGTGCGGCGGTAGACCCCGAGGACGTACGTCTTTCTACGAAAAACGTAATTCCGAAATAAACTCGCGACTTTCCTATTCCGGTTCTACTTCATTTCGTCCGCTCGAACATTGTTTGACGTTTAAATGCTCTAAACCTACTCGAATTAGAGTAAGCTTAGAACATTTAAATGTACGAAACGACGGATCGAAGTAGAACCCGAGTAGGAAAGTCGCGAGCTTAGAAAGAAAGTAGACGTTCAGAACTTCGACATTATCTGAATTATTAATCAGCTAATTAATCAATATGTTATGTTAAAAACTGTTTAGACTTGAAAACGAACAATAAATGTAGCCAACTAGTTGCTCTTGGGCTTACTCTATGGTTTCTTGTGATTGTGATACATAAATACGAGTATAAATGTGGATAGTTGTAATTTGGTTTGCTACGTACTGACATTATATTTAACAATCAGTTTCGAGCCCACTGTAATGATGTTTTCGTTTAGTAAAACAATTAAATTTTGTATTTCAAATTTTTCAGTGATGCGCTTTTTGAGAAGCAAAATAAAAACAACTACGTTTAAACAAACTGACTTCAGAACCACAAATGGGCATTCAAAAGCGAAAAATATACTAATATACATAATTGTTTTACAAACATTAACCTCTCTGAAGTGATTGAGCTACAAACATCCAAACTTGGACATTTGTAACATAAGTAGGATGTATGCACTTTAATTGTACTTTAGCTGTAAACAAACTGTATTTTAGTGTTCATTCGATTTAGAATATAACAATATTTTTCCCTGTTTTGTTGTGATGATTGCTGTACATACCTAATTCAATAAAATGATATAAGCTTTAGCATTGTTTAGCTATCACGGTTGTTCACTAAACTAACATTGATGTTAGGATTCCGTAAAACGTAAAAACGTAAAGATTCGTCATGTCTGTCTTTCTGTCCATCCGTATGTCACAGCCACTTTTTTCCGAATTTATAAGAATTATACTGTAACTTGATAAGTATGTGTTCTGCGAATTGCATTAAGATTTTTACACATTTTTTATTTATTTGTTTTTTGATTTGATTTATTGAAGATTGGCTCTACAATAATAATGGATCCCGACTGTTCAGATGTTATGTTCCTTTACAAGAATATATGTTATTTTCTGCAATAGTATTAATTTAATAATATATTATAGAATTCTAGACCACCAGAAATCTAAGTGCTTGTTTTATTCTTTTCAGTTTTTATAGTATGTAAGTACGTAGTTTGGTTCACTTCTTATGCAGTCGGGTTTTATGAGTTTTTAAAATATGTACATTTCTTTTTATTTTATACTTTTTAGTTACGAAGAATGTTATGACTGTTATTATGTTCAACAAAATATGCTTTTGACAAAGGTCAAAAACCAAAATATCTTTTGGTTTTTGACCAAATTTCTTCGTTTCTTCTGATAATATGATATGTAGGTTTTTCTACTGCATGTAACGTCATAGTATTTTGATTAGTTTTGGTTAGTGCGAGGTTAAGCTGAACTAGATTCAGTTAAAGTTAAAACTGAGATATACGTTTTCGCGCAACGAAACCGTTAAAGTACTTTTCTAAGTCACTGGCCATAGTGTCTGTTTTTATTTAATACTAGCTGTACCCAACCACGCTTTGCTGTGCCACATTGTGATGCAAAAAATAGATAAAAACAATCCCTGATGCCGATTATACATCATTCTAAACAAGAACAAAATTAAAAATTTTGACTAACCCCCGACTACCTCGGATCTCGGATTATCTGTATAACGTTCTACTAGTCAAGCCCTTTCATTTGATATGAATTATATGAATGAATATGGGTATATTAAGGGAGTTGTGAAAAACGAAATGTATTTCGCCATTTTGTGGTAGCGGCCATCTTGGATTTAAATTTGTCGATAATGCAAAGTATTCTACTAGTCAAACCCTTTCATTTGATACCCATATCGAGGTAATAGTGAAAATAATAATACAATTCGGCATTTTGTGGTGGCGGCTATCTTGGATTTGAAATTTGTTATAGTGTATATAGTTGTTATGTATATATATAGTATTTCACTAATCAATTCACCCTTTCATTTGATATCTATATTGAGGTAGGTTGTAAAGAAATATTTTGTCCGCCATTTTGTGGAGGCGGCCATCTTGAATCTATATTAACCAAACATAGCTAAGAACATCCGCACGAATATTAACCTTCAAATAAAAAAAAACGCATCGAAATCGGCCCATCCGTTTGAGCTCTACGGTGCCACAGATAGACACACACAGACAGACAGACAGCCAGACAGCCAGGCAGACAGACAGACAGACAGACAGACAGACAGACATTGACGTCATACTTATAACACCCTTTTTTTTGGTCGGGGGTTAAAAAATAATATAATTCGCCATTTTGTGGTGGCGGCCATCTTGGATTTGATTTGATTGTTATTATGTATTATATTCTACTAGTGAAGCCCTTTCATTTGATATTAAGGTAGGTTGTGAAGAAATATTTTAACCGCCATTTTGTGGAAGCGGCCATCTTGAATCGATATTAACCAAACATAGCTAAGAACATCCGCACGGATATTAACCTTCAAATAAAAAAAAGCTGCATCGAAATCGGCTCATCCGTTTGAGCTCTACGGTGCCACAGACAGACAGACACACAGACAGACAGAAAACAAACTTATAACACCCCTTTTTTTTTGGTCGGGGGTTAAAAATCAGATCGATCGGTGCAGAACTTTTTGAGTTTTTGAAGCGTATTCAAACCAACATAACATTTTTACATATAGAGATTAGTTGTGCCATGCAGTTCCAACCGTTCATCCTAGGTATTTATACAGACTTTTTAATTTTTTGGAGCAGAATATTCAATATTTTCCTATTCCAGATTAAAGTCAAAGTAAAAGTACTTTATTCATTAATGTACAATTTACACGTCAATTAATAAAAACAAAAGAAAAAGCATACAAATTGTACTATTTGAAATGACTACTTTACTGTGTTACAATAGTAACCTATTGTACAGAAAGCTGTTAAGCATTATACGAGTATAATATGTCAAAAAAGGAGATTGCTAGGCGAATCCAGCTTGGATGGGCAGCTTTTTACAAAACTAGATGACATTCTTAAGTCACGCTCTATTCCACAATGTTTGAAAACTCGACTCGTTAACCAATGTGTTTTGCCCACTCTTACATACGGTGCTGAGACATGGACGCTTACACAGGAGGCTATACACGACATCAGAGTAGCACAGAGAGCGATGGAAAGGTCTATGCTTGGCATCAAGCTCCAGGACCGTATCCGAAATACCGAGATCCGACGAAGAACGAACGTTAGGGACGTCGGAACTACGGTAATGCAGATAAAGTGCAGCTGGGCTGGCCACGTTGCTAGACGCGGTGATAACAGGTAGAGTAGAGTAGTGACCGAGTGGTGGCCGAGGCAAGGTAAGCGGAGTGTAGGACGTCCAGCTGCAAGATGGGTCGACGATATCGTTTCTATCGCGGGTCGAACCTGGACTCGATTGGCACAGGACCGAGGAAGATGGCATGGGGAAAAGAGAGGCCTATACCCAGCAGTGGGATAGAGAAGGCTGTAGATGATGATGATGATGATGAATATGTCTTTATTACAGTTAAAGGTTACTCCGTGTTCTAAATTTCAAATCCATGCGCTCAGACGTTCCAACGTGATCGAGCAACAAACATCTAAACTTATTCCATTTATAATATTAGTAACATAGGATTAGCTTTTAGTGAAAATCTATTATGTTATTTTTTAATTACTCACAGGCATTTTAATATTATTTGTTTGTTTAGGTCAACTATTTTTATCAGATGTATTTTAACATACACAAACTATTATGTTCTTCCGTTAATAATTATTCTGTTATGTTAAATCTGCTATATTCTGCTACTATTCAACATGCAGATAGTACCTACATTCACCCTAGCAACCGACAGTTAAGTTGAAAAACGAAGATTGCGAAATTGCGATAAATATTTAGTAAATCTTTTTACGCTGCTAACTTAAAACGGTGTAGGAGAACATCGTGACGAAACCGACATGTACCTAGACTCTTTCGAAGTGATGTGTCATCCACCAACCCGCACTGGACCAGCATGGTGGATTATGGCCTTAACTCTCTAATTGCGAGAGAAAGCCCGAGTCCCAGCAGTTGGAACATTTAGTGGGCTGTTGACGATGATACCTAAATACAAATTTCGAACAAGTCAGATATAGTACAATCTTATGGTACCTATATATAGTGTAGGTAATCTATATTCTCTTTATAATCTAAAAAAGTATTTATTTACTCGTCAATAGCCAGCAAAACATATTTTTTCCAAAACACTATAGATAGTTCAACTCAGTTGTGCGCGCGGCCATATGTGTGCGTGGGCTTGTAAATATACTACTTTCATGACGCGGCAGTCGGACGATGACTGCCACATGAATGAAAGTTGTATATTTACAATCCCACGCACACATAGGGCCACGCGCACAACTGAGTTGAACTATCTATACAAACCTTCTCGAATATTTCAATCAACTTAACCTCGATGTAAGAAAGTGGTACTTAATAAAAATATGCAAAACTATGGACACGACAAAGGATCTTATGGGAACTCTTGACGTAAGATACAAAGTACCCGCATACTTATAGTTACAGTACTCTTGTCGTTAATCTAACAGAGAAAGCACCAACGAAATTATCGAACTTAAATGTTAACCATATAAGTTAATATAAGTTTACTTTTTAAGTCAAGTGGTTGTGTTAACTTATTTATAAGTCAAACGACTTATACACTTTATTTGCGATTTAAATGCTAAATTACAACATAATATTTTACCTTCTCCAACCAGCATGTGGCCTTCTATCGCCTAACTAAAACGGGTTTCGCTTTGCTATTCCGGTCTCTATCATTTCAAGCGGAAAGGAAAAGAGAGAATTATCAAAAATAAGAAATTTTTGTTCGTCGGTAAACCCCCTATTCATCATTTTGAATTAATACACGTGTAACTCACGTTTGATATAGTCAGTCCAGTCCGATTTAATTTGAGTGCCCAACGAGCTCATACTACTATCGATATAAACCATTGGATGTGCCCTCCTAAACATCAGGCGCACGGAATTATGCTATCGTTGAAAAGAGTGAGCTCACTCTTTCCATTCTAGACGGTTGCAGGAAGCGGTGATCGCCGGATGTTTTTACCTATCACCATTCGATGTCAACAACCAAAATAAGTAGAACCACATCGTACCTCGCCACTAGCGATTCTAGGGGTCAAGTAAATTTGTGGGCTGTAAACCACTTATGCTACAAACACAGACACAGTTTATTACCAATTTCAAGGTGCCTAGGGCACATGTCATAGTTTAGGTATATCGATGCGCGCTGCTTGTTTGGCACACAAACTTTTTAGTAGTTAGTAGTAATGTGCAAATATTACTGTGTTCTGATTTGAAGGGCAATGTTTCCAGAGAAATTAAAGGGCTTAGAGATATAACAAATTAGATCTCTGACGAGTGCAGTGCAGTGCTAATGTAATGATTTTGACTCTTCATGTTGCAATAGCCGCGTGTAACTATGCTGTTACGGGCAGGCATGTTGCCTACCATCAGGCACATGTCCTGCTCGTCTCGTCACTCTATAACTACCTATTTAAGAAAACGGGATGATAATAATGAGTTACACAACGAGAGTCAATCGTTTAAGCACAGACATTCATTTCAACATCATTTTATCAATATATTTAGCGGGAACATTTAATTGTAGGTAGCAATAGATAGATATATAGATACATTTTATTGAACACACCAAAAAATAATAATAATTTAAAACTAGCAACAATTTATAAACTTAAAACAAGTGGGACAATTGGTGGCTTTATCACTAGCAACGATCTCTATCAATCAATAGCAAAGAGTTTCACAATGCAAACCCAACTTTATCATCCATATTTATTTACTCAATAAAGATCATTCCGTTACATAATATTTTCTTTCCATTTTCTTTGTTTGTCTCTATCATAGCTCATAAATTGAAGTGCTCTCGTATTTTCCTTCCAAATTGCTTTCGGCACTTGTCTCGTAAGCGACTTATAAGATTTTATGGTAACAGTTGTACAAGCTTTTATTTATTTATTCCATACAAAGAACGCTGCGTGTTTTAACCCGCGTAGATACCGGTTTAGTTACTTCCCAGGATAAAAAGTAACCTAAGTACATGGTATTCCAGCCAATTATCTATCTATGTCTATCTATATCTCGAAGCCCTGTAATTTATCTGGAAACATTGCCCTTCAAACCGGAACGCAGTAATGTTTGCACATTACTGCTTGTCGGTAGAATAGCTGGCAAAGGTGTGGTACTTCCCCAGTAGATAATACATTATTGTACAAATAATAAAACTAAACAAATAAAATCAATACCCAGCTTTCAGACAATGACGGCAACAACAGACTAACAAAACAAAAAGTACTATTCAATCGCCACATTCAATTTGTAATCTAATGCTTGAGCGTAAAATTTTAAAAGGGTTCCCGACAACACCCGAAATCTTTTCGTCTTTTTAAACCCTATCGACATATTGTCAATATGTGGCACACAAAGAATTCGACATTAATTTGACATACCATTAAAAATATTGCGTTTGAAATTCGAAAGAACTCGCGCGGAAGATATTGCTGCAAATGTCACCGTTAGCTAGGGATGTCTGCTATAAAATCACAATTTACGATCGATCATTTTTTTCGCAACCCTAATGAATTAATTAAAGTAAAAAATTTACATAGTTTTCGGTTATTGATTGATCGTTGTCGTAAAATTTTGTTATAAAAATTTAATGACTCGGTAATGTTGACAGGAGTTTAACATATCACATTAACGTATAAAATGACACGCGATTTTATTGAAAAATATGTAAATGATAGTAAACATTAATTTGTAACGGTTGATTTGTTAATATACGATAATATTAAAAGAAATCTGCATAATCATTTAATAAAAATATATATTTGAATGACAACGGGATGATTTTTACTAGTTTTTTGATGCATCGATTGTCAAAATTAAGTATACGTTTAAGCCGTCATGAATTCGCTGACAGTTATTGAGATAGCTCAAAATGTATTTCGTTTAATGTTAATCATAAAATTTTAACCGCAAGAGATTATTTTAATATCTCAATCATGAAACATAAAAATGAACAATCAAGAGAACTAATTACAAAAAAAATAGAGAATAAATAAATTTGTTGCTCTTTCAAACGGGAAGTGTTTTTTTAATTCCCACGGCAACAATGATTGAGTATAAAGTTCTCAAAGGGTTGAATAAAATAAAGTGACAGTTTTAAAATCTCGTCAACTTTAGTCACGGTTGGTCCTAGAAAGAATTAGCCGGAGTTACGTCACTCCGACGACCAAATTGAAGACCGTTTCGAATCCGGGCTCGTGCGAAAATTTGATATGTCAGAAAGAGACGAGTATGTCAAAGTTGCATAAGAGTAAATAATACAATTAAAATCGATTTTGACTGGTAACTTGCGAATTAATCAGCCGAATTGAACGTTTCGTGTTTTTTTCTCATCACTAATACTTTTTAGAAAGGTTTTGTGGCAATGAGCTGATAATACAATAACAGTTTTCTATAAAAATATAAATAGATAAATAAACTCTGTATTGCACTTAACAAAACAAACTTACCTACAAAACAATCTTATAAATAGAGTAGCAAATGGCGACCTTGTCGCTAAAAGCGATTTCTTCCAGGCAACCGTGCTATGAAAAAAGAGTTAAACCATAGAAATACTATATAATACATAATAGAAATATAATAGTTGTGACAACCGTAAATTAGTAAACAAAAATAATTACCATGATTATCAATGTTCTATGGATAATTCTGGTGTAAGTAGTTAGTTAGATATGTAGCGTAAAGTAGTAGTTTTCATTGTATTTTAGAAAAAAAAATCATCATCATCATCATCAGCCGCAAGACGTCCACTGTTGAACATAGGCCTCCCCCTAGATTTCCACAACGAACGGTCCTGCGCAACCTGCAACCAGCGGTTTCCAGCGATTTTTGTGAGGTCATCTGTCCATCTAGTGGGAGGCCGTCCAACACTGAAAACACTGAAAAAAAATTAAAATATTGAAATGCCTTCTTTGAAGTGAATACAATGTGAAATTTTTCGACATTTTTTATTTTCAAATAAGTAAAGCTGTACAATGAATCAAATATTACTCGACCTATTATTTCAGTGCTACATTGTAACAGTTGTAAGAGAGAGTACAAATTTTAGTAAAACTTTATTAAAAGTAAGTCAAATACACAAGTTAATAAACTGGAATTAGCACCAGATGCCGCAAAACATCGTAACTTGTATTTATTTTGTTTTACCACTGGTTTATTGTGTCGCTGTACCACGCAGTTTATTTTACGATGTTGGCGTCTAATTTCATAAGACCAAGTCTGTTTGCTGTGATTAAATACTGTGATCGTAGTCATACTGTATCCGCACAGTTGGGATGACATCTAGGTCAAAAATATACTATTCTAACTAGTCTGGTAGATTAATGCGAATTTTCGTTTCAAATCATTAATAAACAAACTTTTGGAGTGGGGTACTTCAATATTCCTCCTTGCGTCGATACCCCAATTACTGATGGTCGTGATCTCTCTTGAGAACCTTCTCTCTGATTGTCGACCGCCATTGGTGACGATCTCTGGACAGTGGATTCGAGTGTGGTGCGTATCTGGTCCGTCCAACGCGAGGGACTTCATTATCTTCGTTTAAATAAAAATTGAACAATTAAGTGACGTCACTCCAAGCTTTTAAGCACTACAAATTCGTTGCTTTTTGTTTGTGAAATAAATTAAAAATATGTGTACATTTTTATAATCTAACTGTCGAACTTGTCGGTTTTATTAGTCATCACGCTTTTCGGTTTATTTATTCATCTAAATTATTTTAAACTAAAAGAAAGGCACTAAGTGTTGTAGGTTATGAACTAGAAGAGTTCAAATAAGTATTATGAAAAGCACTGTAGTAATTGTCTTAAAGTGGCTCTTCAAAATTAGAAGTCAATGTGTTAACTCCCTATGAAACTCGGGGCCCTCTCCAAGTATGAGAGAGTCAAGGCCATAATCCAAAGGACAAAGCTGGGTTGGCGAATGACTCAGATCTTCGAGTCATGTGACTAAAATCTGATTTTTATGTATTTCTATATAATTATCATGAATTTATTAGATTTTGCAGTGACAACACTCTTTGTAGAGTTCGCCTGGAGAAGTACCACAGCTTTACCAATTATTCTACCACTAAGCAGTTATGTGCAAACTTTATTGTGTTCCAATTTAAAGTGCTTTTCGCCCTTAAAAATTATTGGGCATAGAGAAAAACCATCTAATATCTCTGGGTGATGAGCGCAGTATATCAGTACTAGATAATGCTCTGGTCTCTTTATGCTCCAATAGCTGTGTGACACTGTGCTGTCATGGGCTGGTCTGTTGCATACCATCAGTCACATATCCTGTTCGTCTCGTCACTCCATATTTTAAATAAAGTGTCTTTTCTTGGGACTTGCCGTTTTGGTGTGACGATTAACTTGTACTCGTACAACTTGTACGTATGTACTTGGAAAACACTCAGGATGTGGTGCTAAATAAGTGTAGTAAAAAATATAGTACTGGCTGGATTCGAAAATAAAACATTTTTTAGAGTTACCCCCACCATCTTAAATTTAAAATTCGTCATGGTATTCTACCTATTGGCCAGGCAAGCCTCTTCATTTGGCACCTATCTAGGTAAAAATTTATTCTATCCTCCATTTTGAGGAAGCGGCCATCTTGAATTGATTTTCATCAAACATAGCTAGAAACTACCGCTTAGAAACAAGCTTCAAAATGAAAAAATATTGTATCGAAATCAGTCCATCTGTTTAAGAGCTACATTGGCACAAACATACACACACAGCATCAGCATCAAACTCATAACACCCATCCTTTTGCGTCGTGAGTTAAAAATAAGGAAGCACAAATCAGGAAAAACAATTAGAGTTCCCGTTGGGAATTCTCAACAAATACCTCCGTAATGAAACCGTGTAATGTGACGTGAGCATTTTTACGAGAGCCCAGCTCCTAATTCACTGATTACTGTGATAGCCGTGACGTCTTGGGAGTTGGGAAATAGATGATACTAGCATCTTCACGCGGTCTCACACGCATAGTTTCCGTTCCTGTTATTTTCTCGCCATGAAAAAAATTGGTTGCCTGTAAAGTCGGTATACGGGCGAAAGTTTTACGTGACAACGACTTTGAGTGGTAAAATAATTTTACGGAAGGGACGCGTGCCTTTCACTTTTTATGTCTGTCTCTCTCGCTCTTAGGCGGGCTAACCATGCCCGAATGGAAGGGACGCGTGCCTCACTCGCTCTCGTTGTGAGCGCATAACGTGAGCGGAGCGTAACGCAGTTTCTTGAAGTGTCACCCGGCAAACCAATTTATAAGACGTTGTCACGTCAAAAGGATAAGTTCTATTCAAGACTATATTCTATGTTCTAAAGATCACCCTGATCAGCAAACATATGAAACATAGAAGTTCTTTTTATATTTACGAGTATAAAATTCATAAGATTAGAAGAAATTATACGGGTAAATTTAAAACTTTTGAATAAGTGTTGCTTAGTTTGTGGGAATTGTCCACCAAAGCTCGTAGTACTTTTGTAATAGTAGAACTTTTTGCATAGTAAGCGAAGGTGTCACACCTTTGCTAATTTTTCTCATTGGAATATATGTATGTAGTACTTTTGTAGTGATGGGGCTCTATTCAAAGACCGTGTGGGTAAGTAACATACTTTACCTTTCCACGTTTTTATGTTTAGTTTTTTAGTCATGTACAAACATAAACGCTAAACAGTAATGTAATGTACTGTGTTCTGATTTTAACAGATATATTTCAAGATAGATTACAAATGAATATCTTAAGATAGATGGCAAAGAGATAAATCTTCAATGTGTTCCGGTTTGAAGGAAATGTGTGAATGTTTCTAGAAAAAATATAGGGCATAGAAATAAATCATCTTAAATCTGTTGAATCCCAGTGTTTTACGCAGACGTAAGTACCGTTGTAGGTTATATAACTAGCGCCAGTGATCAACTCAGGCACTTAAAGAGAGTATGATTGAATGTCTGTACTTGGCCTTTGAGGCAGTCTCTGTATGGGGCGATGTGAATCTGGCCAAGTTTAACGAGAGACAGACGCAAGCTTCTCTGTTCTTGAGATTGTGTTACGAAGCTACACAATTTCCTAATGCTTTCCTGTTTTCACTACAGGACTAGTAATAAGTCGGCGCACTACTTACCTTGTATTGGTGATCTCTACAAAATTTGAACTAAGTGATTTGAGTCTTGCTTCCACAATTATTCAGCTAAAGAGTGGAATAAAATTCACTATTTTACACAGAAAAGCGGAACAAGGATAAGGACGTATTTTCTAAAGAAAGAGGTTTTCCTATCGATCTCATTTGGATATCATAGGTTTTAATAATAAATATTTCTAGAGAGTAATAATTTAGAACATATGAAAGTCCGATTAAACGAGTCTCTTCTATACTAACGTACAACCTTAAAAAACTAAACATTTGTTTTATTCATAAAAACCATCAAGAGACGCAATTCATAGTTAATTATCACATAATTTCAAAGCTACAAATTACCACCCAAATACCAAAAAAGTGACATCAAACGCAAAAAGATGAAATAGAAACGATAAAAATAATACAATTAATTAAGCGTTTGTCACAAAACTGACACATTGACACGCTGTATTTGATTAAAAAGATACGGAACCCTAAAATTGCGTGTAACCATTATCTTTTGGCTAATCAAAACGCTAGGGAAGTGGTAATTATAGCAATTTGTCGGCACAAATGTTTGGTTTTGAGGTTTTTTTTCGGTAATAAGATATCTGAGGCGGTTTCATTAGCAGGATTTTTGTAGAAAATTGTTGGTTATTTTAAGTAATTTTAAAATAAAATTTTCTTCGAAATAACGAGAGCAAAATAATTAAAAGTTTCGCTAGCTGATAGCAGTAATTTTATTATAAGCATAAAATAAAATTAGTCCATTTTCTGTCCATTCTACAACTAACTCTCTTGGTTCTTAGTAAAATAATTATCTCGACATTAGGTATATTGGATAAAATGAGTTAACTTACACCCATTGCTATCCTACTCTCGAATGTATGATAAATTAGATGAGAATCTGATATATTTGGTTTTTAACTATCTATGACAGTAGTAGGTCAAGTGGTTTTTTGCCTTAAGCGTACCAAACTGTCGGACAGGGCAGAAAGTGCAGCGCCCTAACCTAAAATTTCTAACTAACCTTATTCTAATAACCTTAGAGGTACTTATCAACAATTATGTAGATATACTGTCTCACATAAGTAGTTGTAATCAACCAACTATGTAATAACCTCATAACCAGAACACTATAGAAAATTTCTGTTAAGCATGTGGCTAAAACTGTATTATCGTCTGTAAAAGATATAACTAACTACGACGTAAAAACTAGGCAACAAAATAAAGTGGAAAATACGCATTAAACTATTTATGCTTGTTTGTAAACTTACTATGAATAAAATCCCATTTCTGACTATAAAAAACAAAAAAAAACCATTTTCTGGCTGACTACACCAAAACTAACATCTGTGCACACAAATTATCATAATTTTGTATTCGTAACTTTGCTTCGTCACCTGTGACCCCGTAATTAGAAGACAATTCCGTGATAAATCGAGCATTGCCAGGTTACGTGTTGCCAGGCGCGATAAGCAATAAAGGCATATGTCGCTTTGATTTATAAAAAAAATGTTTTGTTTGTTGTAATTATTTGTATGGTTGTAATTAACATAGCCATCTAAAGAAACGAGTTAATTCATTACATAGATTTAAAAAATTGTACACTATTGTATTGTAAATTGTAGATTAGAAGAAAAACGAGCGAAGTAATCTTCAAGCGGCAACAATAATTAACAAAATACCATCAAATATTTTTGTTTTACTAAATTTGTAACCGGTTAAGATTGAAAAAAAATTAAGTACTGTCATCAAGTTAATACTATTTTATTATCGTTATTAGAAACGTAGTCTGTTTTTGTGGGCCATTATGGCCATTCCCATCCTTTTCACCCAAATTGTTGCAACTCTCAAATATCCCCTTTTCCCATACACATAGATTTCTCAGCCGAATGGTCGTAATACAATTATGTCCGTTCTGTCTATAGGCTTAACCCAGTGTTTCTCAATCTGTAGTCCATATTAGTCCAAACTAACAATGTACCAATGGTCTAGTTTTCAAAAACATAAGTACTATAATATCCAACAATTTATTATTAACCGATAATTTCTTGTATAGACCTTAAATAATATTATTTCACGAGCTCTTGTTCGGTTAAATAATAAAATTTCTTAGCATAAGTAAGGTTTTCAAGAATTGTACTTATTTAATCAAAGCTAAAAGTACCTATATAATAAAGTTATTTTCGCTTGACCATAACCTCTTTGCCGATGGAAAAAAGGTCCAAAATGGTGCACGCTAACCTAGAAAACCCCGATTTACTGTTGATTTGAAGACACCTAGATTGTATTCAATGGGATAGACCTATTAAAGCATGTTCTTTTCTATTTTAAAGAGTTAAAGTGTTGTTAACGTGTAGTTAAAGTTAAAATTGGTTTTTAAGAGCTCGTCGCCAAGAAAAGGTTCAGAATCACTGACTTAACCCATTAGATGCCAAACACGACCTCCATGTTTGTGACACGGCTCGGCCAAATTGGATTATTTGAGTGGTCTTTGAGAATGGTACAGGAGAAGACGGTATCAAAAAGAATTACTTATTAACTTCGTTTAACTGAATTAATTTTGCTAGACTTGAAATTAAGCCTTTAAATTAATTAAAACTGTTTTGTTCTTTTTAAATTTTTAATTACTTATTAAAATCTCAAATCACAAAACTTTACATAATGTTAACAATTGACATAATTATATGAAACCAATATAACTTCATTTAATTAAATACATGGCAGGATTAATTAGGTGTTTTAGTCTAAAGTAACTTATAGTAAAAACATAACAAATATTTTATTGATCTGTAAGTGTAAATAATTATTATTGGATTAGGATCGTTTGAAAGATCTGTAGCATTTCATACTTCGTAGCGCTAAGATAGTGACTACGTTTTTTTTGTAGCTGCTACAAAACCGATCGAGAAAAGCTACGATACTACGCAATAGGTACTACGCATTCTTTTATTACTTCGTACATAATATGATGTATGTACTATGCATACGAACAAGCAAATGTATAAAAAAGTTCCATTGAAGTATGATAATTTTTTGCAATAGCTTGTATATGTTGTTTGTTTGTGACGTCAAAAAATTTAGCTAACAAACAAAAATGGCAAATTTTTGCGTAAATAACTATTGTAGGTTTTGTAAAAACTTAGGAAAATACTC
Organism: Ectropis grisescens; assembly: GCA_017562165.1. Classification (NCBI taxonomy): domain Eukaryota; kingdom Metazoa; phylum Arthropoda; class Insecta; order Lepidoptera; family Geometridae; genus Ectropis; species Ectropis grisescens. Next base: position 23,429,803 of record CM029773.1, read on the forward strand.
AGATATTCAGGGGATATACTAACACGATGCCACCACGGCTTCCAATACTGTGGCACTTTTTGTAGTGGTAGAGCCTTTGCAGAGTTCACTTGGGGAAGTACCACACATTTGCTAGCTATTCTGCCGCCAGGCAGTACTGCGCGAATATTCCGGTTTGAATGGCAATGTTTCCAGAAAAAACTACTGGGCTAAGCGATGAAACACCACTTATATCTTTTGGCGACGAGCGCAGGGTTGTGCTAGGTAATGATTTGGACTCATCATATTCCAATAACTGCGTCTTACTGTCCTACTATGGGCAGGCATGTTGCTTACCATTCTGGCTCGTTTTGTCACTCCAAATTATTTAAAAAAAACTTAAATTTGTGAAAATTATATGGTGAGGCTAAATTGGGTTCGACTCAATTTCGGTTCCTTAGAAAAGATTGACCGTTTCAATGGATTGTGATAACTCTTAAATATTATAGGACCTCAGACACATTGTATAACTATAATTACCCGATATTACTGCCCAATTCACATAATACCGCCGAATGAGTAATAAAACTTGGAAATTCATTGCGGACACGCTCCTGAATTAATTCAGCAAGCGAAGCCGGGAGACGGTAGTATTTATTAGCTATAAACAATAAATGTGCTGTTACCACAGCACTAGCATATCGATACATCATTATAGGGATGGGAATTTCAATATCCTACTAATGTTATAAATGTCAGTGTATGGATGTTTGGATGTTTGGTGCTCAATCACGTTAACGTATTAATCGGAAAATATTTAAAAAACGGGTAGATTATATTCTGAGAGAACACATAAGTTTAGTTTTATTCCCGCAAAATAACGGGAATGGGAATACGCCTTAGGTAATAGAATAACACTGATACCACACCACCATAATAACGGCCAAGAAAGACACGGACAAGTCCCAGACACGCCTAATAGCAGTATTTATATATAGCATATTGATCAAACTCAAAAACACACGACAATACTCTGATGAAACACAAGACGTTGGCGAAATTGTGTTCACCAAGCATTTATCTCACACATATATATATCACAACCAAACAGAAGCCAGAAATGAATCGAAGATGAAGAATCAGATGACATAAATAAAAACCAGAAATTAATAGAAGATGAGGAAGAAGAAGACTTTGATCAGTTGACTATTATTTAATTATTTTTTTATTCATAAATTAAGACTATAACAAATTGTCTTGCCAGACATATTGCATGCTTCTCGCAGATGCCAGTTTGTATGGGACAACTTTTAAAATGTTTTGTATCATCTTATCTTACCTACAAACAGCAATAAAGTATAAATTTTGTATTTATAAATCTATAAAATAATAGCTATAAAGGTGACTTATTGTACAATTTTGGTGCTGTTTCAAAATTAAATTAACTAAATCAAAACTTTTCATTCTATTGGCAGTTCCTATGACTGCCAAGTTATCCCTCTTTAAAACAAACATACATAAAGATATACCCCATCACTACCAACTTTTGGATTACAAAGAACCGATGTCAGTGACGTCATAAATATGACGTCCCATCACCGCAGGGTCATTTATATGACGTCACATCACTATAGGGTACACGTGCGTAGCGTTATCGTAAAATTTTACGACGGCTACCGGTCGCGGTCTGCGACTTCTAACAATTGTTATATGTGAGTATTGTTTGGATTTTTGAGTGGTGAATACACGTAGATTCATCCAGAATTGAATTATACTATCAGTTCAAAATTTCTGTTTTGCCCGAGCGACACGATGCTAGTTTTTCAAGCTAGGGTAGCAAGCTAATGTTTTTTTATGTTTTATTTAAATTAGCCACTCCACAGAGTCCGCGGTCCGTGATCTTTGTCATTACAATTATCATTTTTTTACACATTTCTTGGATAAGGAGAAGAAGAGGAAAGTAGGGGGACGGTAGAGCCGATTACTACCGGTTGGGATTCCGCTAGTAATCGACTCGACATCGAGTGTTTGCCTAATTGCCTTTTGCCATTAGCCTAAAATGTCTCCTCCCGGCCCAGAGCCTCCACAACGGCCGCATTTCTGTCCCTGATGGCCATCTGGTTAGGTTGAAATCTCGGATGGTCTTAAGTGATGAAGCCTACGCTCACCGCACGAACCGACCGATGGCGTCGTCGGTGTCGTCAGCGTAGTATGTGAAGGTCCCCGTGTGCCGTGAGATTGCAACAACCGCATGGGGTACGCTCTCGTGCAGCTTCATGTTTGGTTTTGATTGCGATTACCTACTCGTATGTTAGTCCCTGAGCGTCATTGATGGTAATGATGCGTGACCCGGTGCCTGACCCATAACCCTGGTTTGTCAGGGTCTCCTTCTCCTCTTGAGTGTGAACTAAAAAGAGGGTGTTTGGTAAGGTGTTGAAAGCTAATGCTTTTAGCTTCGTGTAGACAACGCTACGCAACGCTGGTTTTGTCTACACGGAGCTACAAGTACTAGCTTGCTAGCATACTAACACTAGCTAGCTATCCTATATTGAAAACTAGCCTCTGTTTTACCCACTGTATACCAATTTGAAAGTTTAGATGTTTTTAGCTCCATCACGTCGGAATGGTTGAAATTTTGAACACATATAGAATATAGTCCGGAATACAATTTACCTACTTTATTTAGCAAATAATTCGATTCAATTTATTTATTCGAACCATTATTCCAAAAAAGAATCACTCGGTGACATCACTTGCAATGAAATTACAGATAATTAATTTGTGTACATAATAAAATTATAACAAAAAATAATGTCAAATAGAAACTAATAAGAAATAGGGCATTGTCAATCAGATGCAGCTGTAAAAAGGCTTCGTTATGATAAAATACAAATTATCAAAATAGTTAATACATACAGTACTAATCAAAATTTACATTAATTTCTAGTATAATTTACATTAGATAATTAAAAAACGAAGACTACGCGAGGAAAACCGCGGTTGCTGCTTGTATTATGTACAAAGCATATTTAAAGTAACTTTGCCAAAATATTTGTATAAAAAAATGATTTGCTAATGTTATTTCAATCCTACACTATCCGATCTTGTTGTGTTGAAGTATTTTAAATACTTAAATAGTTTATAGGTCTCTTCTAAGTAAACGGGTTTGAAGATATAGTGACGGAATGAACAGGACATGCTCCTTATTGTAAGCAAAGCTGAATGACACTATGCAATTATGGGCAAAGATGTTGTTTACCATCAGGCATATGTCCTTCTCGTCCCGTCATCTATCTATGTCACGCAGCTTTTGGAACATGAAGTGTCCGGTTCATCACTAACCAGCGAGCAACACGAAAGGGGAGTTTCCCCTCTGTCAAAGTACAAGTCCACGTGGACCATGGAGTTTGATACTATTATACTATGGCGTGAGGGCAGGGCTAGATTTGTGAATGGTGCTTTATTTTTGTATGTGTTAGTGATGTGGCCGTGTGAATATGATCGGAAATGGATCGGTACAGGTACGTTTGTATGTAATAGAGCGGCTTTGTGCTATTGTGCAACTTCCCCCTCCCGCACGAAATGACAGAAAGATTTAAACAATATTTTCTAAGGCTACTTACTCCCTTCCGTACTTGCGCGGAAGTTCGAGTTGCTTTATGTCACTAACACTCCACACCACTCCACTAGCTCTTGTCATCCAGAGATGTAAGATTATTTATCTCTATAACTAATAGTTTGACTGGAAACATTGCTTTTCAAATCGGAACACAGTGATGTTTTCACATTGCTACTTGGCGGTGGAATAACTGGAAAAGTGTGCTACTTCCTCAGGTAGACTGTGCAAAGAGTTCTACCATTACTAAACTATAACTGAATCAATAAAGATAACCTACTACATAAATGTGTATTATGTTAAAATAAAAACTAACTCTCCAATAAATAGAGAAGTCTCAATATATCACAAAAAACATCTGAAATACAAATACCGGAAAAATAATCCGTAACAATAAATTAAGCTTTCTTTGACGTTATCACCCAAAGTACTTTCCGGTTATTTGTTCAATCCCCCAAAAATATGAACAAAACCCACAAAAACTGTGTTAACAAACAAAAAAGATTTATTTTCAAGTGGCAGATAAGTTCTTACGGGAAATGTGGAGAAACGTAAGATAAATAAAGTGAAAAACCCAATAAAAGTATATTGCCTAATCTCTATCCGATATTTTCTTAGCGTTCCGATGGAGGTTTTCCTCTTGCTCGATAGTTGGGGACGGACGTTAAATTTGTATGGATGTTCCTGGGGGAAAAATGTAGGTAATTATTTTTTATTTAAAGCACTTTATTTACAACATCAATTATTTTTAACATACCTAAAAAAAGAGGCAGGTTTTCAATTTGGCTGTGTGTTTTTTTGTTATATCTATGTTACACGATAGCTCCGTAATTTTGGTGATTACTTTTTGTTTACATTTTTCAAAATTATTGTTTCAAAATAACCCCTTATTTAAAATATTAAAAAAAAAAATTGTACATTTTTATCTTGATGAGACGTGTAAATTCTTTTATTGATTATTTTCAAAATAATTAACGGTGAAAGTATCAATTTTAATCAAAGAACGAAACAACCAACCTTTTTTCCTTTTTTCGGTGAAAAACAATGATCTTGATAACTACAGTTTTATTAAATTTTTAAAGATTTGCACTTGACCGCCATCTTACCTGATGTAAATTGACGATATGGTCTACGATGGAACGTGATTACCTAGAAGAACCCGATTAACTCTCAATGTTCAGTTCAAAGATGTGATCGCGTTAACATCAAATCTTTCATGTTTGAAGAAGAAATATTAAACCACTTTTTCTGTCACAAGAAGAGAGTCAAAGTAATCTACTACTCTCGCTACAGCGTCCAGGTTGAAGAATCACACAAGGATTCAAAAATACCTCATTTAGACCATGCCAGTTTATTCATGATATACCTATTTTATCATGAAGTAAAAATAAAGTGATTAAAACTGGTTATACATCTCCACTTTAAAGAATACACAAGAGGTGCAGACATGATTCAAATCTCACGCTGGTGAAATCGGATGTTTTAACCAGCAGACCACCACAGGGTCGTCATAAATTTGGCCCAAAATAAATAGATATAAAATCGATTTAGCATTCAGCAGCCTCTTAAGGTCAGTAGTAACCTTCACCCGATAGTGTCTTAAAATGTGTCGTTTTATGTTACTGTGGTATTTTAAAATAAAAATATTTTTATTGTGTTAATGTTCAAATGTTGCTATTCAAAACTCCGCAATGCAGTTCGAGGTAATGATTTGCACTCTTCATGTTCCAATAACTGCATGTCTGACTGCAAAATTCATGTTACTTTATACTATCAGAAAAATTCTCAAGATCTCCAGTCGTATCCACTATAAGACTTCCTCGCTCACCCAAGGCATTCCCACCTTATGCTTTTATCGCGCTCACTCGCAGCCGTTATTGTAAGCGATGCTTCTGTTATCTTCAATTATTTAGGAGACGTTCCGTTCTCAATGAAATAAACACTCGGAATCGAGGAAAATATTCCATTTTAATATTTGGATCGAAGATACTTCAGTATATTTTATTTGTGGAACGGATGTTAAAAGAAAATTACGGAATTGGGGGCATAAGCTCTGATTTTTATTTTTCTGCGGAAATTCTGAAAGATAATGTTAAAAGAAAATTACGGAATTGGGGCATAAGCTCTGATTTTTATTTTTCTGCGGAAATTCTGAAAGATAAAAATTGAGCAAATTTTTGTTATTTGTCTTGTGTTTTTTTTTTATTTATTTTGTATTGTTTGGTTTAGTAAACTATTTCACACTATAGCCTATTTAACCCAGCTTTAAAGCTTTTTATTGGGTGGGTGTTACTGGAACGGTAACCACGCGGGAAAAACCGCAAAAAACTGCTAGTTAAACATAATTTATATACATATATATATAAATAAATTATATCATGAACCGTTCTATGTAAAGGTTGATCCAGTAAGATATTAAAAGAAATGTTGATCCACCTTTTTGCAGTGTATTACCGTAAAGTCCACAACAACATCCTGCTGAACACAAGACGTTGGCATATGCTCACCAAACATACTCGTATCACACTTACATAGCACAACTGGATAGAAGCCAGAAATTAATAGAAGATTAATCTGATGACATTTAGTCGTAATATTATGATACAACCGATTAAAAGCTAAAAACGCAAAAAGAAGAAGAATACTTTATCAGCTGACTATTATTATCATTGTGTAAATTCAGACCAATAGATACTGTGTTGCTAGTCATATTGCATGCCTCTAGAACAAGAAGCCAGTTTGTATGGGTCAACTTTTAATATGTTTTGTTTCACCTTATCTTACCTGTATACAGCAATCAAGGTTTTTGGTTATTTGTATTTGTAAATTTTTATTTTTGTATCCCAAAATTGCAAGTATAATTCCCACGGTGACTTGGGTAAATTCACATCAAAATAGCTAATTGACGGTCAATCCGATATGTGGATTTTGGTGACAACCCTTTCACTGGTCAGTGGTCAGTTAAATTATCAAAGCGCGTTAGGGTTGCTTGTCACGTATATTTTAAATGCGTATTAACAAGATTTAATTTTGTTATCCATGTCAATTTACAAATAGAATGAAATACTATTCGAATGAATATTTAAAGCGTAATCTTATGAAATCAATTAATTAGTCTTTGCTCCCCACGTTGTGTATTTTTCCAAGATGCGTATGTCCATCTCAAAGTTGTTTGGAAGAAATCACCTTCAGGGATTAGGCTGTCAGTTGAATCACTAGTTTTACTGTTTTTCTAAGTTGTTTGTATCATGTATGTAAGTGGTGTGAACAGAAAAGAATTTTCATTCATTCATTCAATCTATCTGTGTTTTGGGTTTACACAAAAGCTGTTATACTTTGGCATAGCACCATTTTGTAAGTCTATCAGCTGACTAACCTCTGTCGGATACCTACTATGAACTAGCTGCACTTTACTTTTTTTTTTTAATTTTATAGGTTCACACTTGACCACCATCTCGCCTGATGTTAAACGACGATGCGGTCTACGATGGAACGTGTTTACCTAGAAGGAACCGTAAAGTATCTCTACTTTTGTTATAAGAACTTCAAGGCTATGGAATACGTTGCCTGTGTGGGTGTTCCCCGATGATTACAATCTTTGTGTCTTCAAATTGAGAGTGAATTTGTTTGTATCTTTGGAACATCAACCATGAAACGATGGCGCTTTTTCGAACTACGAGCATTCCGATAGAAGAAAGGGGAAGGTGGTATTAGATCGTGCAAATCAGTTGCACTCTCTCCAAAGTGTATCGAATAAAAACCGATAACCTGGCAGTTTTGTGAGGAATGAACCGCCCTATAACGGGATAAAATGTAACCTTTGTGTTAATCTAGGTAGGTAATGTACTTACTAAGTATTTAATTACATTCGAATCCATTTAACCAGAACAGAGACAACAATATAAACCATAAGATGTGCCCTCCTAAACTTGTACGGAATTATGTCATCGTTGGAAAGAGTGAGCTCACTTTTTCCGTTTTAGTCGTTTTTACTGATCACACTTCCAAAGCCACAAAATAAACATCCGAAAATTCGCATTTATGGTATTAGTAGGATTGAAGTAGGATTGATAAATACATATTACCAAATAAATATGAGAAGAAGGAACATACGTGATTCTCACAGAATCCGGTAACATTGTTATCGGCTAAACTGATATATCACGCTGACCGCCGCTAAATAGGATTACTGACCACTGCGTCGAAAGTGGGTACTTTGATGTGAGAAATTCTGTTAACCAGATTTTAACAACGTTTACATATCTATATATATAAACGTTATGTTGGTTTGTGAACGCTTCAAAAATTCTGCACCGATTGAGCTGAAATTTTAGAATGATATGTAATCGGCATCAAGGATTTTTCTTATCTATTTTTTGCATCACAATGTGCCACAGCAAAGCGTGGCAGGGTACAACAGCTATCTTCTATATATGTATATCAACGTTATGTTGGTTTGTGTACGCTTCAAAGACTCAAAAAGTTCCGCACCGATCGAGCTGAAATTTTAGAATGATATATAATCTGTATCAAGGATTGTTTTTATCTAATTTTTGCATCACAATATGCCACAGCGAAGCGTCGCAGGGTACAACTAGTAATAAATAAATATCATGTTTATCTAGGACTTAGGTGCAACATAATGAAACAGCAAATCGTCGTTGAAGTTCAAACACCACGTATGTCAAAAATAGCAACTTTTCAGGAGAGAAAAAATAAGAATATCAAAAAAATCTAAAAATACAACCTTTAATAATGTAATGATATTTTCTTACCTTTTCCCATAAATTGTTAGAAGCAACTGGGTAGTCCGTTTCTCATTATGGAATTAAATGATTTACGTGCTGTTTCCAAATATAACGCCGATTTGGTGGATCCTGTGTAGTTGCATTTTTCTTAATTTCGCGAGTTTTTATTGGTCGTTACGTGTTCCTGATTGGCTTAAACGATGCGTCTTCCGATTCTCTAGCAAATGGCATCAAAAAGTCAAAATAGCCAAAAAGTGACTTGCGTGGTGTTAGAACTTCAATGACGAAATCGATTATTACACTGACACCACGCAGCGTAGCGCGTGAATGCGTATTACATTAATATACAATAACACACGTGAGTGCGTGAAAAACCCGCACGATGATATAGATCTGCACTCCCGCTAGTACGCGCGTAGATGCGACGTAATATACAGCGTGGCGCGCCGCAGTGTGTGAATAGAATTAGCATCCTCCAGGAAACGTCTCCAATTTGATTTAATTAGGAAGAAATACACGATGACGATGAGTAAGTAGGTACATTAATTCAAGAGTAAATGGCATACAAAATGGCTTTAAATGCGCTTAAATACAGGTGTCCCTCCAAATAAATATGTAAGCTTGTGTGTTGCTATCGTATCACGCAATGCTTCCATACTACTCATACAGTACTACTGCACTTATAAACTGTTTTTTTTAATGTACGTTACGCGATAACTACACCAATTGTGAATTGATTTTAATAATTCGTTTTTTGTTCAATAGATCATAGTTCAGAAGTAGTTCCATATAAATTTAATTGAAATCAGTTTAGTGATTTTTGAAATACTTATGAACAAAATACTAAAATTACTTTCATATACCTTGATGTCTTAGTGAATTGCTTCTTTTGAAATTTGGTCTAGTCAAGAATTTAATTTTAAGGCCAGGTAGTTCTGTCAAATTAGGCATTTAACGCTGTCTTGTTCTCGCGACCGTCACCGACCGCGGAATCAGTGCCACAGTGCAAAATAACATTACAATATTTGACTATGTAATTTAAACTCATTTTTTGTTCAAGATTTGTTTATACTAGTGATAACAATTTTGTGAATAGTGATAAGAGTTTTTTTGATATATGAACGAAGAAATATTAAATTTATCTATACTCGTAGATATACAAAATTCAACCTTTTCTTTTTGGTCACACTATAAGTTGAGAACGGCTTTTCCAATTTCATGCATATTTTTAAAATGTTTCCTAATAATTCACAAGTTCGTCAAACATTAAAAAAAATGTGCTGAAACGTAATGAAAGGCCAGTAAAAATAGAAGGATTTTGTTCAACTTTGCACTAAATTTCTAATCCAATTTTTTCTATATGAGGTAAAGATCACTTACTGAGCATAAAATTACAAAATTCTCACAGATCCAGGTAGATCTTCAAACGCCAATTGAAAAAACTGTTTTAACCGATATTTTGGTCGAAACTATATATTTTGACAATAATTGTAGAAAATAAAATTTTGCATCTTTTGTTGCTAGTAAACTTTTTTGTTAAACTTACCGTTTACGATTTTAACCCATTCAATGATACGATTGCTATGATACCGATAATAGTGGATGAAAATGATGTTGTCTACGATGGAACTTGTTTCTCTAATAGAAACAAGCACAGTGTACCTCGTAACCCCAAGGTTCGAACCTTCGACAAAAACCACTCTGGCAATGCGTTTCACAGCTTAGTTGTTCTTATAACAAAAGTGGAGACCAAACTCTTCGTTCAACTCTTCAATCATGATGATGAACGGTGCTGTTTATTCGAGCAACGAGCAATATGATAGAATAACTTTAATATAAAAACCCCGACTACAAAAAAAAAATCTACTCGTAAAAAATATTACCTACTATCTAAGGACACTTTGGCGAGCCAGACTAGTCTTAGAATATCTTAGTTACCAAAATCCATCCAGCCGTTTGGAAGATATGTGGAAATAAAAATTTACAAACATAAAAGATACGCGCGAAAAAACATAACCCTTCTTCCATTCCAGTAAAAGGGACATGTTTATGCTACTGGGAACAGAATTCACATCTTATTATTTTTACATTGTTATCATCAAATTTGACATAATAAATCGTAATCGGTAAGTTCGAAAAAAAAAGTTTACTGGCAACAAAAGATGGGAAATTTTATTTTCTACAATAATAATAGGCTTTATAACTTTTTCAGAATATCAGCCAAAAACGTTTTTTCGAGCTGGCGCTTGAAGCTCCACCTGGATTTGTTATTATTTTGTGATTTTATGCTCAGGAAATGATTCTAAACCTTATATAAAAATACGAATCGGAAATTTAGTGCAGAGTTAAATTCTACGAGTAATTTTACTGCCTAAAAGGCTTCTTATCAAATTTGGTCGAGTGTCTAAATTTCTATGAACAATATTAACATTTTCATACAAAAAAAAAAAAAAAAAAACAAAAAATTTTGGTGGTGTCACAAACTTGGAAAAGAAATAAAAATATAAAAATTCTAACAAAACAATACGTGTATCTATGGAAAGGTGTTCAAAATTGTATTGAAGTTCCTAACATTTTTATTCTAAACTGAATAGTTTGCGCGAAAGTCTCTTCCAAAGTGGTAAAATCTGTATGTGAGGACTTTTCTTCCACGTACTAAGTACCTTACTACCAAAGAATTTACCTAAATGGCAGATAAATGCAAGTTAGGTATGTATGTATGTATGTATAATAAGTATGTATTTAAAACTATATAAGTATTATATCAGCTATCTGGCTGCCATCACACAAGCTTTGCTTAGTTTGGGGTCAGATAGTGTTGTGTGTGAATTGTCCACCAATATTTATTTATTTATTTATGATACCTTACTTGCATTTATATTAGGGGATTTACGCAGGGGATTTCTCCCCTCTCATTATTTCCTTATCCCGATCTCTGATTTAACGGACTTATATTTTACCGATGCTTATCTATTTTCCATTGCATCCGCATTGAATTTTTTTCTGATGTGGTATCGACGTCAGTTTTTTGAGACTCCCTTATTGGTCTACAACATAAAGTAAACAGCGTACTAATTAGTATCAGCGTCTATTTGCAATTCCAATGAAAACGGTATCAAAAATCAAGATCATAGCGTGCTTCACTAGTAATACCTACTGATATTGTTATACTGTGGCACTATGATCGTAATATTTAAAATTTATCGGTTGTCAAAATTGCAAAATCAAGCACAGGCCCGTCGTCCGTGAGCGCCGAAACGCGACTGATCAGGCTGGCCGAACGGCGCGCTATATATATGGTAGATATTTAAACATAGTGAATAACTGATACTTTTATCAAGTCAAACTCTGCGAATGCATCTATAACTTTTAGTGGCTTTCGTTGAGTACAAAAATTTAGTAAAAAATTCATTAGTTTAGTCATAAACTTGAAACAACTTTTTGAAAAGGGGTAACTTTGGGATTTTTTTCTATCAAGTAAAATTCATTAAATCGTGTTACTGACTGCGAATTGCACTAGATTAGATCCTTAACTAATACATATATTTTTTTCAGAGTTTAAAACACTATTTTAAAGGTCTTAAAGTTGTTTTAAAAATTCAAAATTACGGCTCACACGCCCTTAAATTGAAGTGGGTTCTGGTTTTTCAGAAAACATAAATTATCTTTCTATTGTTTCTGGAAACATCACCTTTTAAACCTGTATTATACAGAAAGGTTTTTTTTTTAAATAAAGAGTGACGAGACGATCAGGACATGTGCCTGATGGTAAGCAACATGCCTGACACATAACAGCACAGTGACACGCAGCTATTGGAACATGAAGAGTCCAAATCATTACCTAGCACTGCACTGCGCTCGTCACCCAGAGATCTAAGATCTTATATCTCTAAGCCCTGTAATTTCTCTGGAAACTTTGCCCTTCAAACCGGAACACAGTAATGTTTGCACATTACTGCTTGGCGGTAGAATAACTGGCAAAGGTGTGGTACTTCCCCAGGCGGACTCTGCCAAGAGTCCTACCACTACAAAAGAAAAGTATGCGTTGTAATGCGTTGCCTGAGTGGGTTTTCCCCGATGGTTACAATCTTGGTGTCTTCAAATCGAGAGTGAATCGTTTTCTTCTAGGTAAGCACGCTCCATCGTAGATCGCATAGTTTAACATCAGGCGAGATGGTCATCAAGTGCGAAGTTGAAAAGACGACAACGAAATATGCTTCATGTGTCATAACAACAATGTCACGCAGTTATTGGAATACTGCGTTCGTTACCCAGATTTACTACTTGGTAGGTAATAGAAATCTCGGCAAAGTACTTAACCTGGTGGATGCTGCAAGGAGTCCCATTACAAACTTCTAACATCTATCTCAAAAAACACTACAAAAAAAAAATTGCAGTGAAAGGAACTGGTGATAGAAGTGAAAACTTATAACTCAGAATTTGATAGCTTACTTTGGAAACTACGCGGATGATAACGGAGGGCGTGGCCTTGAGCATGCACCTAGAAATGCTGAAGCATTTTTAGATGGCCAATATGCATGGTCCCGATTTCACCCGAAATTTTTTTATCGTTCCCGAGCGTGATGCTTGAGTTTAATTCACAGCCCACGGAAAATCTGTTTGAGCTGCGCCAAAAGAAGTTTTCACTTCAAAAATCAGGCAGCTTTGAAAGTCTCGCAAGAAAGAAAGACTTTAACTTTAAGAAAGTCTTTAACTTTCTCGCAAGCAATTGTTAGAAAGAGCACACTAAACAACACAACTGATACGAGGCAATGAAAAACAATAAGAACTACGAAGACAGTAGTGTTTTTTTTAATAAAAACCTGACAACAGCTATCTTAATCCCCGTGCGATCGTAAATGTTTACGACAGCGACCACTCGCGGCGTCCGCGCGGCGCGACGCGACGCCGCGACGCGCCTAGTGTGGTGGCAACGAGACTTCAGGCAGGAACATACTGAGACCTACAACAATAATATAAAATATTGGTAGACATATCACACACAACACCATCTAAAGCAAAGCTTGTACTAAGGGATGGCTCTCTTTTATTACTCTAACGACCCGTCCCTGCTTCGCACGGGTGCAAAGCTAATACTAAATATAAGTACTAATAAATATGGTTATTGTGGGCTATTTCTAAAAGATATATGTATATTATAAATATAGTATACGCAGATTTTTTTTGTAGATCTTTTGAAGGGTTAAAATTAAGCTGTAATTTATTTTGATCTAGCTCATAGGAATTTTGAACAATTTCTATGTTTATGTGACGTCACAACTCCCGGCTGCCGTTTGATGGTCTATGTCAGTGTATTTTTTTTTAATTCCACACGCTCTACCTACTGCCTCTTTAAAAACATATTTTGGCAGGGCTTTTTACAGGTCCTCCTAGGCAAATATCTTTCCCAGTCACTCTACCACCAAGCAGTAATGTACGAGCATTTTGTTCTGGTTTGAAGGACAATGTTTCCAAGGAACTCACAGGGTACAGAGATCAGGTGGAAATAGTTCCAACGCTCAAATTTCAATATGTCTCCGCCTTTACTTCCGTATCCGTGTTCAATATTGCCACTTATTGTATTTTGTATTATTTACCCACTTTACGACCCGAACATCCTTCATATTTTGCCCAAACTACTTAAACTTTTACGTTCAGTTTTCCACTTCAATAATGTCGCTGGATTTTATTTGAACTCGTAAATTGTATTGCTTGTAATGTTTAATTGGATTGAAGAATCTTTACAGTAAACTAGTTGCACCCCGTGGTGGTACTCGCGGCTTAGTTAAACTATTTGTAGAAGTTTATCCTGTGGGATATATGTCATATGAAGTTACATTTGGCCTGCTTAATGTTTGGAGTTTTGAAGTTTAAATGCCCCAAATATTTATACGATAAGCTGTCATGGAAAAAAGTGATAGGCCTCTTCGCCAGTGTACCACGCAGCTTTCGATGCAGCGGCACGGGTCTGCCGCTTTTAGGGGCAGTTTCCGTTACGCTTCGACGAAATGCTGGAATAACATTCCTCCGCCAATAAGGAACCTGCAAAGTATTTATTGTTTTAGGTTGCACCTTAGAGAATTTATTTTTAGACACCAGAAGGGAGAGGAGCAACTTAGAAACGATACCAGTGCTATTTGAGGGCTATTTGTTACTTTTTGATTATAAGTATAAATATTTTATGTCTATTAACTGTTATTTCAAATTATTTATGTTCAGGTATCATCAGCTTGCCATAGTTAGGTACTTGGTTGTAAGGGGTTGCATTTATAAATAAGTTTAGTTGAGGCATGTACATGTGTTTTTTAAATTAGAATATATGTATGTATATATTGTTATGTGATGAGGCTAGGTAAATAAAATATATTATGTGTAAGATTATTATTAGCGTAAGATTGTTAAGTGTATGTGGTGTGTGTCGTCATTCGCCGGCACCAGCGGAAGACCAGCGTCGGTTGGATCCAACCGGCATTATGCTGAGCTGGGGCCGGGTTGTGACAAAAAAAAAACATAATTTTAATAGATTTTATAGAACGATGTATGTATGTATAAATTTGGATGTGTGTCTTTTTTGTCACAATAAACAATTTGTCATTGTCATTGTTATTGTCATATTACACGTGGTGCGGTTCGCCAGTTTTCTGGAATGAACTTGGCTGGCCACACTGCTGTGGGTCTAGATTTTTACAAATCTAAAATAAGCAGCTTATTAAGCGATCCCATTGAGTGTCTCGAGTCTTTCTCTCGCAAAGAGTCTAGGCCATAATCCACCACGCTGGCCCAGTCCGTGAAGATGGATGACAGATGACTTCGAACGATTCTAGAAGCATTTCGGTATCCTCACGATAATGCACTTCAACGTTTTTGGTAAGCAGCATTACGCACATGACTTCGAAATGACATTGGTGTGCGTGGGATCCAAACCAGGTGCTTCGGATCGGCAGTTGCCGTTCTAGACCGACTAGCCGTAACTTTTGACGTGACAACGTCTTATAAATTGGTTTGCCGGGTGACACTTCAAGAAACTGCGTTACGCTCCGCTCACGTTATGCGCTCACAACGAGAGCGAGTGAGAGGCACGCGTCCCTTCCACTCGGGCATGGTTAGCCCGCCTAAGAGCGAGAGAGACAGACATAAAAAGTGAAAGGCACGCGTCCCTTCCGTAAAATTATTTTACCACTCAAAGTCGTTGTCACGTAAAACTTTCGCCCGTATACCGACTTTACAGGCAACCAATTTTTTATATCACAAACTTGAAATGTCATAGTTATTCACATGTACTCAAAAGCCTAAAATATATGTTACTACAAATATCTAGCTAGAAATGACAAAAAATCTTTTCTGTACAGTATTTATACCTTAATATTACCGTTTCTTCACATTCAAAACTGGTCTATGTTTTAATATGCTATAGACTAAATTTTTGCCAAATACTATTCAAATCGGTTCTGTAGCATAGGGTTGAAAGCGTAACAGGCAGACGAACTAAGTTAATAGGGAAGTAGAGACATAAAAAACAGTTTAGACAGTTTACATAAAACTGTGACATATCTTCTGTTTATGCCCATTTTGGTAGCGGTTGATTTATTTACTCTACTTATGTGATAAGTCTAGGCTGTGGAATACGTTGCCTGAGTGAGGTTACCCCGATGGTTGCACTCTTTGTGTTTTCAAATCGAGAGTGAATCGGTTTTTTCTCGGTAAACAAGCCTGTTTCCCATCGTAGACCGCATCGTCGCTTAACATCAGGCGAGATGGCGATCAAGTGTAAGGCTATAAAAGTACCGAAATAAAAAATACACCACCTGGGTATATCACACTTCGCCAGTTATTCAAAACCAAACAGTAATGTTAACATTATTTTGGTCTCGTTTCAAGAATAATTTTTAAGAAAAAAACCACAAATCAGACGATCCAAAAACTTCAATTAAAATTGAACTCAGACAACTGACCAAATTTCAAACTTTTTGTGAAATCAACTCAAAACAATGTATTTGTAGATCTAAAAATGCTACACTGATTTTATTTTTTTGATCACCTACCAAAAAAAAAAAAAAAAACGATTCACAATGAGGCGTTTTCCAGACGCAAAAAGACTTGTCAAAGATAGTTCTAAATGTTATCAAGTGTGGCACCACTGTTGGTTTTTATGAAATTTCCCTAACAAAATAAAACAGTGGCGCCACCTACGATAAAATGTTGAAATGTATTTGACAGGTCTTTTTACGTCTTGAAAAAGCCCCATTGACGGAGCTATCTTGTAACATACTTACAATCAAATTAAGAACCTCTACCTTTTTTGATGTCGGGTAAAAATAATAATGGCCGAAGTTTAAACATAACTTCTCCGGTATTAAAGTCTGAATTTTTGTGTTCGCCATAATTATTACACTATGCTCATTACACTCTATGGGAATCACTCAGCATCTTTCATCACACCATACATCACTCTAAGCGATAAACTCCAGAATTTAAAGTCATTAACACACTACAATATGTTTTGACAGACCATTAAGCTTCGGTGCACGACACTTTGGCAAACATAATGGACTGGTATTGACAGTTATCGTTATATAGTTGACGTAATTTTTACAATAAATGTCACTAATGACAGTTCAATTGAGTTATTGAACTTTTTGAAGATAATCATGGAACAGGACACATTTGTGTATTTATATACAAAAAAAAAAAACGAAGTTCATGACAGTGAGAGCATTTATAGCATGCACGATTGTGTATTATTTTTAAGGTGTTTTTGTAATACTGCATTTTCACTGAACATATTTCAGCAAGCTCAGTACAAAGTCTGTCTGTAAAAAGAGTATCTGAAGTTGACCGATAATCTGGAGCAAAACTCTTGCCTATTTAGTGAACAAAACTTCAGACGACTATCTTAATGACTAGACGCTGGCGAAATTACGGTAACATTATCGAATGGAAGACATAAGAAAAAATTGAAATATTAACATTAGAGTTCCAAATGTTCGCCATCTCGCCTGATGGAAATTGATAATGCAGTCTAAGATGGAGCGTGCCTACTTGCTTAAATCGAAAACACTACATTACATTTCTCATTAGGGAATCTCACAATACACAGATCAGAAGATCTTTTTACGATGATGGATCAGACAGCTGGTTCGAGCTGAGATGTTCAAATTGCAAGATGGTATGAAATCAGGCAGGTCAGTTGCACAATTTTAGTTAATAAAATAATAGCAACATTACCTATCTGAATGGCCACTGCAATCTTTTGCACCAGGAACGAACCGAATCTAGATATATTTGTCTAATTACATGAAATAAAAAATATGGTAGTTTGAAAAAATATGCAACATAATTTAGTACAAAGGTTTCAAATTTAAGAGATACGAAATCAAACGATAATTAAACATCAACGTTAAAATGTCATGTAACTGTCACTTATTAGACGGAAGGATGATATAATCATTAACTAATTGGTTTTAATTACTTTAACCCTTCTGTTACTAACGTACGTAACTACATATATTAAGTAATTAAAGGATCAATTTGACGACACGAGCACATGATCATAACAATATTGGTTATACGAGTAGTATTGTTAGGTAAACAATACCACTACGTAAATTATAATATTAAATTATAGTTAATGTTTTCTGAATATTAATGTAATTAAATTAATAACCTAACCTAACCTTAAAATAAGCCAAGAACCTTGGCTAGATTCCAAGGTTATAGCTGATATAAAACAAAATTTTAATATAATTTTACTATCAACCCGTTCCGGCGTCATTCGGGTAATGTATTCAAAAAACAAATAATAAATAATTTAAAGAAAAATATTGAGACCATTAATCACGATATTTTTTTTACCAAATCACAAATAAATGACATGACAATTTTCCTGAATATCGGTTGATTTGGTGAAGAGGTCACTGGAATCATACTTTCTATATTTATGTATATTATGACACTGGATTTAAGTATAATGTGCACCTAAAGATAATAAATATTAAATTCAAAATGTAAAACATGTTTCGAAATCTTACTTTTCTTGACCCTCCCAATCACGGCGTGAAGTTTAGATTCAGATTATTGACCATGTCGGCATAAACGACCACACGTGGTCAGCGGAGCCACACAATGTAGACACATCTCAATAACCATGAGACTATAAATTAAGAAACTCATGTTATAATTAGTGGTTATTCTTCGGGATAAATAGGGTTCATAATCATAAAGCAGCGATAAGCTAGTAGCTAAAACATTCAGTTTTATAATCGCCCGAGCCTGCGACAGGGTTAAATCCCGACTTTGCAGTAGAGATTTACGTACGTTAAGTAACAGAAGGGTTAAAGTAATTAAAACCAATTAGGTTTGAGTATTTTTGCATCTCTTGCCAAAATTTTTGGTACAGGTATACAAATTTATCATCATTATTTACTCCAAAGGTGAAGGAACGCATGGTAAAGAAACTGGCGTGTTTCGAAGAAATTTCATTTTTTTGTAATTAAATTTCAGTGTTTTGTTTTTAAATTAGTAACACATTTTTTAGGAATGTGGATACACTGTTTGCTGCAAATCAACGAGAAGCACTTAAAGTTACCCATTTTGTTTTGTTAAGATTTTGCAAAATAACAATTTGTAAACAGATTATGATTGCCTAGCTAACATAAATGATTAATATTGCTGGTACCTAACAAACCAACTTTTTGAATTTTAACCTTTATATATAAAAAAAATATAAAAGATGGCCAACTGTCTTTTTAAGCGCATCTGTTTCATAAACGTAAACAAATTCTGTTGTAAACTATTTTGTCGCTTAACAACAAGCTAAGCAGTGGTCAACCATAAACATTATTATTATTATTTTTTAAATATAAATTGTTCATTTCGATTTATTTTAAATATATATTCCAGACACATTGGTTAGCGTCCAAAATTAGGTGTGACCGGGTACAAATGACCCTTGAATTCACGGACAATGTATTTTGAACATTTTATCGAGTTCAAGTGTAAATGTTATAAAATCAGTTCCGGGGTTCTAACAAGGGGTCAAATTTAGAAAATATCTGCTATTTTGTCGAGGCTACTTCAATGTCATTGACAGATTTATGTGTTTTTAGTAATAAGCGTTACTTGTGACTGAATAGTGTTTTAGAAAATCGTAAATTAGTATTTGTTTTTTTTTTGTTGTTGACCAAAATGTCGGCGTTTATTTGGATGAATGCAGCAAACATAAAGTAAGCATTGACATTCAGTGACGTAGTGCTATTAGCATGAAAGATACGTTTCCGGCTGATAATGAGCTTGAACACCAATTTTCAATACATAAAAAAACAATAACAAACTTTAATGATAAAGGTGAAAAAAATATACCGTTTTGAGTGCAAAACATAATTATTTTCTTCATTTTATTAGTATTAATTTTAACACTTTTTGTGAATATATTCCTGTATTGCTTGCGCCAAAAATATTCACATTATTGAATTCTCATAACTAGTTGATAAAATTTAGTAATATCTATAATATTTCAGCATAAAATGTTAAGTGAAAAATACTTGAAAAATATTTATCGTGGTGATGCTGACAAACACTACCACAATAATACAAAATTAATATTATCAGCCACCAAAATTTAAGGGGTGTGTCAATTATCATTCTAATCTTTATCTCCCAAAACCATTAGTTAAAATCAACTCAACCGTATTTTTGCCACAAACAATCGATTAAGAAAACTATAAGCAGGTTATCAATCACAAAACAATAATTGACAATCGAGAAAAAAATAATATATGGGTATTTTATACCCCATCACAGATAGCAAGGGGTTATGTGTGACGCTACTGACGCTAATGTTTTTTACGCTTCAACGATTGCAGAAAGGGGAGAATGATAGAAAAATAGTAGTTTTCTTTTTTATAAATCGAGTTTTTACGAAAGGATATTACCGAAATTGGAGTGACCGGAGGGAAAACAAAATTATTGAGTGAGGAACTGTTAAAAACGATTATTGGATTAGAATGGGTGAATGGGTATTGGGTATTAGTAAATCGTATTAGAATGTGTGGTAGACAGCTCCTACTTATAATAAAAACTCGAAGAAACGAATATTCTATTTGTGTTAAGTTAAGAAGTACGGAAGGTAGTATTTTGATCGCAATGTGTGTACTTTTAAGTACCTTGCGCTCCCGTTACTCGTTTCTTAAACTTTATATTTTTTTATCGGTTCACAGTTTACGAATATATATAAAAATTAACACAAACAGATGAATATACTTAGTGGGCTGCTTAAGCTTATGCTGTTTCTTCCATGTTCCATGTTTTCCGAATACAGGCTTTCCTACTGAGTGGAATTTGTAGTATTACGCTTTGGTCATTCTAGTGTTAAGCAATAATGTGAAAATATTACTATTCCGTTTAATAGGGTACAGTTAAAAAAAAAAATAAAGCACAAAAAACTAAACATCTAATATCTCCTAATGATGCGCTAGGCAGTGAGTGCTGACTTTAATGTTCTATATTATATTATACATTTTTGCTCTGTGTGCTGTGAGTAAGTTGTGTTGGCTTAAAATGATGTACACGTTCTGCTTGTTCTGTCACTTTTACTGATTCTATAATTACACCAAAATCCAATTTTGATTATTTCACTGTACACTTTGTTTGCCTTACAATGTATTTTGACTTTAGTATTATATTTAAATAGTTATCTCTAAGGTAATATATAATAGATATAAAAAATAAATAGAATAAGAAATAGTTTTTTGTATTACTAGGATTGAAGCTCATTTGTAAGTTTCAACACTTTGTTCTAAACATTTACTCAAAACTTGAACGAACTGAAATTTCGTAAGATTTCTGAATAAAATATAAAAAACAAATCGGTTTACAAAATAGCATTTTGTAATCACAAACACTCATATCATTTCATAGCAAAGTTTGCGAACAATTTTACGATATTTAATATCAAAATTATTTTTCAAGTGGGTACCTATATGTTTATATTTCTCTAGAATGGTAGGTATACCATTCCAAATCAGAGTGCGTAACAATTCAACGAATTTAAACCTCGTAAAGTTAAATGGAGTGTAGTACAGACCCCGAACATGTGTACTCGCTACTAATGGATTTAAAATTTATTGGACCCCACCCACTTTGCACCTAAAATCATTTCTAAACATCCCCGTATTCACTAAACTCTATGTCAAAGGAATAAGAGCTAAATTGGCTTAAATTTGTGAAAAAAAGAAATGAATAAAAAGAGTCAATTTTATTTTATTTTTTTCGTAAGTGGTGTCACGTGTAGATTTAATTTTGTCAATTGTAAAGTTTTATAGGCGATTATTTATCTTATTGAACATATCAACTAGTCGCTTAGTTTGAATTCGAATCTGCAGGTTTCTCTTCTCTTTCTGAGAATTATTTGTTTCATGTGTAGAATTGTTTCATGAATACTATAAAACAAAATACTTTTTATCGTCACACAAAAAAGATAATAATAACAGATAATTAATTATTTAGCTATAGTCTTTGGAAAGTAAACACTAATTTATTTTCTCCCAAAAAAAAAAACAAAAAAAAACAATAGAATATTAAATTCAGGTACACTCCGCGAGGCATAAGCTGAGCTTTGCATTTGTGTGAGTGTACATGGATAGTGTAGGTGTGACAACCGGCCTTAGGCGCGGCGCCATTCTGTCTCGCCGCGCTCCTGCCTGATTGGTGATCACTCACACTAATGCAAAGCTCAGCCTATACCTCGCGGACAAAATTTCAAGCTCCTGCCTGATTGGTGGTGTGAGTGACCACACTAATGCAAAGCTCAGCTTATACCTTGCGGAGTGTACCTATATGGCCACATTTCATAAATACATCACTCCGTCGCGTCGTCTAAACACATTAATGAAAATTTTAGTTTCTATTTCATATTTCAAAAACCACCACACCGATTTTTATAAATATCATGTTCATATTTCAATATAGACCAGCTCTGAACTACTATCTACCAAACAACAATAATCATCAAAATCCATTCACAATTGGCTGCGTTATCGCGTAATATACATAAAATATATACATGAAAAAAATTGCCAACAAAGTACGTTACAATAAAATAAGTTTTCACTAAAAAAACGTATTTAAAACCTCCTTCTTTTTTGCGACCTTACAAAAATTTGTTCTATATCTGGGTGTTTCTACGTATCAGCCATTTGGCATCATAAAGCAATATTTGCTTAGTTTGGGGCTAGCTGGTGTAGTGTGATAAATACCCAATAAACTTTAACTAGTTTTTGATTGATTTTAAGCGACGATGCGGTCTACGATGTAGCGTGCTTACTTAGATGAAATCGATTCACCCTCGATTTGAAGGCACCAAGATTGTAACTATCGGGGAAAACCCACTCAGGCAACGCATTGCACAACCTAGACGTTGTCATCACAAGCGTGCAGTCAAATCTCTTCGTTCGTATTTTTGGAACTTCAACCATGAAACGATGTCACTTTTTTAGATACGAGAAGTCCAATAGAAAAAAGGGCAAGGTGGTATTAGATCATGCAGATCAGCTGCACTAGTTGCAGTTTAGAAGTACATACCTACAAAGTACTGAAATTCATGGACTTGCTCACAAATTTTACTTTCATTCTACATAATAGATTCATCATTTCATTCATTTTACATAATAGATGTAATCTGCCGAGCGTCTTCAATCTTACAGATTAAATGGAGCAATCCATTTGAGTGAAAATTGTAGAGAGAGCGTATTTCACCCGGAAACTGTGAATAGGTATTTGTGAGCTAACGGACCATTGTTGATAGAAATGTAGGTGAAATTTGTTTTTTGATGATATTACTACCGTATGAAGTACCCTTGTGGTACATTGATATGTGGTAAGTGTGCGTATATGGTATGTTTTCAGGTAAACTTCAAATATGCTAAGTAAGGAAAGTAATTATGTCTTTTACCTAGTATAGTTACTATATTTGTGTTAGCTTGAGCCTTACACTTTTTGTGCAAGTTTAAAGTTCGGTAGAACTCGTACTTACCGTCAGAAGCCAATTGCCATAGCTCTCATTAAAAAAAAGGTATTTTTTTAATACATAAATAAAATCAATTTATTTTACTTTGCTGTGATGTACTATTGCTATGCAATTGATAAGCAGCAATAACACAAAAATACAAATACATTTTATAAATTTCAAAATTAAATACCATTTTAAAATTCGTTAAAATATTTTTTACATCACATTCTTTTCGAGCGCAAAACGACGTTTTCGATTCGGCTTGTATTTTTTTTAGATTTCTAGGTGGCAAGGCTTAGAAGAATATGCTATATATCTAGATGGCTATGCTTAAGATACTAATCAAGATGGCGATGCTTTAGAAAACTTATCTAAATGACTAAGCTTTGAACATTTATTCCAGACTAGCACCCTCCGGTGTCACCCGCGTAGTTTCCAAAATGAGCTACCAAATTTTGATTTATAAGCTTTCATTTCTATCGGCAGTCCCTAGTCCCAGTCGGACATCGATCGATGAGATAAATACGCTTATTCCCCACGGCACTATCAAGCTGCACTACAATCACCTAACATCCACGAGTTAAGAGTGGAAAGTGGAATGCAGTAGTGATAGGCAGTGATTTGGACACTTAGACGCTGAGCTATAACGAGGAGGTGTGTGTACCAAATGTTAGTTGCCTGCTCCGCCCCTCAATATTACTTTTTTTTTTAATAAAAAGTGACAAGACGAGCAGGACATGTGCCTGATGGTAAGCAACATGCCTGCCACATAACAGCACAGTGACACGCAGCTATTGGAACATGAAGAGAAGTAGAAAACCAAATCATTACCTAGCACTGCACTTCGCTCATCACCCAGAGATCTAAAATGTTATATCTCTAAGCCCTGTAATTTTTCTGGAAACATTCCTCTTCAAACCGGAATACAGTAATGTTTGCACATTACTGCTTGGCGGTAGAATAACTGGCAAAAGTGTGGTACTTCCCCAGGCGAACTCTAGACTATTACTTACAAGAAGTAGATTTTTTGCTTTTCTATTTTGCATCGTATTCTATAACGGCAGTGACGTAACCTTGTCAATAAATCGACTCGACTGCATACGTTCCCTGGCATTAATTCGTAGGAAGTCACTCGTAAAGTTTTACGATATAGACGATCGACTTCCCGAAACGCTGCGAAAGGGTTCCGTAGCTGGTTTATGACGTCTTGGTGATCTGTTTCATGACGACACTTGGAATACTCGTATTGATATTTTACGTACCTCTTTGCGAGCGATGATGCACTGGTACATTTTATTCGATTTTTTAAAATAATAATTGAGACTTGCATTTGACCACCACTGTTCTAGCGTGCTTACCTACAAACTCCGATTCACTCTCGACTTGAAGATTACAAAATTGTATCTATGTGAAAAATCTAATCAGGTAATGCATTCCACAGCCTAGACGTTCTTATTGACTTGTGTCCTGACTGTTGGGTTTTAAAGAGTAATGATAACATTTTTAGCTGACTATTATTAAATATTTGTTCATTGTATAAATTAAGACTAATACAATTTGTCTTGCTAGACACATTGCATGCCTCTCGAAAAGGCCAGTTTGTATGGATCAACTTTTAAAATGTTTTGGATCATCTTGTCATACCTGCAAACAGCAATAAAGATTTTTTTGTATTTTGAGGTGTTTTATTTCCCCCGGAGGATTTTCAAATGTCTGTACACAATGACATTTCGTAGTTAAACTGGTTGAACTGGCAACATAATCAATGCCGCAGTTTTAACTGTATGTAACAGTTACAACTACGCAATCATAGTTTCAAACTTACTCTTAGCGGGCGATATTTTATTACAAAATATTTCTAAAAGTTCGAAAGTCCAAAACTCCTTCATTAAAAACCTCAACCATATTTGTCGATGTCGTTAGCGTGAACGTAAACTGTTTGGTTTCGAGTTCGACTAAACAATGATGCTCAAAGTTTTTAAAGCTTTCTGTAATAAAATAACGACAAATAAGATTTTTGTTTAAATTTTAAAATGTCTTATTTAAATTAAATACAAGTATTATTCAGGAAAACAACGGCATAATATTCAATTTATGTTATACTAGCTGTACTCACGGTTTCACTTGCATTTCAAAAACTTTTTATGAAACCCTAATAACTATTTTCTCATTATTTAAGTAAGACTAGCCAAGTTATGCCTTAGGATATCTGCTATCTGTCAGTGAACAGACAGAGAAATAGACAGACAAAAATATGTTTAATCATAAGAGCTCGTAAAAAAATCTTATAAATCTTGGTGACGAGCGCAGTGGAGTGCTAAATAATGATTTGTCTCTTCATGTTTCTTCCTTTTCTCTCTCGAAAATTGAAAATAACCTAATATTTATAATATACAGGACTTAATCACGATTTATTTCATTGTTTAAATACCTAACTTAAATCGTGATTAAGTCCTGTACATTATAAACATTTTGTGTTCAAATCGCGAAAGCTTAAAAACAATATTTAAAATAACCTATTAAATGTTATTTTTTAAATATCCTTTACAAAAATGATGTTTAAAACAAAAACACACAAAAGTAGCAAAAGTTTGAGAACCACGTGCATGTCTTCAGAATCAGCATGACAATAGAGCAGCCGTTTCGCGTACTGACGCGGAAGCTGACGTTGTAAATTTTTATAACTTCGTGTCGCTGCAATTATAGGGAGAGGGTTGAAATGCACAGAATGTATCGGGAAATCTGGTTTAGGTTTTTCGCTCTTACATTTATGCAATGTTGTTATGTTTAGTGGTCCACGTAACACTAGCAGCGCTCCACAGTTCTTCCCGCGTTTTCCTGTTATTTTCCTAATATATATTTTTCTCTAGTTTTAGTACCTAGCAGCCGTTTTCTTTCGTTTCATACAAATCTATAAATTAATAAAAGTTTTTTTAATGCAAGTAAAGCGAATGCTTACTTTATTACTAACCCAAAAGAAACAGTACTCTGCAAAACACTAAGTTAACAAGAAATAATAATGAAAAAACTTAAAGAAATACAAATACGAATACGTTATTTAGCTTACCGATGAGATCGGAACGAAGTTTCTTGTTTTCTCTGTATTTTACCTGTATTAATTGTATGTATATAGATACAATACAGAGTATTATATGTATAACTGTACCTATTTAAATTTAAAATCTATATATAAGTCATCATCATTTGCCTACCCTTATCCCACTTTATGTGGGGTCGGTACAACATGTACGTTTCCTCCATTCGTCTCTATCATGTGTCAAATCTGAGTGTATTCCTTTCCTATCCATGTCTTCTTTCACACAATCCAGCCACACTTTTTTGGTCGCCCTCTACCACAACATCCTTCAACATTCATATTTAAAACTCTTTGGGTAATGTGGTCTTCATTTCTACGCATAACATGGCCAAACCATATATATATATAAGTAAAACATCTATATTTTTCCATTCAAGTAATTTTGAAAATAAATTATTCGCCGAATTGTGTGTCCACATTTTATGCCATGGTTTCGATTTTAATTAAGGGCCGTTTTGTACGCTATTTCATTTCAGTCCTCGCTTATTTGATAGAGATAGCTCTAAGTTACAGATCCACTAAACAGTTACTTCAACTACAGTTTTAAGCATAAATATTATTTCTTACATTTTGTACTACTAGTTTCTCGCGATAAAAAGAGTAGTAGTACGTGCCATTCGAGATCTGAATTGTATATTTCAACCCGAATCGCCCATCCTTTTCGGACGAGATTTAGCAACAAACGTCAAATTTTAAACAAACATATTTTTTTTTATAGTTTTAGTCATTGTCTAAGAGAGTAAGAAATATTTACCTTTACATGTCAACATCTATCCTCACATTGTCATTCTTAACGTAAGTAGGATGGTATAGACAAAGTTTTCATAAGCCCTCGTCATAACCACCAAACTGACATCAAAGTAATATCCCTAATAAACTACAACACAACTACACTTCTATTCACGACTCGAATAACCGGAACGGGTAATCCGGTGATATTAGAGATAACTTCGCACAGAAATTGACCCGGCTTCTGTTAGAATTTAGACCAGGACTTAAGGTGACTAGAAGAGTTTGATAATCTTAAATTAATCTTGAAGCATCATGGTCAAAACGATTATAATTGTACATGTACTAGCGGCTCTCCGTGGATTTACCTCTGTAGTCGCCGTTATCGTTATTTTTCTTGCTATAAACATAGATATAAACCATTAAATGTGCCTAGAGCACCTTGAAATTAGTAATAAACTGCGTCTAGTGTGTAAGTGGTTAACATACCACCAATCTACTTGACCCCTACTATCGCTAGCGGTGAGGTATGCTGTGGTTCTATTTATTTTGGTTGTTGACAACGAATAATGATAGGTAAAAACGTCAGGCGTTCACCGCTTCCTGCAACTGACTAGAACGGAAAAATTGAGTACACTCTTCCCAACGATTACATAATATCGAGAGTCTAAAGTTTTGGAAGACACATCTTTGGCTTATATCGCTGGCTATAAATACGAGTATTAGTAACATTCGTGAAACAAATTGAACAAACTTGAAAAAAGAGATGCCAATAAAGGTGATGTTAAAGTGTCGGAAAAGACGTAAAACATAAAATATTAACGCGCCAAACAAGTTTTCACTTTAAGACCTGTGACCGAGTATCAACGAGTCATGGAGAAAAAACCATTATATTCGTAAATACTGTAACTCTATTTGTATTATCGAAAATTAAACACGTTAGTTACAAACGAACCGAAGTTTTATATTGCAAAATATCAAAACTTGCACTATGATATTTATTTATGGAAAAAATATTTCAGTAAAACCCGTAGCAAAAGTGTTTGTAGCCGTTCTACGAGTACATTTTATTCACTTGATGCTACTTACGTAGACGTTCTACAGAGACAATTCACGCGCCTAATAAGATAAACCTTATGATGGCTTAGATGGGTAAATTATATAGATAATCTCCTTACAACACTTAATAAAAAAAACACAATATTATTGTTGCCTGGAAGAAATTGCTAAAAGCAATAAGGCCGCCCTTCACACTATACTTTGATATGTAACCATTTAGCTAGTTTAGCGTAGTTGTAAGTAATGTTTAGTCAAAGTCTGTTTCTTGAGGACAATTACGTTAAGACTATACTATGTAACCATTTTGTGGGTGTAATAAAGCATTATAGTATTATTATTTTAGATTTAGATTTTAGATTTTTGATTTGGTTGTTCTTTAGTTCTAATCTTACTTGAAATTTTATCTGTAACTTCCTCAAAGTTACTCTGTTTAGTGGAGAGCCTGAAACCCACGACACAGGATAACCTAGTGTGGGTTTCAATTACGTTAAGAAATATATTTTGTCTGTCTTTACTTATGACGTCCTGGTGTAATTAGATAGGAATGTAAGTTTACTATTAATAAACTATTACTATTACTATTACTATCATATTCATATTACAAAAAAACAAAACTGAGTAGAATGGACAAACTTATTGATTAGAGCAATCTCTTTAAAGCAACCGTAGGTAGCGTGAAGAAAGATGGACGTAATTTATTACTATAGACACCACTGAGATTCAAGTTATGAGCAATTCGTGAGTATTTTCCCAGTTGCAAACGTACAAATTAAGTAATTTAAGTGCCGCTTCCATTGAAACATAGGAAAGAGATATTAGCATATACGTCAGGCGTGGATTAGTATCTCAGATCAACGTCACCGCCCGGGGCTTACCGTTTGCGTTGAGATAAACGGCGGAATAATTTTGTTGTTTCTGCTTACGTTTGAGATAGTCCGTGGAAGGCTTTAGTAGCAATGACATAATATATGTGTACGAATGTCATTTGCTTGAACATTTGTAAAAAAAACTGCAACCATGACTTTTATTCTAGTTCTCCAGTTACTAGACAGTTTGTTAAAAATTAACTCTTCAAAGGAGACCTTTATTTAGCAAGGATGGTTAAAACAATCAAGTACATGTATAAAATTTATCAATGTTATTTATAGTGTATTTTTGTATGTTTCTGACGTGGCTACGTCTAATAAATCGAAATTCCTTCGCGCTACTGCAAAAGAATGAGCTGATAACTTTGACACGACGAAACCAATTTTAATTCAAAGGTCTTTCGCGACTAATTCATCTTTCAATTTAAAAATAAAATAAAAAAACATCGAAATCAGTTCATCCGTTTGGGAGTTATGCTGCCACATACACACACACACACATACTCATACTTACGTGCATATAAACTTGCTGTAAGTTATATTAACCGTAAATTTTGCGTCGGGAGTTAAAAACCATAATCCTATATATACACTATAAACCATAATAAACTTAAACCATATCTCACACTTCACATAAATTTACATCACTAGTGTCAAACATCCTGTTCCACCAAAATTTACATCACTAGTGTCAAATATCTTGTTCCACCAAAATTGTCAATTCACACGAAGGTAGTTTCAAGTATGCAAACTGTTTCCACTTCCCCTTTCCCACGTTATTAGACACGTGGTCGCGTCCTTTAAAAGGGACGTCCTCGCCAAATATTGTTTGAGGACGGCCTACTTCAGGGTTAAGTGTTTGGTGACGATTGGTGTTCGATTGTCCGTTTCAATAGACGCTGTTGAATTTCATTTGAATTGGGGTGTAATTGGTTTTAATGTATGTTCGTTTTTTAATATAAATTACGAGTTGATTTGTATTATTTAGAATGCATGTAGCCTATTGGTTCTGAACGTGCAATTTACATTCGTGAGATCATAGGTACAAATACCATCTGCGCTATTCAGTATTATTACACACTATAAAACTAAAAATATATAATAATAGTGACGTATTTAAATTTACACAGACAACACTGCAAGTATTTCATAGTAGCTTTTTTGTTTGTGTTCAAAGTTGACTCACAACAAAATTTAGCATTGTGACGGATTATAACTAGCAAATTAGACTTAGTTTATTTTTGATCAGTGAACTTACCTGTACATAGAACAACATTTATATCAATAAAATTTTCATTCAATAAAATCGGTACATTATTCACCTATATTACTAATTTCGCAAAGTAGTACCTGAATTCTCACTTGTTTGTTGGGTTTTAGACCATTATTATGTATGAGTACGTACGATTACATACAAACATAACATCAGAATTATAGGCTCAAAGTCCTCAAAGAAATCCGCACAACAATTACGATCGCAGCACAACAATGCGCTCTCCACTCCCTTGTTAACGTCCACTACAACAAAATCTGGACAATACGATCCTTATAATTCCTTAAACATAAACTGCAGTACATTAACTCCCATATTTCAACCTTCAGTGGCCGTACCCAAAGCCCTTCTAAGGTGACCTTGTCGAACCAGCCAAATACTACCTCAAGTAAAAATTTACTCTGAAAAACTTTATAAAAAAACAATAGGACAAAATCAAATAATTACGGGTATCAAAACATGAACATGAGTTGTATAAATTTGAATTTAGAATTACTAACCAAAGAGAAGATTGAAGATTCCTAAAACAATATAAGTATTGTGTACATTTTAACAATAAATGTCATCATCATCAAGACTGGCCTAGTGGCTTAGTTGGTAGTAGCTCTGCCTGCGAAGCCGAGGGTCGTGGGTTCGATCCCCACCCAGTGCAAATATTTGTGTGATGAATTCAAATGTTTGCACTGTGTCTGGGTGTTTCTATGTATAATAAGTATGTATTTAAAACTATATAAGTATTATATCAGCTATCTGGCTGCCATCACACAAGCTTTGCTTAGTTTGGGGTCAGATGTTGTTGTGTGTGAATTGTCCACCAATATTTATTATTGTTATTTATTATCATCATCAGCAAGATGTCAACTGCTGAACATACGCCTCCCCCCTAGATTTCCACAACGAACGGTCCTGCGCAACCTGCAACCAGCGGTTTCCAGCAACCTTTGTGAGGTCATCTGTCTATCTAGTGGGAGGCCGTCTAACACTGCGTCTTCCGGTTCGTGGTCGCCACTCGAGAACCTTTCTTCCTCATCGGTTGCCAGTTCTGCGAGCGATGTGGCCTGCCCGTTGCCACTGCAGCTTGCTTACTCTTTGAGCTATATCGGCCACTTTCGTTCCTTTGCGAATATCCTCATTACAGATTTTGTCGCGCAAAGAGACTCCGAGCATAGCTCTCTCCATAGCTCGCTGTGTGACTTTGAGCTTCGTTATGAGGCCCACAGTGAAGGATCACATATAAAAATAAATAAATAAATGTAATAATTCGTAATAACACCAGTTTAATTTGTAAGGACTTATGTAATATAGACATAAAATACATCCGTAAGCATCACACAAGTATCGTTTGTAAACTTTCGCGATTTGAACACATAATGTTAATAAAGAAGGGGGTTACTGACGTCGAGGTATTTCAACAATGAATTATTCGTGACTAAGCCCCGTACTATTTATACGAAATATTCCGATCTGTCCCCCTGCTCTGTCCCCATGGGGTGACAGAACGAACAAAAAAGTTTGATCTGTCCCCTGTTAGCGATAAAGGGGACAGTTCGAACTTTATTCACCTCCTTAATGTTTTATCTGTCCCCCTATCGGCATTAGGGGGACAGATAAAACATTTTAATTCCTGTTTGTCCCCAATAGATAAACTATAACATGAAAAGATAAACTATAAAAGATAAAATTCTTGATAGTAATGCGAACACAAGTGTGTGTCCTGAATGAGAATCAACGCCATAATCTGTTTTCTAGGTACTTTCATGAGTAATTCCATTCAAACTCTCAATATCGCGATATATACATAGCTTAGGTACTGCTTCGTCTGCCCAATAATCTGACTCCCTATTAATTATAATTGACATATTTCGTACTTTCTATCGCTAGCAATTTGTCAGTGGTCACGTGACTGCCGATGTTTGTTTTGATGTCCAGGGGCTTGAGAGACCCGGTGGGTCTGGGAGACCGGTGGGGTTTAATTTACCCGCGGTGATCATTAGGGTTAAGACCTCTTCAAATTCTTACTGTGAATATTTGGACAATATTGTGGCGTGATATGTAAAGGCCTTTATACGTTTACATTAATGATTACAATTGGAACAATTATGTATTACAAAGTAGGTGGATTGGCATTTGTTGTTATTAGTGATTTTAGTTATAAATAAGTCAAGCAAACCAAATTTTTAAAGGTATGTCCTTTACCAGCCCTCTAGTAGTGGTATTATGTTTAATGTAGGTAATATTTTGGTTAACATATACTAAGTAGGTATAGAGTTTACAAACGCTTTACACCGAAAGCAAAGTTAGCATCTTTCTTGCCTTGTCGCTCTTGTAGAAATGTCATACTTTTGTCGCGGCACAACACTCTGTTGCCATTTCAGATGGTTGCCATAGAAAACTTGCACGTCATCTGCTTACGATTGACATAAAGGAACCGTGCGGAAAATCTAAAACCTTCTACACACGAGCCCTAAAGTCAGAGGAAATTACGTTAAACTGGTGGGGGGAGGACCCTACATCGCACCATAAATCACCAATCATATGGTGCGATGTAGGCTCCTCCCCACTACTTTTACGTCATTTCCTCTGATTTCATCGCTCGTGAGTAGAGGGTTTAACTCAATACGTAGTATATGTAAACTCTTTGGAAAACACACTTTTGCTGATTAATTTACCGTTAAACAGCAATATACAAACTTTACTGAGTTCCATTTCGAAGAGCATTGCTTGGACGAGATAAATAACCGTATTTGTATAATTTGGGTGACTATCTTGGTGCAGTCCTAAGTAACTGTATAGTAATTGTAGTGGTAGGACTCTTAGCAGAGTCCGTCTGGGGAAGTACCACACCTTTGCCAGTTAGTCTACCGCCAAGCAGTAATGTGCAAACATTACTGTGTTCCGGTTTGAAGGGCAATGTTACCAGAGAAATTACAGGGCTTAGAGATATAATACCTTAGATCTCTGGGTGACGAGCGCAGTGCAGTGCTAGGTAATTATTTGGACTCTTAATGTTCCCATAGCTGCGTGTCACTGTGCTGTTATGTGGCTGGCATTTTGCTTACCATCAGATACATGTCCAGCTCGTCTCGTCACTCTAAATTATATTAAAAAAAAAAAATTGGTTGCCTATGTAAAGTCGGTATACGGGCGAAAGTTTTACGTGACAACGACTTTGAGTGGTAAAATAATTTTACGGAAGGGACGCGTGCCTTTCACTTTTTATGTCTGTCTCTCTCGCTCTTAGGCGGGCTAACCATGCCCGAGTGGAAGGGACGCGTGCCTCTCACTCGCTCTCGTTGGGAGCGCTTAACGTGAGCGGAGCATAACGCAGTATCTTGAAGTGTCACCCGGCAAACCAATTTATAAGACGTTGTCACGTCAAAAGTAACGATTTGAACTTTCCAAATTCAAATAGCCGATTAACACCGTTGTAAGTGTGTTTTTAAAAGAAGACGTTCCATTTGAATTTCCATTTATCATTTTCTCACCTACACTTATTCACAACTTTAAATGTTATCCCTTTCATACATTATTTAATTCAGTTCACTCTTTCATACTTACACTTGTTTTACATCTATGTTTTTGTTTTACATCAACGTTATGTTTTATTCACAAACTTATTTTCCGTGCCCTCCTTCTAACATGATAATTACTGATTCATTCTGTCTCATTCTTACATTTTATAGTTGCATAAACGCCATTCTAAAATTATAGCTTACACTGTTCTGTTATAGTCATACGTATTGATTATCTATAAATTACGGCAGATCTAGTCGGGAGAACGGCTACTATCCATCCAGAGACCCCGGGTCCAAATCCCACCCCTACCACTGTCTCTTCGATGTCATATGCGTAATATCGTTAAATTAAAACCGTGGAGGAAAACAAACTGAGGAGACTAACATGACTAGAATCTTTAGAGGACATGTCTCATCCTCCAACCCGCAATAAACCATGTTGGATTATAGCCTTATCTCTCTCCTTGCGAGAGAAGGCCTCGAATCCAACATTGAATGGGCTGCTAATGCATGTTTTGCTTTGTCTCTTTATTCTATTTATATTAAAAAAGTATAACTAAATTCTACTCTGATTCCCACGTTATCCGTCCATTGCTAATTTCCAAACACAATTCTATACGTTTGTTGTTAAATGTTACGCCACGCGATCGCCGCGGGCGCAACAATTTAACAATAACAAAATTGTTAAGTGCGTAATGAATAAAATATTTACGTAATTGAATTAGGGGCAGAGTGGTTTGATTTTTGGAGTTCAATTGACTACTTTATTGATTCAATGACGATACTATTATTCAATCTCGTGTCCATGTCTATAATTTTTATTTGATAATTCAATTATAGGCCGAGATTTTATCGTAATTTACATTTATATTTTAAAACACAGCTTTCTAACTGTGTTTTAAAACTGAAGATTTGATTGATCGCGAAATATCAGGAACTATTGGACCGATTGCTTTCTTTTTTTTGACGTGACAACGTCTAATAAATCGATGTACGCCACCTGCCTGCACGATAAAATGTCCCGTTATGTCCCGTTACGCTCATTATACGCTTGCGCCGCGTCTGTCACGTTAAACTATCGTCCGTAAACCAACTGACTTTACAGGCAACCATTTTTTTTTTTTTTTTTCACAATTGAATGAAACTTCTTGAACACTTGGACAGTGAGAATTCTTTCACCGTTGGATTTGTACGAGTACGTGATCCTTAAGTATACTGTAGTATATCAATCGAGAGAGAGCGGCCTTTCTATCGGCTATGGCTTTGCTATTGTTGTCTCTATCATTTCAAGTGAAAAGAAAGAGAGAGAGAGAGAGAGAGAGAGATAGAGAGAGAGATAGAGAGAGAGAGAGAGAGTAATATCAAAGCTAAGACAATTTTAATTAGGCGGTAGACCGTCGGATCGAGTTGAAATCTAGGACAAACTTAGTTTATTTATGCTCTGGAAGAATACATAGGTATTTGAATGAAAGGTGTCATAACATCTCATATTATTAACATTAATGTTATTATTATATAAATATATATACCTATGTTATATTATTATAAATGTTATAGATAAATGTGTTAAGTCACTCCAATAATTACTCGTATTTTATTAGTCATAGTGTTTTAATGTACAAAGCTCTCTTGTAGTTACCATTAACATACTTACTGTATGCTGTTGTAACATTTGCAATGCTCCGTAAAGGGCGACTAAGTTGTAAGATACCGATTGTTATTGTAAGACCATAATGTACACTTAGTGGCAAATAAAGTTTTGAATTTGAATTTGAATTAGCCAAATGCTTTTTAACCCAGAAAATAATAATAATAATAATTTTTTTATTGACACCAGTTATGTGGATTACAACTGAACTTAATGTAAAGTAGAATTACATAGGTAGAAACAAAGATAGTAAGAGCTTGTTAACATTAAGATGATGAGCTTCAAATCTCCGAACTAAGCTTGAAGCTTGTACTTCAGAGATCCGTTAATCTGTTAGGTGCTTCTTTATTAGTATGCTCAACTTTATATTTGTTGGAAATTTACATTTACATTAGGATTTTAACCCAGAAAAAGAACGGGAATGCGAACAGGAATACAGCCGCGGGGAACTTCCAGATTGGCAGTATGTTGTAAATATATTTGTGAGATTTTGAGATTTTGTACGTTAGTTTTTCATTGGCTGTAATTGTTTTAATCTTATTTCATAATCAGTTGTCGATTATTGATTTATATTCAAGTTATATTTATTAATTATCCGATATTGGCAAGCCGGCCGGCAAACTGAAAGGGGCTTGAGTAAAGTTCGCGTCATTTTTCGAAAATCCGTTCGTGTCCAGTTAAAACTTGGTTTACACGGACCAGTTATGAAACTTGGGATGAATATGGACAAGACAAAGTCATGTCAAATGTTCATATCTCACCTGTACCGGTTATTGTTGGGAATACCACACTCAAGTTGTTGACGAATACGTCCCTGGAGATCCATAATACTTGTCAAACTATGTCTATCAATTAGTGGACGGGGTGGCATTTTGCAGACTTTGCCACGCCCAATAAAAATATTTGAAGATCCGGGGCTGAAAATAAAATATCCAGGCATATTTCGGTCCATCCATGTACTAATACTATGATCAAAAAACCGCTTTCAATTTGCGCAACCGTTCGTTGTGGAAATCTAGAGTTTTATATGGACGTCTTTTGATGATGATGATGTACTAATAATTGTTGTTTTATATATTTTTATTTGTTGTTCCGAATTGTAAATCTATTACTCACGGGAGAATGCCCCATGTGGGATGTAACCTGAGGCGTCGCGTCAACTTTAGCGGAAACAACCCTGCTATAAAACTAAACACTTCAAAAACATTAGCATCGGTTTGATAGAACAATGTTGTTACCCACAGATTTGAACAATAGACAGAATAATAAACAATTATTTTTGTGTGTGTTTATTTTATTTAGTTTGTTATTGTTTAAATGATTTATAATTGAGAATATATTTGAGAAGTAAACTAATGATTGAATCGAATATAATTAATGCAGGATACGAAAACGTAGACACTTATCTGATAAAACATTCATCATAATGAAAATATTTTCTTACGGAATCGACGCTGAAATTGCTAATAAAACTTAGACGTTTCATAATATTATTATTATTAAACATTTAACTGAAAACAAAAAACAGACAGACCTTTAATAAATAGAGCAATATGAGCAATTGTATTGATTCTGGCGGCAAGTAATTTGCGAACGCACATAAAAAATATTTGAATAAATTTTCAGGCTACAATATAACTGTTTTCAAATGATCTGTTCGTACATTCCGACGTGATTGAGCAACAAAACATCACACTTTTGCATTTTTTTATACTATGCAGTAGTAGTAAGATATTCAGAAAATACTAAAAACAGTCTCATTCTATGTTTGGTACGTTTGTGGTTATAACAAACGTAGAATAGGGAATCGAAAATATTTTTATGACAAACCGTTTTACTAGAACATCGCAGTGATTTTAGGGTTAACTCTTTCGAATCGTGATATAAAATTTTATTGCATCGAGAATGTTGCAATCTCAGTGCTCAGGTAAATGCG
The DNA here is from genome assembly GCA_017562165.1 of Ectropis grisescens. Classification (NCBI taxonomy): domain Eukaryota; kingdom Metazoa; phylum Arthropoda; class Insecta; order Lepidoptera; family Geometridae; genus Ectropis; species Ectropis grisescens. The sequence goes on from CM029773.1 coordinate 23,467,252, forward strand.
AAGCGATTTGATTTTGTGGTGAACTACATTTGAAGTGTTAGTTTTAGATAATGTGAAAAGTTGATTGTAGTTTTCAAGCAAATTTCAACCTTATCCGTTAAGCAGTATTGATTTGATTGAGGAACAAATATACACAACAAATTTGACTTTATATTTTTATAAACTTTTTTTATATTTTAACTAATTTTTTAACATTACACGGTTTTATCCGTGTAGTTCCAAAATTCGTTATTTTCCAGAATATAAATAACCTATGTATTATATACCAGATAATTATCTATTTACGTCTCAAATTTCATCCAGATACCTTCAGCAGTTTTGACTTGAAAGATAAACAAGTACATAAAAACTTTGATATACTAAAAGGATATGATAACATCAACAATATTTTTTTTACAATCAATATTTTATGCTATGGATTTCATTCTCTAACTAATTTTCTCAGAAAAAAGCATTTTATTAACATATTTCTCGAACCCACATTAAATATCAATATTTTATTCACAATAGCCTCCGGCTAGAATCAAATACAAACCTGACATCATTCGCTTCAATTCTTTTGTATGAAAAATAACACAAAGTAGCCTAAAGGGACGCGCACAAGCAAGAGTAATTGTAGTTTACAATGTCAATGGGCGGCCCCCGGGATGTTGCGTTACGCGGGGCCTAATAGACCCAGTGGGTGTTTTAGGGTTAAGATGGGAAATGTTAGAGAAAATACAAATGCACTTTGTAACAAAAAAGTTTTCTTGGCAGTTTCTATGACTGCCAATTTTTTTGATTTTCCCGCCATACAAATTTTAGTAGTCTGATGTTCTGTTTTAGTTAAAAAAAATCTATGTTTCAAATTTCAATTCCCTCCGTTCAACCTTTGCTACGGGATTGAGCAATAAACATCAAAATGTTCGCATTTATATTATTACTAGCAGCGCCCTCGGTTTTATCTGCATAGTTCCTAAATGCTCAGTAATCTAAGTGCTATTACAAACCATAATGAAACGATGTTTCAAATTTTATACCGAACTGTTCAGTGTTCAGCCCTGAGATTCAAACAAACAAACTTTTCAGCTTTCTAACATTAGTATAGATATTTTGGGGAATGTTATCTGAATGATACTTGGCCTATTTTATAGCGGTCTACTTTGTTATCGAGATACAAGATGAGTTCCTCTCCATGTTTGGTTTCATAATGAAATGTTTGAAAGAATACCTATTACATTTACGTTTTATAAGGTTTTGTTTTTTTTAATTCAAATCAAGCATTTTTGTTTATGCTTTTGTTGGTCAAAAAACAATCAAGAATTAACGTCAACCGACTTCAGCAATAAAAAATAACATTCTCACGACGTCACATCGCAACGCATTTCAATATAAATTTGACATACAATCAAAACTATGACACACTCCGACGTCACAAAACAACGACTAGATAATACGAAAACATCACAACAAAACATGAACAAAACGAAAACAAGAAAAATGTGTCACTCGCAAATCAAAGCAAATAAAGGCCGGTGCACACAGTACACACCATGTCTAAATGAGTGTGTAAGTGTATAACAGTGAATAAAGGAGTGCGTGTGTGTTCAAATTGTATAAAAACAATCGACGAGCGGCGCGCTGTTTTTACGATGGCTTTGACAAAATCAGGATCGAATCAAACGTACGTAAATGGAAGACGTAGAAAGATTGAACATAGAATGCATGGAGATGTAAATTCGTAATTATAAAAAAAATACTTTTCATCTTTGATTTAATTGTCATCATAGGCATCCGCCGCAAGACGTCCACTGCTAAACATAGACCTCCCCCTAGATTTCCACAACGAACGGTCCTGCGCAACCTGCAACCAGCGGTTTCCAGCGACCTTTGTGAGGTCACCTGTCCATCTAGTTGGAGGCCGTCCAAAACTGCGTCTTCCGGTTCGTGACTGACGCCACTTTTAACCCTGAATAACCAGATTTATTATTATTTTACTCTGTCGGGTTTTATTTGTTTTTAATGGATAGGCAAATAGCATCAACAGATCATTCAATGGTTATGTAGTCGAGGCCTGCGATCTCCGAATTACTCCAATTTCGGTTAGCAGCAAAGCTGTTTGAGATCCAGTTGGGTTTATTTACGAACTAAGAGACTACTAAGAGAGAGTTTTTTATTAGAAATACTAGTAGAGGGACTGAACGATGATTCATTACCTACGGTGGACTATACGTTACGCATGCCACAAGTCAGCACAAGATATCTCTCCCAACATAATATCACAAATGAGAACAATGAACATGTGCATCTGTTACAAATATACTGTAAACGGTATCCTCGACATTCGTTCGGCAGCAGCGTTGCTTCTGAAACAGAACTTTCGACATTTTTTTTTTTTTAAAGAGTAAAGAGTGAGACGTTCAGGACATTCTGAAACAGAACTTTCGACATTATATTCTTATAGTCACAATATAACTGTCTACTCCATAGCTTCGTGAAAACTCACACACATCAATTTCCCGGTGCCATCGCTGCGTCGTCACGTGCCGGTCACGTGCGGTCCGTCGTGTGTGCGCCCCTTAACACTCCATTGTTCTGCTTTGGGCTAAAGGGTGTCTGTGGTGGTAGGACGCACATGGGAGATGTAGGTACCTAAATGGATTTCTAATTTTTAATATCATTTTTGTTCTCATTATTGAACGCGATTTTGGTTTTGAACGAATTTACAAATATTCTATCGGATATTTGTCTCCCATTGTATGCTTAACTTGGGCTAGATTTAAAAAAATACCACACATATTTAGTATAAATACATACTTATATGTATTTGGTTGGCGTAATGGATTACTCTGTAGTATTTTTACTGTGTCTGGGTTTTTTCTATTAACCTGTAAAAAGTATCTATTTACAACTATTCAAGTACCATATCAGCTATCTGGTTCCGATGGTACTTACCTGCTTGCTCAGTTTGGGGCCAAATAGTAAGAAATGTTTGTCAAAGTTAAGACCTTACAATCTTTGATATTGTTAAATGTTTTTCCTAATACGAGTTTAAACCAAAACAGATAATTATTTTATTTATATTTTTTTTTAACTTTTATAGGTTTACACTTGACCGCCATCTCGCCTGATGTTAAGCGACGATGCGGTCTACGATGGAGCGTGTTTACCTAGAAGAAACCGATTCACTCTCGAAGTGAGGTGCATTTTGAGAGACAAGGAGTGCAGCCGCAGTTTAACTCTGTTTCTATTTCTTGTATTTTTCATTAAGAGAGTGAGTTTCGGTGGGAAGACGGAAGTAGAACGAGGCCGCACACTGCCAACCAACGGCCACAACACACAAGACAAATACACCAATGTTTTAGGCCGTTCAGTGTATAAGATTAGTATCGTTATTTCATTGCAGTTAAGCCATTTCAATTTATAGCTAACAACACAACGTAATATTACTATATATTTACATTGAAGGTTTAATAAAAAAAAGTTAAATTATTTTATTTTTGCTTCCATACCATAATGACTCCACTTTCAAACCGATTGTATTCGCTCATCAAACTAAATTCATTAAACTCTACACGCTCGAAATATTTTCGAAACGTCCCCTAATACGTTCAATAATTACATACGTTTTAACCAATACGCCACCCTAGCATTATTTGAATATGGGTTCATTTCAAATGACTTAACGGGAATTCTTTCTAAAAACACATTCAATTATAAGCTTTATATTTGAAGGAAATAAATTGAAATTCGAATGTCTTCGATTCATTTTATTCAGATTTGAAAATTGTTCTTTATATTTTGGCATTAGAGTTGGGTTTGGTTTATCCAATTGATATTTTTTCGTATTGTAAATAAATAAATTTGGTTCTTATAAATGTAACTTTATTTGTCGTATTGTCACCGCCACTTAACAGGCCACATGTCGCCTGAGGGCTTTTGATGTCATTGTTCTAAATGAAAAGTTGCTATTTTATTTTGTAATTTCAGTTCTCGACTTTTTAAGTTGTTTTATCGAATTATAAGTTTATATTTGGTTTTATCTAGATTGAAGTTGTCTACTGATTATCTGAACTATTCGAGTGCTTTTCAGATTCCACCTAAGGAAGTACCACAGATTTGACAGCTTTGCGCATTAATTATGTGTCCCGCTATAAATGACAATGTTTTTAGGAAATTACAACGAAAAGAGATAGATCGTCTGATATCTTCGGATGATGAGTAGATTGCAGTGCTAAACAATTATTTGAACTGTTTAAACATTATTTTTATTTATTTTATTTTATTAAGTTAGGGAATCTTACAGCTAGGTATAACAATAAAGGGTAACGTTATGGGTTCAGAAGGCCAATTACAAAATTCCAAAAAGGTTGATCAAGTAGACATATTACATAAAACATGAAAAAGAAATAAAACACGCTAGAATAAACCACATAATATACCTACATAACTCAAACAAAGTAATCATTTGCAAGAAGCTGCTTACACTGATTAATGATAAAAGAAGTGTTAAAATATCCAGATCGTGTTGTGCAAGCAGACTATAGAAACTCCGGCTCGTTCTCAGTAGGTAACTATTTTGCATGTAGTTGGTGTTAGCTGTAGGCGCAAACAGCGAGTATGGCCTCCTGCTCGGAGCAGCCGGTAATCTGATGCCCACTCGCTCCAGCACCTCAGGGCAGTCCACTGTGCCGTCAGCTATTTTCAGTAAGTAGGCTACGTCTGCTATCTCTCGTCTTGTATGTAAAGGAAGGATTTGAAATTTACGACAACGCTTTTGTTAGTCTGGTAAATATTTTCTTATTTTAATTTGCAGATGTCGTAAAAACCGCTTTTGTATACCCTCAATATGCGGGCTATATACTTCATATCTAGTTTAATTTGCACTTTTTTGAGTGTATACCTTGTTTACCATCAGATGCGTTTTTCACTGGGTCTTATTAAAATCATATTTAGTCTCCAATCAATAAAAAACAAAATTAAATATTATGAATTAGCTTAACCAGTACTTGATACTTCACATAAAAACTTTCTTTTAACAATTACGTAGAAGTCAGATAAAGTAAAGAATAAAATAAAAAAGGGTGTGTGTACTTAGTTATGTACGCACCAAAAAAGGTAGTAAATAATTATTTTCCTTACTCCTCATGCTAAGAAGTCTAACTTCAACCATATAATAGCTAATTTATTCAACGCAAGAAGATTTAACCTACCAACGCGAATTTATTTAACCTGAAATTAGTTATAATGTTCACTAAAATGTGGACTATCTAATTTCAGGATGTCGTTTTTTGTGACGGGTGCAGAGCGCTTACACTGCACTTGTTTGCTTGTTTGTTCGCACTGCGCTTCATACAAAATTACTCTAATCATTTTCCACTAACGAAGAAAATAAAAAGTCAAGAATGAAAATAACTATGGTGGCGTAAAACATAGCTTTAATTTGCTCATTAAAATTCACGAAAACATTTAAAAGTCCAATCTCATCTAATAGCCATTAATTTTCTAGAACGGGTATCCGCATTTGTTAATGGACACAAGCAAACCGCGAAATGGACGGACACGGAACAAAACTTAAAATAATTGGTCGCAATACGGCTGGAATCGACACTTCTGCTGCAGAGAAGAACGGTTTTGATCCTTTAATTTCGTCAGACAGACACATTTTATCATGCACGAAAGAAATAGTACAACGATAAAAAAAAAATTAACTTATACAGTGTCGTGTCTTATTTAGACTCTTCATGATTGAGTAGCTGCGCTGCACTGTGCTTGTTATAGGTAGATGTATTGCCAAACCATTTCACGCATATCTTGCTTCATCATCCCCATATTGTAAAAAAAATCTTAGTGTCTTGAGAAACGCTTTTAAAACATACAAATAATGCTAACTGAAATCATATTATTAATATTATAAATGTCAATTTTGCTTATTGGACAATGGTTGCTCAATAATGTTGTTGCTGAACGTATCGGGTAAAATTTTAGGACATATTTAAAATACAGTTAGAATAACACTTAAACAACGAGAGAATAAGTGAAAATGGAAGTAAAAGTACAGGCAGCCGCTAGTAAACAAATACATTAATTAAAGTATCAAAACTAACCCGTTGAACTATGAAAGAGTTATATTCCCGGCATTCGAAGTACGCGTATAAGTCATTAACTAATACAAATAAATTAGATTTACGGGAAAAAATAGCAGATCCGACCCGCAGGAATACCCGAGGGACAGTGATGTAGTGGACTTCGATATACAGAGTGATCGGAGAATTTTCTTTAAGCCGAAATTGAGTTAGTACTTTACTGCTTTTATTTTAAGAAAACGATATTAATAGGTATAAATGTCTATATGAACATTCATTGAGAAATGAGATTTTCTGAATTTAATCAATTTAAAAAAAAACAATGAAGTACCTACAACAAATAAATGAGAGAAACTAACGTACTTAAGTAATGAAAAAAAATCAATAGCGAACTTTGTTTTTTAAGTAAATCTTTTTATAAACAACTTTATACGCGCTTACATCACCTTTATTTAGCCTGTGGTTTTGTCATCAAGCTATTTATAAAATATACTCTCTTTATAAAACACTGCATTATTTTAGCATCAAAAGTCAACGTGTTTTCCAGACTTGTACAATTTAGTAATATTTAACCAATACTCTACTAGAAGTTTATGTTTCGGTCAATGAGCGTCTTAATTTTATACTCTACTAGCGGCCCCTCCCGGCTTCGCTCGGATAGTAACCAAAGTGTCAAGTGCAGTGCCATCAACCGGGCTGATTTGTGAATCTAAACCTTCCAGGGCCCTGCAAAACCCAAGCGTATACAAAAAAAATCATTCAAATCGGTCCAGCCGTTTAGAAGAACAACGAAAAGTGGCATTGATTTTTATATAATTATATAGATTAAAAATAGGGGTTGGTGATAACAAGGTAAAAATTTAGGGTTGTATGTATTTTTTAATGCCACATTACAAAAAAAAAAAAAAAAAAAAGTGACCAAAAATTTTAAAAATATTTTTAGGGTGAACAACCATTATCACTTAGGGGTGTGAAAAATAGATGTTGGCTGATTCTCAGACCTACTCAATATGCTCACAAAATTTCATGAGAATCGGTCTACCCGTTTCGGAGGAGTTCGATTACGCACCCCGTGACAGAAGAATTTTATATATTAGATAATGTAATAACAAACTATAAAACCCTGTTGTGGCATATTATGGAAAAGAGAAGTATAAAGATTATCTAAATTAGACTGATCAAATTTATTATAGTCAACGCTAACATGTCACTTTAATTAAGCGTTTAAAATAAGCTCCAACGTTTCCGTTAAAATATTGAAATCTCCAAACACGATAGAACTACAGACTCCGAAGCGAGGACTAAAAACAATAATGCTCGCATGCTTTCACATATCCAATTTATTTAATTCAAAATGTGAGAGTAAACAGGATTTCTGCTAACATGAGTGGCGTTTAATTAACCAGTTAAAGTTAGAAAATGTCGACAGGTTTCCCAGTATTGTGCAGGAAAACATCATTTCAAAATTTCCATTTCAGCAGTGCATATTTATAAAATCACTGATCACTATGCATTATTCTACTGACTGCAGTCAGTATGACACTAATATGTTACAGTACGTAAAAATAAGATGTAAACAAAAAGACTAATCCTGATTAACGTGATGAAGATGAATGGATGAATGATGGTTAGTGAGACAAACTGCACAAATCATTGCATTGTCATCGGACCTTGATAAGTGTATAAAGTTTAAAACCAAACAGTTGCTTAGAAAGTGGTGAAAATGACGTTCAAAAATTCCTTTACATATATTCATAGATACATACATATCAAGATAATAAAACCGTTTAAAAATAGTTTTGTGACTTGTGACGTATTGTTCACTTTGTTTTGGTCAAGCCGTGAACAAGGTTTTACAAAAACATTTATAGTAATAATAATAAGTCTCAAAGAACTAATATTATCTTTATTAACTTATATTATCCTTGTGTGTATCAGGGTAAATTATTTTGTTAACCAAAGTAGTTTTTTCAGAACTTATCATTATATCCCAAAAATACCTGAATTCAAAACATTAAGTACTTTCTTACTCACAAAGGTGAGTAAAATGTATAAAGGACTTCTGAATTTTGAAATACTTTGCTAAATACATACCATTTTTTAACCCCCGACCAAAAAAAGGGGTGTTATAAGTTTGACGTCGATGTCTGTCTGTCTGTGTGTGTGTCTGTCTGTGACACCGTAGAGCTCAAACGGATGGGCCGAGTGCGATGCGGTGTTTTATTTGAACGTCAATGACTGTGCGGATGTTCTTAGCTATGTTTGGTAAATATCGATTCAAGATGGCCGCCTCCACAAAATGGCGGACAAAATATTTCTTCACAACCTACCCCAATATGGGTATCAAATGAAAGGGCTTAACTAGTAGAATACTATACACTATGACAAATTTCAAATCCAAGATGGCCGCTACCACAAAATGGCGAAATACATTTCTTTTTTAACAACTCCGTCAATATGGGTGTCAAATGAAAGGGCTTGACTAGTAGAATGTTATACAAATAACAAATCCGAGGTAGTCGTGGGTTAGTCAAAATGTTTAATTTTGTTCTTGTATTTCCTTACATTGAAATTAGTTACAGTTTCATTGTTAAAATTTTAATCATAACGTGTCTATTAGCTCATCTGTCAATGTTCCCTTGTTTTTAGTTTTCTCTGCGTTGTTTACATGTGCAAACTTTGCGAAAACATGCAAAATTAAATGCGAAATTCAAAACTGCTGGTTTGTTTGAAGGTTGTAGAAAAATAAAGGAGTAGATACGAACTGATTATTATTTATCTTCTTTGTTGTGGTAACCGTAGGTGTCAGTAAATTCGTTAACCTTCTTCTCATTCTACTTTTTTCTTTTTATATCTTATTATAATATAATATTCTTCCACTATATCTGAAATTATTCATATATTAGAGGTATCGATAAAAGTAAGTGCCTCTGGTTCAACTGTTTTTGTTCTTACTTAAAAAATTTAACGCTATTCAAAATGTTTTCACTTCGAAAAAGTCGGACAGTGTTTTTTTTATTAGATAGTTTTACATTGTTACACAACACTAATGTATAATTATGTAATTAACTAGCAAGGCCTCGTGGTTTTACGCGGTGTAGTTTCTATTGGCGTTATTTTTTCGGAAGAAAAATTAGCTCAACTTGTCTTCCCTACTACAATCTGTGTTTCAAATTTCAACCCAATACGTTCATATGTAACGACGTTATTGAGCAGCAAACATACAAACATTTACATTTATAGTATTAGTAGGCTATTGGTGGGATTTTTAGTTAATTAACAGCTAATTGTTAAAATAAGCTAGATGTCTCAACATCCTGTAGATAACTCGTTTATAACCAGTTCACAATAGCTCCGTCCTAACCTTTCCGCAATCTAATTACTTTAAAGTGCTTTTCACTCTTCTCTTTAAACTATAAACATTAAGACTAGGCCTTAAGTTTAAGAAGAATAGCGTTTTTTAAATGAAACCCTATTTGGCCGCGTTAAGATAATTTTGGTAGAGTAGTTTTTTTTTAAACTATAATAGGTTCGCACTTTACCGCCATCTCGCCTCATGTTAAGCGATGCTGAGATCTACGCTGGAGTTCTTAAATGTTAATTGGATTGTATGATTTTATTGCAATATTGATCAATTCGTAATTCGCACATTCAGACAGGCGTCAGTTCATGGTGGTCTCTTTGAGCTATAATGTGAATTGTGTTTTATCTGTTTAATTTTGATACGCAGATATCTAATAGTTTATCCATTTAATAGTATCTGAATAAATCTTTAGCTATTACTGCTATTAGACTATCAAAATCAAAACAAACATTAATTTATTTGGAACTTAAACAGAATGAACGCATTCTCGGCGACATGTGTACATGAATACATATATACGTAGGTATGTATATTAATTCGTATGTTGCATAACTACCTGACGATAAATAATAGTATGCTGTGTGCAAAACCGAGAACTATGTGCCTACCTTGACCTTGTAAAACAGAGAACTTTGTGTCTTCTTCGACCTTGTAAAACAGAGAACTTTGTGTCTTCCTTGACCTTGTAAAACAGAGAACTTTGTGTCTTTCTTGACCTTGTAAAACAGAGAACTTTGTGTCTTCCTTGACCTTGTAAAACAGAGAACTTTGTGTCTTCCTTGACCTTGTAAAACAGAGAACTTTGTGTCTTCCTTGACCTTGTAAAACAGAGAACTTTGTGTCTTCCTTGACCTTGTAAAACAGAGAACTTTGTGTCTTGACCTTGAACCTTGTAAAAAACAGAGAACTTTGTGTCTTTCTTGACCTTGTAAAACAGAGAACTTTGTGTCTTCCTTGACCTTGTAAAACAGACAATTTTCTGTCTTCCTTGACCTTGTAAAACAGATAACTTTGTGTGTGTCTTCTTTGACCTTGTAAAACAGAGAACTTTGTGTCTTCCTTGACCTTGTAAAACACAGAACTTTGCATCTTCTTTGACCTTGTTTAACATATTTTGTCAGCCTCAAAACCTGCATTTGCATTATCAGCATTTTCTGCCTGTATCATATAAGTATACTTTGTTGCATTTGTATAACTTGACATGTAAATAATAATTGTCAAATGAATATGACTATCGACCTTCTGTTGCTTATAGGCCTCAACATATCCACTAGTATAACACGCTACAACGTATCACTTGACCCACCGAACATTTATATGTCCAACGTTATAATTTGCACCCACGGACCAAATGGTCAAGGGTGGATTGTATTAACTCATCCAGTAATTATATTAGAATTTCAAGCGCTTGTTAATTATTTTTTAGAAGCTATCCATTAAGTGTACTCCCAAACTTAATACCAATTTTTGCACTATATGTAATGGCATCAAATTAATAGTGACTAAACCACCATGCACAAGCAACCCACTTAATGTTGCCACAGCTGGGACTTGAAGATTTTTCTGACAAAGAGAGAGTCAAGGCGACAACTCACCACGCTACCAAGTGCGAGTTGGCAAATGACACAAATTTCATGAAACACGCGACTTTTCTTATGGTGGTTTCTTTCACTGTTAAAGCTAGCAATTATAACAAACTAGGACATTAGTAGTTGGAAAAATGCTCAAAAGAAGAGCAGGTGGGTTTCAAATATACGACATCACCATTGTAAAATCTGGCCTTAATTAAAATCTGCTTTTCATTTTAATCAACAATCCACCACAACTTTTCAACCTTCAAGTTTCACAAAATATGAAACTGGTTTGAGTTTCCTATTTGTAATTTACGTACTATTTTTGTACGTTTCGTGTATAGTGGTGGTAGGACTTTGTATATAGATAGAAGTGCCACACCTTTCCTATTCTACCGCCAAGCAGTAATGTACTGTGTTCTGGTTTGAAGGGCAATGTTTTCAGTGAAATTACAGGGCATAGAGATAAAACACATTCATGTGGTCCAATAATAGTTGCGTGTCACTGTGCTATTATGTGGCGGGCATGTTGCTTACCATCAAGCGTATGTCCTGCTCGTCTCGTCACTCTATACTATAAAAAGTCCTATTACTGCAAATAAAATAATTCTTAGTTATAAATGCGTTCATAATGTTTGGCTAAAACCTTGAATGGTGACGCAAAACCTACATATCAATACCTTAATTTGCAAAACGAATAACTCCATAGTAGCAAATTTCACAGGAGTCACACTAAATCATCACTAAAATCTATCGCGTAACTGGTATTTTCATTATTTTAAGTGTTTATTAGTTAATACGAAACACAAGAAAGCGGAAGAATCAGATGACATAAATAAACTTTAATCAGCTGACTATTATTTTAGTTTTTCCATTGTACAAATTAAGACTACAACAAATTGTCTTGCCAGACATATTGCATGCCTCTTGCAGACGCCAGTTTGTATGGGGCAACTTTTAAAATGTTTTGTAGTATCATCTCTTACCTACAAACAGCAATAAAGATTTCTGTATTTTGTATTTTGATCAATTTCCAAAGGGATGTTTGTTTTTTCCTTTTGATGCTTTATTTTTTTTATTTTAAGTTTTTAGTGACCCTTGTGAAATTTGTTACTATGGAGTTATTCGTTTTGCAAATTTAAGATATCGATATGCCAGTCGTCATAATAAGTTAGGCAACAACTTCAAACATAATTTAGTTTTACAGAGTCTACAAACCAACTCTGTGTTGACAAGTACAATGTTAAGGCTCACAGGGATCTAGGTATTGTCCTCCAGCGACAAATATTGCCAAGGTTGTACTATCTAAGGTGATCTCACACCAGCCGGGTAGATACTGGATTTAAGTACGCACATAATAGTTGATGGTAGTATGCTTATGTACCAATATATATATATTTTTTTACTTTTGTAAGTTAACACTTGACCGCCATCTCGCCTGATGTTAAACGACAATAAATTTTGTCTTAACTTTTATATGTTTACACTTGACCACCATCTCGCCTGATGTTAAACGACGATGCGGTCTACGATAGAGCGTGTTTACCTAGAAAAAAACGATTCACTCTCAATTTTTTACGATAACTTTCATGCTTTCATGGATGATTCAAATATAAGACTGAGAACCTCTGAAAGAATATGATTTTTTAATAGTAAAGAATAATGATACGAGCAGGACATGTGCTTGATGGTAAACAGCACACTAGGTCTATGACAGCATGATGTCACACAACTATTGTAACATGACGAGTCCAAATCATTATCTAGTACTACACTGCTCTCGTCACCCAAAAGTAGCTTTTTGAGTTTTGTGCCTTTTCCAGTATTTCAAAGGCTCTGCAAAGGCCTTTAAAACCAACTGTCAGAAACCCGTCATTATAAAATAATAAGTTACCCTCTTGTTTGTTTTTTAATGAATTTTGACAGTAAGTTACCAAAATATTTAATCTTTTAATAACATGCCTCATGGTTTCGAACTAAATGTACATTATCATAACTTCGAATTATTATGTAAAAACATTTTGTGAGTCAACAATATCTACATTACCCAGAGTATAATTATTTTATGATTGAAACTGCACACTTTTAGAGGGATGACATCGGAACCATATAATTACACAGACAGTAGCTAATTTTAAATCAATCAACTAATAAAAATAATGACTGTGTTCTTCTCACCCTTACGCTAGGAATACGCAAGCCCAGATTAAATGTTACCAAAAACAAACCTTGTCTTTAGTTGATAAGTATCAAATTAGCACGAACAAGCTATGGAAATAAGCAGACGCCATTTTGAATTCCAGCATCTGTCATTGTGACGTTTGTCACGTGATCATATTAAATACATCCCATTACAAACCATGGAGGTGCAATTACAGAATTAAAAACGTATTTGAATAGTGAAGTTTTATGATGGATATTAAATTGTTTCTTGTTTTGATGGCAATTTCCTAATTTGTCATGTAATTGCTTTGATTAATGCTAGACCATCATTTGTCATTGTTTTAATTCAATTACGGTTAGCGAGATGCATTGGATTTTTATTGCTTCAAATTAGGAACTCTACGAAGCTTTAAAGAAAAATGACAGCAATGTTTGTTTTTTTTTGCTGTAAAAAGCAGGTATTACGCGTGAATTGAACAAAAGAATACTAAGTTATCGAGTTTGGGTTACAAACGTTAGCAAATTGCAAATTTTTATGCAACAAAAATTTCTGACTAGATTTTCATTGAACAATTTGCAAAATAGGAACTCAAATTAAAAATCATTGAAGTACGATTGAATGGCATATTCCTACAAAACTTTACTGAAGTTCAATTGTTAGAATTTTGTAAGTCTAATATGATGGCAAAAAGTAATCAAAAATGTGTGAAGCATATTTATACGGACACCGATCCAGAACGAAATTCATTCATACACGGTTGTCAATGTAGCAAATAAATATATTAAAAAACGAATAATTTTGATTGTGAATAAGGCTTGTATAACGTTTTAATGAAAATAAGTTTAATTTGTGAAATGTTTAAAATCAATATTAAATGCAAAAAGTGTAAAAAAACTCATATTACCCCCACTTGTGTTGGTTTAGATACTATCCCCGCAAGCGATAAGGAACTTTGTTTCAATTACAACAGCATCCGTTATTCGTCTACAGATAGACAAAAAAAAACAATCCTAAGGCTTATTCCACATTGTTACCTAAGACAAAGATCACGACCGCGTACAGAACAAACACTGGATGATATTTTATTTGTGCTCTTGTGAGGACACCGTCTAATTGCGTTTGTTTTACGTGTCTGAAGCTGAAAATGAAGGAAAAATCCAAGGTAAATATCCCGAAATGTTTGCTGAAGATGTAAAGAGGTTGCGAAGCATGAAATTAAAATGCTGTTTGGATTAGTTTTACCTCATTTCAGTAAGTAATAAGTATGTTCCTTCATTTTTTATGTATTATCCTAGTCCTATATTAAGAATGTAATGAAATATAGTACTATGAGTGTCAAAGTTTCGATGTTTGTTGCTCAATCACGACGTAACGTATAACCGGATCGGGTTGAAATTTGGAACACGGTTAGATTATGGTCTGTAAGAACACATATACTTTTTATCCCGAGAAAATAACGGGAATGGGAACTCTGCACATTACTGCTTGGCGGTAGAATAACTAGCAAAGGTGTGTTACGTCCCCAGGCGGACTCTACCAAAGTCATCCTACTACTAATCTCTATCTTTAGATAGAGATTAAGACTACTAATCTTTATCTTTAGATAGAGATTAAGACTACTAATCTCTATCTTTAGATAGAGATTAGTAGTATTACGACTCTTATAGAGATATCCACATCGTAGTGAGATCTGTTGAACTTTTCCTGCGTAATTGAGAAGCAAACATCAAATCATTGAAATTGTGACATTTATAAATATCACTTGGAAAAAGAATAAATATTCACACTCAAAATATGAGGACCTTTTGCTTTCTGCGCAAACCCCAAGTTTAAAAGACATTAGAGGCCAACTACCATAGATAAATAAAAAAAAATACAAGACATAACACCAACTTGTCAATTATTTACGCATCGAATGAAAACCAACAAAAAATTCAACCCCATTTCAATTTGGTGACAATTTTAACACTTGCCACAAGTGTTAATCCAATAGCCATTATTATGGTGTATTGTAGCGCGAAAATAGTTCATTGCAGTAAGTTTTGTCTGTATATTAATTAGGCTTTAGTTTGAATACGAGCTCGATAGATATTTACAAGCTACTTTTAAAAACAACGCTGTGATAGACTATCAAAAATAATCAATACCAAATCAACACTACATTCCATTTGTATTATGCAATCAGAAAATATAGTGCTCAATATTAATAAAAACAATTTAAAAGTCTGCAATAACTCAATTGATACATTTTTTACAAACAATCCTCGTATTATTATTATCTATCTGGCCGCCATAGTACAAGCTATGCTTAGTTTGGGGTCAGATGGTGTTATGTGTGAATTGTCCACCAATATATATTTATTTATATTATTACAATTAAAATTATAGATGACGTAAATAATCTTTATAGGTACTCCTTTGAAACTGCTTGATAGATTTTTATAAAATTCCAATGTTTAATGCGTGTGTACAAGAATAATAAAATACATTTATGTCGTAAAAATAGTTTTCAGTTTTCTAAATCTATATCTATTTTTTAATCATTCATTGTCGCGAAGTCATTTACATGGAAGTCATGTCACATTGACATTTAATTCAGATGAAAATCTAAATGGCGGTACAATATTTATCAATCAACTTACAATAAAAATAAAAAAACTTGGTTGTCTGTAAAGGTTGGTTTAAGAAAGATAGTTTCACGTGACAACTTCAAAAGAAAATATTGATAGATGCGGCGGAAGCGTAAAATGAACATAACGGGACAATGAGCGTAACGGGACATAACGAGATATTTTTTCGTGCATGCAGCCAGCGTTCATCGATTTATTAGACGTTGTTACGTCAAAAAGTCTTATAAAATTAAACGTGTTAAGGCAGAGGCGTTTTGATGACTTGTCAAATATAAACATAGTTTTTATCATAGATGGCGCCAGTGTTTCATTTTGTTGTTGTGTTTGTTTTTGCTGAAAATGAGAAATATCTTTGATAGATCTATTAGTATTTTAAAAATTCTTTATTGTCAAAAACACAAATCCACATTGAAGAACACAGCACAGTACCACAAAAACTAATTTTAATTTGACAATAGTATTTCTGATTGGTTGCTCTTATTTCGTTACGCTCGAGTGGTTTTTGGTAACAAGTGATTTAGAAGAGGGATTAGTTGCCTCAATTTTATTGTTCGGATTAATTTTCGACGACGATATGTCAGGACATCTGTTGTATCAGGATTATTTTTTCAAAGTGACATTGACGCCGCCATTATTTACTATTTGCCGTTTTAAAGTATTCAGTCTGTGATTCAGATAATTTTAAGTTATTGTAAACCCAAATAGGCCAGTAAAAATAGAATGTAACTTTTTTTCCGATATATTTTGTATATATTTAATGTTTAGAATCATTTATTGAGCACAAAATCCCAAATTGGTGACAGAGCCAGATGGAGCTTCAAGCGCCATCTTGAAAAAAAAAACGTGTTTGGCCGATATCTCGAAAACTATGCTTTTACAGGAAAAGCTATAGAGACTACTATTGCAGAAAAGAAAATTTCGCATCTTGTATTAAAAGCTATTTTCAGAAGAAAAAATATATTCCAATGTAATATGATGGCGGTAATAAGTTTTCATCACACGCCACTTTCAATACTTTTCTACTAAATTTATTTCAGCATAAATATGTAAAAAATACCAGCAGTAAAACAGATTTTTATACAAATTCAGCACATTGAAATGCTTTAAGGATGAATCTCCTCATTCTCGAAGATCGAAATGTGATGATGCGTCAAACTATTTTTTTTTTTTTTTTTAACTTTTAAAGGCTTACACTTGACCGCCATTTCGCCTGATGTTAAGCGACGATGCGGTCTACGATGGAGCGTGTTTACCTAGAAGAAACTGATTCACTCTCGATTTGAAGACACAAAGATTGTAACTATCGGGGAAACCCCACTCAGGCAACGTATTCCACAGCCTAGACTTTGAATGACTTTGACTTTATCAACGATGCGTCAAAATAATTTGACGCATCTATACCATTGATGTAATAAAAAAAGGATCTATATCAAAGAGTTTACATGTACTCTAACAAATGAAAGTTTTACACCGAAAGCACGGGTATGACTGCTCTTGTCTTGGCGTTCTTGTGGAAGTGTCATACTTTTGTCGCGGCACATCACTTTGTTGCAATAGTTAACATACACCTCACCTGCTTACGAGTGGTACAAAGGAACCGTGTGACATCTTCATGTTCCAATAGCTGCGTCTCACTGTGCTGCTATGTGGCTATCTTACAAATCTTGTTTCTTTGTAAATCAAAGGTTATCTGGAAGAGATCGCTTTTAGCGATAAGATCGCCTTTTGTGCCCATTATGTGTTTGTTATTTTATTTGTTACTTATTGTCAACTTTGTTTGTGGTGCCAATAAAGTGTTTTTGTATTGTATTGTATTGTATTGTATTGTATGTGGCAGGCATGTTGCTTACCATCAGGCGCATATCCTGCTCGTCTCTTCACTCTATACCATAAAATAATTTCACCCGGCTGCCAAGTGCGAGTTGGCAAATGACATGTATTTGTCAATTTAATTAAGCAACATGCTTACCACCAGACAAATGTCCTGCTCATCTCGTCATTCTATGTAAAAAAAAGTAACCTATAGCCTATGTGCTATTCCAGACTATAATCTGTGTTCCAAATTTCAACCCGATCTGTTAAAGCGTTCCTTTGTGATTGGGCAACAAAAATCCAATCTTTCGAAAAGTCGGTTTAATGTGATCGACAATTACACCAATTTCTAATCAGAAACTTTTCCAACATTTTACGAAATGGGAAAAAATAAATCAAATTGGATTATCTCAATAAATCAACGGAATACGTTTTCCAAATAAAGAAACAATATTTCTGAAGAGGGAAGAAAAATACATAAATGGTCCTTATCTCAGTTTTGCCTTCGGTCACAAAAGAATTAGTGTGCAGAAGTGTACTTATATTGTGTACCTCAGTCTTTACCTACATCAATGCTTGGCGGTCACATTAGGGTTGTCAACATATTTATGCAAAAAAACTGTTATTTTTTCAGTTTTGTCGTGACAACGTTTAGGCGCTGATAAAATGATTGGAAATAGTTTAGTAATGATTTGGATCATGTTTAATGCCTGTGTATTGTTTTCAATATGAGTCTTAGCTGTGAACTAGGTATATAAGCACTGTGTTCGTCACTCGAAGATTTCAAATGATTTATTTCGTTACATACCTTGTATTTTTTTGGAAACATTATCCGTCAAACCGGGTATCAGTAAAATAAATGTTGGAAGTAGAATAAATAACAGGCAACATTATAATATTTTCCTAGGAGTACTTTGAACAGAGTTTTACCATTAAAAAAAAACAGTCCTAGCATTCCCGTAGTCCCTACAGAAATGAAAACTTGAACAAGTGTAACGTATAATAATTGTTAAAATTTTAACAACTACACGTGACAATTGTTCAAATTTGAACAATTTAACGTAAAAAATGTTTGTTCAAATTTGACTAATTTAACGTATCAATTATTCAAATTTGAATAGAGGTATATACAGCGGCGTCAATAACATTACAATACCAAGAGTTAACTCTGGCTGCGAAAGTCGTGGGATCGATTCTCACCCAGTGCAAATATTTGTGTGAATTTAAATAAAATTGTTAATTAAAATATTTGTTTTGTGTCTGGGTGTGTTCTATGTTTAATAAGTATGTATGTATTTACAACCATATAAGCATCTAGCCACCATATTACAAGCTTTGCTTAGTTTGGGGTCAGATGGTGTTGTTGTATGTTCCAGCAATATTTACTCGTATTTATATTTAAGATCATAATCCACCGCTCAATGTGGGTTTTGGCAAGATTTACTAAAAATTTTAAAAAAATCTTGAAAAATACTGGTTTCTTTATAATGATTTTTTTCAGCGTTACAACCAGTGGTATGACTAAATTTTCAAACAATGAGAAACGTGAGATAATAGAAAGATAATCATAAGTGCATACTGGATCTAAACCTACTGCGACACGATTTTTAAATTAAAAATTAAAATTAAAATTCATTTATTTCGAGTTACAAATGACTCATATTCGTAGGCACAATTACAATTTCCCACAAATGAACAAAAATTAAAAATCCAGACATCAGAATCATATTTTGAATCGAAAGTTCTATCTATTACACCGTCCTTTATATCTTTCAATGTCAATTTCAAAGAATACACAAACCAAAACACCGCATTTCCCATTCATTCTCCAAATCCCCTCAATGTCCCAATACCTGGATTTACACATGAACAATCTGACATGTTTGATTTATGCAGCATGAGGCCGGTTGATAACCAATAATTGATGCCTCAAGTTCTGTCGCATAATCGGTTTAGTAACTGACTGATGTTAGAGACGCTTTAGATGCTAGATTAACCCGTAATAGTGTGATGAATGGTGATGATGGTGACTGAACTGGATTGGGGAAAAAATAATAACTATAATACGTAACGAATATAAATTTTTGTTGACGTCTTTTCTTAAATATAAACTTTTTTAGCCACTAGTTCTCTTTGGTTGAGAAAAATCTTAAGGTTCGCGTCATCGATATCATAATAAAACATTGCTGTGTTCTGCTTTGAAGGGTCATGTTTCCAGTGAAATTACTTGGCATAGAGATAAGATATCTTATATCTCTGGGCGACGAGCGCAGTGCAGCGCTAGGAAGGTCAACAATGATTTGGACTCTTCATGTTCAAATAGTTTCGTGTTACTGTGCTGTTATGTGGCAGGCATAGTGCTTACCAGCAGGCACATGTCCTGCTCGTCTCGTCACTCTAAACTCCAAAAAAACTTAATGTCCGGCGGCGGCGGTGGTGGTGGCGGCGACAGTCCCTATGACTGCCACTTTTTGCACACGACATCATCTAGATCCAAACTAAGTAAACCTGATACTACGGAAACCAGATAGGTGATAATATACATAAATAATATTGAATATCTATACTAATATTATAAAGCTGAAGAGTTTCTTTGTTTGAACGCTAGGATCTCGGGAAGTAGGTCTGAATTGAAAGATTTTTTTTCTATTAGATAGTTCATTTATCGAGGAAGGCTATAGAACATAACGCTACTATCAATAGAAGCGGAGCATGGATCAAGAATGTAACAAAAACGGGAAAAAATATTCCTTTTGAGAGTTTTCGTAGCGTGCTTTGACCACAGACTAAGTAGAGAGATACACTTGACATGACAGCTTGACAGCGATTACGTCAACTTCAACTTCTAATTTTTTTTTAGCTTCCATTCGGTAATGTCACCGTAATTTCGCCAATGTCCAAGATTGCGTCATGGAATATAATAAACCTTTGCTAATCCAATTTGTTTCTAAATCTGAGTTGGTACGACCAATTTCCGACAGGCGGGTAGCAGGTAGCTGAAGAGGTTTTTTGTTTGAAAGCGATATTATCAGGAATGACTGAACCGATTTCAGTCATTCTTTCACCGTTGGATCCTGATGAGTACTATATAATGTACCACGGGCGAAACCAGGGCAAACATCTAGTATGATGTATACTTATTTTTTTTTTTATTTTTACCGCATCGTCCCATAACTTCGTGTATACGTGTATTATATCGCTCAAATGTAAATGCTATAAACGCAAAAGTTTGGATATTTGGATATTTGTTGCTCGATCACGTCGGACCATTTGAACGGGTTGGGTTGAAATTTGGAATCCAACAGGAATAATTTTAGTCCGGAACAAATACAGAGGCAACTTTTTCTTACGGGGAAGATCCCAGTACAAAAGTATGGTACTGTTTATATAGAAATAACATTACACGATATCAACTTTTAAGGTTCGCCTAATTAGGTACAGATAAGCCGTACAATTTTACATCAATCAATGTATATAAAAATCAATGCCACTTTTCGTTGTAATTTTATAAACGGACGATACATCAAGAACGAATGGATAATATATCAAGAACGGACTCATCTATCCAAACCAAATGTTTGAGCTTTGTTCGGAGTATTTAGGAGATGGTTCATGTGAAGTTTGCAAAAAATCGGTCAAGCGGTTCTTCATTTATCACATTTTAATGTATATAGCAAAACAAAGTATGCGGGGTCGGCTAGTTTCTTCTAAATTCCATAATATTTCAGAATACTTTTTCTGTTTTAAAAGATCAAGGTTTGGACCATGATGCTACTTAAAATCCGCGATATTTTACGAATCTCAATGTATTTTATGATGCTTTTGCTACTGACTGTAACTATCCATATTAAAAACCTACTGGAGTGAAACAATCTTGATACAATGTTGCTGGACAAAGGATCCAGATTTGCGATCAAGTTATGACCAAGACTTAACAGTCCACGGGGCGCAGTTTACAGAGATTCAATTATAAGTTGACTCCTTCTGTTGGCAAAGAACAACAACGTAGAGATGCGGTTTAAGGGCGTGTGGGCCGTAATTTTGATTTTATAAAACAACTTTAAGACCTTTAAAATAGTGTATTAAACTTTGAAAAAAATATATGTAATAGTTAAGGATCTAATCTAGTGCAATTCATGATCAGTAACACGATTTAATTAATTTTACTTGATAAAAAAAAAATCCCAAAGTTACCCCTTTTCAAAAAGTTTTTACAAGTTTATGACTAAACTAATGAATTATTTTACGAAATTTTTGTACACAACGAAAGCCACTAAAAAGTTATAGATGCATTCGCAGAGTTTGACTTGATAAAAAGTATCAGTTATTCACTATGTTTTAATATCTACCATATATATAGCGCGCCGTTCGGCAGGCCTGATCAGTCGCGTTTCGGCGCTCACGGACGACGGGCCTGTGCTTGATTTTGCAATTTTGACAACCGATAAATTTTAAATATTACGATCATAGTGCCACAGTATAACAATATCAGTAGGTATTACTAGTGAAGCACGCTATGATCTTGATATTTGATACCGTTTTCATTGAATTGCAAATAGACGCTGATACTAATTAGTACGCTGTTTACTTTATGTTGTAGACCAAAAGGAGAGTCTCAAAACACTGACGTCGATAACACATCAGTAAAAAATTAAATGCGGATGCAATGGAAAATAGCTAAGTATCGGTAAAACATTTGTCCGTTAAATCAGAGATCGGGATAAGGAAATAATGAGAAGGGAGAAATCCTCTGCGTAAATCCCTTAACATAAATGCAAGTTAGGTATCATAAATGATACCTAACTTGCATTTATATGCCATTTAGGTAAATTCTTTGGTAGTAAGGTACTTAGTACTTGGAAGAAAAGTCCTCACATACAGATTTTACTACTTTGGAAGAGACTTTCGCGCAAACTATTCAGTTTAGAAAAAAAATGTTAGGAACTTCAATACAAGTTTGAACACCTTTCCATAGATACAAGTATTGTTTTGTTAGAATTTTTATTTTTTTCGTTCTTTTCCAAGTTTGTGACACCACCAAAATTTATTGTTTTTCCTTTTTTTTGTATGAAAATGTTAATATTGTTCATAGAAATTAAGACACTCGACCAAATTTGATAAGAAGCCTTTTAGGCAGTAAAATTACTCGTAGAATTGAACTCTGCACTAAATTTCCGATTCGTATTTTTTATATAAGCCTTTTTACCGGAATGGAAGAAGGGTTATGTTTTTCGCGCGTATCTTTTACGTTTGTAAAACTTTTATTTCCACATATCTTCCAAACGGCTGGATGGATTTTGGTAACTAAGATATTCTAAGACTAGTCTGACTCGCCAAAGTGTCCTTAGATAGTAGGTAATATTTTTTTACGTGTAGATTTTTTTGTAGTCGGGGTTTTTAAATTAAAGTTATTGTATCATATTGCTCGTTGCTCGAATAAACAGCACCGTTCATCATCATGATTGAAGAGTTGAACGAAGAGTTTGGTCTCCACTTTTGTAATAAGAACAACTAAGCTGTGAAACGCATTGCCAGAGTGGGTTTTTGTCGAAGGCTCGAACCTTGGGGTTACGAGGTAAACTGTGCTTGTTTTTATTAGAGAAACAAGTTCCATCGTAGACCACATCATTTTCATCCACTATTATCGGCATCATCGCAATCGTATCATTAAATGGGTTATAAATCGTAAACGGTAAGTTTTACAAAAAAGTTTACTAGCAACAAAAGATGCAAAATTTTATTTTCTACAATTATTGTCAAAATATATAGTTTCCAAAATATCGGCTAAAACAGTTTTCAATTGGCGTTTAAAGCTCTACCTGTGAGCATTTTGTAATTTTATGCTCAGTAAGTGATCTTTACCTCATAGAAAAAAAAATTGGATTAGAAATTTAGTGCAAAGTTGGCCAAAAACCTTCTATTTTTACTGGCCTTTCATTATGTTTCAGCACACATTTTTTTTAATTTTGACGAACTTGTGAATTATTAGGAAACATTTTAAAAGATGCATGAAATTGGAAAAGCCGTTCTCAACTTATAGTGTGACCAAAAAAAAAATATGTTGAATTTTGTATATCTACGAGTATAGATAAATTTAATATTTCTTCGTTTATATATCAAAAAACAAGATATATATCAAAAGATGCATGAAATTGGAAAAGACGTTCTCAATTTATAGTGTGACCAAAAAAAATTTGAGTTTTGTAAATCTACGAGTATAGATAAATTTATTATTTCTTCGTTTATATATCAAAAAAACTCTTATCACTTCACAATTCACAAAATTGTTATCACTAGTATAAACAAATCTTGACCAAAAAAAGAGTTTAAATTACATAGTCCAATATTTTAATGTTATTTCTGCACTGTGGCACCGATTCCGCGGTCGGTGACGGTCGCGAGAACAAGGCAGCGTTAAATGCCTAATTTGACAGAACTACCTGGCCTTAACGTAAAAAGCTTGGCTAATGCTCTTGAATACTAGTAACATCACGCGGTTTCACACGCGAAGGCCCAATTTATTTATTTTCCCGGGATAAAATGCTCATGCGTTATTTTATACCAGGGGTTCCCAAACTTATTTTGTCTATTGCCCACTTTGAGAACAAATTATTTTCGAGCGCCCCCATTTTTCACATACTTAAAAACCACTACAACTTCAAATTAAATTATATAAGCGGAGATTAAACATTCATTCTAAAAAACTTTTGAAATGAAACTTTTACTATAACTCGCAAGTGTTCACTTGACACCTGAGCCTAGTAGGTAAAACACAACGGACTCCAAGCCTCTACACAATACCCCCATTTTTTCTGGGTCTCTTACCACCTCCTTCAGGCCTGCAGCGACCATAAGGGGGCGTTATCGCCCACTTTGGGAAAGATTGTTCTAGACTATAATTTATCTGTGATTTAAATTTTAACACAATTCATTCAGGCATCCGGATGTATTAGGGACATATTTAAACATGCTAACTTAGGCATTTATCATTAGGATTAACTAGTAGCGTCCCGTGGTTTCATTATTATAGTAACAAACACTTTTTATTTCCGCGGTATAAAAAGTAGCCAACAATGTCGTATTCCATACTATAACCTATCTATGTACCAAATTTCATCCAGATCCTTCAGTAATTTTTGGTTGAAAGAGTTACGAATATTCATACATTCTTACAAACTCTCACATATATGGTATTAGTAGTATTAGTTGAATATAACCGATATTTTTCCTAATTTTTAAGGTTACAAAGGTTACTAATTTTACGGTAACATTCACATTACACACATCAATTCATCCTCAATTTCAAAACACAGTCAGAATATAGGTCAAACGCAATCATTTGCCTTATCGAATTACTTACTCTTTGCCCACATCTCTTAACGGCATGCATCGCCCAGTTGACTCATAACCTGCGATTCCAATTAAGTTTGTGAAATTGTTTGACGTAAACTTAACCCGAACCAAATTCTCCTAGTCCTGGTCTAGTACATAAACAACTAAAGTTAGTTAAAGTCTAAATGTTTTTTTTGTCAATTCATTTTCACAATCTAACCTAATTATCTTCGTTTGGAATGTGGGTGTTTTCCCCATAATCGAATTAGTAATAATTATTAGTTTAAGGGTTATAACCTCTATTTTTGCTAAAAAGTATGTCAATGAGTATAAACTGGCGTGCCCTGTTCTAAAAACTACCACAAGACTCCGTTAATACCTAAACAAAAAAACGTTGATGTACCGTTGTAACCTCAACTCGGTGACTCATAGCTGCAGTGAAATATAGAGATGAGAATGTGCGATGAACTTTGTGAATTATTATCGATATTTTTTAGCAACATCGATAAAAATATGATTGTTTTTGTTTTGTGTTAAATGTATAGATAGATAGATATACTCTTTATTGGCACACCAAACAAAATTAAACAAAGAAAAAAAAGAACAATACATTTTACAGTAGTGCGACAATGGGCGACCTTATCGCTGTAAGCGATTAGGATAGAAAATAATATTTGGACAAGTATACGGGATGTGCGGTAACTGCGTGGGTAAAACTAATTTTTTTTTATCAGAATTAATCATGATCACTCTTGGTCCCGAAAAACAGAAAGTGTACTAAAATAATAGTTTTAAATAAAAATAAGAAGTTTAACCAAAACATACATTTTGGTTTCTGACTTAATTGCTAAGTGATCAAATTCTAAATAAATGGCTAAATGTTACTTTGACCAAAATAAACAAAACGCTTTTACGAACACTATTCTCATTGATCGAAAATAGCTTTATAATAGCTGAATTTTTCTGTAGTGTTCAAATAATTGACACTTACGTTAATAAACACAAATAACATGTTGACACGAAAAATCTAACGCGTATGCAATTTACTCATGTGTTATGCAAAACATGTCTCGATGTCGTTTGAAAATTATCTAATTTTTCTTGCTAACAGTACTAATGACATAATTGTGATTGTTGTATCCCCTTGGTTCCTGAGTTCTTTTTCTGTTTTCAAAACAATCAATTCTATGTTTTCAGCAGTAGGTATTGTAATAATCATTAATAATTGATAAATTACAAAAAAAAATGTCCACGAGAATGGTTGACATTGCTGTTAGCTGTCTTACAGATAATTTTTATATTTTGTGTAACTATATTTGATATGTGTAAAATTTGTCATTTATATTTAAATCACTTTTTCTGTCACATGGTAAAAAAACGTAAATCAGAAGTAGTAAATCATCAAAGATAATTATTACAAAAATTGTGAAATAATCTGTAATTTTCATCGTTTTAAAAAGATTAACGCAATCTTTATCGCAAATTTTAGATTAGTGTCAAGTCGATCACCACAATCAGAAAAGTTGATAAATAATTCATAAAGTATCGATACTAGTGTTGCGATGCGCGGTAAAGGGTGACCGACGGAGTGTCGCCGCGGTAACAGGGGGCGTTGCTGCTTGTTAGGGCTGCCATGCACATGAAATTACCAAATCATATTATTTGTTTTAATTATTTGGCCAGTGGGCCACTGTATCTACAGAGTGGATACCATTTACCAGTCAACTGCAAGATCGTCCTTCAATGCGCTGGAAAGAGCAATTTAAAAGGTTGAATGATGAAATGTCAGGAATCAAATTAAGCAACCGGGGGAAACCTTTGCCTAGCAGGGAGACAAAAAAGTCGTTCGTTTTACCTTGCCTCCACTTCAAGATTAATTTTGCATTTATACTATTTTGACATTATTACTGGATTTAGCAGTAATTAGAAACATTGAGCAACTTGTTTTAGTATACGTATAAGGTTATGTATCATACGTCAGCTTGCTAGCTTAGTGGATTATAGCCCCACTCTGTCAATGAGAAAGTAATATCTAGTACTAGTGGGAACGTAGAGTGTACTGATCATGCTTACTTACAGAACATAATTTACCTCTGCAACTATGCGACTATGTTCGTTTTTGGGTTTCGATTCGATAGGTTTTTTTTTTCAAAAAAATCATCTATATTTTGAAGACTTACTTTTAGCTCGCTTACTTGTATGTATTGTCTTAGAGACGTACTGGCCAAGTCGTCCTACTTACTACGTACCTACTTATTATTATTTTACGAAGCAGTTGACAACCCTAACAAGTAGGGAGACACAGGGGGGAAATATGCTCACAGGGGAGCCTATTGTCCACGTTAGCGGCGATACATCAACGTTGAATATCAATGCAGCACATCTATCGTTCTGGTTTAGCCTCATCGGATATAATTCAGCAATTCGGGAGTTGATGACGTGATTATTAAGATGCATGAACGTGTGTTTAGACGTAATATTTCTTGGTAAAAAGGTAGGATGGAATATTTAGGTTGATGTTTCTCAAACTCGAACGAAGAGGTTTAAGTCCACTTTTTTAGTACGGTCATGTACTGTGAAAATTGTGGCCTAAATGAGTGTTCATCTGATTGTCTTAGGGATGAGGAAATTCTAATCGAAAGTGAATCAGTTTTTTCTGTCTAAGCGTTTAGAACGTCTAAGCTATGGAATATGTTGCCTGAGTGGGTTTTCCTCGATGGTTACAATCTTTGTTCTCAAATCGAGAGTGAATTGTTTTTTTTTCTAGGTAAACACGCTTCATCGTAGACCCCATCATCGCTTAACAGGCGAGATGGCGGTCAAGTGTAAGCCTATAAAAGTAAAAAAAAAAGATTGTTCGGTGTCATATCAAAGTCTAAATGGATATAATCTATATAAGATGGTAAACAATACTATACAAACTAAACTTCAGTCATACTTGTAAAGTAAGCTAACTTTAGTACAATTGTTTCTGTATGTGGACGTTGAACGTAAAATACTTCAAAAATTCTAATACCGATTTGTTGTTGTTCAACAAATGTTCAGCTTCTTGGATCACGTGATTGCTAAGCGAGTGTTTGAATACCGCAGAATATTTGCAAGAGGTGTTTGAAGTAAAGTCATCATAAAAACAAATTGTTAGTGTTCTTGTGACCCAATTTAAGGTTGTAAGAAGTGATATCGTCTAAGAAACGTAGTTAAATTTTATTTCTTGGTTTGTGATCGCAATCTACGATATTAAACCGTAGATTATTTTAAATTACTCCTTGAATTATTTTTTATAATATGCAAACTTGAGAAAATAATTCCATATTTTAAATTAAATTAGTGTTTCGAGGTTTAAATCGAGCATTCACATTCCCATGATTTTTTCGCGATGAAATTATTTGTTATTTCAGATAAGAATAACAAATCTAACGTAGTTGAGCAACATACATGTTACGTACCTACACATGTCTGCACAACGTGAGCTGCATTCCAGCACGAGGTTCAAGTCACAACGTGAGCTGCATTCCAGCACGAGGTTCAAGTCACAACGTGAGCTGCATTCCAGCACGAGGTTCAAGTCACAACGTGAGCTGCATTCCAGCACGAGGTTCAAGTCACAACGTGAGCTGCATTCCAGCACGAGGTTCAAGTCACAACGTGAGCTGCATTCAAGCACGAGGTTCAAGTCACAACGTGAGCTGCATTCCAGCACGAGGTTCAAGTCACAACGTGAGCTGCATTCCAGCACGAGGTTCAAGTCACAACGTGAGCTGCATTCCAGCACGAGGTTCAAGTCACAACGTGAGCTGCATTCCATCACGAGGTTCAAGTCACAACGTGAGCTGCATTCCAGCACGAGGTTCAAGTCACAACGTGAGCTGTATTCCAGCACGAGGTTCAAGTCACAACGTGAGCTGCATTCCAGCACGAGGTTCAAGTCAGCAATTTCAACAGAACTCAGCAGTAGCAATGACCTGCCTCGTGCCAACTACAATTCACTGATGCTCACCTCATTAAATTGTGACCCAGATGACCCTTCATCAAAGCTGATTTCAATAAAAAAGTCAGTGTCGTTCGATCGTCGAAGGCATTCGCACCTAAGTTAGATAGGCTTGCTATCCTATGATGTAAGTGTCGTTCTCACATCGAACGCATTCGCGTTTAGGTTAAATAATTTTAGTATATTTTAATGTGAATTTAAGTATAGTAAAGTTCGTTCTAAGCAATTCTAGTTTCCTTTCGAACCCTCCGTCTGCAGCTTTCGTAATTTTCATCCAAACATCTAAATTATCGCATTTTTAATAAATGTAAGATCAATGTCATAAGATTTGTTCCCTGTAATTTCAACAACCTAGGCTATACCATTTTCGTTCGTCTATTACACTATGTAAATTTAGAAGCAATGTATGTTAGTCGTCTGAATTCAAAAGCAAGTTTCATCATCATCAGCCTGTATTCGTCCACTGCTGGACATATGCCTCTCCATAATACGCCAGTCAGTCCGATCCTCGGTCTTACGTTTCAAAAGCAAGTTTAGTTGGTAGGAAGTTACAAGTAAGCTATCGTCAGTCCTGAATTTAGTAGTAAATGCTAGTTTACTGAATGGTATTACACTTCAATGAATAAGGTCTAAGTCAAAGACTGCCCTAGTGGCTTAGTTGGTAGTAGCTCTGCCTGCGAAGCCGAAGGTCGTGGTTCGATCCCCACCCAGTGCAAATATTTGTGTGATGAATTCAAATGTTTGCACTGTGTCTGGGTGTTTCTATGTATAATAAGTATGTATTTAAAATTATATAAGTATTATATCAGTTATCTGGCTGCCATCACACAAGCTTTGCTTAGTTTGGTGTCAGATGGTGTTGTGTGTGAATTGTCCACCACCACAGAGTAGCGACTAAATTCAGACGGCTAAATTTAGTCCGCTAAATTTAGTCAGTTGTAATAAGTCTTTTAAAAAAACTGCGTGTCATCGTGCTATAAGAGACAGACGTGTTGCTTACCATCAGGGGCATATCTTGTTTATGGTTTCAGTTAGGACACAAAATAATCTATTTTCCTCAAAATAAATAAAAACTAACTTCAATTTGAAATTGAATTCAGGCATTTCACCATACTCAAAAGTAAAGGAATAACTATGTCATCGAGGTAAATTTTAGCTGTTTTTTTATTCATATTTCCAAAATCGTTACCGCTATCGATACAAAAAAATACAAAAATTAATTGGGTTATCTCTAAAATCGGTTGACGTGACAACGTGACAACGTCATAACAAAACACTGATGGATGCGGCGCAAGCGTACAATGAGCGTAACGGGACATAACGGAACACTTTTTCGTGCTTGCAGCTGACGTTCGTCGATTTATACGACGTCACGTCAAAAAAAACATACAACTGAATTGATAACCTTTTCCTTTTTTGTAGTAGGTTAAAAATGAAGAAAAATATGGTAAACTTCATTTTTGTTCACTCAAATTATTGAAATCAACAACGCTTTAGATTGTCAAAATTGTGTGTTTTTTTTTACTTCTAAGAACTGTATCTTCGTCATTTTTTGTTTGAAACAAAAGAAAAAAATACGTAAACAATATTTCCTCATACGCTCACAGATGGACTGATTATTATTTTTTGCAGTCACCATGCCTATTACGACGTAAAACGACTATTTGTCCAAATGTCTTTAATAAATAAAATATGTATTATATTATGTTTTTTATTTTCTTTAATAAATTAAACCTGGACAATACACGTTCTTACATAATACACGTTTTCTTGCTAACTATAAAAATCGTTACAAAATAAACAAATAACTTTAAAACTTATCTGTGAAATGATCAGAACACCTGTGTTTAATCTTCCCATATAAATAAAATTAATAAAAAGGATACGGCAGGGTCATGAGTTGATCAGATATATTAGGAAAAGGAGGTTAAAAGGTTAGTTTGGGGCCGGTATTTGGTTAGTTACAATTTTTAACGACTGTCAAGTTTATTGTTTATTTTATAGTCTGACTATCTAATCTTGATGTTAAATAAAACAGTTTTTTTGCAGGACTTAATCTGTATCTAAAGTTTTAATTAATTTGAGTATTTTCGTAACCAAGGCTGCGAAACGTCGAGGTAATTAAATAACAATGTTCAGATCGCGATGAAGTCTTCTATTGCGTTTTCAATATGAGTTTAAAATAACGAAAATTTTAGAACAAAAATCTGGAAGTAATAGTTTAATAAAAGATTTGTTTTCTATGTAGTATAGAATTCCTGTAAATATAATAAATATGTGATAAGTGTATGTAGCAAGAGAAAGGAACTAGAATTAGGGTTACAAATATTTTTTCTCTGAAGAACCTTACAACCGATGTTGATTAAAAAACTAAAGTAACACTCAAATAATTTTTATAACCTTGCGCAACATATTTGAAAAATCATTGTCATATTCATTAAACCGTTATTAAGTAGATAGTATTTTACTCACAACAATTGCTTTCTTTGCAATACAATACAAATTTGTTAACACATTAGAACTATCCAGTTGCAAATTATTCTTAACATAACGAAAAAAAATCTTGTCTATTTTGACCCCTTTTTCTTTTTACTGACCACGTTCTTCTATAGTAAGGGGAAACTAAACATGTGTAATCTTTATTATTTATGGTCAATTATGTCCTGGAAATGGACATTTTTGTATTGTGAAGTCTAATTTAGAATCTTTTCTGTTTTTAACTGACGGACATCTGGATTTAGATGTCCCGTTTGCTTGTATCTCTGTAACTTTTGTTATGTTATGTCTATGGAGTCGTCATTATTGAGTTTTATTTTGTATTTTGAGATTTTATAAGTTCAAACACTCACTACATTTTTGTTCTACGTTCTACCTAGTATAGGATCTACTTAGAGATTCGTAAATAAGTATTGGCAATATTGTAAATATTGTGGGTTGAACCTTACACACGATTAGTGCCGAGTAGAGGTACATGATAAAGTAACAAAGAGACTTTTAACAAGCGATAGGATAGAGAATAGAGACCGCTGTAGTTAATGATGATAGCTAATTAACCTTAGATTTTTTAATGTGCAATAAAAAATCAACGAACTTCACAGTTTTTATTACATTTTTATTATTTTTATAATATTCACATAGTTATTTTTTTGTTTACATTTTATTTTGGAGAACCTGCACTCAATGAAAACCAAATTGGAAATGATTAGTTGATCTAAAACAGATATAAAACAAACGCTTTCAAATTAAAAAAAAATATAAAAACATCTCCACACCATTTCAATCCAAACCATATCCAACTTGACAAAAATTTGTTCCCGTAACTCAGCAACATTGTCGCCAAAGAAAGAAAGGTGACGCAAAAGAACCGTGTCTTATTTATAGGACTAGCTTTAAAAACATAAATTCAACACTTTATGGTCTAGAATTAATGCAAGGGAGCTCATTACCGGCTATTCTTCGGGTATTTGTTTATGGGTCAAGGAAGAAGTAGGTGTGAAAGGGGTGATGAGAAGGGGTATTTTTTGCAAAATTAAATTTATATTTCGAAGAATAGACTAAGACATAATGAACGGTTGTATTTGAGAATATGTTTGTTAGTATAAGATCACATAATAGAAACAATTTGATTGCTATTATAGTACTTACTTTAACCGACTTTAAAAAATAGAGGAGATTGTATGTTTTTGATTTATGTATGTTACGCCATAGCTCCGCCAATTGGGAATTTACGTGAAAACCCGATTTAGATGATTACTTTTTGTTTGGTGGTAGTAGACCTGCTTTACCTGTAGTATGAGACTCGGTTTATCTTGCTGTCATGCCTATATAATTAACAATCATTCATTCTTTATGTAGATAGATAGATAGATTAACTCTTTATTGAACTTAATGTAAAAACAAACAAAAGTTACTTATAACAAAACAAAATAAAGTAGCCATTGGCGACCTTATCACTAAAAGCGATCTCTTCCAGGCACATATATATATGTATACCTATGTCACACTAAGGATCCCACACCACTGTCCTTATCTGGTAACCTTGTCCTATTTACCAAAAGGTTATCTGGAAGAAATCGCTATTAACGATAAGATTGCCTTTAGTGTCCAAAATGTTATGATGTTAAGTTTAATCATTGATTGTTTTTGTAATATTTCTGTGGTATAATAAAGTGTTTTGTATTGTATGTCATTTAAAATTGGTATAACGATAGAAAGTAAAATAAACGAAAGGATTGCGAGCGGTTTTAATTAATTTATATATTTTTTTATTTAAATAAAGAGTGACGAAACGAGCAGAACGTGTGCCTGGTGGTAAGCAACATGCCTGCCAAATAACAAGACAGTGACATGCAGTCATTGGAACATGAAGACTCCAAATCATCACTTAGCACTACACTGCGCTCGTCACCCAGAGATCTAAGACGATCATCTCTAACCCTGTAATTTTTCTGGATAATAACACTAGCATCGCCCCGTGGTTTTAACCGCGTAGATCCCGTTTTATTTATTTTTTCGAGATAAACAGTTGCCGATGTATTCTTCCAGACTATTTGTGTTCCAAATTTGAATTCTATCCGTTCATACGTTACGACGTGATTGAGCAACAAACATCCAAATATCTAAACATTC
Source organism: Ectropis grisescens (assembly GCA_017562165.1). Lineage (NCBI taxonomy): Eukaryota > Metazoa > Arthropoda > Insecta > Lepidoptera > Geometridae > Ectropis > Ectropis grisescens. The sequence continues at coordinate 23,500,807 of CM029773.1, forward strand.
AAACATTAACATTTGTAATATGAGTAGAATTAGAAAAATGTTGTGAAAATAAATATAACACATAATACAACTTAGTTGAGTGAGCTATTTTAGGGTCATGCATTTATTTGTCTATTTCATAGAATAACTCGCTGGTAAGACAAGCCTGATCCTAGCAGTGGTATCATTAAAACTATAACTGATATTTTAACTAGGCATTGCAATAACACAGAACTTAAAACAATTAAGCTAAAAACCGAAATTGGATCGACTGTTTAAGTGTTTCATTACAGAAACCTTACAAAAATATACAATGACAGTAAAAATCACTGGCAGTAAAGCTAGGATTTATAAAAAACCAAATTGTAGGTAATATCTAAAGGGTATGGGGTCTCAACCGTATCATACCAAAAGATTCGAATCAAAGATATAACATAAACAGGTTTACAACACAGAACGTGACTACTGAAAAGACCTCGCTTATTACCTTGTTTAATAAACATTGCAACATAGTTGATTATTGCTAAAACTGGTTTAAGGGCTATTAAATGTTTCACAAAGGGACCCAAAGAACATAATGACAAATGTGCAAAAATCAAAACTAACACAAGTAGACAACCAGAACTGTATTTTAATATTCTTGTTTTATAGAAGCACTTGAATTTTTAATGGTCAATAAAAGTGTTTCTATTGAAGCTTTTGATGAGAAAGTTATTAATTTGGACGAACTTAACTTGAAGAGTAATTGTAAATTGGAGTACAATGCTGTGTGAGTTTTTGCAATAAATGTTTTAGATTCTTGAAAGACTTGTCAGCGACTTGAAGTAGACTCAGATTGAAACCTGTGAATAAAAGCCATAAACATTGTTACAATTAGAATAGTATTTACGATACTAAAAAACGTTACAAATGATGTTAAAACTAGTTTACCAAATTCTTTTGACCTAACATACCACACAATAAAATATATAATTTAATATGATGCTATAGCGTAGTTGAAAATAAAACCTAGCTTCTCTTCAACAGTCATTTAAAAATAATTGTCTTTGATTGTTATCGCAGAGTTTTAATAATCACTAATGATCATAAATGTGGGAATAATTTTTATATCACATCCGAATGAAACAAAAATGGGGTCAGCAAAAGCAACAAAGAAGAAACGTTACAGCCATTAAGTATCTCATTTCACACCTCTCCAAACATTTAACGTTCTCTTAACGCTTAAGAACAATGATAACACATCATTAAATCAGAAATGGTCAAATAATGACCATGAATAAATGATACACTCAGATAACGAAGGGTCCCAAACAAAAGCGGAGAGGTGTTCCACAAGGAAGTATATTTGGGCCACTATTATTCATTAATTGTACGTGACGGAATTGTATCACAATATGTCAGTAGATTGATGTGAATATATTGTGATTATGACTGTCATTGAAGTTTTGAATAGATTTTTTGTTAGTTGAAATTCTTATTGCGTTTCATTTTTAGTACCATGAGAAATGGAGATGTCATGAAGGTGACTGAAGATTGAATCTATCAACGTGAGAGGCATTTATCCCGACATTATTTAGCCGGACATCAGGATTTCATCTAAAGTTATGTTATTAATGATTGTAATTGTACCATGATCCATGATTTACTTAGCAGACAAAATAAATAGATGCTAGCTGTGCCCCGCAGTGTAACTCGTGAATAATCAGTTTTCACGATAATTTACTTTAATCAAATACGATTTAATACTTAAAATCTTACAAACTTTGCATGTCAACTTATTTATATTGAATCTACTAAATATAACAAAATAAATAGAAATAGCTATAAAAACTATTTATTTTTATATTTACTATCGTTTTGCTTGGGGACGCACCTTAATTAATTTGATATGGTCGCGAACGAGGTGGAATATATCTTGATAATATTTTCGACAATGATAGTTTTATACTTGACTACCATCTTGCCTGATGTTAAGCGAGGATGCGGTCTACAATGAAGCATGCTTACCTAGAAACAAAACTTTGCTTATTCTAGTTTATTATATGAATGGGACTACCTATATTATATCTCTAGGAATAGTATAAAACCTTTTCTATTCCACAGTTGCCAGGAAGATATCTTTTTCTTTTTAGCATTTGGTAGTACCTTCTTTAGCTATTTGTTTTAGTTTTGTAAGCGCATTACAAATCATCTATCTAAAAATGCCAGAGTATCAACAAAGCGATTTCACCAAAAACGAAAATCTGTGCATTGATCTCGTCTAACGAATAACTCCCATATATTTACACAACCTACAGAACCAATAACTAAACGTTACTAGAATCAAAATGAGTCACATACAGAACAATTTTAATCTCCGCGGCCAACGAACCCACATAGCTGAGCTGTGACAACGAACAGACGACCAAGAGTTCACAGGTCATAATATATTCACAAAATGTATTGTACGCCAGACTATTTATCCTATAAGGGTATTAGACAATGTTGTTCGGAGATCTTTATCTGTTCGTATAAAAAGAGTATGAAAGGTAGTCTATTGGTTTGAAGTGGATGATGGACAATAATTTAGTTGAGCATCATTAATTTTGTGATAAGATCGGTGATGATGGTGTCTTTTGTTTTTTTTTTCTAGGACAGGATTACGTGTGAATGTAAACTGTACTTGTATGTTCGTTACGAATTATTAATTAATTATGTTTTTTTTTTTGGATATTTTTGAAGTGAAAAAATCTTTTGGCGCGCAATATACAGATTTTCAGTGGTCTGTGAATTGAACTCAAGCATCATGTACATGAAAGAAAATTTCAGGTAAACTCGGATGATCCAGCTATCAAATTCTGAGTTAATGATTTTAACTTCTATCGGTTGTCCCTATGACTGCAAACTTTTTTTTTATATCGTTGTTCTAATCTGTAATTGATTCAATAACAATTTCACACATTACCATATAAATTGAAAAAAAACATAACTTTCATTACAAAACTAGCAGGGCCCCACGGTTTTACCGGCGCAGTTTCCGTTCTCTTTTTTTCCGTGATAAAAAAAAATATGTTATATTGTGCTATTCCAGAGTATAATCTAACTGTGTTCCAAATCACAACCCAATTCGTTCAAACATTCCAACTTTTTTGAGCAACAGACATCTAAACACCCAAACTTTGCAATTAAAATATTAGTAGGATACTCGAAGCATACGTAAAGGCATACATAGATGCGACTATATTTTTTTTCTAATACAGAGTGATGGTAAACAACATGGCTGCCACAAAGCAGTACAGTGACATGCAGCTATTGGAACATGAAGAGTCCAAATCATTACCTAGCACTGCAGTGCGCTCAGCACCAAGAGATCTCAGATGTTATATCTCTAAGCCCTGTAATTTCTCTGGTAACTACAAAGACATATACAGAGCTAATGTGTTTCCATAGAACGGGTATCTAAAGCATGTCGGACAACCGGACAATACCGGCCATTCGCCGTCGAATCCACGTATTTTTGCAATCTTCCTTACATACAACTATTTGTTTCGTCCCCAAACAAGCGGGAGTGCAATAAGGTTCCTAGAAAAGAATATTATTTACGATTAGGGATGGCATGAAGATATTTCTTGCGACATCACTTTTCGGTTTAAATTCCACATTTTTAGATTGTGCTAAAACCAAAGCAGTAAAGTATTTAGTGTATAATTATCTTAAGTGATACTTGCATGCATACTTTGCTGAAGGCAGCCAATTTCAAATGATCTAATGGATAGGACATATCTACTTCAATATATGAGGGTAACAATGGAGTGATATAATGCAACCTTGGATTCTTAGAAATAAGAAAAGAGAACAAGTCTAAATATACATAATAATATGGAAAGAAAATATTGAACAAATTTGGAGACATGGATCCCAAAATAGAGGCACTTGGCAAGAGTCTTAGGTGACCTACATTCTAAATAACTTTCAATAACAACCACAAATAAATAATAACAACTAGTTATACATAGTTGATACGTAATACGACACTAGTACTGTCAATTTGGAGAAATTTACTATGCTTAAATGGAGTTGTTGTGAGTGGTGAATTTACCCGTAACCTTGAAGTTTAATATTGTATCGAAAAATAAGGAATTTTCTTTTTAAATATCCCGTAATTTATTAATAATATTAGTGTATATCCGTGAATAGCATAAAACAATAATATCTACATCAACAGCAGAAAATAATTGTTTAAGCATAAAAAATTACAAACTTCCATCTTCTACATCAACGTTATAACTCTTTTTTTTTTGCATTTAAAATTATCATATCTTTTTCAGGCTCCAACTTATTTCTGAACCAAATGTGCTTTAAATCAATTCAACAGTCGAAGTGTCAAAGCGTAACAGACTAATAAACAGACAGATATTTTAGCATTTTTAATATTTTTAGTTATTTTTGCATGAAACAACCCGAATTTTGTGACCAAATCCCTACCCTAGTCTTGTAGCGAGACAAGAAACAACGTAATATTTAGCAGAGTAAAAATTTCTACGTGCTCCGGCGGGATGTCCCATAAATTGTGTCTTGTAAAAGAACACTAATGGAACCTGTGATTGTGCTCTTTCGATATTAATATGGTTTTTGTGCATTGAAATAAATAATGTTACAGCTATTGCTGAAAGATATATCTGCAAAACGTCTCAAAGTTTGCTTGTTTATTTTCGTATTACAAACTTACTTACGTGTAAGGTTTTCTTTATGTAATTTTAACGTCACAAACGTCACTAAACTTGTATTTTTTTATTTCAGGAAAAAATATAATTCAGTTATAATTTCACTGTTTATTAAATGTAGCTGTAATGTAATGTAAATGTTCAATATGATATTTTCAGTCATTCTGACACAATCGAGCAACAAACATCCAATCGCCTTATCGTCCAAATTTTTATTGGCAATGTTATTTTAGTTAGAAAATTTTGAATAATAGATATTACATAAGGAATATAGACGAAAGTCTTAAACCAGTGCGTGTTGCCAGTAATGGCTTATGGAACTGAGACGTGGTCCTTAACTGTGGGTCTCATAACGAAGCTCAAAGTCACACAGCGAGCTATGGCGAGGGCTATGATCGGAGTCTTTTTGCGCGACAGAACCCGTAATGAGGATATTCGCAAAAGAACGAAAGTGGCCGACATAGCTCAAAGAGTAAGCAAGCTGAAGTGGCAATGTGCAGGCCACATTGCTCGCAGAACTGACAACCGATGGGGAAGAAAGGTTCTCGAGTGGCGACCACGAACAGGTAGACGCAGTGTTGGACGGCCTCCCACTAGATGGACAGATGACCTCATAAAGATCGCTGGAAACCGCTGGTCGCAGGTTGCGCAGGACCGTTCGTTGTAGAAATCTAGGGGGGGGAGGCCTATGTTCAGCAGTGGACGTCTTGCGGCTGTTAAAAAAAAAAATTTTTTTTTGTTGCTGTGTTTTGCCCGATAAAATTTTTGGTTATTGAATTAACTGGAATGCTTATAGGTACATTATTGCTTAGCGTTAGCTGGCAGAATTCGATAGTTCTTCCAGATGCATAAAATCTTGTATACTTGTAGATGAGCGCGCTGCATCTCAGTCCACATCTTCACTTTGCATCAGGAAAGATCATGCACGCTTCCTGCGGTCTTCCTGGCCACAGAAATCTAAATAATAGTACCTTATTACATACTTAGATTTCTGTAGAGGCGATTTGAGGGCAAGAATGAGGTCATCAACAATAACGACGAGTAAGAAGAAGGTACCACCAAGCCCCGATGTGACCACTGCGAAGAGTCTGAGCCTGGCTTATCAAGTTTTGTTGAGTACATGATGACCTGGGCCCTAATACCTACATACCTATTATAGCCCCTTGGGGCGTGTGCCCAGAAGCCTGATCCTGATAAAAAAGGCTCCTCTTGAAACCAGCATCTGATCATTTGACCTTCCGCAAAGAGAAGTGAAGATGAATACACATATTAATAACGCTCGATAGCGGTCAAGTACAAACTGCTATTAAAACTCTGTTTTGTTTCTCTTTCCATCTAAATCTATTCCGAAATTCTAAGTTGAAGTAGACAAAACTTAATAAGATCAAAACGTCTTCGCAGATTCGCAATCAGCGGCAATAAAAGTGTTATGAAATCTTTGCAATAAACATCTTATGAAGATATTACATCTTAACACCTATTTTACGTGTAAAACTCCATTAACTTCACTACAATGTAACTTAACTTCTTTATAGTAAAAATTTCTCGCCATTGCTCCGTAAATGTTTATACGGACAGAAGTTCATTGTAGTTTAAGGCTGTATGTGTTATATATGTCACCGGAAAATAACAAGAACCGTTAGTTAATCAATTCATTAGGTAATTGATCAACTTTCGGAAAATAACAAACGGTAGTTGAAATCTTTGTAGTAGTAGTAAAACGGTTCTTACCGTTTGTTGTTTTCCGAAAGTTGATCAACTACCTAGTAAATTGATTAACTAACGGGTTTCATATGCCGAAACATAAACACCGCACTTATGTAACCTGACACCTGTTTTCCCGCCAAATTTGTAAAACGTGAAAAGCGGCCAGTGTATCAAGCGGTTATGTATGTGTGTCTGTGTGTCTTTGATTTTGTATCATTGTGTTTTAGTAGTTTTAAAACTGTATGTAGGGTTACATGAATATCCTATAAATTCTTTTGTATGTTTTTAATTGATTTGAATGAATCGATTTTAATGTGTTGTTATGTGTTCACATAAAATCAAGCTATTATTTCATAGAAATGTTTTTTTTTTCTAAAGCTCAAATTTTGTACATGATAAATATTTCAGGGTATACTTTTATTCCTATTATCAAGAAAACAAAAAAAGTTTCGATGAAAAACATATCTTTTATTTGTACTGTCTTCTATGTTCGGAATGGAAAATCTTTTTATCCATTAACAATAAGAAAAGAGTTGAAGCCATGTAGCCTCGTTAGTTTTTGTGTAACTATCAAAAACTTTGTATCAATATAATGTTGAAAACGGGTCCTGTATTCTCCTTACCCAAACAGTAACTAAAACGCGTGTACCAGTATCTGACTAGTAAGTACCTGTATAATCTGACCCCGGTCTACTTTTTAACTATTACAGGCTTAAAGTTGACCGCCACTTCGCCTGATGTAAAGATACGATGCAGCCTTCTATGGACATTGCATTTTTTTAAAATAAAAAGTGACGTCACGAGCAGTACATGTGACTGATGGTAAGCAACATGCCTGCCACATAACAACACAGTGACACGCAGCTATTGGAACATGAAGAGTCCAAATCATTGCCTAGCACTGAATTGCGCTCATCACCCAGAGATCTAAGATGTTATATCTCTCAGCCCTGTAATTTCTCTGGAAACATTGCCTTTTAAACCGGAACACAGTAATGTTTTCACAATACCGCTTGGCGTTGGCTTGCCTCTTCAATGTTGAAGCTTGGCCGTCAGTTTCTTGAATTCTTCTCTGCCCATTGCCATCCGGAAAAGCTGCTCGACGGAGTTTATGCCGGTCCACTCCCGGATATGACTATGCTATGATTTTTCCCGGCTCGTCGTTTTTCCCTCCACTTTTCCCATCCTTATTACTTGGAGCAACTCATCACATCACATAGGATGTGTCATGTCTAGAAGATAACAATTCACTTATGGTTTCAAGTCGACAATATTTTGACTTTTAGGAAAAACCTAATCAGGCAACGTCAATGCACAGCCTAGGCCTAAACGTTCCTATCACAAATGCGGAGTCAAACTTTATCGTTCGAATTTTTGGAATATCTGTCCCGTTATACCAGCCCATATTCTTATGTTATCGAGCTATGATTATTTCATTGTTATTTAATCTCGTTCTGAAAATATACTGTTTATATTTAAAGAAACTTTTAAATAACAAACAAACACCTTTGCCAGTTATTCTACCGCCAAGCAGTAATGTGCAAACATTACTGTGTTCCGGTTTGAAGGGCAATGTTTCCAGAGAAATTACAGGGCTTAGAGATATAAGATCTTAGATCTCTGGGTGACGAGCGCAGTGCAGTGCTAGGTAATGATTTGGACTCTTCATGTTCCAATAGCTGCGTGTCACTGTGCTGTTATGTGTCAGGCATGTTGCTTACCATCAGGCACATGTCCTGATCGTCTCGTCACTCTTTATTTAAAAAAAAAACAAATGTTTTAAAACCAATTAAATATATTACTTTTTAAGCCAATTTTTGCACACAATGTCCGTATTTCTGGCTACTGAACACTAAACGCAATGAATTAACGACATAAGTCAACTTACTTTACGACCAAAGACAGTTAAAAGTTGAGTACAATACCACCAACTTATCAAATGAAATGACCAAATCGGAAAACTAAGACTTACATGAATAATTCAAAAGTTTTCTGTCGAAAAATTCGACAGTGACTCCATTGCTGGTTTTAAAGTTGAGTTGGTGGGCAGAGCGTTAGACTACCATAAGTCGGTATATGTTGCGCAGGTCAGTTACTTGCGTTTTATGGCTGGGTCTTATAATTTAATGGAGGTGCGTGATTGTGAGATTTTGCTTTGTCTCGATGACTAAGTACAAAATACTTCTTGTTGTTATGTTTACGGTTTTCGGTAAATAAATACGAAATGCTTAGCATAGCACTCTACTTCATAGATACGAGTAAATAATAGTACAAAAGCGACAATGTTTAATTATCTATTGACGGTTATTACTCTGACAAGCGAAAACTACAAATGTAATCTAGATGAAACTTAGCACATAAATAAATTATAATCTGAAATAGCATATAAACTACTTTTTGACCCGCAAAAATAACAGTGCCAGGAACTACGTAAGTCAAACCGCAAAACCCAATTAGTATGAAAATCAAATCTATTTCACAAAAAAATATGTTAAAATCAATTTTTGAGTGTTTGAACTAGTATCTATAAATAATTTCCGTACTTATATTTAAATAAAGAATATTGTCTATTGACTTAAACTTTGACCTAGCTTATATTTCATACAAAGTTACATCCATTAATCGTCAACTTTTTCATTAGTCCCAATCGGAATCGTAATATTTGTCAACAGCATAACAACGTTACGGCTCTCACGGTAGACAGCGAGCATCGAACCTGTTAACCTTACTTTATGGGCCCCGTATGCACTTTATTGCAGAGGAACGTAGATCTGGTAATCACTGGAAGTGGCTAACTTAAAAGTAAAAAAAATATTTCATTTATTTAATCTTCAAGCTAAGAAGTCTAACTTCAAGAATCTTGAAATAGATAATATTATCAACGCAAGAAGTATTCAACTGAAGTTTTATTATTAGCAACGTACGAGCATATAATGTTTAATAAAATGTCTCCTAACACCCCAAAAAATGCTTCAAAAATATATAGCTAATGATTTAAAGATGCTTTGAAGATATCAATCGCCCTTTTTTTAAAGTTTTGGTGCTAGTGGTGTTTACTCACATGGAAAGAATCAATGACAAATGCTGCAATGAAAATGCAATGCAATGGAAAATGCAAAATAAACAATGCTGACAAAATTAACTATAAGATAGAAAAACACTATTTTACACTGCTACGTTAATTACTTGGAGCCGCTCAAAGCCACAAAAACATGGGCCCAAATTAGACCAAAGTTGGTCCAATTTGGGCCCAAGAATTAAAAAACCAACAAATTTATCTTTGTGGTTGGTTTTTGGCGAGATTTTTTTTGTTTCGTTTTTCAAGCGTAAGCAACGCACTTGCGTAACACTATGGCCGTTTTCCCGCCAATTTTTTACAGAAGCGCAAAACAAGGGAGCGCATTTTTTTATTTCACTTATGTTCGTAAAAATTGATAACTAAGTCACATCCATTCTCGCTAAATCAACAAAATCCGCGTGTCACTGTTAATTTAATTTTTCACCGGCGCACCGGCGACATTGTAGCGGACATGTCCCGAAATGTGTGGTTTTACGTATTAACGGCACCATAACTAGTTTTATTACCACGGCGCACCCATTTTAATCAAAGCTTTCCATTCGGTTTGCTAATGAGTAGAGTAGTCTACTCTGTACGACAATGTATTGTGTATCTTGAAAATATTATTATGATTCTTATTAACATTGTAAATGCTAATTTAAATGTGTTCAACTGCCTGTCACGCTTTCATGCGTAATGTATGAAATCAATTTCAATGGAATATGCTACAGAAATTACTCTGGGTGACGAGTGTAGTGCATGCATAGCTACATGACGCTGTGCAGCATAGCTCGAGTAAATAACAGGAACGGTAACTACGCGGGTAACACCGCGGGTCGTTGCTAGTCTCTACTAATGTTATAAATCTGAAGAGGGTTTTTGTTTGAACGCGGTAATCTCAGGAACTACTAGACCGATTTCAATAATTATTTCACCATTGGATATGTGCGAGATCCCTGAGTGCTGTAGTATTATCAGCCCACTAAATATTCCCACTGCTGGGACTCGGGGCCTTCTTTCACAAGGAGAGAGTTTAAGGCCATAATCCACCACGCTGGCCAAGTGCGGGTTGGTGGATGACACATGACCTCGACAGATTCTATTCTTCCGACTAGACCAGCCTTAACTTAGAGTGCTGTAGGCCTAGGCTATATGTTATGTACCACGGGCAAAGCCGGGACGGACCGCTAGTATATAATGTAACATATGTGTGTAATGTATACAGTATAATGTAACTATTGAAATGTTTATTGCGCAGTTACATCGTAACGCCTGTACCCAAAGAGTTTACATATACTACGTACAGAGTTAGATTTTCCGCACGGTACCTTTGTGTCAATCGTAAGCAGATGACGTGTATACTTTCTATGGCAACAAATTGATGTGCCGCGACAAAAGTATGACATTTCCACAAGAGTGACAAGACAAGAAAGATGCTGTGCGTGCTCTCGGTGTAAAGCGTTTGTGCCAACTCTATACGTAGTATATGTAAACTCTTTGCTTGTACCAGATCAGGGTTACGTGAGTAAATTCGTGGAGCACTGCTAGTTATAAATATAAGGGCTATCCCGAAACGCTGAATTATGTTGTCTTATTTACTTTGTTGTTAAATACCATTTTCGCATGAGTTCGCTAATTTTTCCCGCAATAGTATTTCATATGTTTTGGCATTTCAGTCATACAACAAACATTTTCCACGAAACAATTTTTCCCTGAACTGTTTTTAATGGCCTTATCTACCCGTCATGCTTTTATTATCACCGGAGACTTTAACTTCATAATGAAGGTTTGCTAATATGAGGATAGCGTGGCTGTGATATTGGCTTGTCTACCGCAAGTAATGTGACACGCCTACAGATAAAATGGTATGGCACAGGTGAATGCTCATCAGTGGATATGTTGGGGTGATCGATATACTCGTATATCAATGGATGTGCTCTCCCAAATTTCAGGCGCACGCAATAATATTATTGTTGGGAAGAGTGAACTTACTCTTTTCGTTGTAGTCGGTTGCAGGAAGCGGTGAGCCCCGGATGTTTATACCTATCAATATTCGTTGTCAAAAACCAAAATAAGTAGAATCGCAACATACTTCATTCTAAGGGTCATAAACCACTCATGGTACATACACACAGAGATGCAGTTTGTTAACAATTTCCCGGTGCTTAGGGCACATCTATTGATTTATATCGATGGTTGGGGATGTTTATCTAGCCCGTTTCATTAATTTTGTATTAAGTATGTCCACAAAAGCCGTGAATTTGATTGTCAACTTTAGCTCATTTTTAACAAATTTTAACAGTTGCTTAAGGCCAGGTAGTTCTGTCAAATTAGGCATTTAACGCTGTCTTGTTCTCGCGACCGTTACCGACCGCGGAATCGGTGCCACAGTGCAGAAATAACATTAAAATATTGGAGTTTGTAATTTAAACTCATTTTTTGTTCAAGATTTGTTTATACTGTTTATAGGTACTAGTGATAACAATTTTGTGAATTGTGAAGTGAAACGAAGAAATACTAAATTTATCTATACTCGTAGATATACAAAACTCAACCTTTTCTTTTTGGTCACACTATAAGAAAAGAACGGCTTTTCCAATTTCATGCATCTTTTTAAAATGTTTCCTAATAATTCACAAGTTCGTCAAAAATTTTAAAAAAATGTGCTGAAACGTAATGAACGTCCAGTAAAAATAGATGGTTTATAGTCAACTTTGCACAAAATTTCTAATCCAATTTTTTTCTATGAGGTAAAGATCACTTACTGAGCATAAAATTACAAAATGCTCACAGATCCAGGTAGAGCTTCAAACGCCAATTGAAAAAAACTGTTGTAGCCGATATTTTGGAAACTATATATTTTGACAATAATTGTAGAAAATAAAATTTTGCATCTTTTGTTGCTAGTAAACTTTTTTTGTAAAACTTACCGTTTACGATTTATAACCCATTTAATAATACGATTGCGATGATGCCGATAATAGTGGATGTAAATGATGTGGTCTTCTCTAATTGAAACAAGCACAGTGTACCTCGTAACCCCAAGGTTCGAACCTTCGAGAAAACCCACTCTGGCAATGCGTTTCACAGCTTAGTTGTTCTTATTACAAAAGTGGAGACCAAACTCTTCGTTCAACTCTTCAATCATGATGATGAACGATGCTGTTTATTCTGATGATGTGAATTCTGTTCCCAGTAGCATAAACATGTCCCTTTTTACCGGAATGGAAGATGGGTTATGTTTTTCGCGCGTATCTTTATGTTTGTAAATCTTTTATTTTCACATATCTTCCAAATAGCTGGATGGATTATGGTAACAAAGATATTCTAAGACTAGTCTGACATTTATATTAGGGGATTTACGCAGGGGATTTCTCCCCTCTCATTATTTCCTTAACCCGATCTCTGATTTAACGGACGAATATTTTACCGATACTTATCTATTTTCCATTGCGTCCGCATTGAATTTTTACTGATGTGGTATCGACGTCAGTTTTGAGACTCCTTTGGTCTACAACATAAAGTAAACAGCGTAGTAATTAGTATCAGCGTCTATTTGCAATTCCAATGAAAACGGTATCAAAATCAAGATCATAGCGTGCTTCACTAGTAATACCTACTGATATTGTTATACTGTGGCACTATGATCGTAATATTTAAAATTTATCGGTTGTCAAAATTGCAAAATCAAGCACAGGCCCGTCGTCTGTGAGCGCCGAAACGCGACTGATCAGGCTTGCCGAACGGCGCGCTATATATATGGTAGATATTAAAACATAGTGAATAACTGATACTTTTTATCAAGTCAAGCTCTGCGAATGCATCTATAACTTTTAGTGGCTTTCGTTGAGTATAAAAATTTAGTAAAAACATTAATTAGTTTAGTCATAAACTTGAAAAACCTTTTTGAAAAGGGGTAACTTTGGGATTTTTTTCTATCAAGTAAAATTCATTAAATCGTGTTATTGACTGCGAATTGCACTAGATTAGATCCTTAACTATTACATATATTTTTTTCAGAGTGTAATACACTATTTTAAAGGTCTTAAAGTTGTTTTAAAAATTCAAAATTACGGCCCACACGCCCTTAAGTGATACCAAGCATAAGTTATCTTGTATAGAGTACTGTTCGCAGATTTGAAATGGGGTCAACTAAGAATCAATCTATACTTAAAACTGTAACGGGTCGAATTCTGTACATTGAAGATATTTTGAAAAAAATTTTTTTTGGGCACTCCATAGTCGATACTGATGGCGAAACTGCATTTTTTTTCTTTCATGTATGTCTGTCTGTCTGTCTGTCTGTCTGTCTGTCTGTCTGTCTGTCTGTCTGTCTGTCTGTCTTTCTGTATAGGGATCACGCATCACGCCGAAACTACTGATTCAATTCAGCTGAAACTAGGCATGATTTTAGTTTATACTAAAGACATTGCTGTAGGCTACTTTTGATCCCCAAATTCTGATCGGTTTTCTTGCGGGAGGGGGTGAAAGTCAGAATGTGTATTTGGTTGTAACTCATGTTTGCGTTGTTTAATTTCATTAATTATTTTTTTGTTAGAAAGAACACATTTTTTACATTGTCCCGTCAAAATTTGAACAATATCGGTCTGTTGGTTTGGAAATTACACAAACATTAAATAATAACGACACGCGCGGCGCGTTCGGTACATACTAACTTCTAAGTATTCTGTGTATCACAGACGATCCACGGAAAATCTAGATTCTAGAAAGTGCCCACGTGATCGCGTCGCGTCGTTTTGGATAACAAAATAATTGTCAAAAATATATTTTTGTGTGGAAAGACAAACATCATTCGGTTATAATCGACTTCAAACAAGGAGGATGTTCTCAATCGGGTTGCATGTTTTTTTATTTGGTTTTATTTTACGCGATAACTCCGCTAATTGTTAGTTGATTTTGATAATTCCTTTTTTGTTTGGTAGAAAATACTTCAGAGGCGATCTTAGATATCGAAAACAGGGAGGTAGTTTTTCAAATATCAACAAAAAACTAAAATCAGCTTAGATTTTTCTGTACGACATAGTTATACCTTCTTATAAAATTTAGTCGAATGACAGAATTAAATTACCTGTCATTGAAGTAGATTTTTGTATTTTGGAGAAAACATATCAGCATAATAAGTAGTAGCATAAACAACCCATTAAATTTTCCCACTGCTGGGCGTCGGGGCCTTCTCTCGCAAGGAGAGAGACAAGACTATTATCCACCACGCTGGCCCAGTGTCGGTTGGTGGATGACATATGACTTAGAACTTAGATTATAGGTAGATTTCGGTTTCTTCACGGTGTTTTCCTTTTTTTTCACCGTTTTAATTACCGGCATTACGAACATGACTCTGAAAAGATAGTGGTGCGCGTGGTTTTGAACCCTGGTTCTCCGGATCGACAGTCGCCGTTCTCCCGACTAGGTCAGCTGTAACTTACTTGACCAGCCGTAACTTATTAGAAAACGTATTATTTCAATCCAAATAATGTTTAAAATTTAAAGGTAATGTTCAACAAGCTTCGGTGACCGAAGCAGACCGTTGTTAGGGTTCCGTACACAAAGGGTAAAAACGGGACCCTATTACTGAGACTTCGCTATCCGTCCGTCTGTCACCAGGCTGTATCTCAATAACGGTGATAGCTAGACAGTTGAAATTTTCGCAGATGATGTATTTCTATTGCCGCTTTTATCATGGCGGAACTTATCAAGTGATCGGGTTGAAATTTGAAATAGAATTAGATTACAGTCTGGAAGAACACATAGGCTAAACATTGCCTATGTATAAGTACTCTATGTATTACGTAACAAACATCCAAACAGTGACATTCATAATATTTACAGGACAACGTTGGAACAGCTGAACATATTTGGATGGAATTCGAAACACACGTAGTTTGAACTCAGAAATAACAAATTGGTTACTTATAGGTTACTGTGACGTAGGAAAGACTAAGCAAATTTGGTAGAAAATTGAAACAGAAATAACTCATAGTCTGAAATACCTCATTTATGTATTTATTACCTATCAACCTGAAAAGAAGCATGGGCCCTAAGGATGGGTTGACATACGAAACACATAGTTTAGAGTCTAAAATTTCACATGAGCTAATAAGTCCACTCCATATTAATATAAGCATATATTTCGTAAGCCAAAAATGAAAAATATATGCACCCGTTTTGGCGTAGATAATATAGGTGATTTGCGTTCAAAATCAAAATAACGAGCAACATAATATTCTCATTAGACGGCGCTAATGCCAGTTTAAATCTAAAAGCACTAAAGGCCATTTAAATCGATGTTTTGCTATTGTGGTATGTATTTTTTCTTTCATCACTAGGTGGCGTTACTGGTATTCTAAATTGTACTAATAAGTTTTTGCTGGCTAAAAGAATTATGATGACAAATTTGGATTCTTTCGTTCTTGATTTTTTTCTGTGTTACCTACAATTAAATTCATACATTAACATTTCACTAGGACTTGGCTTAGATTTACGGGTTCAACTTGCTTGAATATCATTAAAACTCAAAATTTTAATTATTTTGATTCCACACAGGCTTCGTTCAAAATTTTACTACGGCCAAGTCGCGGGTAACAGCTAGAAAACAGCTTGTGAATAAAAAGAAATAGGTAAGTAGGTATCAGATCATGCACATTAGTTTCAGACGTTTCATAATGTATCCTATAAAAATCCTACAAACTTAACACTAACGGCTATGTTCGATACTACGAAACCTTACTAAGTATGTTTGATTTTGTTTAAAAAAAGAAAAATAAAGATGATGAAATTAAATAAATTTTTGTGTGGAAAAACAAATTCACTCAAACTCAAAGGTTTTTCAATGACTATTTATCCAAATATTTGACGTACGATACTTCCAATTAATGTATAAGTCAGTAACATCTGCTGACGCGAACGAAGTAGCGGGTTCAGCTAGTCACCAATATAATTGATCGAGAGACGTGCCAAAAAGCTCACAGCCAATTAAAAAAACTTTAAAGTTTTGAACATCGCCGCAAAAATAGCATATTGGTTTTTTATCGGATACACTTCGGAGAGTTTTTAACTGATTTATGTAATCTAATACCTTCTTCGCCTTTCTTTATCAAACTGCTGGTAGCTCCAAAATGTGACATCGTTTCATGTTTGACGTTCCAAAGACTCGAACAAAGAGTTTTGAATTTAATTTTGGGATACGATGGGAAAATTTGTGGAGTGATGGGAATGTATCTTTGGAATGCGTTGCCCGAGTATGTTTTCCTGATGATGGTTCGACTCTTATTCTCCTCAAATCGAGAGTGAATTGTGTTTTTTTTCCTAGCTTAGCATGCTCCACCGTCACTCAACAGCAGGCGATTTGCCACTCAAGTGTAAACTCATCATTTTTTAAATAAAGGCAATTAAACTGAAATTGGAGACTATTCTGTATCACCGTAATGATATTGTGTCAGCCTTGTTCAGTGATGATTCATCGACCTGCGTTGACTCACGGCATTCCTAGCGAGCACTGGAGCACCTGATGAAAACACACGGTCACTGACTTTCATGAACAGTAGAATTTCGAATTAATTTTTATAGTTCTTAAACTTTCGCCTTTTTAACTCCGACCAAAAAGGGTGTTTTAAGTTTGCCGTCCATGCCTGTCTATATGTATGTCTATCTGCCTGTATGTGTGTCTATTTGGGGCAACGTAGAGCTTAAACGGATGGACCGATTTCGATGCCGATAGTTTCCGTGCGGTGCCCCACAAAATTGCGGACAGCATTTTCACAACCTCTCAATACGGGTATCAAATGAAAGGACTGGACTAGTAGCATACTGTACAAATTTTAAATCCAAGGTACTACGAGGTAAATCAAAATTATTAATATATTTATTGGTTAACATACTTATTAACCTTTTGCAATTTAAACCAAATAGACTGCAAGCCCGTGAACAAAATGTATGAGTCAAATGAACCAGCAGGAGACCTATGTAGGATGATAGAAGGGTATAAAGTAATAAGATTCGGCACTATGCCGTCACTTGTAAGCTGTCCAACTGAGTACAGTCGAAGAGGGGGGGTTGCAACCCTCGATCAATTATCCTTGTCGCATGATTTTTGTACGGCATTGCGAAATAATGAATTAGAAGAGCTATTGATACTGTATGTAACCAATCATATGACTAAATTTACTCTGTAAATCTTCGGTAAATCATAAATTTTTCTGACAAAGTAATAAATAAAACTTTAAAATTTATGATTTTTATAGTTTCCAATATATACCAACCCGTGCGGCCGTGTTGGACGGCCTCCCACTAGATGGACATGACCTCACAAAGGTCGCTGGAAACCGCTGGTTGCAGGTTGCGCAGGACCGTTCGTTGTGGAAATCTAGGGGGGAGACCTATGTTCAGCAGTAGACGTCTTGCGGCTGATGATGATGATGATGAATTTATTAATTAAATAAATAAATAAATCTACCAATTGGTTTATTTCGATGCTTACAAGTAGCTTACAAGATGCTTACAACGAGTCCCAACACTAAGTTGTTACATGTGTATGTACTTGTTGCCGTAAAATTATCAACACCGTCAGATTATAATCCAACGCGTGGGATTATAATCTTATATTAGCTTAGGCTAGTTTGCATTCTGACTATTTTACAATTTTACTGTAACATACCTACATGTGTTGATGAGGATAACAGAATGTGAATAAGTAAAAGTAGTCGGAATGTAACTAATTTTACTTACTCATATTTACCTCTAATCTGATGATGACAACAAATGAAAATCCACACGCGATCATCGAAGCGTCTCTTCATGCACTGGAACACTGCACAAGCCTAGCAAGGCTACTCAGAAAGGACTACGAAACCGCAAGGCATGTCCTATACTTTACATATCTCTTGTTTTGTGACTAGCGCCGTCTAGAAACTAAGAGATAAGGTGAATATTTGCTTTTTCCCGGATTAAAAAGTAGCCTATGTTTTCTTCCCGACTACAGTCTAACTGAATTCTAAATTTCACCCCGATCCGTCCTTACGTCACGACGTGATTGAGCAACAAACATCCAAATATCCTAACAGCCAAAAAAAATTTATATAATATTATTTTATTAAGACATACTAGTAGCGCCTCGTGGTTTTACCCGCCTAGTTCCGGTTATTCAGACTGTAATCTGTGTTCTGCTATTAAAATATCAAAAATCATTTCCACCCAAAAGTTGCCTGGGAGAAATCACTCTCAGCGATAAGGCCGCATGTTGTAGCACTAGCTGTTTTTGTTTTTGTTTGTCTGTAAATCTGTTTTTCTTTTGGTGTGAACGATAAAGAGTATATATCTATTTAAATGTTAGCTAGATCTGATCAGACGCCACAACATGATTGAGCAATAAATATCCAAACATCGACATTTACCTGTAATATTAGAAGCATAGTAGGATGGACGAAATATGTATATTATATATGTATGTATATGGCGTTCAATAAAAATATATCCACATAAATTATATCCACACATTTATATCCTACATAAATAACAGTTACAAAGGCGGCCGAAAGGAAATAAACTTTCATCATATTATGCTGATCGCGTGCTTAAAAATAAATCCACAAATAACTAAAAAAAGTCAGTACCGAAACAACAACAAAAGCCTACTCTTTTGAACCTTAGATCCTTTTACTGCAACCGCATCAAGTTTCGTATAAAGAACTGCATGACTCAACAATGCTACGGATTACGTTATAGTTCGTGATATAGTGCACCGTGAGTCACAGAGGTGGCCAGGAAATGCACCAGTTGGAATTGGGTCATGTGTCGATGACCGACTATGAATAACTAGAGATAAACCCCTTATATTTGTATGACGAGCGCAGTGCAGTGCTAGGTAATGATTAGATACTCTTCACGGTCTAATAGCTGCGTCAAATTGTGCTGTTATGCTGCTTGCCATCAAGCACACGTCCTGCTCGTCTCGTCACTACACTCCAAAAAGGCGGCTTTTTTAAAGGAAAGTGCCAAAACGTTTACATTTACTACGTATAGAGTTAAAACAAATGCTTTACACAAACTCTCTGATATAGAGTAAGATCCTAGGGCCGCCAGAAGTCACGTATTTTCTGATGAACGAAATGTGTACCATTGAGTAGAGTTAGTACGTACTAAGAACACATGCTTGCTTAGACGGTGAATTTTGAGATATGCGGACCGGAAGGTACATAAACACATTTATGTACGAGATTATGAGTTTAGGGGATGACTGGCCCTTTAGATCGGTCTGTCTTTTCGGAAAAAGCTTTTAAACAGTTGTCTGATAAACATATATATAAATGGAGTATGAGAATTTAAGTGTAGTTAGTCATTATTTGACGAGTTTTAAAGCGTCAATTAAGCAAAACGGCAGATGGAAAGTGCCTGGGAGAATTTGGGGCCTTATTTTTAAAGACATTGCCTATAACATACGTGAAAATTAGCTATCAGAAAATACGTGAAGTATCTTTTGGACCCCATATCTCAAAAGTGGCCGTCTAAGCAAGTTAGCGGGTAATCATGTGTTCTTAGTACGTAATAACTCTACTCAATCGTCCGCATTTCGTTCATCAGAAAATACGTGACGTCTGACGGGTCTGGGATCTTGGACTAATAGCTTTTGTCTTGTCGCTCTTGTGGAAGTGTCATGCTTTTGTCGCGACGCATCACTTTGTTGTCATAGCTAACATACACCTCATCTGCTTACGATTGATACAGTGGAACCGTGCGAAAAACCCAGCAGGTCTACTACAAAGTCCGATAAACGATATATCGGCCGAAGTTAAGGACGTTTCATACCACGAAACACAATCGGTCGGTTGATCTGATCGGGTGTTTCGTTCATCCCGACCGACGCTGATTTGACAGTTTTTGTGTCATCAACCGACCGATTGTGTTTCGTGGTATAAAACGTCCATAACTTCGGCCGATATATCGTTTATCGGACTTCGCAGTAGACCTGCTGATCTACTCATTTATTCTTTATCTAAGGAAAGCGCAATTCCAGATAGTCCACACTGGACCAGCAATTCTAAACATGAGTTGGATAACTCATGTTTATTATTCATGCACATTTATAAACTAGTAATACAATTAATACACAATTCGTCTTTGATCAATTTACATAATTTTATTTAAAAAAAATATGCTTGACGATTTATTGCGTAAGTAACTTTCAATCGTGTTAAATGTGTATAAAACATTAAAATACCGATAGTTACCTAGCTAGTTCTATTGTAAATATATTTATTTTAAATTAAAAATTATATAATTGTAGAACAAAGGGCGGAATTGCTCGTGTCAAGGAACTTTTCTGCGAACAAAGAAAAAAATACGTAATAAATAAATAAATAATAATCATAGGTAAGTTTAGGCTGGTCTAGTCGGGAAAACGGCGCCTGCCGATCCGGAGACCCCGGGTTCAAACCCCATACGACCACTGTCTTTTCGAAGTCATGTGTGTAATGCTGTTAACTTAAAAACGGCGAAGGAAAACATCGTGAGGAAACCGACATGTACCTAGAATGTAAAAACCTTATGTTGGAGAGAATGAGCTAAAAGGATTGACTTTTTTCTAAATCACAATAGTTTTTAACATACCGATGTAATAATGTATACCCACAACATCCGTGTGTATACATATAATTAAATTCTGAAATCAAAATGTTAGTATGCAAAGATAGATTTATTTAAACAAATGATCTGAGAGCATTGCTGCCTACAAACTGCCGTGCAGTTTGGCAGAGTATTTAGGTACATTTTGTTGTATATTTTGTGGATTACATAAAAAAAACCTTTTTAAGTCATGTGTCATCCACCAGCCCGCACTGGGCCAGCGTGGTGGACTATGGTCTTAACTCTCTCCTTGCGAGAGAAGGCCCGAGTCCCAGCAGTGGGAAATTTAGTGGGCTGTTGATGAATCTATAAGTACATACTACTATTATAAATCTGAAGAGTTTTTTTTTAAATTTCGAGAATTATTGGGCCGATTTCAAAAATTGATTATATATAATAAGATATATTATAATAATTTCATCATTGGTTATATGTTTGTGGCCCCTGAGTGCTATATAATATGTTTATGTATTATGTACACGGGCAAAGCCGGGCAGACAGCTAGTTAGTAAATAATCATGCTTAAGTAATAATGTAAACCATCTTATTTCTACGGCGGGCTTATCGTGTTAGTTAAACTTGTCTGTGAGATTTATAGTAATTTATATCCATACTAATATTATAAATGCGAAAGTAACTCTGTCTGCCTGTCTGTCTGTCTGTCTGTCTGTCTGTCTGTCCGTCTTTACCGCCTAAACCAAACAACAGATTTTGATGAAATTTGATACATAGATAGAATAGATCCCGAGAAAGGACATAGGCTACTTTTTGTCCCGAAAAAAGGGTTAAAAGGGTTAAAATAAGGGATGAAAGTTTATATGGAAAACTTCGTCATTGTTGAAGAACTATGAAACTTTACGTCTAGATATTTAACACGAAACCATAAAATGTATATTTAAGCAGTTTTGAAGTTTCGAACTGTACCTACGGGGGTGGCATTGGGGGTGAAAGTCTGGAAGTTCAATATTATCTATACTAATATTATAAAGAGGAAAGATTTGTATTTTTGTATGGCACGAATAAACTCAAAACTACTGGACCGATTTCAAAATTCTTTTGCCAATAGAAAGCTACATTATCACTGAGTAACATAGGCTATGTTTATCACGAAAAAAATGAGATATCTACGTAAATTTTACTAAAACCAACGCAAGGTATAAAAAACAGTCATAAAATGGCTTTCATCGCATACGCTGCAGAAAGTACTAATGATAGACCAAAACAATGTTCTACAATATTATAGAGCGTATTAAAATCTACAAAAAACCTAGCAAAGACCATTTGTCTAACTTCAGTAATTACCTCATAACAACTACTTTTTACATTTTAAAAGTAAGTAAAATGCCTATCAAATTCAGACCATGTTATCAACACATTTGTATTAATTCTTATCCAAATAAATTATTTCTTATTCAAGACTCTTTTAATACCTATTGATTACTTTTGAATTATTGAAGTCGGACATTCCATTCAAAAGATTTAACGAAATTAAGAATATCAATCCTATCAAAATGCGGCGCCGCGCGCAACAACAGCGATAGAGGGGACACCGAGGCACGGGGAGAGGTGTTCGCAGCTATGAAATAGGTAGTACGAGTAGCCGCGCGCGCGTCTACTAATTCGCGTGGTCGCCTCGCTACGTAGGTAGTGGACGCAAATGATATTAAATATTAAACATTTTTTCGTAACACTTTTCTTTTTCTTCTTCTTGTTCTTTTCAGAACTACTTTGGTATAAGTTTAGTCTACCTTTACTGTTATTGTTCAAGTTTTCTCGCACTTTCTACACAGTATTACATTAAATTTATTCCATTTCGGTTTCCTCACGATGTTTTCTTTTACCGTTTTAAATTGGAGGCATTACGGACATGCCTTCGAAAAAATAGTAGTATAATATATAATAGGGGGATAGGATACGATATAGGTCATCCCCAAAGGTCCCCTTTATTCTACCTACTAAAGTAAAATAATACGGAGCTTAAGGACTACGATGATGAGACGATCAGAAATCTAGCTGTGTCAATAGATTCAATAAGCAGCCCACTAAATATTCCTACTACTGGGACTCGGGGCCCTCTCTCGCAAGGAGAGAGTCAAGTCCATAATCCACCACGCTGGCCCAGTGCGGGTTGGTGGATGACACATGACCTCAAAAGATTCTAAGTACATGGCGATTTCTTCACGATGTTTTTCTTCACCGTTTTAAGTTAGCGTTATTACGCATATTACTCCGAAAAGACAGTGGTGCCTGGTGCGTGGGATTTAAAACCGGGCTCCAGATCGGCCGCCGCCGTTCTCCCGACTAGACCAGCCGTAACGATTTAGTACGTATTTAGAACTAAATAGACTTTAGTACCTACATAAAACATTGCACAACCATAAACTACGTCGTAGGTGGCATTAGCAGATTTTAGCACTAAATTACAACAATTAAATATTTACTGATTTAATTTTTGATTTGATGCGTAAAAGTAAAAGGGAATAACAACAACGCCAGACACGCCTAAAGTTTTTAGGACTAATGATAATATACCATAACAACTAACGCATAACAGTTTTCGCATAATTTTTGCTGCCGTATATAGCATAAACATAACTTAGCATAATGTTTAACTTAGCTTAATGGCACATATTGAGAGAAGCATAACAATAAACCTAAACATAACAATTGGTCCTATTATGGTCTATCACTGAGGTACGACTCCGGGTGAGCTCCTGGAGCCAGAAGCTCTATGTCCTTGAGTGTAACCTCTCGCTACGGCGACGACCTCGCTTGGCTCGCTCCTCTCAGGACCTCCTTGAGCTTCTGGCTCCCGCATTTTTTTTATAAAGTAAAATAGGCAAAAAAGCATGCGTTTTAAATGATAAACAGATGATTGGGATTGTTTGTTTTGTCTTATGTCCTAAGCATGGCAATTCTGCCAAGAGTGTGTTAAAATTTGTAAGTCTAATAATTTTGTTTTATACTTATTTTCCATAACACCCGTGCGAAGCCGGGGCGGGCTGCTAGTTGAAGATAAAACCATGAAACTTTGTATCTAGACACTTGAAATGGAGTCGATAAACGTTTGTTCCAGCAATTTTATAATTTCTAACTATACGGGGATACTTATATAACCGCTTGATACACTGGCCGCTTTTCGCGTTTTACAAATTGGGCGGGAAAACGGGTGTCAGGTTACATAAGTGCGGTGTTTATGTTTCGGCATATGAAGTGCCACCTTACTTTTACCCGTTTGAGCCATTTACTCTCAAGAGCGTTTCAAGACGCTTCTAGCGGTATCGTTTATTTATAATTAATGTACTTAAATAAATTCAAGATGGCCGCCGCTACAAAATGGCGGATAATTTATGTTTTATTAATCCCATCAATATGGGTATCAAATGAAAGGCCTCAACAAGCAGAATACAATATACTATAAAAAATTGAAATCTAAGATGGCGGCCGCTACAAAATGGCGGATAACGTAGGTTTTATCAATCCCATCAACATGGGTATCAAATGAAAGGGCTCAATAAGCAGAATACAATATACTATAAAAAATTGAAATCCAAGATGGCGGCCGCTACAAAATGGCGGATAACGTAGGTTTTATCAATCCCATCAATATGAGTATCAAATGAAAGTGCTCAACCAGTAGAATACAACGTACTATATAAAATTAAAATCCAAGATGGCGGCCTCTACACAATGGCGGATAACTTAGGTTTTATCAATCCCATCAACATGGGTATCAAATAAAAGGGCTTGACAAGAAGAATACAGTGCACTATACAACCTCAATATTTAAGATGGGCGCAGCCACTAAATGGCGTACCAGACAGAATTTTTGATAGTCGACGAGATTTCCATGGTGTCTTATCAAATGTTATGCATGATGGACACTCGATTAAGGCAAATGAAGAACTGCGAAAATGAGTTTTTTGGAGGAGTAAACGTATTACTTTTCGGCAATCTTTTACAACTGCCCCCTATAAAATGATCAGGAACACTTGTTTTCAATTCTAATACGAAATTATACATATGAAAGTAGCTCTCTCTGTCCGTTGCCGTCTAACGCCTAAGCCACTTAAAGAGTTTGTTACAATTTGGTGCACAGATAGACTAGACTTAGGAAAGGACAACGGCGACTTTTATCACAGAAAAGAGTTGAAAAGAGTGGAAATGAGGAGTAAAAGTGTGCATGGAAGGATCTTTGCACTCTTTGTATGCTATTTTAACCGACTTTAAAAAGGAGGAGGTTATCAATCCAGTTGTATTTCCAATTGTGAATCAATTTAGATGGTTATTTTTTTGGTTGGTAGATTATAGTTCAGAGGTGGTCATATAAATTTTATCGAAATCAGTAGGCGGTTTTTGAAATATGAACAACAAACTAAAATTTGCGTTCATGTAATCAGACGATATATCTATTAATATCTACTAATAGACTCTAATAAAATTTGGTGGACCGTCCCAATTTGATTTTAAATTAAAGTCTGTTTTTGATTAATTTTTTGAGAACATAGTTTTTTTGTAATTTGTCGTGTAAATTGTACATTTATTAATAAATATAAAACTTTGACTTAGACCGATTTTGATTAGGAAACGTGAATTTGTATGGTAGTAGACATACGAGTAGGTACTGCCTCAATTACTTTAATAAATATGTGGCGCGGACGAAGTCGCGGGTAAAAGCTAGTAGTTATATAAAGTTGCCTTTTTTGTAGTGGTTTTAGTTTCTCTAAGGGAGCAATTAGCTCCGCTATTTTATATTTTTTGCAGTGGTAGGACTCTTGGCAGAGGCTGCCTGGGGAAAAACCACACCTTTGCCAGTTATTCTACTGCCAAGCAGTAATGTGCAAACATTACTGTGGTCCGGTTTGAATGGCAACTTTCCAAATAAATTCAGGGCTTTGAGATATAACATCTTAGATATCTGGGTGACGAGCGTAGTGCAGTTCTGGGTAATAATTTGGACTCTTCATGTTCCAATAGATGCGTGTCACTGTGCTGTTATGTGGCAGGCATGTTGCTTATCATCAGGCACATGTCCTGCTAGTCTCGTCACTCTGTACTATAAAAAAAATATCGTCACATGAAGAGTCCAAATCTGTACTTAGCACTGCTCTGCACTCGCCACCCGCAAAAATGAGGTATTTTATCTATTAGCCCAGTAATTTCTCTCGAAACAGTGCCCTTCAAATCGGAACACAGTAACGTTTGCACAGTACTACTTGGCGGCAGAATAACTGGCAAAGGTGTGGTAATTCCCAAGCCGGACTCTGCAAAGGGCCCTACCACTACCTATGAGTTTTATATCGCATGTCAGTAGAGAAAAAGGGAAACTTTTGAATAATATCGATTTTCTGCGTAATTTTTCTTGATGACTTCAAAAGAAACACGAACGAAACAAGTAGTAGTAGAATGAAAGCCGCCTGAAGGTGTGTTCAAACAATGAGCTATCAAAATGGACGAAAAAACTATTTTTACAATTAACAATATCAATTAATGATATTGTAAAACCGTCATCCAAACTATAATATGATCTGCCTATAAATACGAAGCTAACAAAAGATAAAATAGAAATTGAAAAAAGTTTACTCTTTTCACAACTCTATGCAGAAATCAAATCGGTCAACCTCAAAGCGTCCGACAGTCGGTCACATGACTCACAAACGATTGCAACATTGCAGCAAAAAACGACAACAAATCAAACAAAAACGATTTTTATTCCAAGGCAGCTAGAGTCTTAAATTGTGTACGAAACTAGAAAAAAAACTTCAGAGATGCAAATACACAATCATATTTATCAAATCAGTGAAAAATAAACTTTGATTGAAATAAAATAAGATCCGAAATCGTCTAAAAATAAAGATAAACTCCATAGGTGGCAAAGAAGAGGCGGTACGCTTGCAAACATGCACAAATTTACGCTATAAAGAAAAAGGAAGCTGACATTCAATACCAAAGATACAACAATATGTATAGATATAGAAGATGGAACAAAATACACAAAGCTTGAGTGACCTTTTCTAGACAAAGAATGTAATAGAGAAGGGAAATGCCCCGCTGTGCTTTAAAGGAGCTGACATCTTCACCGTTGACCGTTTCACTGTTTAAAAAGATTTTACTTAGGGTTGTCGCTTCAAATGATTAAAATGCTTATGAGTCATTGGTTTATTATGACTTTTCTTATTAAGGTTTACCTACAATGTCACAATATTTTTTTATCAATTTTATCATAAAGCTTATAAACAGGATAGCATAAGAATCATAAGTTCACATTTTGACGTTTATGTATTCAACAAACAGCAAAAATGGGATAAAATAAGGTTTATCGACTACTTCGCTTTTATCTCAGTATTATGACACTATTCAAGTACTACGAAAAAGGGTAATATGGACAATTAATATACCCAAAGAACGCAAAGAACACATGAGCTCTATTATTTTTTGTTTAGAGTTTGCTTCATAGACTTATTGTTCTTAACGAGTAAAGCTTGCGTCTTAGCTTTCTTTAGGTATGTGTAATTGATTGAATGAGTGCATTAGCGATTTCGTTTATGATTTTGTTAGTTTTAAAATTTCGAAAACATTGATAACCTGACAACCCTAAGCAACAATGACCAATAACAACACTAACCAATCTTCCACAATGCTCTTTTCAACCAATCTACGGTCGCAACTATATTTACAACCTTTGGCGGTCCAAGTACCGCCAAAACGCGTTGGCAAACAAGTTGAACTGATTTATTTTCACGCAACAGTTAAAGAAACTCTCTAGAGGTGCCGCTCGATAACATTTTAAGTAACAAAACCGACTACCGCTTTATTATTCTAAAATGTACTTTTTAGTCGCCCTTTGAACATTTTATTGTAGTAATTAGTTTCTGTACTTTTGTCGAAGCAAATTGCTTGTGCTTGCAAATGGTGAAAAGAAATATAATAATTTGTCCGTTTTAAACGGTTGGCGGGAAGAAGTTGGCACAATATCTCGGGATTAACAAGTGTGACATGAAACAAATCACAAAGTAAGTGCCGACGGCAAGTATCCAATTTTACTGCTCTGTTTGCAGCGACCATTTATCTGCGTTTAACCACCAATTCAACTGATGGTAATCGACGAAGATGATGCGTAAGCGCATAGACCAAGAAAAAAAAATGTGGTGACATGGGACACTAGATAGGAACGAAGTTTTTTCGTTTATACGAAGCAACACAATTTACAAAAAAATATTTGCTTGATATTATTATTTATGGTATTATCACCTGAAAAATAAAGTTGGGAACATTGGTCACAAGCAGTTTTTCAGTCTCATATTTTTTCAGCTCGGCCGCACCGCAAAATTCCTACCTCTTCCAAGCCTGGCGAAAGGAACTTTGTTCCCATACATATTCACGATGACTTTGAAAAGTTTTTTATTGTTTTTATGAAACTTTCGCGATTTGAACACATAATGTTTAAAAAGTACCTACGGGTCTTTATATGGTACGGCGGTTCTAACGCTGCCGAAACGTCGAGATATTTAAACAATGAATTATTCGTGATTAAGCCCCCATAGGTACTATCAACAGGTTCAATAGGTTTGTTCTCTCAGGGAACAGTGAAGCCGGCAACTTATTTCGCGCTAAAGCTGTGCGTATCATTTGCTTTAAATGTTACTTACTGTAGTGTGCTTACTT
This sequence comes from Ectropis grisescens, assembly GCA_017562165.1. Lineage (NCBI taxonomy): Eukaryota > Metazoa > Arthropoda > Insecta > Lepidoptera > Geometridae > Ectropis > Ectropis grisescens. Next base: position 23,529,553 of record CM029773.1, read on the forward strand.
TTACTCTTCCATAAGGGTTGTTTTGTTTTCCCTTTTAAATTGTTATTTTTAATTTTGTCTATAAATTAATGCCTAGTTTTGGTATGCTGTTTTCTGTCCGTGCTCGGTTGCCTGGTAGAGATCGCTTTAAGCGATAAAGCCGTCAATTAAAATGCTAAGTTAATAGCATGTTTTTTTTGTTATATTATGTTTTCTGTTTTGTGGCTTTTAATAAAGAGTTGTTGTACTGTATTATGTTGTATGAGGAAAGTAGATACAAGCTATGTGGGATGATTTTTTGGAATATCTATTATGTAAGTAGTGCGCCAAATTAAAACGTAGTTTGTGATAGAAAGAGGAAGGCACGATAGGGACATGTAAACCCGCCGTACAATATCCGAAATACAATCTGTAAAAAACTGTCAAACTAGCCATTTATAATATAGAGGGATTTAGAGTGACGGGATCAACAATACATCCGACTGATGGGAAGTAATACTCCTGCCCCTAACAGCACATCGCCTCGCATGTATAAGTATAGGTAAACTTGAAGAGTCTAAATCACAAACTAGCATTGCAGTGCGGTCCTCACCAAAATATTTAAGATGACTTATCACTTTGTAATTTTTCTACAAACATTGCCCTTAAAACCGGAATACAGTGAAAGCTCATCACTGCTTTGCGGTAGAATAACTCGCAAAGATGATGCACTGTTAGTTGTTTTTCATCTAAGTACCTAGGCAAGTTTGTCTTAATTTTGTTGTATTTTTATTATTCATTCAGCGCTCCTAATCTATTTTGTTAATATATTATGTATGTTATTACTTTTATCGTATTATTTTGTTGTGTAGCTTAAGGTGTTTGTCGATCCGAAAATTGGCTGGTAGTGATCGTTATCATCGATAAGGCCTAGTGCAGAGTCTGTGGTATGCATTTTTTTTATAAAATTGTATTTGTAATCCAGTTGTTTTACTACTGTCCTTCTACCGCCTCGCTAAATCGGCTTTAGCTTTGCCATTGCTGTCTCTATCTATCCAAGTGACAAGAAAAGAAAAGAGATCAAAGTTAAGATAGTTTTCGTCAGGCGGTAGAACCCGGGTCTCACTGAGACTTCTTAGTATTCCATGGATTCACCGTGCGGGTGCCGGGTCCATCGTGTGGCAGAGAGAGAAAACTCGAATAGATCCCGAGACTTGTGACTTGGGCGTAGGTTTAAGGGCCCCCTTTCTGACGTACATCAACACTCACCTTCACTACTCGTTTTTCTCTCCCTGCCCAGCCAAATCTGATATGAGCCTACTAGTGCAGCTTTAGATACTCGTTCTAGTATAGAACTTACTGCTCTTCTTATACTCACTTAACTACGCAGAGTTTGGGGTCCATAGACATGAGGTATGTATTGAGTGCATTTTCACAGTTTGAGTACGCCATGCCGAAGCCCATCCCTCCACCGACGAACATCGGCCAGCGTCTGTATCCTCGGAAAAAGAAGCTGCCCATCATACTTCCTATTATAAGACCAGCGGCTGGAAAAAATAAAAAAAATGTTCATAGGAATTGTCGATAGAAGATAAAACTTATAGGTACGAGTAATTCAGAATTTGATAGCTCACTTTGGAAACTACGCGAGTAAAACTGGCGAGCGGAGCTTGGCAAAAGAATTTAGAAATGGTGACGCATTTCTAGATTTTCTAGGGGATTCTGGATGGTCAATGGCCAAGATCCCGAGTTTACCCGAAAATTTCTTATCACTCCCGAACGTGACGCTAGAATTCAATTCACAGCTCACGACAAATCTGTCTGTGGTGCGCCAAAGATGTTATCACTATAAAAATACACTTCCAATTCGGAATCAAAGAGTAGGTTGTCTTTTTAGTGGTAGGACTTTTTGAAGAGTCTATTTGAGAATTAAGATATCGTTAGATTCGTTTCAATCCCCTAAGTATCCTTAGATAGTATGTTGTGTAACATAATTTATTTTTATCTGTTAGTTATTTGCAGTCGGTTCTTTTAAATTAAAGTTATACTGAAATTAATTTGTGTGTAGCGGTAATACAGACCAAGTTATCAATAATTCAGTGATAAATCCAACTAAAATGATATATGCAAAAGTTTTAGTGTTTAAATAGACGTTTGTTGCTCTATCATGTCGAAACGTCTGACCTGGTTGAAATTTAGAACACATTTAGATAATAGATGGAAGATGAAATACCACATTAACTATTTTTTATCAAAGTTAAATAAGGGGAACGGGAAATACACGAATGAAACCGTGGATCACTGCCAGTACGATATAAAATTGAAAATTACTCATTTTTAGTCCAAAATCAACGAAGCAAGCAGCATATCTTTCATCAAAGCCTCTCTTGTCGCGTTTAGTCATTTCTTTCTGCGCACTAAGTAACGAACAAGTCTAATTTAAACATTTCCGCTTCTTAAAACTTAGTTACTGTAAATTGGATTATTTTTATTACGGAATAACTGTAATAAAATTTGGACACAAAACAAATTTTACACTATTTGACAAGGCGACACTAACATGGTGTATTTATTTTTACTTTTCTGCAAAAATGTGATAAGAGTTTCTATTTAAATTTAGAAAGGAGTTTCTAACACAAAAAGTCCATATTTTTAACCCCCGACCAAAAATAGGGGTGTTATAAGTTTGACGTCGATGTCTGTCTGTCTGTCTGTCTGTCTGTCTGTCAGTCTGTCTGTCTGTCTGTCTGTCTGTCTGTCTGTCTGTCTGTCTGTCTGTCTGTCTGTCTGTCTGTGTGTGTGTCTGTCTGTGGCACCGTAGAGCTCAAACGAATGGGCCGATTTCGATGCGGTTTTTTTTATTATAAAGTTAATATCCGTGCGGATGTTCTTAGCTATGTTTAGTTAATATAGATTCAAGATGGCCGCCGCCACAAAATGGCGGACAAAATATTTCTTCACAACCTACCTCAATATGGGTATCAAATAAAAGGGCTTGACTAGTAAAATACTATACACTATAAAAAAGTTCAAATCCAAGATGGCCGCCACCACAAAATGGTAAATTATATTATTTTTTTCACTACTACCTCAATATGGGTATCAAACGAAAGGGCTTGACTAGTAGAATACATTGCACTATGACAAGTTTCAAATCCAAGATGGCCGCTTCCACAAAATGGCGAAATACATTTCTTTTTTCGCAACTCCCTTAATATGGGTATCAAATGAAAGGGCTTGACTAGTAGAATGTTGTACGGATAACAAATCTGAGGTAGTTGGGGGTTAATCAAAATTTTTAATTTTGTTCTTGTAATGTTAAACGATTTTAACAGTTGGATAAACATCAACTTAAATGGTGACGTACTAGGATTTCCCTTAAGATTATAGTCAAAGTCAAAGTCAAAGTCAAAGTTCTTTATTGATAAATGTACAATTTACACGTCAATTTTATAAAAAAACAAAATAAGAGTATACAAAGAGTATACATTTTTAAAGTTTAAATTGAACTTTATATTGTACGATAATAGTGGTATCGTACAAATAAGTGTCAAAAATTAAAATATATGTACTTATTACAATTGTAATGAACAATGTCAATTTTTACAATTTTATTGTGAGTTTGCCATCACTATATAAAACTCGCTGTAACTATAAAAGTTTGATCGATAAGCCAGCTTTTAATCGGTTTTGAAGCTACCCGAACTCGGTGCTAATTTAACTATTTTAGGAAGAGTGTTATAAACTTCCGGTCCCATAATGTGAGTCAGTTTTTCCGATCTCGCGAGAGAGTGAGGTATACTATCCAGCTTGTCCGCGTTACGTATATTGCGCGAATGTCTCTCTCTCGCGTGTCGTATGAGTCTAAGTTGTTTCTGACATACACAGCTACTTGGTAGATCAAGATTGCAGGCAACGTAAGTATGCCAAGCTCTTTGAAATATGGTCTGACGGATGTGCATTGCGACACGCCCACGATGGCGCGTATGGCACGTTTTGGGCGCGAAAGCACGCTCCCAGTCGGCAGCGCGTGCGTATAGTTCGGCTCCGTACTGTAACCGGGAATGCACCGTGGCGAAGTAACACGAACGAGATACATCTGCAGACACCACTCGGGATACCCGTCTTAGTGCAAAGCACGCACTGCTTACTTTAGCACACATCTTGTCGATGTGGTGTTCCCATGTCATGCAGCGGTCAATCTCGAACCCCAGAAATGTTGTGCTTTGTACCTGCTCAATCCGGACCCCGTCAAGTAAGACTTTAGCGATTTTGTACAGTGACCCGATAGACAAAAGTGAATAAAATGAGTCTTTTGAGTTTACCATAAAACCGTTAGCACGAAACCATGTGTTTAAACCGTTAATTACAGTATTTAATTTATCTTCTAATTCCTCTATCGAAAGGGCGGTTACTATGGCAGCCACATCATCTGCATACATGAATATGTCTGCACCCTTTACGGCGTCAGGTAGATCGTTCAATAGGAGTGAAAACATGATGTTTGAAACTGACGAACCCTGCGGCACTCCCATAGATGAAGACAATGGGTCTGATTTATTATCGCCATCGCCAGCATCCACCAGTTGAGAGCGGCCTCGTAACATGTCAGTCAACACAGCGTATGATTTCCCAGCTATGCCATAGTGTTTCAGCTTTAAAGCCAAGGTCTCATGGTCTGCGACATCAAAGGCCTTCGATAAGTCACAGCACAAGACTGCCACTTGCTGTTTGCGTTCACGAGCAGCCAACACATTACGAACCACTTCACGCGTTAGAGAAGTTGTAGACCTCCCTTCGCGGTATGCGTATTGTTGTTCACACAGCAGTGGTGAACTAAACTTTTTGCCGTTGCAATCCTTTACGATATCGGTGAAATTCAACCTAGGTGTATTATTTTTCCCCCTCTCTGTGTTCACGATGCCCCACATAGCTTTAGACGGATTCGTACTTCCGTGTATAATTCTATTATAATGGTTTGTTTTAGACATCTTCAAAGTTGAATTGTATTTCCTGTTGAGATCGTCAAATATAGCTATTAAGTCCTCTTCCTCAGGAAATTTGTCAACTAATTTAGAAATGTCAAATAACAACGATTTCAGATTTAGTATGTGAGGTGTAACCCACGACGCGTCACGTTTACTATTTGGTTTTGTTTTATCGGGAAACAAGTGTCATACTTATTTGCTAAAATATTTATCATTGCCAACACAAATGCATGAGCGGTCTTGTTTCTCTGATTTACTTCAGACCAATCTATACTGTCAACAGATATAATAAAATTTGCGCGGTTATTTTGCGAGAAATCACGCGTCAGGCGAGTGAGCTGTACTGGCATAGACTGAGCGAATGTCACTACTCCGCGGACGGCTAAATGATCTGACAGAAGCGTATTTATGGAGTTTGCGGAAGTAAGTTCTCGCGCTACATTTGTAAAAATAAGGTCTATCGCAGTTTGTGACTTTTCTGTTATACGAGTAGGGAAGTCTACAATCGAGCTCACATTATGGGAGTTCAGCAAATCAAACAGATTTTTAAAATCAGCGCTAGAGTTGTCTAAGACATTTATGTTTATATCACCGAGAATCATAATGTTCTTTCAGCTTCGCTGAGCTTATCGAGCAAACGTTCCAAGGTACCTAAGAAACCTCTGACATGAGCTAGGCCCGTGCGATAAATGCAAACGATAGTAATGTCAAAATCTATAACGTCAATCGCGGAGATTTCGCAAAATCTTTCTTCTGACAACGTTGATAACTCAACGTTTTCGACACACCTTAGTGCTTCATTTACAAAGATACAGGATTCGCCGTGAATTACATTATTTCTACAAAAACTAGACACTAATTTATAGTCTTTTAAATGTATACATTGTAGATTCGGGGCAGTAAGCCAGTGTTCTGTTAACGCAAGAATAATTATTTTTAAGAATTATTATTTTATGATATTAGTTAATCACAAAAATTATATACTATAATTTTTGTGATATACTATAATTTTTGTGATTAATTAATGATGTTCATTCTCATATAAAAGTCAAGATCTAGAATTTAAATTTGCATCGAGATTTTTACGGTTTTTTTTAAACTATTGTTTTCTTAACTCAACCTCCACAGGGGTGAAATAACGGATGAAAGTTTGTTTGAAACTTTTTATTGTTTGAAAATATTTGCATGAGATTTCGTCAGCACTGAGTAAAGCCAAAATAATAAGTTATGTTTTATAGTTTTTTTCTAAAATTCAATCAATTTAAGTGAAATATTTTACAAAATATTTTTAATTGTTAATTAATCATATTCTGGACTGAATTTTTTTAAGCAACCTATTTGCAAAATATTTGTTGACATATTAAATTACATATAAAACACTTTTCATCCAATAAACAGCTCGGTGCAGGTCGTTGTATAGCGGGATCTCCTACTATTGCTGTGTTCTGCAGCACAATTCAATTTTTAATGCATGTTATATGTTTAGCTTGTAATCTTAGTAAGATTCTTAGACCTCAATGTCCACAAATACATATTTATTTATGAGTAATTAATTGTTTGAATATGATTACAGTGGCATGACTCTGCAGAGTCATAGTCAGAGTCAGTGGGAATTTTAAATGGGCTACTTATGCTGATACTAGTTTACACCAAACCACTTCTCATAGCTTATTTCTATACATACAGTATCATATCTAACTGCAGCCACAGCCTTATTATCCCACCCACCACTAACACACAAATAGCCGGTCAATTAGGGACATTACCCTCGAGAGGATTACACCGGAACATAATCCTGAACACAATTAATCCAACCAATTATCAATTCAATCACTGTCGAGTAATGCTCATTAGGTTTCCCTAATTAAGCCTACTTAATTGTTTTCGTGCATCAATTATTTTCTTAAAATATAATATGTAGCAATTCTAGTAATATTACTAATGTCAAAGTTTGGATGTTTGTTGCTCAATCACGTCGAATAGATCGGATTGAAATTTGAAAAAAAGTTATGTAGATTATAGTCCGCAATAGCTTAAAGGGTACTTTTTATTGCGAAAAAAATACGAGAATAAAAATTACGTGGGTACGCGCGAAGCTGCTAGTATTGTAATCAAGAAAACATTTGTATCGTTTCCCATGTAAAATTATTTTTTATAAAATTTTCATTTTTTTTTTTTAATAAAACAGCGTGTTATTTTATTTATTCTGATGTATCTGTCTCTGTAAAATAGTAAAAATCATCAGATTACAAACAAACCTAACCTAATCTACAGTAAGATTTTAATTTTACGCGTTTGATCAAAATCTAATGGTGACTTTTACGGTGAAATTGCAACCAAAATTAACGCCAATCTTTCGCCCTATTTAAACGAAGTGTTGTAAAAATAAGAATACTAACACAATATCTAACTCAATATACATACGTACCTTTCTAGCACCAAGCAGTAATGTGAAAATATCTTCTATCTGTGTATCTATCTGTCTTCCGGTTTAAAAGACAATATTTCTAGTGAAATTACATACATACTTACTTAGATATAAACCATCTCTGGGTAGCGAGAGCCAATGCCAGTGCTAAATAATAATTTGGGCCCTTCATGTTCTAATAGCTGCGTGTCACTGTGCTATTATCGGTAGACATACTGCATGTCATTAGGCATAATATGTTCCGCTCGTCTTGTTACACAATACTTACAAAATAATACAAGTTTATATTTTTGTACAATAATTTTGCATACTCCTTCATAATACTATATCCTTAGAGTAGTAATAAAGGCAATAGTCTTTCATACTAATTTATGCCAAAATAATTCAAAATTTGGCAAATCTACTACTTTGGCTGATATGCAATAAGCTACTACAAATGAACTGATTCCACTAAAGCCTTCATTTCTAAACATTGCACGTCCAATGTTGACCAAATCGCACATAATTGGTCCAGTATGAACCGGGCTGAACCAACACAAACTAGACTAAACTAGTCTAAACCAGTAATAGACAAAGGATTTAGCGCCAAACAAGCTGTACGCCTAATCATTGCCAGGACTACTGAAGCATCATCACACTATACTCAGTATGGACTATTAATTTAACTCTTATGGTTATTGACTGGCCTCGTGGCTTAGTAGGTAGCAACTCTACCTACGAAGCTGAGGGTCGTGGGTTCCATTCCCACTGTTCAAATGTTTGTGTGCTGAATTCAAATATTTGTACTGTGTCTGGGTGTTTCTATATATAAAAAGTATGCATTTAAAACTATTTATGTATTATATCAGCTATCTGGCCGCCATAGTACAAGCTTTGCTTAGTTTGGGGTCAGATAGTGTTGTGTGTCAATTGTTTACCAATATTTATTATTTATTTATGTTACTGCATCCGTAATAATCTTTAATTAAAATCCAAAATAATCTTTGTGGTTAATTTTAATTAGGACATATTCAATCCTAGTTTCTAGTGGACGACAACGATCTTCGTAAAGTGGCAAGAAACAATGGCAATAGCTCAGTGGCGTAAATTGAGAGGCCTATGTCCAGCAGCGAACGATGGTTGCCTGGTGATAATGGTGATGATGAATAGAATTAACTATAAATCCTAATGGAGAAAACAACCTTTTTTACTGTAAAATAAGCTTTGTGATTAATGCACTCTTTGTTTTACAAAAAACACTAAACTGATTTGTATGCACATGCATGGAACATTCATTTTACAAATATTATCATATTTTTTGTTTTAAGATTAAAAAGTATCAATTACATATATATATTTATCATAAATTAGAAATGGCGTATTTCCAACATTAACAATTCAACCAAAAAGCAAAAAGGTTTTTGAGCCGGTTCATAAAGTCATGTTTCAATGAAAATCAAAATAATATTTTCTTACAAACACTACTCAATACAACATTAATGATATAAAAAACTGCAGTTTTCTTTTAAACTAATTCATACTTGTAGTTGGAGACTCCACTTCACTACAAAAAACATTGTGAACAAGTACCTACATAGCATTAAGCTTAATTAAAAAAGAAGTCTGTTAAAAATCTACAAAATGTCCAATAAACTAAAAAAAAGTAAAGATTTAAAATAAAAAAGTCATAGAATGATAAACCCATACTGCTTACTTTGTACAAACTTACTCCCGCAATCGTATTTGCATGTCTTATCAAAGTGGTTTCCGGTAACTAGACGAAATTGACAGCCGTGATTGAACGGGGGACTGGAGTCAAAGTGTCTCACAATTAATATAGATTTATGTCTAGAATCCTTAATTCAGTCATTAGCTGTGACAGTGTTTGGTTTCTGTTGGATCTAAGTAAAACTTTATTTATCATATTGTGGGTGATTTAAAACCTTGCAGACATATTTTTGAATTGAAAAAAAAAAGGTTTGGATATTTGACTATACTCGTATTATCACAGTATGAATCTGTGCAATTAACAAAATATATTTGACAACATTTAAAAGGTACAATTTTGAGTAATTTCGTCGCAATATTAAACTATAAAATTCAAAAGCCTATCCGAGCGCTTGGTCAACGCGACGCGTGACCAAAATGCTGGCGTTTATTTGGCCCAACGCATAAGCATTGCCATTCAGCATAGTAATGCCGCCAGCATGCTGGGTACGCTTCCGATTGGTAGTGGGCTTGAACATCTTGATTATCTGTAGACCAACAGTGGTCTATGGATAATTCAGGTGTGCTTATTGTAAGTAGTTACGTAGGTTTGTAGTTTAGTGTAGTTCTCATTGTATTTTAGTTTTGTTAATAAAGACTCTGCCCAGTAAAAAAACTATGAAATTTAGACTATAGTCATTACACTTAAATAGTGATCGTTCTTTTAATTAACTTAGTTATGTTTTTTAACACTCGAATATATGCTTAAATACAATTTTACTTTTAAATCGAGGATTTTTATTAATAATTTTGCTCAATTCATCACAAACAATCTTTGAACTCTAGGCCTGGGGCTAAACGCATTAAACCTATCATTTAAAAGCTTATAAAGCTAATATTCCTTAATTTCATTTGAAGAAATTGCAAATAGCCAGGAGCACAATTAACAATTAAGTAAAATTATACTTTCAAAGTGAATTTGCATAAGGACATACGACAATATTTTGACAGAGGGACGAAAATCACACCCCATTTTGTCTCTGTTGCTTTAAAAAATAATGGATCACTGATCCGACTGAAGTCAGTCTGTTAGAGGTTTGTTAAAGGGTTTGTGGAAGGGGAAGGGAAGAAGAAAAACATATGTAGTAAATATTTTTTAATAAAAAGTAACGAGACAAGCAGGACGTGTGCCTGATGGTAAGCAACATGCCTGCCACATAACAGCACAGTGACACGCAGCTATCGGAACATGAGGAGTCCAAATCATTACCTTAGACTGTACTGCGCTTGTCATCCAGAGATCTAAGATGTTATATCTCTAAGCCCTGTAATTTCTCTGGAAACATTGCCCTTCAAACCGGTTTCTAGAAGAAATCTCTTTGACTGAATATTAGATTTTTATTTATGTTTTAAAATCCGCTCCGCTGATTTCGTTACAATTTAAATCGGACCATTTCTACTACAAAACAAAAAAAAACACTAAAATTGATACCCAATTGACGACACTATCACGGAATATACAAAAAACAAGCAAGAGAATTAAGAACTTTTTCTTTTCTATTCTTAATCCAGAGATATAAGATGTTTTATATGATAAGTTAAGATAAGATAAGAAAACAACAGTGAAATATGCCCTGTAATTTCACTGAACACATTTTCCTTCAAACCAGAACACAATGAGATGTTAACATTACAGCTTGGCGTTAGAATAACTGGCAAAGACGTGGTACTTCCCCAGGCAGGCTCTGCATAGAGTCCTTCCACAACCGATTCACAAAACATTTAACAAAAGCTTGAATCCTGCCCCAGGCTTTTTCATTCGTTTTATTTTGGCAAAGACTACTTATATTAAACTACTTGTTCAATTCTCCCTAAGTCTACAAAGCATCTTCCCATAAACTGGCTTCCCCACTTGTTCGCTAAGCCCGGTTTACGATCAAATTTTTAATCCCGTTGACGTGGATTGAGATAAGTTTTATGGCAGAGTTAAGTTTACAATGTTGCAGTAATAAAGTATGCGAATATAAATAACAGTGCAATTGTTGTAATAAGTTACAATGACCTGTCACAGTTCTGTGACACATCTTTGGAGATGGAGATTACGTGTTGGAGATTTTGAATGTTTATTTATTAGGAAAGTTGGTATTTTTGTCTCTGTTCCTTTATACTTATATATTAATATATCATAATATAATATATTAATATATCTTGCTAATATACTAATACGTGAATTAAAAACTTTGTACCCCATTTTACGAAAATTGCGCGGGCACAAAATTACAAAATTTCCCAACATGTTTTAATAAATTACGCGTCACGTTGTTTGTAAGTATACTAAGTGTTTATATAAAGCAATTAATGTACTAAGTCAAGTGAAATAAGTGACTTCCCCTTCACAGAGTCAATAAGAAAAGTGCTGATGGACACCTTCTTGTTTATAAACTATGTAGCAATTTAAGTTAGATATAAATTACTCATTAGCTTAGACTTAATAAATTAGGCTAGATTGTAAAAGGTATTAGGATCCAAGGAAGCTTGGTGCATTAATTAAAAAAAAAAAGTTTGTTCATTATGGATTCTAAGGTACTGAATTGATATTATTCAAATTTTCAAAACGTGTGTAGTTTGATCCAACTTGAAAGATAGGATGGTTTTTATTTCGATTTATTTAAAACAGTATTTATACCGGGCCGGGCCGCTAGCAGTTAAAAATTCAGAAATAAAGCGCAGAATGCTTATATTTTTAAGTTATTGCATAGCTTTTATCGCGGGCCTGGGGACCGAATTTTAGTGATCGTGCATCTCTTTCTTATGTTCACAAGAAAGAGGGATGGAAGACCGTAACGCCGTCCTCCACACTCGATCATTCGACTTTGAATCTTATTTGTATTAGCTTTACAGACTAAATGCTCTTAGCAGTGTTGCCAACTTAACGGATTTCCCGTGATATTTTTTATGCTAAACAAATGTCACTTATGTTGCTATGTTGATAAAAATGCATGCAACATGCAATAGCTTTACCGCGGGAGTCCCCGAGTGCCACACTTCTTTTATTTATTGTTTATAAGATACATAAAGTTTTCCACTAAATAAAACATAACGCACATAACCACAAGTTTGATACACACGCATAAATACTCTTTTGTGTGTTATTAAAGTCTGTGATGAAATTGAGAATAGATTGCTTTGGTGGTCAAAATTAGACCACGTAACGATCACTAGTTATGATAAAACACATTCGCCGATTCGTACTAGTTTTTTGCAAATTTTACGCTTTACTACATTTTTACACTAAATAAAATTATGATGAAGCAGCAGTTTGAGAATAGAACAAACCAATTCACTACTTTTTTAACCCGAAAAAATAAAGTGAACGGGAACTTCGTAAAAAACGATGGAGCGTTTTGTAGTGGTAGGACTCTTGGGAGAGTCCGCCTGGGGAAGTACCACACCTTTGCCTGTTATTCTGCCGCCAAGCAGTAATGTGCAAACATTACTGTGTTCCGGTTTGAATGGCAATGTTTCCAGAGAAATGACAGGGCTTAGAGATATAAGATCTTAGATCTCTGGGTGACGAGCGCAGTGGAGTGCTAGGTAAGGATTTGGACTCTTCATGTTCCAATAGCTGCGTGTCATTGTGCTGTTATGTGTCAGGCATGTTGCTTACCATCAGGCACATGTCCTGATCGCCTCGTCACTCTTTATTTAAAAAAAAAATATGTTTGGATATTTGGATGTTTGCTGCTCAATCACGTCATAACGTATGAACGGATCGGGCTGATATTTAGAACTCAGTTAGATAAAATAGTCTGGAAGAACACATAAGCATTAATTGTTAACCCAAAGGAATGGGAACTATGCGAAAAAGCGGCAGTGAGCTGGTAGTAATTTAAGTGGTGTAAAAATGTTTCCAGATTTAGTTTGTATTTTAAAATCTAAACCACTGTAAACAAATAACTAAAATTATAATCATCAAAGGGTATCATTTAACTCAATTGCCTCTTGTTGGCTTCTCTCCTGTGGTTGATTACTGCACTAATTGCACAGCAAAGCTTTACTCCGCCTTGTTAACATACAATCTGCACTCACACGCTGGGGTTGAGTTTTATTATCGACATTCTCCTGTATTTGCATACTCGTAAACTTTACTACCTATGCATTTTCTCATCTAATCCGAGTTTTGGCATACATTTCTCGTGAAAGGAAGTAATGCTTGCTATAAGTTTATAACACGTCATTTTTTGGTAATTTAAAAGTAGCCAATGAATTTAACAAACATTTAATTGGATAACGGGACACTCACGTATATACGGTCGGTCAATCCGACTCGAGTTTCGGCCGCGTCCGGCGGCCTTTTTCAAAGCGAGTGCACACGCGCGGTGGCTGCCCGTTTGGCACTGCGGAGTGTCCCGTTATCCAATTAAATATGTGTAACAACCACGTTAATTTTAATACTAGAATTTAACAAATCTGTCAAATCTGTAAATAGTCACCATTAGATATAAAATAAGTAATAACGTATGAGCAATCATTAATTTATTGCTTAAAGGGGTTTCAGTATGAAAACTAACGTGATTATTATATATTTTACGAACTACAAAAACGCACACGCACTCTCCTTGAAAAATATCGTCGGACGCGATCGAAACTTGAGTTGAATCGGACTGACTATATCAAACGTGAGTTAACCGTGTTTTTATTTAAAAAGCTTAAAGAGATGTAATTACATATTTTTTATTGAAAACCAAAGAATTATATCGATTGTGTGATAGCGGTAGGCTCTTGGCAGAGTCCGCCTGGGGAAGTACCATACCTTTGCCAGTTATTTTACCGTCAAACAATGTTGTGCAAGCATTACTGTGGTCCGGTTTGAAGGGAAATGTTTTCAGAGAAATTATATGGCTTATGGTGATGAGCGCAGTGCAGTGCTAGGTAATCATAAAGACTCTTCATATTCCAATAGCTACTTTCATTGTGCTGTTGTGTGGCAGGCATGTTGCTTACTATCAGGCACATGTCCTGTTCGTCTTGTCACTCTTTATTAAAAAAAAAATAGAACTAAAATAAAAAGCTTTTTAAGAACAAGTACGTACAGATTGTTGACTGTCAACTAGCCTAATATACGTCTTAAAGCATGTTGTGGGCCAATTATAACGTAACACAAATTAGTTGTAATTTAATCATAGATCTGCATTAATTACAAAATTTGCACTGCGAGTAAAACAGAAGCAAAAAATAAAACAATTATTGCACACATACTATAAAAGTAGATACTGAAATACAGCGACATCGGTAACAGTTGGTGTATCTTGTTAAATTTGACCTTCTCGTCTAAAAATGCCGAACGTGTCTTACTTGAACTTACTTCAAAAACTACAAATTCATCATCATAATCAACAGCCCACTAAATGTTCCCACTGCTGGGACTCGGGGCCTTCTCTCGCAAGGAGAGAGTTAAGGCCGTAATCCAACACGCTGGCCCAGTGCGGGTTGGTGGATGACACATGACTTCGAAAGATTCTAGTACATGTCGGTTTCCTCACGATGTTTTCCTTCACCGTTTTAAGTTAGCGGCATTACGCATATGACTTCGAAAAGACAGTGGTGCGTGTGGGGTTTGAACCCGGGGTCTCCGGATCGGCAGGCGCCGTTCTCCCGACTAGGTCAGCCGTAACTTAACTAATACTCTAATACATTTCTAGATAAAGGTTTTATAACCTAAAGCTACTAATATGATGAAGATAGTAGTAAAGGTAAAGGTAATATTACAATACTTCAAAATACCACGTTGGGCGCCAAAATTAATTTCACTAAAATCAATGAATGCTTACGTTTTGTCAAAAGCCAATCATTCTTACCCTATGACCCGTGTAATTAAAGTGGAATTGCATATCACCATGAAAGCATTCATCAGGGAGACGAGATGTTTTACAGCTGCATTTGCATAGAACTCATCTGGGGCGGTTTTATGACTTGTAATTTCAAATGTGCTTTATTGACTTTACATCTATAACTTCGTATACGAAATTGGTATACCAAGTTTAGCATTATCATCAGCCTATTCTAGTCCATTGTTGAAATTAGACCTCTCCCACTACACGCCACTCAGCACTATCTTCGCATTTTCTTCTCCAAACCCTCAATCATATGCTACGCAGTTAACATAAAAATGTTCGATTTGTGTGTGAAAACTTGCTAGTTTACTTGTCTACAAAAGTTCTTTGACTTTTCGAAGCTTGGTCCTCGCTTCTCTATAGCTGGGCCTCTACCCAAGCGTAATGATTCTTAGAGAAAAAACCTTGCCAAACTGTGCCCATTTGTCGGCGCGTTTTTTTTTGTATTATGCATGGGAAACATATTTTTTATTTAACCTCAGTGTCCCACTGATAAGCAAAGGTCTCCCCCAATTCCCTCTACTTTATCCTGTCTTGAACTGCGATCGTCCAATCATTTTAAACTCTCCTAGCTCATCTTTCCATCGCGTTGGAGGACGACCCTGGGGTCTACTAACCGATGGCGTCCTCACTGTAAAACCTTGCCCTACCGATTGGAGTGGTTTCTGGTCACATGGCCCGCCCACTCCCATTTAAGCTTGGCAGACCTTAACCCTACATCTGTTACACCTGTAATGGAACGTAATATGGTTTTGCAAACACGGGAAACATATTATAAATGGAAAAAATCTATTTAATTAATGTACTCAATTAATTTAAATAAATGCACACTGTGTGCAGTTTGATCCATATTAAGAAATTGAATTGATAACCTTCTCCTTTTTAGAAGTCGATTAATAATAAACTAAAATAGTCTAAAACTGTATGTTATATTCTAATATTGCCGATCATTCTGGCACAAAAAAATTTAAATAAAGGTATGTCGTCTTTCAAACGACGTCATCACTCAAGAAATCGTCTAACACAAAACGTGTCAATCCCTCAAAACGCTCCATTTACGACGTTCCCATTTTCACAAAATTACTGAAGGCCAAAATTGCTGGTGGAAACGCCAAATTATGGTGGGGTAATTAGAGCCCCAAAGGATATTAGCGGACTGTAAAAAATTGGATTTGTTATGTTTGTAATGTTATTAAATAATGGTGCTGTAAAAAAAAACAAAGAAAAACATAAGTTATGACGAGGCAGGAAACTGGGAGCAACACTCACCGCCGTGACTTGTTCTGCTCCCTCTCTCCCAGGCCTGGGATGTCGAAGAGAGCGTGCGGACTTAGTGTCTCGCGCGCTCACTAAATATGTTTGTCACTACATTAAATGTTTCACAACACACACAATTTCATCAACACAAATTAAAGACGTTTCACATATATGTACACTTTGATTAGAACTCAATATTCAATCAGTTATTTGAGCACGACGGGAACACACCTCAGCTTCGCTCGTATAGCCGATGGCGGTCACATTCATACTGACTGCGTCACGACGTTACCCAAGTTTCATCGATCATTGTGGGTAGATTTGACACAGCCATAGTCACATAGTGTTGCATGAGGGTAGAGGAAAGGAGAATGGGAAAGCACCGTGTAATTATTAAAATTACTACCAATCATAATCTGGCGTAACCATCCACCCGCCCAAAAGGGGTACCCTTTTAAGAAGCAGCTATGTTGAGTAAGAAGAGCAACTCTTTTAATGAGAGTTACACCAACGCTCAATGCGTAATTCAAACGAAACGCTCAATGCGTAAGTAGAGGTATATTTATTTGACGCTCAATGCGTACTAGATAAGGATCGCACAATGCGCATGAGTGGAAAAAGAAAAAAACTTATATTGCCATCGTATAACAAACCATAACATTCTATGGTAAAAATAAACAAAAAAATAGTACTAAAATTAATATTTCTAACTTAATGGAAAACAAAACATATTTATTTAAAATAAAGCAATTTTACTGCGTCGGGAGAGGGCACAAACGAACGACTGGACGGAGGTAAGTTCTCCCACCAAATCTCACAGTCGCCACACGTATAATGCCATCCTTGGAAGGATGTACCTTGTCTATAACTGCCAAAGGCCAAGCCAATGGCGGTACATTATCGTTGATCACAACGACGATAGTGCCTGGAGTGATCGGCGTAGAAAGAGTATTCCACTTTTGCCTCACCTGAAGACTGTGCAGATACTCTAACCTCCAGCGATTCCAGAAAGATTGAACCAAGTTGTCCAATAACGAATGTCTTTCTAGTAGGCTGACCTTTTCGGAACTTACATCAGGTGCAGGTAAAGAGAGTAGAGGCACAGTATGCAAAAGTGGGCTCGGTGTAAGAGCCGTAGGCTCCGCTGGGTCAGGACTGAGCACAGTCAGCGGCCGTGAATTTAGTAAACATTCGACCTGCGTTACGACAGTGCACAGTTCCTCGTATGAGAGAAGTTGTTGGCCAATAACTCGAAATAGTATCGATTTAGCGACCTTAATCATACTCTCCCAGCACCCACCGAAATGAGGACTATTTGAACAAATTCTTTTTTAACGTTATGCGGCTTTCAGCGCACTCAAGCTCGAGCTTCGGGTTATATTCATCCCTAAGAAACTTATAGAGAGCTCTGAGATACGTAGCAGCACCCTGAAAGTTAGTAGCGTTATCGCTATGAAGAACCTTCACAGGACCTCTTCTTGAGAGAAACCTTTTGAAAGCGGCTAAGAAGCTGGGCGTGCTCAGTGACGTCGCAACTTCAAAATGACAACTCCGTGTAGTCAAACAGGTAAAACAGACTAAATATGCCTTTTCGCTATGCACACCACGACGACGTACTGGTGTATAAGCGATAGGGCCTGCATAATCGCAGCCTGTTTCCGTGAAAGCTTTAAGAGCCGGTCGAGTCCTTACTTCAGGCAGATCTGCCATGAGAGGATAAGTCGGGCGCGGCTTGAGACGGAAGCACGTATTGCACTTTGTGAACTCTCTGTCTCACAAGGCGACGAGCTGACAAGATCCAAAACTTCTGTCGAAGCAACGACATTAGAGTTTCGGGTCCAGCATGTAAATGTTTTACATGATAATAATCAATGATCAAGTTTACTACGTGATCATTGCGTGGCATTATAACTGGACGCATCTTTGCATACTCCATTGCCGAATTGACAAGGCGGCCACCGACGCGGATCAGGCCATTGTCAATAAAAGGCCTCAAACGATTGAAAGCTGGTGAACAATTTTTATTATTCCGTATGTTATTATACTCTTCAGCAAAATATTGAGCTTGTAGAGCACGAAGCATTTTGTTTTCAGCAAAATCTAAGTCCTCGGCAGACACTGCAGTAGTGCTACGACGAGGTAACAGCTTTGCGAATTTGTATACGTACACAATTATACGTAGTAATTTGCTCCACGACGAAATGCGAAGAGCGAGCTCATATAAAGCGCATTGATTTACAGGCGTGCACACAGTGTGCGTTAAAACCTTTTGTTCGGGTATATCGGACAAAGGCTCTCCTTCCAGAGTCTTAAGAGGCCACTGAGATGGATGTAGTGAAGCCCACGGAGGACCCTGGAGCCACAGTGGATCTAAGATGAATTTCTCAGGCGTCACTCCTCTGGACAGGATGTCCGCACTATTTTCAGTGCCGGCGCAGTGAAAGAATCGGTCAGGTGAAACGTTTTCCGCTATCTGTACAACGCGGTTGGCTACAAACGTTTGCCACCTGTGCGGCGAGCTCTTAATCCAGTATAGTGCGACTTTAGAATCAACAAAGGCGTAAGTCTTTATAGGTACTTGGACTGTATAATTGTCATGAACAGTGCGCAACAACTTAGACAGTAAAAGTGCTCCGCATAATTCGAGACGCGCGATAGACAATGGCTTCGTCGGTGCAACCTTACTCTTTGCGCATACGAGGCGGACAGTGATACCCGCAGCAGAGCTGACATGTAAGTATGCCACTGCGCCGTACGCATTAAGGCTAGCATCGGAAAAGCCTAGAAGGGTGACTTCGCAGTGTTTGGTCACGCCCACATGACGTGGTATGCGTAATTTGTTAAGTGCCGGTAACTCGGTGCAGAAACGCTTCCACATCTTAACCATATGTGCAGGGGGAGTATCATCCCAACCTAACTGCATTTCCCAAAGATTTTTTCAGTAAAATCTTGGCATATACAATCGTCGGAGCTGCAAAACCCATAATGTCCCACAATCGTGCAATTGTTGATAATATTTTACGCTTAGTACAAGTTTCATCGCTTGGTGTCGAAATTTTGAAGAAAAAAAGTATCTTTGTCTGTGGACCAATGTAAGCCTAGAATTTTATTTGATGACCTGTCAAACTCAACCTCGGTAGGAAGTTTGTGTGTGTCGGGAATCGACTCTAATACCGCACTGGAATTAGAGTTCCACTTAACGAGGTCCCACTGCGCACCTTTAAACAGATCTATCATTTCACGTGACGCAGTGATAGCTCGACTTTCATTAGGAAGCGAAAAGGCTACATCGTCCATATATAACGAGGGTAGTACAATACTACTCGCCACCGGGTATTTCGCACCATCGTCCTGGACGAGCTGAGCGACCGTGCGCAGTGCATGGTACGGGCTCGACGACAGGCCGAAGCAAACGCGATTAAACTGGTACAGCACCAGGGGGTCTTGTGGGCTAAACCTATATAGAAAACACTGATAACGACGGTCAGCTTCGCGCATAATTATTTGCAGAAATTGCTGACGACAATCTGCGGTCATAGCTACTGCGTGCAGGCGGAAATTTAAAATAATTTTAAATAAATCACCCTGCATATTTGGACCGCTGTGTAGGACGTCGTTTAGTGACCGACCGGAAGTGGATTGGCTACTAGCGTCTAACACAATGCGAAGTTTAGTAGACGACTTATCTTCACGAATTACACCGTGATGTGGAATAACGTAAATCGGCGCGGGGTCCTCGCAAGCGTACGACGGCGCCGAGATACGTAATCATTCGCAAGATAATCTCTGATGACGTCATCATATGCCGACCTCAAATTAGGTGAAGCTTCGAGCTTTCTTTCGAGGCACATGAAACGTCTACGAGCCACGTCTATCGAATTCCCAAAGAATAAGAATCGTCCTTAAATGGCAGGCCGACCACGTATCTGCCACTCACAGGATCGCGTGTCGTAGTGGACACATAAAATCCTCACACTCAATGTGCGATGGATGTTTAACGGAAACGGAAGGAAGTTCTTCCAATTCCCAGAAACGCCTGACTAACGAGTCAATAGCGGTAGGCTCTTGAGCGAGGCAACATGTCAAGGCCGTATTAATATTTGTTAACGGTATGGTGGGCGCTGACCCCAATAGTACATAGCCCAGCACTGTGCGCAATGCAGCTGGTGCCTCCGACGTCCCGCGCGAAGCGTGGACGTCCGGTAATAATAAATGCGGAAATAGAGAAGCTCCGATTAACGCGTCAATACTAGACGGTACGCCGAAGTTCTCGTCCGCGAGAGGTAAACCCCGAAGATGTGATAGGACAGACGTATCTACGACAGCCGTAGGCAACATATCTGTTACTTTATCTACTACGAGAGGTGATATTTCATAATTTATATTTTCATCAAATCGAGAATAAAATTTTAGGTTAATTTTACTTGTCTCTAAGACTTTCTCCGAACCACCGAAACCCCTAATAATAGTACGTTCCGTAGTCGATAACTTTATACCTAATCTTTCGCAACATTGTTGAGTGACGTAATGACTCTGTGAAGCAGAATCTAAAAGCGCGCGAATTATATGTCTTTTGCCTTTAGAATCGTAAACGGCTACCTGAGCTGTCGACAACAAGACCGTATTATTCACAGGTTTCCTTTGCACAGGCAAATCCGAATGCTTATTATGTGTATGCACGCATAAAGCTATATCAGGCCGCGACGCGTCAACAATAGGCTGAGGATGAACAGGTAAACTGCATGACTCGAGATGCGCCGGCGTCGATACGCTAGAACTGGCCGCCTTATCAGTAGGCACTGATAACGGCGCGCGGTTGTTTACATCCTTCCGTATAAAATGTAATTTACCATGATGCATCTTACCGCAAACCCTGCAATTAGGTTTTACGGTGCAGCTAGAAACCTTGTGATTGAGTGCCAAACAATTAACGCACGCATTACAATCTTTAACTCGTTTAAATCGCTCTTCAGGCTTCAATTTATCAAAAGCAGTGCACTTGTATAAATGTGTATGCGTCACATTAGCGCATAAACATTTTTGTTGCAAAGAAAGTTCAGCTGACTTATCAATTGTACTTACATAAGCCTGATACTTCGGTAATTTAGAGACAGAACCAACATTCTGTTTTTAATATTATTATTACTTGAGCGAATATTCGTAACGCCACTAGTTCTCTCTAAAACCTTTGCACGCGTTGTAATAAATTGGACAAATTCGTCAAAGGTCGGTATTTTATTACCGTATGTAGTCTCAAACGCCCGTACAGTCTCGGAATCTAATTTCTTTAACGCGATATGCAATATCATTAGATCTGCTAACTGATTTTCTATTTTAGATTTTTCAAAGCGCTTACTGCGCTTACAAAATTATCTGTAAACGAATCAAAGTTAGGTGCACTAGCGATTTGGAAAGGTTTGAACTCAAACATTTGCGTAAGATAAGCGGATATAAGCATTCGCTTATCATCGAATTTTTTAATAAGTGTTTGTAAAATTAATTCATAATTATCAGCGCACGGTGTAATACCCGAAATCGCAACTTTCGCACGTCCAATTAATTTTGGTAAAAGGTAGTACAGCTTCTCACTATGCGTTAATGACTCATTGTCATGAACGGCAGATTTAAATGTCGCATAAAACATAGGCCATGACTTAATATCACCGTCGAAAGATAATAATTCGATAGGCGCAAGCCTCGGTCCCGATGCTTTAGGACACGCAGAATAATTACTACTAGATGTTAAACTTTGAGAAGTATACTGCGTGCTAACCCTCTTTACTTTGCTAAACAGTGATTCAAAGGCCAAGAGGCATTTATAGTCTGGCTTTGCAGTCGGGTCCAGCTCTAATTTTCGAGAATTATAGTCGTCGACTAATTGTTCGAACTTAACGCGAAGTGAATCTATTTGTGAAGACTTGTCTAAGAAAGCTTCCCTCAACGTTACGTTCGTGCTAATCTCCGACGAACTCGACAAATCATAACACTCTTGTACTATTTCGAATATAGTTTCACGCTTAGACAACAACATTCTTAACTTCGCATCTGACTCAATGTCAGTATCTGCGTCTTTCCTTCGCGACATTTTTCGATATTGAAACAAATTGATAAGGAAGGTACGATGCTATTGTTCTGAACGTTACGCAAATAAGTACCACAAAATGCAACGGAAATATACGATAGCAATGACAAGAAATAAGTTAATATAATACAGACAATTTAAGTTGAATGCGTAGGCGCATATTTTTATTACGCTATGACTACAACTATCGATGTTCGTAATTCGGCCGTATAATATTAGCCGGTGAAATACGAAGATCGAAACGGCAAACCGCTCTAAATTTAAATGCAATAAGTTATACCGGGGGTAGAAATGAAATAGCTGACGCAATGTCAGGTTATTGAAAATATATTCGCAATGAATATACTCAATTAAATTACTTATTAGGGCTTCCAATATATCCTAATAAGGGAGTAACTGAGCAAGGATGCAATATCCGATCTCAAAGGAATAATTTTATGGATGTAAGCCACAATGACAGCATCGGAAATATAATTAATTTATTTTGAGGGTCACTCGTGTAAATTATTAATACAAATCGAAAAAACCACTCATGGTAATTATAAATCCGGCTCGAAGGACCACTTATGGAAACGCCAAATTATGGTGGGGTAATTAGAGCCCCAAAGGATATTAGCGGACTGTAAAAAATTGGATTTGTTATGTTTGTAATGTTATTAAATAATGGTGCTGTAAAAAAAAACAAAGAAAAACATAAGTTATGACGAGGCAGGAAACTGGGAGCAACACTCACCGCCGTGACTTGTTCTGCTCCCTCTTCTCCAGGCCTGGGATGTCGAAGAGAGGCGTGCGGACTTAGTGTCTCGCGCGCTCACTAAATATGTTTGTCACTACATTAAATGTTTCACAACACACACAATTTCATCAACACAAATTAAAGACGTTTCACATATATGTACACTTTGATTAGAACTCAATATTCAATCAGTTATTTGAGCACGACGGGAACACACCTCAGCTTCGCTCGTATAGCCGATGGCGGTCACATTCATACTGACTGCGTCACGACGTTACCCAAGTTTCATCGATCATTGTGGGTAGATTTGACACAGCCATAGTCACATAGTGTTGCATGAGGGTAGAGGAAAGGAGAATGGGAAAGCACCGTGTAATTATTAAAATTACTACCAATCATAATCTGGCGTAACCAGCTGGATTTATCCGATTGGCGCATCTGCATCGGCTTACGAATGCCCTCATCTAGTTTACGACCTGGATCGAGCAGATTTAAGGCACGCTTTTATAGTGGCCTTAATTTTACGAGGCCTGATTAGCCTCACGGGTGATTTGGCTCGACTCTTGATTGGACAGAGCTGGAACAAAGAAACGGATTGTTTGAATATTGATAAATGGTAGTAAAACTACTACTGAGTTGTAAAACTCAGAAGTTATTTTATGGCTTCTAGAGTAATTTGAATGCTGAATGAAGGTTTAAAGATAAAAAGGTGCTTTTGTGTCTGTATAGAAAAAAACAATTGTACTGTAAGTATTTTGGTTAAAACTGAAGTATTCTGGTGTTTTGTCTGAAAAAAAAAAAGTTCTGATGTATTATTATTTTAATAACGCATAGCACCTTTGTCTCAAGATTGGGTGAGGTTGTCGTTTGTTTTGAAAGACAATTTATAAAAAATTGGTTAATTGAAATGTAATTCCAGAGACGATCTTCTTAGCATTCCATGGATTCACCGTGCG
The DNA here is from genome assembly GCA_017562165.1 of Ectropis grisescens. Classification (NCBI taxonomy): domain Eukaryota; kingdom Metazoa; phylum Arthropoda; class Insecta; order Lepidoptera; family Geometridae; genus Ectropis; species Ectropis grisescens. Next base: position 23,553,538 of record CM029773.1, read on the forward strand.
GGTGCCGGGTCCCTCGTGTGGCAGAGAGAGAAAAACACGAGTAGTTCCCGAGACTTGTGACTCGGGCGTAGGTTTAAGGGGCCCTTTCTGACGTACATCAACACTCACCTTCACCACTCGTTTTTCTCTCCCTGCCCAGCCAAATCTGATATGAGCCTACTAGTGCAGCTTTAGATACACGTTCTAGTATAGAACTTACAGCATTTCTGGATAAGCCAAGGTCTTTCAGTAGGTTATAGAGAGATTTTGCTGGTATACCTCTCGCTCCCACTTCTACAGCGTATAAACTAACTACATAGCCGTTTTTTGTTAATTCGTTTAGGAGGTCGTAATACTTATTTTGTTTCATCGCGTGGTCTTTAGGTATATTAGTTTCCCACGGTACGGTAAGTTCTACAAGGACTATGCGTTTCGTAGCTCTAGAAAAAGGAAAATGTCCGGTCTGGATGACGAAACACCCACATCCTCTGGGTTTTTTGTAGTGCTTTTCATACGTGTCCATTAAAATAGTCCAATCAGGTGCTGTACCCAGGATTGAGTAAGGCTTGTTCCTGGAGTTTGAAGTTGAGCCTTCTTTTACAAAGTTAATTTGTCTGTTGTTTGTCGTCAATCCCTTTTGGGCTCTAGCTACCGAAAGGCTCATGGCTTCACGTATGATTTCAAGTACTCTGTCATGACGCCGTGAGTAATGACCCCCATTAAGGAGCACCTTGCATCCCACCAATATGTGCCTTGCTGTACATATCGCCTCTCCACAAGTATAGCAACATTTTTTCAGAGGCTTTTCCCCACCTTACCAAGTTACTCTGGTCAGGAGGGTCATTTGGAATGCATTTAGATAAAATTTTAATAAGGCAGGGGACCAGTCATAGATCAAGGTGCGCCATTTTAGAGCTAATGGGATACAGAACTCACCTATGGTTAACCACTCACTTTGCATTTCTAAATTCATAGCGTGCACTTTGTAACCGTCATTTTCGTCTTGTTGTAGAAAGGTTTTTACCATGTCTCGGTCTTCCTTTTTTTTCTCGCACCCAACCCAGCAGTATTTACTTGTGCACCTGCCATAAATTGTTTATGGAATTGAAGTCTAGATTCCAGGTCTGAAGCAGTTTTGTCTTTTGGGAGAGATGTAATTAATTCGTCTTGCGACTTTCCCAAAACATGCGTTTTTGTAACTCTTAGGTTAAAATGCGCAAAATAGGTAAATACCTACTCGGTAAATTCAAATTGCAGAAATAAGAATAAACACTGTTGAGCGTTTCCACCATAGCACCTTCTGGCAACTAAGCAAAGTTTTTAGTAAGGCGACAACATCACAAGATACAATTTCTTAAGTGGAAAAAAAATTATGAGTTGAACAAGAAAGACGCCTGATATGCCTGCCTACAGCAGTATTGTACCATGTAGCGTTTTGATTATTAAAAATGCAAATAACTGATAATAAAATTCAAATAACTCTAATATATAGAATGCAATAAACTGAGAATAGCGCCGAGCTCTGCTCGTCCCCTAGATTTAAAAGACATTTCTTTACCCTAAAATTTCTCTTACGTTTTAAGTGCATAGGTCTAGCTACCACCAACTGGACTGATGGTAATCTACGATGGAGTTAAAGCTTGAGCTAAAAAATATCTGTTCATTTTGACCTTGAAAAGTTCTAGATTGTATTTCTCAGGAAATTTCACTCCTGGATACTTTTTCTTCTGGACCAAAGTAATGTTTGCACAATACTGCTTGGGAGTGAAGTAGCTGGAAAAATTGTAGCACTTCTCCAGACGGAGTCTTTTTACAAACAACACCAAAGGAACATTTAATTTTTTAGTCGCTATTTTAATAAATTAGATCTCTGTGACACTTCCTCCATCATTGAATTAATTATCATACGCTTTTATAAATAGAGTTCTAATTTACCCACCCACATTGCTCCGGTCATCTATCACCCACTGTCCTTTTGTTCCCGACAACAGTCCCTAATTTAGATTTGTGTTGAAACTGTTGGCAACACCGTGACGGTAAATGTGCCGGCTGATTGTCTACACGTGGGGTAAGGAAGAGTTGTATTCTTGGGCCATAATGTCTTAATTGTTTGAGACGGACAAAAATATGTCAATGATACAGTTTTAAATTTAGTCATTAGTATAGTTATAGTTACGGCTGGTCTAGTCGGGAGAACGGCGCCTGCCGATCCAGAGACCCCGGGTTCAAATCCCACACGCACCACTGTATTTTCGAAGTCATGTGCGTGATACCGTTAACTTAAAAACGGTGAAGGAAAACATCGTGAGGAAAGCGACATGTACCAAGAACCTTTCTAAATCATGTGTCATCCACCAACCGGCACTGGGCTAACGCAGTTGATTATGGCCTTAACTGTCTCCTTGCGAGACCCGAGTCCCAGCAGTGGGAACATATAATGGGCTGTTGATGATGATAGCTATAGACATACTTATAATAAATTAGTAGTGGTAGGAGAGTCAGAGGCAGTCAGTTACCAAGCAGACTGGAAATGTACCAAACCTCAGCCAGTTATTCCACCGCCCACAGATTTCTAAAACAAAAGGCAGATGGAACGTTCAGAACACAGATCCTTAATGACTGGCCTCACAGTGTTGTTCACGAAGGTTTCATCTGTTTAGAAATCTGTGCCACCGCCAAGCAGTAATGCGCCAACACCACATTACAAAAAGATAAAAAAGTTCAATGTTTCCAGAGAAATTACAGTACATACAGTGAAGGAAAACATCGCGAGGAAACCGGCATGTACCTAGAACTTTTCGAAGTCATGTGTCATCCACCAACCCGCACTGGGCCAGCGTGGTGGATTACGGCCTTAACTCTCTCCTTGGAGAGAAGGCCCGAGTCCCAGCAGTGGGAACATTTAGTAGACTGTTGATGTTGATGCTACAGATAAAGGGTTAAACATGAATCTCCAGTAAATACCACGTATTTCAGTTTAATAAGGTCGCCTTGCTAATTAGAATTCAGGCCACATGTGTCGCACCCTTCATATTGTGGTCGTCGGGAATTTTTAATTTGTGATCCCAGGTTGGCTTCGGCCGTTTGGGCATTCATTGAATTGTTCGCTAACTTTTAATTTGGTATTTTTATTAGAAACTAGATTGTTCATTAAGACAAAAATGGTGCTACGTTTTGTTTTACTCCTGAGTTTGTCTTTAAATTAACATTTTTGTTTTACTTTTATAGGTTTACACTTGACCGCCATCTCGCCTGATGTTAAGCAACGATGCGGTCTACGATGGAGCGTGTTTACCTAGAAGAAACCAATTCACTATCGATCTATATATTATTACTATCGATTTGAAGACACCAAGATTTTAACTATCGGGATAAACCCACTCAGTCAACTCATTCCACAGCCTAGACGTTCTTATCACAAACGTAGAGTCAAACCTCTTTGTCCGTGTCTTTGGAATATCCACCATGAAACGGTGCCACTTCTTTGAGTTACGAGAAGTACGATAGCAATAAGGGCAAGGTGTATTCTAAATTTAACACGTGTTTGATAGCATAGAACAAAATACTGTTTAGTAATGATACAATTTCATATTAAATGTTTAATCGCATCTTATACCTTTAAACGACCAATTCTTGTAGGTATATATATAGAATCTGAATCTCGGAAACGGCTCGAACAATTTTCATGAAATTATGTATACAGGGGGTTTCGGGGACGATAAAGCGATCTAGCTAGGTTTTGTTTTTTTAAAACATCATTTTGTGCGCGTTTTTAGCCAATGAAAAACTCCTACAATGTCATTAGAATACGATAACTTATTTGGCCATGGCTCAGACGGAATATGCTCGCCCTCGGAGTCAACAGACCCCGGTTCTGAATTCTGATGGTTACATTCGGGACTTTTTTTTCTTCTTTTTTTCTGAGAAAAACTTATACTTAGAGCCTTATATAAACACATTTAATTCGTATCTAAGTAGGTCTAAGTAAGGCATCACTACGTAATTCGTACCTGCCTAAATATCATTAAAAAAAAACGAGCAAAGCTCGGTCAACCAAGTACTGTACCTAATACAATACTGTTTGACAACATTTAAGAACGTATTTTTTTTAAATGAATGGTAATTTACAACATTTTAGAAGTCGCGTTTATAATGAATGATAATTCCAAAAGTCACGTATAATGTGATGTTGTGGTTATTACAAACTTTTACATCAGCACATGGAAAAGTATGATGACGATGATTCCATGTGCTGATGTAAAAGTTTGTAATAACCACAGACTGACATTGACATTGACAACATTGACTGCCCTAGTGTCTAAGGGTCAGCTCACACCGAGACGCGACGCGGCGCGACGCTGCGCGCACATTTTTCATAGAGCGACTCAAAATATACTTTATTCACTACACGAAAAGATACACATTACATTGTGAGAATTCAGATTACGTTGCACCACGCAGCACTGCGCCTCGAGGTGCCTCGCGGCGTAGCGCGACGTATCGTGACGCAGCGGTGCATCGCCGGTACGCGCGGCGTGCAAGAGCGGTGCTGCGTCTCACGGTGCCGCGCGACGCCGCGAGGCGCAGCCTGAGGCCGCTGTGGCGACTTCTCTACTATTTCCGTTCAGACTTCGTTTAGAATTGATGCAGTTCGGTCGAGTGCTCGATTGAAAATATAATGATAGACTGGGATCTTGTTATAATCGGACTTCTTGCAGAAGAGGAAGAGGAAGAAGTTTACAAAAATAAAATTAAAAAGAAGACATCACACAGGCGCGGGCGGGGCGCGCGGCGCCCGCGGCTAGTAGATACGTTCCGCTGCGCCTCGTTGCGCAGCGAGGCGTCGTCCTGCTACGATTTTAAGATGCGCCTCGCGACGTTGCGATGCTTCTCGCGACGACGCGCGGCGTAGCGCGAAATCATTGGCCTCTAACGGCCTCTTTGAGTATCGTCGCGTCGCGTCTCGGTGTGAGCTGACCCTTAGTTGGTAGTAGCTCTGCCTGCGAAGCCGAGGGTCGTGGGTTCGATCCCCACCCAGTGCAAATATTTGTGTGATGAATTCAAATGTTTGCACTGTGTCTGGGTGTTTCTATGTATAATAAGTATGTATTTAAAAACCATATATGTATTATATCAGCTATCTGGCTGCCATCACACAAGCTTTGCTTAGTTTGGGGTCAGATGGTGTTGTGTGTGAATTGTCCACCAATATTTATTATTTATTATTATTATAATCACATGATACGTGAGATTCGAAATTATCATTCATTATAAACGCGACTTCTAAAATGTTTCGAATTTCGAAGGTGGGTTTCGAATCTACGGGGAGTTCACCTTACGATGGAGTTTTCAACCGACTTTAAAACAGAAAAAGGTTTACAATTTAGTTGTAGGTTTTATCTGTACGTGCCTTTATTACTATACGATAGCTCCGCTAATTGTGAATCAATTATTATAATTATTGGTTTATTGATAGGAAATACTTTAGAGCTGCTGGTAGTGGTTGGTGGCGATGGCGGTACTTAAATTTTATTGTCATTTTTGAAATATCAACAAAAACTTAAATTTTCTTTAACTAATCTGGATGACGTAGTCATAGCTTCTTATAAAATTTAGTCGACTGTCTACATTTAATTTAACTTGAAGAATTTAATTGATTTTGTATTTTCATAGAGAATTATAGTATTGTTGAATTAAAGCAACATAGATATTAATTATCATGCCATGTATTTTTCACTTGATTGTATGGTTAATTTTGCATTAGATTCCCTAAAATTTGACCAATTTTACTGTCAGTCACATCCAAATTACCACAAAAAGGAACTTAAAAACGCCCAGAAATTAAAACGTCAAAAAAAGAACATCGCACGCAATTTTATTCTATTGATTTGTCACATAACTGCTAATTAACGAATTGTACACACAATTCCCAACTAAACATTAGAATTAGCTTCCTCGTTGACCATTCAAACGTGTTATTACTTTTATAAAACGACGCGTAAAATCACTGACAAACTGACAACACTTAATTAAATCAATCCAAACGTATTGTCACAATTTTTAAAACCAATTCTAAGCTTTAAAACAACGTATATAGTTGTCATAATAACTCGCAATGACAAAACATACAGTGACTAAACAAATTTATATTTTCGTTCGTCTATGCAAAGTTTCTAAATGAGTTTGAAGAAAATTCAGTTTTGTAGTTGTGTAATTAAGTTTGTTTTACTACAATAGACGAGTGTAAAGCTCAGGTGCGTAACTAACTAATTATTTTGAATGCCCGCATTTGATTACACAAATCAAATGGTGTGTATTGTATTGTTTGGGGGCGAAATGAGAAATCGCTAAGAAATTTGGTTCGTCACGTTCGGGCGTTGTTTCCGGTGCGTTTTTTTGTGTGTGACGTCTCATTATTTCGATTTGTATGCAGTGCTAATAAATGTATAGAACAGTGTAGGCACTTAATAAAAAAATAACAAACCTTTGTTTTTATCGTTTTTGCCAAATTCATAATATCACTCGTACGGTTCATGACCCATCGGATGTATTTGTTTTATATCTATGTTACGTTCGGTCAATTGTGATCCGATTTTTATAATTCTTTTTATGTTTGGTAAACCATAAAAATATGTCTATAAGATTGTTGTCTTATTGCATTTTATGAAATATCAACTTAATCTAAAATTTGTTGTGTTGTGGGAAAATGTTATTCTATCTTGCTGTTTCATTGGAACAGTGTGCCTAGTTAATTTCACAATAAGAAATAATGAAATTTTGTTTTTCATTGAATTCAAGTATCTGAGTTTAATTTGAAGTATGTAACGTCAGTTTTTTTAGATAAAATTTAGTTGTCAGCAATATGTTTGCAATTGATTGTTTCACCCGATGTTAAACAATGATGCAGTCTACGACGGCGCTCTTGTCTAAAGAACCGACATAATCTTGATTTGAAGACAAGTGAAATGAATCAAGCGGCAGTTGAAATGGTCAAAAATATACTTCTAATAAGCTCGTCAGGTGGATTATTCGATTAGTCGATTTGTTTTATCAAATTATTCAAAAATAGACAAACATTACAGATCGTCAAACTTCCCTAGTGAGGTGTTGTGACGTCACGTTTACACAAAATTCGTACATAGACGTGACGTCATTCGAAATTTCTAAACACTAAAATTTTGTTAACTATGAGATAAATAATTCGTGTTCAACATTTTTCACAATCCAAGTGACGAACTAATTAGTTTTTAACGGATTTCCAAAGAAAAGAAGGTTATCAATTCAGGTATGTTGTTTATGCATATTACCTGATTTCTCAAGAACACCCGTACCAATTTTAAAATTTCTTTTTATGTTCGGATTTAATGCTAGCCAAGTCTAACAGGTAGTGGATATGCCTACTTACCACGTGCTTACATAGTATTATGAATCTCTTTTTGCTATTCCTAGCCTAACCCGGAAGCTGGTCAAGTTTTCGGGTCAGGTTCGGAATAAATCATATCTTTGGCCTGACTGGCACGGACTTCAAATAGATGAGTGAGTAGCACTTGTAATAATGATATTAATTTATTTTTCGCTTTTGAGTGCCTATATGTGGTTTTGAATTGGGTTTAATTTTTGTTCAAAAATTGTTTATTAAAAAGAATGTAAATCGTCGCATGTATGTTTTTTATATTAAAAATAGTATTGAGTACTGTCTAAAGCTTGTAACTCTACGTATTAGGGTACACCCTACGCACAGGTGTCGTCGTTTCACACGAAGCGACCACTTTTATGATATCTCGTTTATTATTTTGTGAAGTAATTACTCCAAGCGCACCCACTGTGCACCCTGACCGTTCGTCTGGCTTTTATGGGAAACTGCACCTGAAGATATTGGCTGGGATTTCATTATGTTTAATTTCATTTTATCTGCTTTATCACTTTTAGTTCCTGTAATTAGATTAAATGATTCGTTGGCATTTATTTATTTATTAGCGGCCCGTTCCGGTTTTACCAGGATATCTTAATAGATATTAATTAAATAGCACGACACATTGTCTGTTCGCGATTTGATTAGCATAACAAAATTAAATATTTTGATTTACCTCCGACTAAACCTTTGATACAAACCCTTTCCTTTGATACCCATAGATAGATAGATAGATAGATACTCTTTATTGTACACACCAAAAACAAAACAAAAAAAAACAATTATACAGGAGAGAAGAACAATATTGAGAGTGTTGTGAAAAACGAAATGTATGTCGCCATTTCGTGGTGGCGGCCATCTTGGATTTGAAATGTGGCATAGTGCATAGTATTTTTCTAGTCAAACCTTTTCATTTGATACCCATATTGAGGGGTAGTGAAAAGAATTTTGTAATTCACCATTTTGTGGTGGTGGCTATCTTGGATTTGAAATTTGTTATACTGTTTAGTATTTTACTAGTCATGCTCCTTCATTTGATACCCATATTGAGGTCGGTTTGTACGGCGAGCGTTAGCTGCATCACCGAAGGCCATCCGAGAATTCAACTTACAGATGGCCATCAAAGACAGAAATGCGGCCGTGGTAGAGGCTCTGGGCCGGGAGGAGGTGGCTTAGGCAAAAGACGATGTCGAGTCGATTACTATCGGAATCACAACCGGTAGTGATCGGCTCTTCAGACAAAATCCAACTGACTAGTACTAGACTTAGTTCAAAATGTTCCCAACACCCCCCTGTCTTCTCCTAATCCAACAAACATGTAAAAAAAATTGTAATGACAAAGGTCACGGATCTCGGAGTCTGTGGAGTCGCTAAAATTAATAAAAACCCCCATATTGAGGTAGGTTGTGAAGAAATATTTTGTCCGCCATTTTGTGGAGGTAGCCATCTTGAATCGATATTAACCAGACATAGTTAAAACGGAAATCATCCACACGGCAATAAAACAAATACAAAAATCTTTATTGCTGTTTGCAGGTAAGATAAGATGATACAAAACATTTAAATAATTGACCCATACAAACTGAACTCTTCTTCTAGAGGCATGCAATATGTCTGGCAACGCAGTTTCCATTGGTCTGAATTTATACAAAGATAGTCACCTTATAAAAGTCTTCTTCTTCTTTTTTCATTTTTAACTTTTAATCGGTTGTATCATATATGTCATCTGATTCATCGTCTATTAATTTCTGGCTTCTATCCCATTGTGTTATGTTAGTGTGATATGTTTGATTATTGTATTATGTGTCCCGTTGTGTTATGTTAGTGTGCTATGTTTTTTTTATGTGAAAACTCAACATAAAAAAACGCATTGAAATCAGCCTATCCGTTCAAGCTCTACGGTGCCACACACAGTCACACACACAAACAGACAGACGACATCGACGGCAAATTTATAACATAACTATATTTGGCCGGGGGTTAAAAAGGGTTTAGTATTATGATGCGAACTATTAAAAGGTAGACATATGCTGACTTGAGTCTACTTTTATCATAAGAACGTGTGGGCTGTGAACGTGTTTTCCCCGATGGTTACAATCTTTGGTCTTCAAATCGAGAGTGAATCGGTTACTTCTAAGTAAGCACGCTCCATCGTAGACCGCATCGTCGCTTAACATTAGGCGAGATGGCGGTCAAGTTAAACCTATAAAAATTAAAAAAGGTAATATTATAAATTCAGAACATGCATACTACATAGAAACTGGCATCTTTTTATAACATTACTAGTAAAGCTTCGAGGTTTTACTCGCCTAGTTTTCGCTGGTATACTTGTCCAGTGATATTGAAATAGCCTATGTGCTATTTGGTACTACAGGATTTGTATTTCAAAACGATACGTTCAGCTGTTTCAACGTGATTGAGCAATAATTATTCAAACTTATAAACATTCAAATCTTCACATCTGTACTTATATTACAAAGCTGAAGAGTTTATTTATTTGAACGCGTTAATCTCAAGAACTACTGATCTGATTTTAAAAATTCTGTCCTCGTTGGGTATTTAAGCTAACTTTAAGCCGCCGCTAAATTAAAACGGCGCAGGAAAACATCGTGAGGAAACCGACATGTACCTAGAGTCTTTTGAAGTCATGTGTCATCTACCAACCCGCACTAGGCCAGCGTGGTGGATTATGGCCTTAACTGTCTCCTTGGGAGAAAAGGCCCGAGTCCCAGCAGTGGGAACATTTAGTAGGCTGTTGCTGTTGGGTACTTAAGTGATCTTTGAGTGCTAAAGGCCATATTTTATATTTACTACGGGCGAAGCTGGGACGGGCTGCTAGTATATAATATTAGTAACATTCACATAATAACTTTATTGACGACAAATCTACGTGAGTGTCAATTCAGAAAAAAAAAACTTTTGACCTTATCCTCACAATTAAACCCAAACCACATCATAAATGCAGAAATTACTAGAATATAATTTCATTACTAACCGCAAACGTTTTTCACCCTAAACGGAATTTTTCCCACATTCAAAAACATACCGGAATTATGATTCATACATATAATATTACTACACTATTCATATTTATATTATTACACTAGCACGTCATATTAAAATTTATACATAAAAAAAAAAATCAACACTCAAATATTTATTGCGTCATATTTTATCTATACTAATATTATGAAACTGAAGAGTTTCTTTGTTTGTTCGTTTGGATAAGATCTTGGGAACTACTGGCCCGAATTGAAAGATTATTTTTCTGTTGGATAGTCCATTTATCGAGCAATGGGCTATATGAAAAATGTTACAAAAACGTGAAAAAAATATTCCTTTTTGAGAACTTTCGTTGCCTATGCTGACGTGCGCTAAAGTCTCTGACAGAATGTGTCTATCTTTTAAAATTACTTCATTATAACCATATTCATATAAGCTAACCGAATTTGTTCTAAGTCTAAGTTGGTACGACCAATTTTCGATAGATGGCGCAGCAAAGCGCGCAGGATTCAGCTAGTGTACCTGTAATAAAAATTGACATGAGTCAGTACACTTGTATTAAAACATAACTATTATTAAGAACGTCTAGGCTGTGGAATACGTTGCCTGAGAGGGTTTTTCCCGATAGTTACAATCTTTGTGTCTTCAAATCGAGAGTGAATCGGTTTCTTCTAGGTAAACACGCTTCATCGTAGGCCGCATCATCGTTTAACATCAGGCGAGATGGCGGTCAAGTGTAAACCTATAAAAGTTAAAAAAAAAAAATATACTCGCATATATACATGCTTGACAGTTTTCTATACGAAAATTGTTATAATAAATTGAAGTTACTATTTTAAACTTTGAAAATGTATACAAATTGTATGCTCTTTCTTTAGTTTTATTTTTTATTAATTGACGAGTAAATTGCACGGATATCAATAAATAAATAACTTTGACTTTGACATTTGTTGTGTTGCTCTGAAGTTTTTTGTGGTTTGTAAGTACTAATAAATATGTTCATGAAAGGCCATGGCAAAGCTAGCACGGTGGTAATGGTGGTATTCACAGATTGTTCCGGCTACTTTCAAAAATAGCTGGACATATTTTGAAAGGGCTTTCAATGGCAGATAGCTAATATACTAAGTGGTAAATTAGACTTCATTTAAAATAGGACATAATTTTAAAATTTTGTAATTTTAATTACAAACTTCTTAAGCTGTATTCATCACACAAATGTTAAACATATTATCCTTATTAATATTTCCATCCCGAGGTTATCTGTAAGAAATCAGTTAAAGCGATAACGCTGCCGATTATTACACAAGTTTTTATTGTTATTCTTCTACTTTATTGATTTTGTTCTGGTGTTTACAATAAAGAATATATTACGCAAATATTTTATACCTATATATTAAAATATTCTCAAAATTCGCACCAAGCTTTGGAGCGGAATTTGGCCTCATTGTTCCCTGAATACAATGTGGAACTCTTCAAGGACAGAGAGTGAATTGGTACTATCTGGGTCAGCGTGCGTCATCTTCGACCGCACCATCGCTTACCAACAGGCGAGTTGGCCGTGTAACGTGGACCTAATATGCGCGATAAAAATCTATCTAAATGTTGGCCCAAGTGGGAACCAAACCCACGACTTCCAGCTCAGTGAGCAGCCACACTACTGACTGAGCTATGAGGAGTCAGATAAATTGCGAACGTCAAAAAATTCCACACTTCCACACTTTTCCCTTGTATTTTTCCAGCACATTAACTCAACCTGCCCCAAAAATTTAATAAATGATTACATCAAATCCACGCTCAGCGAATCGCCCCGCGACATGGTCCTAATTAAATTAATTGTAAACGTTTCGATATAAATGATGGCAGGGATGGAAAAAACGTAGATTTACAAAGATAAAAGCTGTAATAAAACATTTCCCGGTAGGTGCGGTTTGTGAATGCCGAATGACAACACAAAATATTATAAAACCAGTAAACTAAGCAAATGAAATCATTAAAAAAACGCTGCATCATGACTTGTGTTTGTTCAAAGTAGTGTAAAGGTACATGAAATTAAATACAAACCTTACTCTTGGATAATATCAAGATGTTCAAATCAAACATGATTCTATAAATCCATACTTTTGAATAGAACATTGTCTGAAAGCGGTAGAGATTTTTTTTATTAGAGTACGACATAAATTTGCTTTGACAATTATGTAGCTACAGTACAAAATATGGAATAGATAATAAATACAAGAAATATGAGAGATATGAACTCACCCAACAAGGTAAAAAGGTACCCGGCAACAACGTAATTTATTGAAATTGGAAGTTTGTCATAACAGCTTGCACTTTAAAGGAATATATCGGGAGAAAACTGACAGAATCAATTAGTGAACTTTTTCAAAGATATGCGTCATCTGCCATCCTACACTTGGTGTATTATGGCCTTGACTAATGAGAGAAAGTTCCAAGTCCAAGTGTGGTTTTACAATAAAAATATAAGGTGGGTTGAAGTTAAAAAAGTAAGACCAGATAAATTTTCATCATGTGATTTTTTTTTTGTACTGAGCTACAAGATGAGTGGACACGTGCATAACGATAAACAAAATGCCTGCTCATAATAACACAGTGACATGCAGTTATAGGAACCCGAGAAGTTCAAATCACTAGCACTGCACTGCACTAGTCACTTAAATAATCTAAAAATACGAAGAGTCCAAATCATTACCTAGGACACTGCGCTCTTCACCTTAAATTATCTAATATACAGCGAATCAAAGTATAAATTAGAGATTAGAAAGTATCATAAAATCATCATTTTACACTTACCTTTCATTCATCAACTTACCAAGCAGATTCGTCGTAGCAAGGCCGCACCGCGCCCGCATGATCTGAGCACGTCGATTGCCACACCGGACATTACACCGCGGTATACAGCTATGATATTAATCACTACTTCACTGTGTTCCGTTAATTAATACTTTTCTAATTATTCGTATTTACAGGGTATTGTACCCTATTTCTAAATGATATTAATTTTTCTTCCCTAAAAACTTTGTAACATAAAATGGGTTGCTTATTCTTCCTCATGTGACGACCCGCAATTTCTTCTGTCTTCTCGTGACCACGGCGGTTGTAACGCTGCCGAAACGTCGAGATGTTTAAACAATGAATTAAATCATGATTAAGTCCTGTAGATACATTATAAACATTATGTGTTCAAATCGCGAAAGTTTAAAAACAATATTCTTCCTCATGTTTTTCAAATAGAGTTATAGTCCCATTCATATTTTTGTACACACATACATATGTACGAGTATATCATGTTTTTTATAGTGACGAGACTAGCAGGACATGTGCCTGATGGTAAGCAACACGCCTGCCACATAACAGCACAGTGACACGCAGCTCTTGGAACATGAAGAGTCCAAAACATTACCTAGCACTGCACTGCGATCATCACCCAGAGATCTAAGATGTTATATCGCTAAGGCCTGTAATTTCTCTGGAAACATTGCCCTACAAATCGGAACACATTAATGTTTTCACATTACTGTTTGGCGGTAAAATAACTGGCAAAAGTATGGTACTTCCCCAGGCGGACTCTGCTAGGAGCCCTACCACTACAAAACTTATAAACTTAACTTATTTTATTTAAAACTTAGTAAAACAAAAAATACGTGTCCTTTATCTTTGCATAGTGTACCTGACGGTATCATAAGAATGATATATTTTTGATCGAGTCATCATCGCAATTTGTAGAATAGTGTCACATCATTCAGTTTCTTTTCTCTGAATTAATTAGGTAACATAATACCTACTGTATAACTTCACGCTTGGTAAGTTATTCAGGCTACGGTTCACACACAAAGGATTAACAGTTTTATAATGACTAATTTTGCTGGACTTTGAATCATAATTTGAAAGTAAAGCTGAAATTAGGCCAAGGTAATCAAAATACAATATATTAGATTTGTATATTAAATAATTAGTCAAATTGCAGAGCTACAGAGACAAAAAGTTTGTTTAATGGAAATAAGTGTTTAGGTGTCTAAAATGGGTAACGATTATTAAAACATAAAAACTGATTAATTTATATTGTTTATTTTAGAATTTTATTCCACCCTAAAGATAATTACGGCTCTCGAGAGATATACTCGTACAGCCTGGAAGATACTGATAAAAATGTTGCCAATTATTACTTTTTCCGTTAAGACTTCACATTTCTGCTTATTTCAAATTAATTTTGAACTATCTATCTGTCTAAATTTGAGTCGACAATTTTTTACTTACCACTATCTGGAAGAGAACTATCTGGTTATCTGGAAGAGATCGCTTTTAGCGATAAGATCGCCTTTTGTGCCCATTATGTTTTTGTTATTTTATTTGTTACTTACTGTCAACTTTGTTTGTGGTGCCAATAAAGTGTTTTTGTATTGTATTGTATTGTATCTGACTCCAATCTACTGTGTGAAAGAACAGTCTTGATTTTATTACTCTCGTCTCATCGCGCTATCCTGAGAAACAGGGATACCTACTCGTATAAGAGCGTGAATTCTGCTGTTACTATTTCAGGTTGTCGGACCTGCTCGTCCTATTACTCTATTTCAATGAATTTATGGCTACCAGCAATGCCTGTGATGTCATCCGCCTAGTTCCCAATTTCGTTTTATTTTCGGAATAAAATTAGAATAAATTTGTGTTGGCTATGTACCAAATTTTAATCCAGATCTCTTCAACAGTTTTTGCGTCAAAGATTAACAAATATTACATATATTTACTTACATACTTTTGCGCTTACTTCAACTTCAACTTTTTCTAATGGCTTCCATTCGGTAGTGCTACCGTAATTTCGCCAGTGTCTAGCGTTTCAACATTAGGATGGTCTTCTGGACTTTTATTCACTGGAGAGGTAGGAGTCTTGACTCAGATGGTCGGTCCACTTCAGATAGTCTCTTTTGCGCTTAAAATATTTAGTAAGGCTAACAACGCAGAATGTCATCTGTCAAATAAATTGAACGGCCCCTATTAGAGCGTAGAACATTCATTCTTCTGACGGCTGTCATTAGTTACGTCACCGAGAAACGTCATTCTTCTAACTCTAGTTCAGAAATAAGTGTGACAATTAAATTTAATGTGTGTAAATATTTTTGGGTCTTCACGAATAATGACTTTATATTTAGACTCATAATATATTGAAGACAATTCCAATACCGTAATTTTCATGTCGTAGGTTAGTCATACTGTCAATGTCAACTCTTCTTTAATAATTTCTAGTTACTCTACAAAAAAACGTTGAATTTTCAATTTCAAAACGAATAATTAATCAAGGAGGTAACAAGAGTACAACAACTCCAATTTGTTGACCGAGCTCAATAACATCGGAAGAAATGTATGTCTGCAACAGATAACATAACGGATAAAGTAGCCTAGAGCCTAGTTATTATAATAATGGTTGATTAGTAGTGTACTGTAGTGCCTTGGAAATGTTTGTGCAAGCGCATATTGACGGGTTTCCTCCAATAATGCGCAAAAAAGTAGCTAATATAAGTAGTACATAGAATAATGGGTAGTGACAACAAAATCGTAAAAATAGTAGCACAGGACACTTTCTCGTCCCTGATGAAGCACTTTGTGGATATTGCTCTCAGTGGAAACAAGAGGGACTGCGAGTTTATGTGTGCCAAATGTTTCTAAAATGTAATTTAAATATAATTTGTAATTTTCCTTTTTAATTTTGACATGTGTTTAGTTGTGTAATTTTAATATGGTATAAAATAATCGAAATAATTATAATAGAATTAAAGTAATGTAAATTATATTAATATGTGTGTAATATATGTGGATCTGAGATATCTGAAATAAAAAGATTTTGATTTGATTTAATTCTTACGATTTCCCCGCCTCTATGTTTGTTCGCTAAGGAACTTTACATTATTGCGATAACAGCTAGCTTATATTATGTGCTATTGCAACTATAATATAATATATCAAGGAAGGCGAGAGGCCATAATGCAACTATCAATATGAGCGGATCGTGAATGATGAATGTAACAAAAACGGGCAAAAATATTCCTTTTTGAGAAGACTTTGTAGTGTCTGAGTCCGCCTGGGGGAGTATCACACCTTCGCCAGTTATTCTATGCCACGCAGGATGTGTAAACATTATTGTGTTCCGGTTTGAAGGGAATGTTTCCAGAGAAATCACAGGTCTTAGAGATCCTAGGTAAAGATTTGGGCTCTTCGTGTTCCAATAACTGCGTGTCACTGTGTTGTTATGTGGCGGGCATGTTGCTTACCATCAGGAACATATCTTGTTCGTCTTCTCACTCTTTATTGCAAAAAAATCCTTTTTGAGAGCTTTCGTTGCATGCGTTGACCGAAGCTCGTGACAGCATGTGTCCATGTTTTAAGATTACGTCATTAAAAACCTTTGCTTAAAGTTTGTTCTAAATCTGAGTTAGTACGAGCAATTTTCGACAGGTGGCGTAGCGAGCAGGGTCAGCTAGTGATTAATAAAAATGTGCTTAAACTTTAACACCTAAATTTTACTACCCAAATAAAATAACTAATTGACCGTGTACGGAAACTGATGTGCCCATAAATTTAATATTTATAACAGTTGTGCGTAACAAGTGCACGTGTAGCGATGCGTTGAAAAGATACGTGGATTTTTGAATCGAATTTGAATGAAATTAACATTAATGTGCTGTGGTATTATAATAACTTGTAACAAATATTTAAGTAGTTATTTGTCCTTATTTGTTTGTCCTTTTGAAGTTCATAAAGTGGACTAGAAAAAGAGAGCATGTATTTTCGGCACAGCAAAATAATATTATATAGGTGAAGAGGATTGTTTGAATATCTGAAAATATTAAACCGTTTCCAAAAAATATTTCATTGTTGGATATGCTCGTGGTTCCTGTATTATATATGTACCACGAGCAAAGCCAGGGCGGACCGCTAGTAGTAAATATATTTCGCCACTTTTTTACTCAACGCCACCTATCTTCAAACTACTAAACAAAACTTGTACTATTGAAATAAAATAGGTAGCTACGAAGACTTCCAATGTAATTCGTATATGAAAACTAACCAAGTAAGATTTGAGGCTTTAACATACATATTATGCTAAGTTAATTTATAAGAAAACTTAAGTTGGAAGAAAAGAATACATTTTAAGTTCTAACAACATTTTCTATGGTGTTTAATCAATTTCAGGATTGATCGGTGAACTTGGCACTCATTTGAAATTCACTTATTTTGTTGTTGGAGTCAGCAATTAAGCCATATTTTATAATACTAGTTATTGAACTCGGCTACCATTTTACATTTAGGGGTTTAACGAGATTATATCAGGAATAGCATTTTTAGGCTACTCTTATATTCTACGCAAACAAAACCGCGGGCAGATACGTAGGTAATTGATTCAGACACTGACCCACCGGTCAGTCCATATGACATCGATATAAACCACTAGATGCCCTTCCAAACTTCACGCGTACAGAATTATGTCATCGTTGGGAAGTGTCAGTTCACTTTTTCCGTTCTAGTCGGTTGCAGGAATCGGTAAACGCCAGAAAAACTCGTTGAAAACAACCAAAATAAGTAGATCGCTTCGTGAGTGCGTGCGATGCGCTGCGATAGATAAGTAGATAGCGGCAAGATACGGAGTGGCGTATCTTGCCGCTAGCGATTCTAAAGTAGATTGGTTGTGTGTAAACCACTTACGCTACACAGAGACGCAGTTTATTAGCAATTTCAAGGTGCTCAGGGCACACCTGTTCATTTATATCGATGATTGTACAGACATTTTTATCCTAGTTGGGAGCCCACAACCTACGGTAGATTCACTGCCGACTGAGGCAAGACATTAGCAGTGGGAATTAGCATGAACAGCCCACTAAATGTTCCCACTGCTGGGACTCAGGACCTTCTCTCGTAAGGAGAGAGCCAAGGCCAAAATTAACCACGCTGGTCCAGTGCAGGTTGGTGGAACACAGTATGATCTCGAAAGATTCAAGGTACATAAGGTCTAGTGGAGAGCCTGAAACCTACGATACAGGACATCCTAGTGTGTGTTTCAGTGAACACCTCGAAACCGAAATGATTGTACTTTGTTTGGTTTTAGTTCTAAGTTCTTGGTGTAACTAATTAGATATGTAAGTTTGAGAAAAAAAAAACATGTTGGTTACCGCAACATGTTGTCTCTCGCCGTTTTATGTTAGAAGCATTACGCACATGACTTCGAAAAGATAGTGGTGCGCGTGGGATTTGAACCCGAGGTATCCGGATCGGCAGTCGTCGTTCTCCCGACTAGAACACTCGTAACTGAGCAGGCAATAGCAAGCTGAAAATAATGATGATGATTAAGACAATATGTCATACTGATGTGAATGAACATCTGTTTTTACCTTCGATCCCAAAACGCGATATGTTAATGCTATGCTAATTTAATACTCCACACAAGTGTTAGGTTTTCCACAGTAAATCTCACTTGTGGTTTATTTGATGGTTTGATTTTAATTTTATGATAGCATTATGTCACTGACGACAAAATAAAATATTGTTAGTAAACTGAAAATTATTTGAGGATTGAGTACTCATCATCATCAGCCTATCTTAGTCAACTGCTGGGCATAGACCTCTCCCATAGCACGCCAGTCGAACCGATCTTCAACTATACCTTTCCGTTCACTGTCTGCTGTCTTCCGTATATCGTCACTCCATCTAGTTTCAGGGTGTCGTGCACAACATTAGCGGATTCACAATCTCCACTCAATAACACATTTACTCTTATGCCCCACCGACACGAGGCTAGTTTTTCAAGCTAGTGTTAGTAAGCTAACAAGCTCGTACTTCTAATGTCGTCTTCGTGAAGACAAAACTGGCGTTGGGTAGCGTTGTTCCAACGAAGCTACAACTAGAAGTACTAGCTTCCTATCCAAGCTTGAAAAACTAGCCTCCTGTCGCTCGGGCATTACGGTTATCGGTTCTACGTAGCTACATTACTTCAAATTATTAAAATTAACTTGTTTTTTTAAACCCACATTTCGCTCATATCGATTGTATGTAGCGTATGTCTTCGATGTAGCGAAATATCTGTTAAACAAAGTTTAATCAGAGATTCAGTTGAAAATAAATCAGTTTATTGTTAAAGTTCCATGGAACGTGTGGACAAAGTTGGCTTCAGGCAACGCGACGACACTTTCAAATTAGCGACATAAAATCAAGACTATGTTTACGAGCCAATAAATTATTTGTGACTTTATTTGCGTCAGCATTTACGGATTAAATCCACTTTGTTTGGCTAAGTCGGATATCTAATATTATGATTATTTGGCCCAACGCATAAGCATTGCCATTCAGCGTGGTAATGGCGCCAGCATGCTGAGTACGCTACGAGTAAACTTTGAAATTAATGTTTAAGTAAAAAAAAAAACATCAAAATTGAAGAAAACCCTGCAATCGTTACGTTATGTAAAATTGGGTATTATTTTTTCAATTTGAATTTGCTGTTCTGTAGGAACTATCATCATCTACATATTTCAAGTTTCAAATAAACATTTAAGTTATCTTTTAAACACCAAAGCACTGCATGCTATTTGGCTATATATAAGCTGTTTTGCTCTGTTTCAAAAATATTTCTTTTTTTTTAAAGCAAATGTTTCGATACTTTTGAATGCAATAGTTATACCGTTAGAGCTAAACATAATATTATAACGCGACCAGCCTTGATTTGTGAGACAAAAACCCGGGTCCCAGCATTAGGAACCAGCATACAGTGGGCTGCTAGTGATTTGTAATGCCCGCGTTGGTATTTCTAGGCCAGCAAATCCTATTCTACTAAGAACATGCATGTTAAAACTCCTGATTATTATGCCTTGACGTATACAAGTAGAAATAATATTCAGTTATGTTATTTTATGACACGTAAATAGATTAGGACTTCCATACGTAATAAAATTCACATCCAAGAACCGTCAAAGCACCTCCATTGACAAACAGTTTCACAACATTGTCGCTTCACCACCATGTCCAGTCGTATTGGAATTTATGAGCAGACATTGCGGATTTGGCGCTGTATTTTATAACTTTATTGGCCCTTTGACAAGCTCTAATTTAGGGCAAAAGGTGGTCACCTAAAAGCAGGATAAACATTTAAGTTTTAACGAAGGGTCTTTAGTATCAAATGTAGGGTTCCTCTCTAATAGGTTAGTA
Organism: Ectropis grisescens; assembly: GCA_017562165.1. Taxonomy (NCBI): domain Eukaryota; kingdom Metazoa; phylum Arthropoda; class Insecta; order Lepidoptera; family Geometridae; genus Ectropis; species Ectropis grisescens. The sequence goes on from CM029773.1 coordinate 23,574,134, forward strand.
AGCTCTTGCGCCATCTGCGTTAGTCCGAATTTTGATAGGCAGTTATTTTAGTAGTGCTAAAACTCTTTGAAGACAAAGAAATAAAATTGTGTGGATTTGTTAGGATTCTTTAAATCACTGCATTTTTTTTTAATTGACAATTTTTTCACTCATCTAACATGTTGTACATTTTTGTATTTTTGTTTTGTACTAAAAATATTTCATTTCAACTTTGTTGACTTAGATAGATATGTCGGGGCAGAGTATCCATATGATTATTGTGTACAGATTTAGAGCGAGTATTACTCGAACAGGGTCGTACGCGGCAACACCGGTCGCTTACATTGGAGTGGAATGGCGTTGAGAAGTTGTAACAGGTTGACATTAACAAGTGAGTTGACAAGGTTGAACAAGGTTAGTACACAAATCCTGACGACAATATTCTCTATGCCATTCTATCTCTGTGGGTGAACGTCAGTTGAGCTCGCGTACAAATCTGTTGTTTTCTAAATCCATCTCAATCTTAATTGCCTGTGATTAATTTGTATCAAATAAATTGTAAAACGGAATATATAACTCCGCTGATTCATATCAACTATTGGTTTCAATAAACCCGCAACTGAAGAAACCAGGCATAACCTCACGTGACGGAAAATGGCTGATCCGCCCTCACTGATGTCGGGCGATCTATCTGTCTCCCCGACATCAGAAGTGGGGTCCCGACAACGTCCACATCAACAGAATGCAGGTCAGAGTAATATTAACAGTAATCTCGATCATGATGAGTGGCAGAAGTTATATGCAGCCACGCTTGATACTAGAAATGATTACTGCCCTTAAGAAACCGAGTTATGCTGAAAGTAAATAAATTAATTTTCCGTAATTTAACCCTGATTCGCCGATCACGATATCCGTGCGTGGTGCAGGACGCGGTGGATTTGTCCATGGGAGAAAAACTTAAGTGGAAGTAAACTAACTCTAACGATAAGTAAATCCCTGGTGTGAGATTTTGGAAAAACATGCGAGTATGAATAGAGCCGCTGCAATCACCGAAATCAGCCTCCTATAAAGAACTGGCGATACGATGCTGTAAATCAAAATACCAATGCAATATCATGTGTGTGACGCAGATTTATTTCTCGGAAAATAAACACAAGTGGCGGTCAACCATAAGCAAGGCGTTTCAAGGCGAAGCATCAACGTGGTTAACTGAGATTACCCTATTAAGGAATTATATGGAAGCAAGCTGCTTTTTACATTTCGACCGAAACGATAGTCTTTATGCTACCTGCCACCTGTCCACAGTAGACAGACCACGTGCCTACCCACCTGCCAGCCTACACCGATATAAAGTTGTGGAGATTGGTTGGTATATCACTAATCAAGCAGTCGAGCGATCAAGTCGATGAGTCAAAGTCTACGCTCAGCGAGGAGCCTCAACCGTCAATCAGGTGTGTTCGTTTCTAGTTGTCATTCGTAATTATTGCCTCTTCATTCAGTTTTAATTTAAAGATTGTAATTGCTGTAATAGCCCACCCTATGCCGAGCTGAGTTTAAAAAGCAGTTTCATCAAGTTTATCATCACAGCTACCTATTTACTTCGGAGTTACCAACTATCTCACAACTTTGAGGGTATCTACTCGTAGCACGCAAAGGTAAACGAATTCGTAATGTTTTTGCTATAACTGGTATTGGTCAAACAGGAACATTCAGTGAAGGACAGATTTTATGCCGTGTAGTGATTAACGATCATCCTCTAAAGATTTTGTAACTTAGTTTGCTAGACAATTATTACGAAAGCGACGTCATGTTAGTCCGTATAGTTAAGTAAATCGGGGCTAGTCAGAAAACATGACAACGACGCAACTCACATTAACTAAAGTTCTTTGTGTAAATTTGATAACACAATATAATAGTTTCTATCAATCGCATGTAACTTCTATCGTAACAAATATTGAACTAGTGATAAGAAGAAGAATAAGAAGTCTTAAGTTTTTGAAATCTTTAATTCATTTTTCTGAGAGCTGTATATCTGTGACTATAAGCGTCAAAGAACACTGCTCTTATAACAGCAGAGAGTCGACATGAGCTCCTGATTATGGTTTACTTTTTGGTCTAAACAATACGATCTCAGTTTTTTTAGAAAACATTACACTCTAAGCTTACTTACAAGTATACACATGATAATGAGAATGTTAATGAGAATGTCTGAGGGCCAAATATCTCTTGAAATAGAGAGGATGCAGTTGAGTGATAGTATGGAATCTTAGGTCAGTTGGTCGGGCCGTACCAGTAGCAATTTCGTAGCCGTAGTCCGTTAGAAGTCGGCGTCTGTTTTAGACAGTCCGTGGATGCGCGGTGCGTGTCTGGCTCTGGCGGAGGTCGGGTCTATTGTAAACCATAGAGTCATGATGACTCGGAATTCATGAGGAATGCAATAAAACAACATGGATTTGTTGGAAAAGCGCTGAATCGTATAATCACGGATCAAGGGCTCGGTTTTGCTAGTGAAGAGTTTAAGGATTTTTGTAGTGACCACAATATTAAATTCCATTTGATTTCTACCGGGACCAGACCTGCCAACAGTCAGGTAGATAGGGTTATGTTCTCTCTTAAAAATATGCAGTGGAAACAGGTAATAATCAATCATGGCAAGGCACATTGCCCGATATTCAGCTTGCTTTCGGTACCGGAAACCGTGTCACAAGAGCAAGCCAAGTAGAGCTTTTGATTAGTAGAGTAGCTAGACCTTTAAACCTAATGTAATGACTTTGGACGATATAGCGGATACAGATTTGAAATAGTTTGAGAGCGCGCCGCTCAAGCAATAAACACGAGCGCCTTGCGCAAAATGGCGAGGTTTGATAAAAGTTCAGTTGAAATTGAGAAGTTTGCGTTGGTGATTATGTTTTAACAGAGAATCATGAAAGAAATCAGACAAACTTGATGCAAAGCCTGTACAAGGTGATCGAATTTTCGGATGGCGATAGATATTGTTTGAACAGAAACAGATTGAAGTGCTGGCTTATCGATCAAACTTTTTATAGTTGCGGTGAATTTTTGGAGAGTGATGACAGAGTTCCTATAAGGTGTAAAAAAAGAGAAACTGACATGAGTACGAGTAGGAAGTAAGAAGGAAGAAGAAAAACATAATTATTATGCTCGCGTAATGCTTGACGGTTTTCTGTACGATATTTATTGTCATACATTGAAGTAATTATTTTAAGCTTTGAAATCGTATACAGGTTGTATGGTCTTTCTTTTGATTTTGTTTTAATTGACGTGTAAATTGTACATTTGTCAATGAAGAACTTTGACTTTGAAGGCAATGAACTCAAATCGCTCATACAAATACGCTCATGAACGTCTCCACGCAATGACCGATGGTACCGTTCCCTTTGATTTTGACTTTGGTTTGAGAGCAGGATGTTTTTGCGTTTACGTCTGTGATCATCAGAGTTATTGTGTAATAAAAACCAGCCTGTGTGGCAATATTTATTGACTAGCCTGTTTGGCAATATTTATTCACTAGCCTGTGTGGCAATATTTATTGACTAGCCTGTTTGGCAATATTTATTGACTAGCCTATGTGGCAATATTTATTGACTAGCTTGTGTGGCAATAGTTATTGACTAGCCTGAGTGGCAAGCCTGTGTGGCAATATTTATTGACTAGCCTGTGTGGCAAGCCTGTGTGGCAATATTTATTGACTAGCCTGTGTGGCAAGCCTGTGTGGGAAGCCTGTGTGGCAAGCCTGTGTGGCAAGTCTGTGAGGCAAGCCTGTGTGGCAAGCCTGTGTGGCAAGTCTGTGTGGCAAGCCTGTGTGGCAATATTTGTTGACTGGCCTGTGTGGCAATCTTTGGTGACCAGCCGGTGTAGCAATTTTATGTAGATGACCTGTCTGTGTGGCAAATTGTTGTGGTCTATGTGGCAATCGATGACCCTTAGTCCTGACCTTAGTTATCAATGTGCAGGAAAAGCCCGCCTTTGTGGTAATTGATCAGATTATACTAAAATGGGTAGATTGAGTAGTGCACCTAGATAGGTGTAAGAGGTACTGGAATTAAAGAAGACAAGTTTTCAGAGGGGTGCCTGGAAATTTTATAGACTTGCTGTAATTTTGATGTGTTCTGATGTGTGTCGCTATTATGAATCAGTAGATTGTGCGATCGGTGATCGGCGTCATTTAGAAAATCGATTGTTTCTGTTTGTTTTGAGGAGTTTCGGTACACGTTATTATCGTTATTACACATTGTTATCGTTATTACACATTGGTCTATTGTGTTGCTAACAGACCATGAAGATTCACACGAGGACGTATGAACAGCAGGATGGCCGTGTCGGGGCAGAGTATCCATATGATTATTGTGTACAGATTTAGAGCGAGTATTACTCGAACAGGGTCGTACGCGGCAACACCGGTCGCTTACATTGGAGTGGAATGGCGTTGAGAAGTTGTAACAGGTTGACATTAACAAGTGAGTTGACAAGGTTGAACAAGGTTAGTACACAAATCCTGACGACAATATTCTCTATGCCATTCTATCTCTGTGGGTGAACGTCAGTTGAGCTCGCGTACAAATCTGTTGTTTTCTAAATCCATCTCAATCTTAATTGCCTGTGATTAATTTGTATCAAATAAATTGTAAAACGGAATATATAACTCCGCTGATTCATATCAACTATTGGTTTCAATAAACCCGCAACTGAAGAAACCAGGCATAACCTCACGTGACGGAAAATGGCTGATCCGCCCTCACTGATGTCGGGCGATCTATCTGTCTCCCCGACAGATATATAGTTTTGAAATGTTTATACCTATAGGTTAATGCATAAATTATGTATATGACACTAGCGACCTTTCCTAATTCCGTTTGGATTATACAAATAATCCTTATAATTCTACAAATAATGTGCAAAACAAAAATTCCGATAAAAATTGAGCTGATGTTTATATACCATCTTAACTCGCAATTTTGTGCAAAAATTAGAATTAATCGCAGAAAACTAACATGAAACGAAATTGTTTAAAATATTGACATCTCTTTCTCTATGGTCAAATTTGGCCTACAGGGCGACCACTAGTGTTCGGAAAACGGCGGTATCTTTAAGACCAAATTTCGCCATCTGTGTGGTCTAATAGAGCGCGACTAATTTCGGGTTGTGTGTAAAATCGTTGCTTTTATTTGTGTTTTTGGGTAATGTTGTGAATAAAAGTTTCTGCTGACATATTTTTTGGATTTTAGTGCAACCTTTTTGTGAATAATTATAAAAATAGGAGAATTTGACTGTGGGTGGTAAGTAGTGAGAATTACTTGTATTTTGTCGGTTGCGTTTGTTAGTAAACAGTAGACTTTACGGTTCATTTTATTGTATGATTTCAATCAACGTTTACAAAATATACTTTTATTGCATATGATGGTCATTGACTTACCGTTTCCGTTAATGGTCGAATTCGTTTTTTTCTATTTATTTTGAATGAAGATCTGCAAGATCACTTCTTTTCGATTATATTAGGTTTGCACTTGACCGCCATCTCAACTGGTGTAGTTTATGTCCTATTCCAAACTATAACCTAATTGTGTTTCAAATTTCAACCCGAAACGTTCATACGTTCCGACGTGATCGAGCAACAAACATCCAAACATTAACATTTTTTTATTATTATTTTGCCGCTCCACAGACTCTGGGGTCCGTGACCTTTGTCAATACAATTATCTTTTTTTACAAATTTCTTGGATTAGGAGAAGAAAAGGAAAATAGGAACATTAACTTTTATAATGGTCGGGTACTATTAGAAGTTTATTAACTACAAATTTGTTATTTGGTTTTTCGCATACAAAGTATAAATAAAATTCCATCACACAATGACAGTGCTACGCCGTTCATTCCGCACGATCACTCCCTACCATGAATTAGCCCCCGAGCTTATGATGTCTAATTCGGCAAAAGTGAATTTTTGGGGCGCACAAACTACGCGGAAGAAAAATGATGAACAAAATGACTTTGCGATAAGTTAATGGTTTTCTATAATCCAATGAGGGAAATAAAGTACCTATCGAAATTATTCTAAGTAGTTTATTAATTTATTATGTAATTTTAGCAAGTATAAATAAGACCCTTAGTTGTACTAAATAAATAAATAAATAAATATTGGTGGACAATTCACACACAACACCATCTGACCCCAAACTAAGCAAAGCTTGTGTGATGGCAGCCAGATAGCTGATATAATACTTATATAGTTTTAAATACATACACATTATACATAGAAACACCCAGACACAGTGCAAACATTTGAATTCATCACACAAATATTTGCACTGGGTGGGGGATCGAACCCACGACCCACGGCTTCGCAGGCAGAGCTACTACCAACTAAGCCACTAGGGCAGTCAAAAATGATGGAAAAAGCCTATTTTACGGTTTACGCCTGAACATTACTTATTGATTATGGGCGCGGATTCACTACAAATACAAGATAGATTAGATAGATAGATACTTTTTACACACCAAAACAAAAACAATACACTGGAAGAAAAAAAAATTATAAATTAATGTTGCAATCGGCCGGTAAGATTTGTGGAATTGAAGTTGTTTTTTAAGAATATATTCGAAACCGGAGTATGCTAACTACAACAGTAAACTAATTAGTCATCAGAAAATAGCAAATCGTAGTACAGATGGCCCGGCCACATTGCTAAAACAACAATAAAAATTTGGTTGGAGATTTTTTTGAGCACAGTAAACAAGTTTTTAAGTGAACTACTAAAATAGTGTCCCCACACTATAGTTTATGGTACAGTGTTATATAGTCTGACTTCAGAGATACCCCTTTTTTGAGCCCAGACGGCCAAAACTTGACGATCTGTGAAATTTGATGTGGACGACAGTAACTGCCAGTGGAGTTTGGTAGCAATTATCATACGAAATCTGTATCCAACAAAACGATGAAAAACTGAAAAAAATGATGAGGCGTTCCTCGAGAAGAACAGGGCTAGGAGCTAAATACCTACTAGAATTGTCGTAATAACTTTTAGACTGCGGTAACAGTTTTTGAGTGTTTTGTTGATGCTGATGAAAAATGTTGATATTATTTAAATTTTCCATAATTGAGTCACCGAATGTAGTACACAACACATCCCATTATTTGCTTTTTTGTATGTTGGCCCTTCAATCGTTAGTAAGTTAATAAGTAGCTGCGTCAATCAGTCTGACGTAGCTGACTGCGGCATATAAACTAGCGAAGAGAAGAAGAAAGTACACTGAATAAACTCGTAAACCTTTTGTCCATCAGTGGATTAACCTAAAACGTGACCTAAACTACATTCTTGCGTTATCTGCGGTTTCTTGACGTCAAAGTTATATTCTAATCCGATCAAACTATGCCTTATTGTAAGGTGGATAAGATCATTTATGCCTAACATTTCCAGAACCCGCCGTAGGCATAACAGTTTCTTAATCCTGACATCACTTTCTACGACTCAAATGGCTCAACTATCCATCAAATTCGAAGTGACTCCAGGCTCCAAAGTACCAGGCAGATGACTGTCAATATCGCGAGATCTATCACGGCACCCCCAACACCGGGGACCGGCGGAGTCATCGTGACGAATATAACATTTGGTTGCTATCTATCGGCATTAACTTGAATGGAGGATGTAAACTGAAGGATGGGAGTGTACTGAGAAATATTGGCTCAAAATATGTTGTATAAAAGTTATGTATATAAATAACTACCGACCCACCCCGGCTTCGCACGGGTACAATACTTATACTAAATATAAGTACTAATAAAATGGTAATTGTGGGGTATTTCTAAGAGATAGATATACTATCACAGGCTTTTTTGTAGACCTTTTAAAGGGGTACAATAATATTACTGTACATTATTTTAATAAATATCGTAGGGTTCAGCTTGCGTTTGCAATGTAAGCGGGAAACAAAATATTTACGACATCACATTAAAAACGTCAAAAATAAAAGTATTTCTCCACTATTTTATGCACTTATGATACATATAAACCTTCCTCTTCCATCACTCTATCTATTAAAAGTAGTAGTTTTAAAGATTTAAGCATACATAGGGATATAGGGACAGAGAAAGCGACTTTGTTTTTTTACCATTTAGTGATTATACATTGCATTTAAACGGTTCCTTAAATAATGAAAACAATTACGAGTAACTATCGGACCATTTCAGCTTTGATATTATTATATAGATCGAAATTAAAAATACCCTATCTCTAATTTCTCTTTTAACAGCCTACGGTTGCCTGGAAGAAATCGCTCTTACCGATAATGTCACCAATTGCTACTTTGTGTTTTGCTTCTTTAGTTTTTTTTTTGTATTATTGTCATATTTCTTTGTAATTTAAGTGCAATAAAGAGTTTACCTATCTTTCTATATATTTATTTATTTATTTATCTATCTTTCAAGTTGGGCCAAATGCTATCATAATATAATAAATCTCAATATTTAGATATTTGGATGTTTGTTCCTCAATCACGTCAAGATTACAAACGAATTGGGCTGAAATTTTTGAAAAGATGGTAAGAATGGAAGAAGACTATGGCTATTTTTATCCCGAAAAATAAATAAATTTGTGCTTAACTACTTGTGCGTAAAACTGCTTGTTCCCAGTGAATTTCTTCACCATCATAACTGATATTCACGAAACATGACATTTTTATGTAACTACATATAAAAAATGTCATGTTTCGTGAATATCAGTTATGATGGTGAAGAAATTCACTGGAAACTAGCATTATGACACTGGCTTAGTATATTTTAAAAATTACTTGTTAAAGATGATTGAATCCATTGATGATTATGGGATACATGTTCATTTGACAACATAAACAATTTTTTTGCGGACAAAATCTAGGGCAAATACTTGGTTATTCATGAAAATTCAGATACTGCTTAAAGCTAATAAAATATTAAGTTTCTCTCAGTGTATCACATTCTATTACATACCATTTTACTTGCCAACTTTTGAAAGTTCAAACATTTTAGCGGCTCAACTCAACGCATTCGCTCAAGGGTGAAATATTGAGGGTTCTATTTGCAGATTTAAGTTTTTTACAGCCAGTGCTCTTACTGCGAGCTCTACTTCCGATGATTTCGTAAGGGGATTGATGTTAAATATTTTGTGCACTACGATCGCATACTTTATCACTGGGAGATACAGCTTAACGTCGTGTGGCATAAAACGTTGAGCGTGATTTGAAATGAATAGTCATGTTAGCAAGACCTCTTGGTCCAGGGGTAATTCTGCTAAGTGATCGGTTAAAATAGTTAAATAGAGCACATGTTAGTTTTTGTAAGAGGATTATACAAGAATTTGTGCATAGGCATAAGTAGTCGACTCTAATGTGTCTATTACTGGAACACGAAAACTTATGTTACAAGGAGAGAATTGAGAGTTTAACGCGCTAGTGAGTTGGCGAATTACGTATGTCCTTGATAGATATGTTATGTTTAGAACACGTCTGTTTTTCACGATGTTTTATTTCAGCAACCCTGTGGTGATAACAAGCACAATCACTATTGCATAAATAAATAAATAAATAAAAAAATATTGGTGGACAATTCACACACAACACCATTTGACCCCAAACTAAGCAAATCTTGTAATAAGCTGACATAATACTTAAATAGTTGTAAATACATACTTATTATACATAGAATTTAGTCCTGATGCTTCTAACCCGAAACAATCAGACACAGTACAAACGTTTGAATTCATCACACAAATATTTGCACTGGGTGGGAATCGAACCCACGACCCTCGGCTTTGCAGGCAGAACTACTACCAACTAAGCCACTAGGGCAGTCACTCTATATAATCTATCTCTCATAAGAAACTCTCTTTGTATTCTCATTGCTAAAACTCAGGAGTTTCTTTTACAAGTAGATAGTCGATACTATCTTTTTTGTACATTTCATGACTCCGTTTTAGGGATAGTTAGTGGGTTCCCCATTTTCCTTCTACACCGCAACTCAGGAACCGGGTTTTTCCGTTTTCTGATATCTGGTCTAGAGCCCTTCCGAAATTAGATTCTTCGGCCTCCAGCCAGTACTGGTGTCGCTGCTGCCCGCCACCAGGGAAATGCTTATTTACTGGCGGCATTTACTCGCCACGTCACAAGACCGTGCATGGACATTGTGGGTTTTTATAGAAGAGCCCATTCCAGCATCGCTCTTTAATTATGAATGAATGAAGTCGATACTAAAATCCACCACTGTGGCCAAGAGCGGATAGGTGGACGACACAATGCTTTATATCTTTCTTGCAACCAACACTTGGAAAACTACTCAAACATTCGGGATTCGAACCTACGCTACGATCTCACGATCATGACGTTTAAATCGGACTATATTGCCACTACAATGCAGTATCACGGAGTTTTTTGAACACGAAGAGTCCAAATAAGTTCCTAGTAGTGCACCGGCAGCCTCACTATCCTAAGAGATTATGATAAATAATAAAACATAATTCATCAAATAACCAGTAATTATCTTACACAATATTTGTAACAGATGTTGCGAATGTCGATAGAGATCTGTCTGTTCGTCCAGTCAAGTATATTGCACATATTGCACTTTTGGGGTCAACGCAAATTATTTTTATAATATTGCTTTGTGTAATGATTAGGAGCGATTATTATTGTTGCGAAATAAGCCATGATTTGAATCACCCCTTGAATGTGAGACTCACCTGGGGCCCAAGTACGATTGTGAAGCGAGCAAGTAGCTCCACGGCGCGTGAGATTACAAAACTGTAAGGAAAAATATTTTTTGTGATACTAATGTATTAAGCCCAATAAATGTAATAATTTACTTGCTGTTCCATTAAAAACAAATATAAAAAAAAACATTTGTTTTATTAACATAGTCCAGCCAGGAAAAGTCACCCAGACGTTCCTCCCCGATATAGCAAACGCATATCGGGTGATGAGAACCACGAAACTGACTCCCTTCCAGGTACAAGCGTTGACGGGACACGGAGGAATAGCAGATTACCTGTACAGATTTAAGCTCAAGAGCAGTCCGGCATGCGAGTGTGACCCCAACCAACCCGAAACAGTCTGGCATGTGCTAGTCGATTGTCCCCGATTCATGGTCGCAAGACATGAGCTCGAATCTATGATCGACAGAAGACTGGTTGTCTCGGATCTCCACAACATCTTAGTAGATCCAGATAACAGAACACGGCTCCTGTCCTTCATGGAGAGCTCATTCCGCATAGCGGCCATGAGAAACTCCACTAATTCAAATACGCGCCCCCATCACCACCACACCCCTGCCCCGCTGTCTGTGGACGCCGCGCGGCATGCGGTTCCCGCCCAACATAACTCCTCGAAGAGCATCTCCGTCAAACAACTACTGGAGAACGCAGACCGAGGAGAAGCAGGGATCCGTATCCGCGGAGTGGCTCTCTCATGGACAGCAACAAAGAAAGATTCGGAATAAGCTTTTGCTTCGCTTGGGAGCGGAAACGAGCCCGTTTGTCGCCTGGATTGTCTTGCCTGCTCAATGGGAGTACCGCAAAGTCACGATGAAGCGGAAAACCTACGACGCTATGCCGGTGTGCGAGGTAGACGGCCACCGATTTCGGTTGGTGCGATCGAAAACAAAACGATTGCACTAATAGAGTACTCGGAAGGTCGGACGCCTTTCACACAGGCAAGTGCGCTGCTCGCACATCTGAGCAGAAATGCAGGTGAAACACCCGGGTGATAAGCGTGGATGCGATGGCAATCGAATATTCAAGAGCGAGAGTCGCAGACCGGCTGGGTTGCATTGAGGCCTCTAAACATCATGAGGTTGTCGTATACGAAGACAGGGGAGAAAATCTGAGCTTCCTCAGAGCCCCTTCGCACGACCAAACAAATGCAACTGACAGCTAGGGACATCCTGTTCCTAGTTCGACCATCCAAACCGGCTCCGAAAGAGTACAGCAGAGGGCAGCCGCGGAAAAAGCCTCAGCCAATCTAACTAGCAGCCGAGGCACCAACACGGCGTTCGTGACTGCTTTCAACGCAGCAGCAAGGAGCGTACTCCGAATCACATCCCATTCATCGCCCCTCGACGTCAAAGACCCCAAAGCAGCTTCACAGCAACAACCAGCCCGAACGAGAGCCGACATGGGACAGGTTGAACCGCCCCGCTATGTCACGGCTTCGGAGCCGCGGAGCCATGCACGCAACGCCTTCATCGAATTCATAGCCACACTGAGCGCGACACGACAAGTCAACCTCAAGACCTGCGAAAACATCATGCAGTCCTATAGGCTAGGAAGTGAAAGCCTTTTAAAGGCGAAACTCGAGGAGGCCGAAGCAGCCATTTACAATAATGTCACTTCCCGGGTCATCAAGGGAACCATGACAGGACAGTATATGGCAGCTTACAGTGCAGAAAATGGCTTCGTGACACTGAACGAGAGAGAGACAGAGCGCGCGGGAGTGCCTGTTTATGCGACACCACCAAACGACCCAATTGTAGTTACTGCCCGATGCACCAAGATTATGCTGGACGATAAGATCCTAGAGATGGCCAAGACCATCGAAGGGAACGGAAACGTCAAAGCAGATTGGGAAAATTGGGAGGTACCGAGAATACAGTGGGTCAACGGAGTTCCAGGATGTGGAAAAACAACATGGGTGATTAGACACTTCGACGTGGACAAGGACGCCATCATCACTACAACAACTGAGGCAGCAAAAGATCTAAGAGAAAAGCTATCGCACCGAATCGGAAACCTGGTCAAAACCAGAGTGCGAACCATGGCTTCTGCTCTGGTAAATGGTTTCGGTAGAGAAAGTTTCAGTCGCCTCATGGTGGACGAAGCTCTCATGAACCATTTTGGAGCCATTGTGATGGCTTCAAGGCTGTCTGGTGTTGGTGAAATTGTCCTCATTGGAGACGTCAATCAGTTGCCTTATATCGACAGGGAAAATCTCTTCGAAATGAGGTATCATCGCCCGAACCTGGTAACAAAGATCAGCCAGGAGTTGCTCTGCACATCGAAACCCAATGGACGTCGCATATGCACTGAGGGAAATATACTCCGGTATGTACTCTTCAGCGTCCCGTATAAAGTCCCTAGAACAGAGAAGATATAAGGGAGCGCAAATACCCAACACCCTACCAAATACCCTCTTCTTAGTTCACACTCAAGAGGAGAAGGAGACCCTGACAAACCAGGGTTATGGATCAGGCACCGGGTCACGCATCCTTACTATCCATGAAGCTCAAGGACTAACATACGAGTCGGTAATCGTAATCAAAACCAAGGCAAACATGAAGCTGCACGAGAGCGTGCCCCATGCAGTAGTGGCAATCTCACGGCACACGGGGACCTTCACATATTACGCTGACGACACCGACGACGCCATCGGTCGGTTCGTGCGGCGAGCGTGGGCTGCATCACCGAAGACCATCCGCGATTTTAACCTACAGATGGCCATCAGGGACAGAAATGCGGCCGTTGTGGAGGCTCTGGGCCGGGAGGAGGCAGTTTAGGCAAATGACAAGGCAAACACTCGATGTCGAGTCGATTACTAGCGGAATCCCAACCGGTAGTGATCGGCTCTACAGACGAGCACTAGAATTAGATTTTAAATGTACCCAACTCCCTCCTATTTTCCTCTTCTTCTCCTTATCCAAGATATGTGTAAAAAACGATAATTGACAAAGATCACGGACCCCGGAGTCTGTGGAGTGGCTAATTTAAATAAAAAAAATAAATAAAAAAAAAAACATAGTCCAGCCTCACCAAACAAAATAGTTGATAAAAAAAATCATGTAAAATTCACCATCAAATTACAATAGGCATGACGACAGGTCCTACAATTGTATTACATTACTAGACTGTACACTACAAAAAATTCTAATCCAAGGATGGCCGCCACCACAAAATGGCGAAATACATTTCTTTTTTCACAACTCCCTTAATATGGGTATCAAATAGAAGGGCTTGACTAGTAGAATGTTGTACAGATAAAAAATCCGAGGTAGTCGGGAGTTAATCAACATTTCTAATTTTGTTCTTGTTTTGTTTAACTTACGTAATGATCATTCAAAGTTGGATGGGCAAATCCATTTTAAAAGTACGAATTTATTATAAAATGTATTTACCATTAGATAGCCCATTCAATTTCAAGTGACTTTTGTTATGAAACCAGTTTCAATATACCATACAAACATTACGTGCGACGCATAGAAAATACGAAACAGTGACGTCACGCTCTTCTAGTGTTTTTGTATGAAGCGTTTTTGGGAGAGTCCAAAATTGAATCATAAATCCACGGTAGGTAAGAATAGGCCGGTTGATAATCTAACGTTAGATTGTAATCTGACGGATTTAGCAAATTTCCGTTAAAAATATTTTATTTAATCTACCATTATTACAAGAAATAAAGACAAAGCTTACGATTTCGATAAATACCATCTTAACTCTTTTGAATCAATTATTTACGCGTCTGAAATTTCTCATTGCAAAGGAATAATTATAATTAACATAACAAGCTCACCTGTAGGCTGACGTTGAGTAATAGGTATCTCGTAAGGGTAGGGGAAGTAGGGGCTAGTTGCCTGGTGATTTATGGCGGCTTCGACGTATGGCCCAGAATGTGTTGTAAATGTGCAAGTCAATTATACCACATAACCACATATGGCGCAGAACTTCACGGGAATGTTAGTATTGTAAAAGCTAACGAATATTTTTTTTAAATAAATTAATGACAATAAATTAACCTGTGCCATTACAGGTGTAACAAACGTAGTTGTGCCAAGCTTAAATGGGAATAGAGGAATTACGTGAGCAGAGTGCACTCCGATCAGTGGGCCAGTGTTTGTAAAGAGTGAGTGAGTTTTGATTTGATTTGAGAGTTAGTAAAGAGATAAATCATTGATAAGTCGACCCCACGGTCGTCCTCCAAAGCAGTGGAAAGACGAGTTCAGAACGCTTAAAAATATTGAACGGTGCAAGCTCATGACCAAGTCAAATGGAAAATTGAGGGTAACATTGTGTAAAGTGTCAAGACAGTAGGTGAACTTGTCCGCCCCTTGTCGAAGATCCAGAGGCCGACCCAAAACCAGGTGGAGGACTGTAGTGCAGAGAGACATGAGAGAATGCTAGTGGTCCGATGACGATGTCATAGATAGAGCCTTCGCTTTGGAGAAGATAAAGCAGGAAGGCTGACCCCACCACCATTTGGGATATATTATAGCTAGAAAGAGAGATATATATATTTAAGGAAAAAGCCATTAAATCTGGTGTTTTCAGAATGAGATAGAAATTAAATCTGTGTAAAAGAGTTCTCAATTGCTTCACAAGAATGTTTCTTTTCGTTACGGATATTTTATAAACATGCTCCAATGCATATTGCCAATATTTTTATCCAAAAGTCATATCTTTTATATAAAATTGGATCTTAGAAATGTATGTATGCTCTTAATTTTTGATTGCACCAAATTTGATGATTCTTTGTTTAATATATTTGTCATTGTTGGGCAAAGTTCGTACAGCAGATAATTTAGAAACAATTGACGGAAAAAGTACGGTACTAAGTTACAATGGTACAAAGTTCGCCGGGTCTTAGTTAGCTAGTTCGTCTTAAGGATATATAACAATAAGTACAAGATCAAAGGTAACAATAAATAATAAAATAAATAAATACCGCCATGTGGGATGTTGATTCGACGATCATAGTCCCAATCACGGATGTCCCAATATCCGTGATCCCAATAGTCGTGTCGGTAAACGGCCTTAGCGAAAACCTTAGCGAAAAGTCTCGACCAACATCTCAAGAAACTTTCGTTAGACGGTTGGGTTAAGGGCCAGATGCAGAAGGCGGTCATCCTAGACACAGCGCGCATCGTCAGGAGGTTCCTCTCTCTGAAGCCCTAACCACCGGTAGCTTGGGCCCTGCCCCGTTGCTGGCTGCACCCTAGATTGTAAGTTTTTTTAGAATGTTTGTATTTTTTATATTTATTATAAAAAACTTAAAATTAAGAAAATGATCAAATGAGTGAATAATAAAATAACTTAAAGTAGGTGTTCATACAATACATTTTTCAGGTTTTATGTTCCGAGCTAAAGTTGAATGGAATTGAAATATTTGATTTAACACTTTTTTCCCATTCAAGCTAAAGTGAAGAGCTATATTGGACTTAACATTTTTTTGGGGGCATTTCACACACAACAGCCACATAAGATCCATATTTGTCTAAACACACACCAAACAGAATGTTTTTAATCATTTTTGCATTTTGACACAAAACACGGATACGGTACGGATGACGAATAAAACAAGGATGCAAAAAATGCAATAACGTCACAAAAATCAACAGCTCGAGTAAGCGTACCAGTAATTTACCAGTCAAGCGCGGCCATTCATCACGCGTACGTCAGAAGAACACGCGAAAGCACTTACAATCTACAATCAAGAGTGTAGAAATGAACATATGCGCTAGACAATGGCCCCGCCCACGGGTCAAATTTGATTTACGCTCGAATTACGTGTCATAACCCGCACTTCGCCCTGTCTACTCTTTGGACATAGATTAGGGAGAACTTGTACAGAGCAGTCTTCATTATTTAAGTTTAACAAAATTTCAGCCTTATTGCTATCAATTTTAGACCGCATTGTCTCAGACAACATAAGAGAGATGCAGATGAACGTAAACGGCACATCTGGCGACTGAAACGTAATAACCACTTATCAATTTCGAAAGTAAAGCTACTTACTCTAGATAAGTATTCACTGAAAAAACCGTTATAAAATTACATTCATATGTTTGGTGGCAATATCAATGACAGGCTACATATATAATCTAATCTCTAAGTCAGGCTTTTAGCTTCGAACAAGAAAAGTTGATCACTGATGGTAAACTTTGATATCATATTTGAAAAAAAGCATATTCATTTTGTTTTTATAACATTTCTTTTGTATAACTATTTCTATGTACTTTTGAAGGAATTTTAGCAATCTAAGGGAGGATTTTAGTGACTTCTACCGTCTACCAAACTTAAGGATAGCTCAGAAAGCCCCATGAACTTAATCTTACCGTAACTCAACGAATACTATATCTCGTACGGCGACTAGCGCAAGCGCATCTCAGACAATGCGACTTCTGCATAGTCTGCAGTTGGTAGGGAAGATCAAGGGCCGACTTAGCATTCCAGAACGGGGTACCCTTTGGTACTCGTAATAGGAAGGATGTATCATCTGGCGGCTTTTATTCTGTATGTAGAGCTAGCCCTTTGTGACTATAGTTTGATGTCGGCGGACTTAATTTTTTGCATACTTTGTCCCTTGACGTCACGTAGGTAGATTTAGGTGCTTATTTTATTGTCGCTACTGTCTGGTCTACGTTTTTACTCTATGACCCTCAGTAGGGGACAGAGGCCCAAATGCAAACCTGTATCATAAAAGCTCCCTGCGCCTTCATATCGATAATGCATTAATTTGAATATTCGCGGTGTCAGATGTCAAATGGTTTGTAATTTTCTGTTTGTTCCTTTTGTTTGATATTGAATGTGGATTTAACACGGAAGTCGGTAATTTGAGTGTATGCCTGTCTGTCATATTATAGATTATTGATAACTAGTATTGACTGGCGTCGTGGCCTCGTGGCTCAGTCGGTAGTATATCTGATCACTGAAGTGTAGGTCGTGGGTTCAGTTCCCGCCCGGTACAAATATTTGTGTGGTGAATACAGATGTTTATTCTGTGTTTAGCTGACAAATTTTAGAATAAAATTGCAAAAACAACACCTTTGTTTTTAGTAGTTGACGTTCCCGCTATTTGACGATTTTGAATAAAAAATTGCCTATTTGATGTGTCATACTATATTCCAACTGTATTAATCTAATCCATTCTGACGTTCTGACGTGATTAAGTGATTGAGCAAAAAACATCAAAACTTTTGCATTTATCATATCTCTCGAAATTACTGTAGAAAGTAGAGTTTTCCTATAAAATTAATATAGACTAAAGCTTTAAGTTGAATTGCGAGTAAAATTGATAAGGAATCAAACAGGGGTGAAATTGGTCGAGGTAATTATTTTGCATGATCTAATTTTGTATGGTAATGTTATTCAAAAACCTTATGTCCACATTTTAACCAACCAAATGTTGAGGCTTATTTTTTGGTTTTATGAGATTGATTAAATTTGAAAACGTTTTATATTTATACTCATATAACAAATTTAATTTAATGTAAAATGTATTTCGATAAATGTATGTTTATAGTATGTGTATGTCCATATTATTAGCATCTTTTGATTTTCACACTTCGTTCGAGTCTTTCGAACGTCAAATATGAAACGATATCACTTTTTTTACCTACAAGCATTCCAATGTAAAAAAAGGCAAGGTGATATTGCGTCATGTAGATCCATTGCACACTCTCCAAAATATATCCAATAGAAAAACATTACAAGTTAGCCATTTTCTGCGATGTTCAAAACTATTTTTTTTCGAATATGGGTGTCATTGCCTGGTAATTAGCCAATCCATCCCATAGATGCAAACCATATTCTATACAAAAGCGAATCTGTGCTTGGTAAACCGTAAGCAACTACTCAAAATATTGGTCTTAAAATGTTCGAAATACTGATACTTAGTCCAGAATGTAAGTTAAATACAAAACAAAATAATCCTCTTAAATCTAAATAGCCAGTAAAATTAATCTGAATCTACATTGGACGTAGTTTAGCAGAAAGGCCCTAACCCACAAATACTTGTTCATGAGTAATTGAAGTTTTAAGTTTAGATGATAATTCTGCAATGATGTTGTACTCGAAACATATTAAAATTATTGTCACATATGGGCAAATATACTAATATTTTTATGTGTTTAATTGTAGTACATAGACTTATGCACTTTTTGAGTTATTGAGAAAAATATGGGGTTGAGTCGTTTCTCCTTAATTGGTTTTTACATTACGGAGTGTAGCTTTCAATTTCGCAAAAAAGGATCTAAGTACCAAAAGTTTTGAATAAGCCGATATTTAAATCATCATCAGCCGCAAGACTTCCACTGCTGAACATAGGCCTTCCATCCATAGGCATTTCCACAACGAACGGTCCTGCACAACTTGCAACCAGCGGTGTCCAGTGACCTTCATGAGGACATCTGTCCATCTAGTGGGAGGTCGTCCAACACTGCGTCTTCCGGTTCGCGGTCGCCACTCGAGAATCTTTCTTCCCCATTGGTTGTCAGTTCTGCGAGCGATGTGGCCTGGCCATTGCCACTTCAGCTTTCTTACTCTTTGAGCTATGTCGGCCACTTTCGTTCTTTTGCGAATATCCTCATTACGGATTTTGTCGCGCAAAGAGACTCCGAGCATAGCCCTCTCCATAGCTCGCTGTGTGACTTTGAGCTTCGTTATGAGCCCCACAGTTAAGGACCACGGATACTTAAATAAAATTTTATATATAGTTTTTGCATTGAATGGTACATTTTTATATTTCCTTTCTTTTTTTTGGGCTAAAGTATGGTCTGGATATTTTCTTTTACGACCTTTTTTCGCACGTCCTTTCTGACTTATGTTTTGTGTTTCCAAGTTCTGGCCAACTGAATATCGATTCTGAACTTCTAAATTAGAGAGGTCGTCAATAGTTTCTTCATCGAAGTATGCATTTCTTGCGCTATATGTACTTAAAACTGCTTCCTGCTTCTTGGCGGCTTCTAACAACGGCGTTGGGGTTTCATCATCAGAATCATTTTCACTACTTGGTATATATCTATTTTTTTAACCTAATACATTAAGTTTTAGCATTAACATTAAGTAACCTACTTTTCTGAATTTTCTTCGCTATCTGGCACATAATCGGAATCCGTATCACAACTATAATCAGTCCCTTGTAACACGTAGAGCGCTGTAAGTTTTTAGCGTATGTGACACCCATAGGCTGCTTGAGTAGAAGGATTGACAGAAAGCCTTAAACAAAGTAATTTTCACTTCATTTGTGCATCGAGCAAACTTACGTGCAATCATATATTGCATCTTACTGACAGCGCTCTGCGTTCTCGTTCAATATTGAGATCGTCTTTCAAATCATCTGTAACTATATGATCCAGCTACTTCAATTTGTCGACTCTGTTTAATACAGACCCATTCGATAAATAGGTGGAACAAAATTTACTACATTCTTTTTAGCTTTAAAGATTAAAATGTCACTTTTACTTGTATTATATCATAGACTATGTACCTTGGCGTACGTCTCACACATTTTTACAAGCTTTCTCAAACCCCATACCGAAGGACTCAGCAAAACCATGTCGTCTGCGTAATTGATGTTGTTAATGCTTGAATTATCAATGTGGCATCCGACATGTGTGTTACTGAGCTGAACAATCAATTGATTTATATATAAATTAAACAATTTAGGTGATGTCAAGCCTCCTTGTCTAACACCACATTCAATACTGTATTCGTTCGAAGTTTCGTCTGCCTACCGTACTATATTTGCTTGATTGGCGTACCAAGTTTTAAACATGTTAATTATTTATTTCGGTAATTTTATTTCTTTCAATTTTACTCATAGTAAGCCAGACCCCACGAGGTCGAATGCTTTTGATAAGTCCAAGAAACATGCCTAAACTGGTGTATCCCTGTCAGTATAATATTTTACAGTGTGCTTGAGCGCCATGATGCTGACCTGACATGCTGAATGATGACCAGCTTCAAATCCAAATTGAGCATCGTGCAAGTTCAAGTGACTATCCAACCCGCAACCTGTGCAAGCGCGGGACGACCTCACCTCCCTCACAGCATCGGGAAGATTGCATCATCTCTACGACTGACCAATACGGGTGCTAACTCAATCCTAATTACCAATAGGAGACAAAGTCGACGCTTCATTACCATATTTGGTAATCATTTTATTTCGCGGGAGACTTTCTCTGGCGGGCAGGACACGGCCGTGAGGAGTGTTGGTTTGCGACAGGTATTCAGAATAATAAAATTGAATCTCAAAACAACAGTCGTTGAGTCACTTAATAAACTTAAATCTTGTTTGTTTAATTAATTGGAAAGACTGAGATAGGTCATTTTAGCTAAATGCAAAAATGGTTTTTTTCTATGTATATCATTTTGCAGAAGTGAATCACACGGTTTGAGTCGTTTTAGCTGAATATAAAATAGACTTGTTTCTATGACGGAAATTTAACAGAAACGATTCAAGTGGTTTGAGTCACTTTTGCTATTATAAACATAGACTTGATTCTTTGAAATTGGATTTATCAAAAATGATCCAAGCAGTCTGGGTCATTATAATTGTTTGTAGAAGAATACCCGTCTTTATGTGGCTTGGTACTCATCATTCAAAAATGTACCTTATCTTCATCTGATCTCGGATCTTTATTGCTGATAGAAAGAACTAACCTTTAGGACTTCTTTGGTACATACAACTCATTTTTGACCATAATGTGGTTTGAGTCCTTTCTGCTAAACTACGTCCCATTTATCCTTCTAAATAACCACTTATCTGGCTCACATTTTACGCTTACACTGCCGGCCACAAAAAGTGTAGCCACCCTCGGTCGGCACTCGGGACACCTGCACGTTCCCATCTGATTGTGCAGTATGCAATGGCTGCCACTTGTTATACAGTCTATACGCTAAACTCTCTTTTTTATTTATATTTCTCGTAGTTTTTGTATTTTATTCTACTTCCTACTACATCTTTCCTACTAATATTATAAATGTGGATATGTGTTTGGAAGTTTGATGTTGTTGCTCATCAAACACATCGTAACAGAAATTCGATGTTTTTAGACCGGGCAAATACAGTTGTTTTGTTTTGTACGGGAAAAAATATATACGTTTTTTCTAAACTGTAGAACTAAAGCTGAAATATTTAAAATATAATATTTACCAACGTAATATGTAATAAGTATATTTTCAAGAAAAAAAGTACTCTGTTCTACGTTGACGGCTCTTAAATAATATATTTTTACGTTAAAAAGTGACATTGTAATTTTTGTATCTTTGTTTTTTCACACCCTATCCTCACAGTGTTTTCTATCTTGCTTTCTGTGTCTAATTGTTGTCTGGAAAAAATCACTATGAATGACTGGCCTCGTGGCTTAGTGGGTAGTAGTAATTCTGCCTGCGAAGCCAAGGTTCGTGGGTTCGATTTCCATCCAAATATTTGTGTGATGTATTTAAATATTTGTACTGTATCTGAGTGGAACTATGTATATTATAAGTATGTATTTAAAGCCAAATAAGTATTATATTAGCTATTTGGCCGCCATAGTACGCTTTGCTTAGAAAAAAAACAGGGCACTACGGGTAAGGTACCTATTTAATTTTAAACATTTTTTTTTTAATTGTTGGAGTATTTTTGGTTAAAGATTTATACAATTAGATAAATATTTTTGATGCCCAAACATCAAAAACCACTTTCAATTTTATTTGATTCATTAAAATTTTCGGCAGCTCATTGTCGTGTGTAAGTGATTACGATACAGTGATATAGGTTGCATATTACTAAAGCGTATACTCTATACAACCCCTCAACAGTATTAGTAATGAAGAATTATTGTTTTTGGCGTCACACTCCACTGTTTTGTATAAGGATTTCCTATCTTTAAGTCTGCTTAGTTTTTGAATAAACACGTCCACACTTGTCCTCTTTTTTGTGTTTTTATTACAGTTTTTGCACTCGGGTGCGAGCTTAGAGCAAAAAAAGATTACTTTTGTTCTCTTTGTCGTTCAATTTTGACCTTTCTTTTCAATTATTTTTGTAAAGAAAGTTTTGTTGTGCACAGACTAGGAATTTTGTGTTGAACCATTGTTTTATTTGTGCGTGATGATTTGCGAAAAACGGTTATTTAGTTTTTTAGGTTACTTAAGGCATGTGGTCATTTAGGTGATTAATAAATGAACTGATTTAGGAAAATAGTTTTGTCAAGGGAACACTTTAATGTAGACTGAAATATTTATTCTATTTGTTTATTTGTAAATGCGTTATTTTGTTTCAATCTTATCTGTCAAGTTGGACCAACTTACACCAAAAAAGCAAATTTTCGTGAATAGCGGTTGACTTCGTGGACTTTACTAGAGATGTTATGGATATGATATTTCGGGTCTGGATATGGATATATTAGATATAGAAATAAGATTATAGAGGTTTCGGATTTGTAGTTATTTCACATAATCGATTAGTTTCGGATAGTTTTGATTAACTTGAGTATACTTCTAGAAGTCAAAACTGAGCAGAAGATGAGCATGCAGCAAGAGGATGCAGCGTTATCACCTGGAAGTCCGAATATATCCGAAACTATTCGAATCTTTTGAAACGGATACGGTTACGGATACATTTTTATTTCGGATATCTGGGAACAGATATCATGATACTGGATTTGTATGTATTAATAATTATGTACATTATAAATTATGTGTAACGTTGTTGGTCCGCGATGGACTCCTTAACTGATTTTTTATCTATTGATCCTACTTGAAAGATAGGATGGTTTTGTATCGATTAATAGTATTTACATTTTATGGCAATATCTGACAAATTACGGAATGAAAGCCGCTGGTAGGTAAGTATATAAAAAGAATCAGACATAGAAGAAGCATTTTTAACACAGTTTTTTTTCCACTTTTAAATTAAGAAGTACATCTTAACATCCAAATTTATGTACCTCTAAAACAAACTTGGATTACGTTAGTAAAGAATAAGAACATTAAAACTAGCTGCTATAAATGTTCTTCTCGAAAGTTCTTTTTCGAAATCCAAAAAATAATTTCCACATAATATTGGACTACTTTTCCTCAAACACGAAATATTTTCTCTCATAACTGAGACAATATCCACGCATTATATCACATGACTTGAGAATCTTGACCCTCGCAGGACTGACGTATAAATCATCGTTAATATGATTTTCTTTAACATATATATTTTGTCTGGGAGGGATGAAGTGATATGTCAAAGATTTTTTGCTTTTTTCTATCAAGATTATTACTTGACTGTTGTCTGGTTTTTATCTTAGCGCAAAAAATAAATTTAGTAAAATATGCTCAAAACTTGTCAGGGTTTAAATTGACGTACAGAAATTTAAGCACTGATTAGCTACCTACAGTAACATTTAAAAATAATTATGTATCGAATTTTGCGTCTTAAGCAGCCCACTAACTATTTCCCCTGCTGGTTCTTAGAGCCTTCCCCTCCCGGGAAGAGAGGCTATAATTCAACACGCTGGCCCAGTGCGGGTTGGCGGAATACATGACTACGAAAAATGCAAGGTAATTTTCGATTTACGATGTTTCACTTTGCCGTTTAAAGACTTCGAAATAATTGCATTGTTGTTGTGTGATTTGAACCCGAAGCTCCGGATCGGCAGTCGCCGTTCTTTCGACTAGACTAGCCGCAATTTTTAATACGGATGTTAACACTAATCACAAATTAATGTTTAATATTAATTGTATGATTGTTTGTATTAATATATATCGAAAATCATTTTGTTATAATTTAATATTACGTAGTAAATTTATTATAAATGATTTTAAATGCTATATTTTTAATCTGTTGTCACGTGACTGGAAACACTAATATGACTTATTACGTCACTAGTCGCAAAACAAGCTGTCGAAAACTGACTAAACTGTAAACTTTTCTGCATTTTTATTACAGTTTGCAATCTTAGCGACGACGACTTTGATTGTTTGTATGCAAGAAATTATAAGAAAATACGTAAACTGGGCATACAGTTATGAATCGCGACCAATGTTTTGCGACTAGTGATGTCATGTCAGTCGTTAGTGTTTTAGCGGCAAAATTCAAAATTAGTCTAATATTGTATATTTACTCATCGAAAATACTAATTCTTGAAATAAAATGTAATTTTTTACGGTAAACAAGCGTCAATCTTCAAAATTAAAGCAGTTCCGAAAAATTTTTGACATCCCTATTGTGACTATTACTTGAATATACCTACCTAATACAAAAAAGTGTGTTTGTGTCTAATGAGTAAAAAGTAAAAACGGTTCTTAAATAACGGTTATTTTCTTTTATTCTTATTTAAAGACGTGACTTTGAGTATATTTATCGCTGCCAGAATGGTCTAATATTTTTTAGATTAGATTAGTAGGTAATTATAGCAATGTAAATTTAGAACTTTACGGGATGATTTTACTTTAAAATATTATTTAGTACATAATCACTATCTAAATTAATCACCTCCCATCATTTATTCATCAGTGTAACAACGGCCGCGGTCAGAATTACGGACTATATTATTGGGAATAGCTAAATGTCTATCTATATATGTAAATCTATATATGTAAATCTACAAATATGCGCTATTTTGTTAATTTCATATATTTTTCTCATAGACCTTTAAATAGTTTTTTTTTGTAATTTTGTATGCCAAATAAAATTTTACTTTACTTTACGAAGCAGGTTTACGAACATAAACATGATGTCACGAGATCTTAACAAAAGATATATTTTTCAAACAGAAACAACAAAATACCAAGCTAATTGCCTTCTCCAATAATCTCTCAGACAAAAACAGACACAGATCTGTCTGTATAGACCGGCGCCTTGTTTACCAAGCCTACGGCTAGATGGCGTGCATTAGCTAAACAAACAGGCGAGTCTGGTCCTTAATCCGGAAGCGCCCTCTATGATCTGACTGTCAATATGCAAGGGTATTAGGAATACGATGGGAGGATATAGCTTTGTTTGTGTTTATTTTAAAATGTCTACACATTATTGAGGTGGAATTCTTTGTAACCTCATTTATTGATACAAAATCCGCAGCCTTTGAGAAAAATGAGAATTTTATTTTTTAATAGCTATCTTACAGATTAGACAAGATTACTGAGGAGTTACTGAACAGACGTTATTGAAATATTGAGAAATCATTAGGTAGTGGAAAAAGTATTTTGGATTGGAATATCTTTTATTTTTCCTTATAATTAATTATACATACACATGACAAGTCATGAATAAACCTCTTTGTGTACTTACTGAAAATAAGATAAGATAATATTTTTACTAAATACTCTAACGAGAGCCATCTAGCATATATTTTTGGAACATTTTTTTTTCTTCTGAAAGCACTTCATTGCGTAATTTCCCTTAACCTTGCTTTTATGTTACATTACATTCCAATCTGAAAATTCCCACATGCAGTTATGAAAACAACTGAAATAAATCAAAAGGAATAAATTATTGATCTATTCAAAGTAAATCGTTCAAAATAATACTTTTTCACAGTGTTTTTTTTTAACTTTAGGATAAAATACACTAACTACTAGCGGGTTAAAAATATATTACAACTACATATTTATTTATTTTCGGCCCAATTAGATGCCATGTTAACAGATAAATAGTGAACATCATTGATCTGAAATTGTCCAAACATTGAAATTATGTGGGTGGTTGCGAAACAGAATAGTACTGAAATTATAGACGGCTCGGGCTAGCTTCAATTGAGCTTACTGTGTGCTATCAAGTGCCAGTGCGTACAGTCGTGGAGAAAATTACATTTAAACTGCGAAAAAGAAATATTAAATACATATTTACTTAAGGAACATTTCTTTTATCCAAAGTTACAATTTTTATAGAAAAGTTAGTTCCTCAAAAAAAAAAAAAAAACTAACGCACATCGTATACAGCAAAAATGTTTAAAAATCATTTTCATTTAATATTACTAGCATTTTTTTGGGATCATGCCTGTAGCATTCAGTTATAGGTTCGATAAAAAAAACTTCCAATTAATATATATGTGTCCAATTTAATAGTAATATTGGTTTGTATAACAGTAAAATAAAAGTAGTTTATGTAACTTTTATTCACATCATTATTTATAGTTACCGTTGTTTTTTTATCGTAGTAGAAATGCATCTTTGTATACTTGCCACCTCTGGTGGAAACGCGCGAGTGCATTCTCATCTTCCGCGGAGACTGGCAGACTCCAGCGCACCTGAACCAAATACTACTGCCCCGTACCAATGTATCATCCCTACTTTGAGAGCCAACCAGTAACTGAGAGCCAAACGCTCTGCGTTTAGAGACCCTTGGTCCCCGCGATGTGACAGGTCTATGGTTCCGCCGCCTACCAGTTTTTAGCAGCATAGGGCAGGGAGAGTGCTACACCGGTGACGGGAGTGTGTCTCAGAGGAGGAGAGATGCTGGAGACAGTTAAGCCGAGACGGATTCATGAATGCGAGAGCTGTCCTGCAATAACATAACTGTAAGCGTAACCATTCATGGGGTCGATTTCGACATAAGACCATCCCATCCTGTCTAAGTGCATTAGTTACTTAGGACCTAGTGGCTTAGTTGGTAGTAGATCTGCCTGCGAAGCCGAGGGTCGTGGGTTCGATCCCCACCCAGTGGGATATTTGTGTGATGAATTCAAATGTTTGCACTGTGTCTGGATGTTTATGTGTATAATATATAAGTACGAGTATTATATCAGCTATCTGGTTGCCATCACACAAGCTTTTGCTTAGTTTGGGGTCAGATGGTGTTGTGTGTGAATTGTCCACCAATATTATTTATTTGCTGTGCGTACAGAAACGTTCAACTTTTTGAAGTGCAAACTTCTTTGGCGCGGCACAGACGTTTTGTGGGCTCTGAATTGAATTCTAGCGTCACGCTCGGGAACGATAAGAAATCTTCGGGTAAACTCGGGACCATATCCATTGGTCATCTAGAAATGCGCCAGCATTTCCGTCATTGGTCCGTCAGCATTTTTAGATAGCCATGACATGGCTAATGACCACGCCCTTCTAACCCACGTTCCGGTTTCAGTATTTTCCAAAGTTAGCTATCAAATTCTTAGTTTATAAGTTTTCACTTCTATCAGCAGTTTCCATGACTTTCATTTTTGTACTCTCTAAAAGTACTAAAATTAAAAATTATTTATTCGAAATCAATTTCAGACAGAAAATTACATTACTATTTTAATCATGACTGTACATAAGCTGGCTTAATATCCGTTTGCTTCGATATTTGTGCGAAGGCTTATGCATACCCAGAGAACCAATACCGGTATATTCTGTATATACCGATATTTACTCCGGTATTGATGCAAAGGGTTAATATGCGGTGAGGTTGTAAGCTGATTAAGGGTCAAATTGAGATATTGGTATCTCTGATGTTGATTGATGCTTGATGCTAAGTCAGTATTGACTTGGTGGCTGTTAATTATTGTCACTACATATCAATAAAAATCAATGGAAACCACCCTTAAAAATTTCAGGTGCCCGGAACTATGTTATCGTTGGGAAGAGTGAGCTCGCTCTTTCCGTTATTCTTCGCGAACGAAGAGATTTGGCTCCACGTTTGTGATAAGAGCGTCTAGGTTGTGGAATGCTTTGCCTGAGTGGGTTTTCCCCGATGGTTACAATCTTGGTGTCTTCAAATCGAGAGTGAATCGGTTTTTTGCACGCTCCATCGTAGATCTCATCATCGCTTAACATCAGGCGAGATAGTGGTCAAGTGCAAACCTATTATAGTTAAAAAAAAAATTGTAAGAAGCGGTGAACGTCAATAACTAAAATAAGTATAACCGCAACATATCTCGCCGCTCTCGTGATTCTAGGGTTCAAGTAGATATTATGTAGGCAGTTGTAAGCTACTCATGCTCCACAATTAGCTACACAAGTTATACAATTAGTTAAACAAAAGTTGCTACACAAAGACGCAATTTGTTAACAATTTCAAGGTGCTCGGGGCACGTCTGTTGATTTATATCGATGCTTATAGTATAAAACAAAATCAGTTCCCACTGTCTGTCTGTCCCTATGGATGCATAGATATCTAAGTATGCATATAAGCTAGTAGATAAACACTGATAGTTTTAGAGGTTCCTAATGTGATGTCGTAAATAAACACATTTTTGCGCTGACATTGCTAACACTAGCTGAACCCTACGACATAGATCAAAATAAAGGTCTACAGAGTTACTGTAAACCTTAGAAAGGTCTAGAAAAATGTTCACAATATAGTATCTAAATGTATGTCTATCTCTTAGGGATAACCCACATTAACCATTTTTTCCTTTATTTTTTAGGAAGAATAATTAAAATTGATTATTATTTTAAATTTTATATGTTTTACGTGTTCCTCATCTATTCTCACCTGATGTTAAGCGACGATGCGGTCTACGTTACACTGGCTTATTTACAGCAATTTTGAACAAAACAACAACAAGTAATCATTATCCAATTAAGTACCTTCAAAGCATTGTGCATACAATACAGATTAATATCGGACCATTAAAGCATGAATATGAAGTGAAATTTTTTGAAGATTTTACATTGCACCCGTGCGAAGCTGGGCTACTTCCAATATAAATTGTTGTTGTTACTTATAACCTTATCCCAAACATAAAGGTATCGAAAATACGTTCTATCGTAGACCGCAACATTTCTTTGAATACCTGAGACAGTGGTGTGCAACCTATTCATTATATACCTATATATATAATAACCTATTCATTGAATACTAGCGACCCGCCCCAGGCCCCGGCTTTGCACGGGTGCAATGCTGATCCTAAATATAAGTAATAATAAAAATGGTTATTGTGAGTTATTCCTAAGAAATAGGCATATACTATTGCAGACTTTTTTGTTGATCTTTTGAAGGGATACAATATTGCTGTACATTATTTTGATTTAGCTCATAGGGTTTAGACAGCGCAGCGTTTGCAGTTTAAGCGCAAAAAATGTTTTTATTTATGACAATATATTAGAAACCTTTAAAATTATCCATGTTTCTCTGCTATTTTATGCACGTATTATACATATAAACCTTTCTCTTGAATCATTCTTCATTTCAATCATCTTTTAAAAAACCCGCATCAAAATTAATTTCGTGGCTTTAAAGATCTGAGCAAATACATGGACGAACTGACGCAGGAATTGACTTTGTTTATGTAGTGATCAATAAAACCTATTCAATAAAATGCAAAACTATTATTGATGCCTTAAGACAAATGCCTTAAGGTTTACCCTAGCCAAAAATAAGAAAAAAATATAACTAAGGTCAAACCTGTACATATCTTCAGTGTTTTGGACGTCAAGGTAAGTTAACGTTTGGCTCAAAGTTCAATGACTACGGCGATCTCAAATTATTGCTACGACCAACACCGGTACATACATTTCCAGTGTTTTGACGTCAAGGTAGCTGAAAGTTCAAGGACAATGGCAGGCGACCTCAAGTTGTCGCTACGGCCAAAGCCGGTACATACATACCTTTTCAGTGTTTTGGACATCAAGGTAGCTCAAAGTTCAATGAATATCTCAACCTTAAATTTCGAAACGGCCACTGAACTTTGGGCTAGCTCTAAAGGCGCAGGGCCTAATTAACATAATTTACTGTCTATATTTACGCAATATACTTATGATATCAGTATGTTAGTTCGTACCAAACATAATGTTGTTCGCACCTAAAGTCATATTGTACAATCAGAAAAGCGTAATTAAACCTCACGAATATTTTAACACTAGCTTTTACCCGCGACTTCGTCCGCGCCACATATTTATTAAAGTAATTGAGGCAGTACCTACTCGTATGTCTACTACCATACAAATTCACGTTTCCTAATCAAAATCGGTCTAAGTCAAAGTTTTATATTTATTAATAAATGTACAATTTACACGACAAATTACAAAAAAAACGATGTTCTCAAAAAACTTATCAAAGACTTTAATTTAAAATCATATTGGGACGGTCCACCAAATTTTATTAGAGTCTATTAGTAGATATTAGTAGATATATCGTCTGATTACATGAACGCAAATTTTAGTTTGTTGTTCATATTTCAAAAACCGCCCCACTGATTTCGATAAAATTTATATGACCACCTCTGAACTATAATCTACCAACCAAAAAAATAACCATCTAAATTGATTCACAATTGGAAATACAACTGGATTGATAACCTCCTCCTTTTTTGAAGTCAGTTTAAAATAGCATACAAAGAGTGCAAAGATCCTTCCATGCACACTTTTACTCCTCATTTCCACTCTTTTCAACTCTTTTTCTGTGATAAAAAGTCGCCGTTGTCCTTTCCTAAGTCTAGTCTATCTGTGCACCAAATTGTAACAAACTCTTTAAGTGGCTTAGGCGTTAGACGGCAACGGACAGAGAGAGCAACTTTCATATATATAATTTCGTATTAGAATTGAAAACAGGTTATCCTGATCATTTTATAGGAGGCAGTTGTAAAAGATTACCGAAAAGTAATACGTTTACACTTCCAAAAAACTTATTTTCGCAGTTCTTAATTTGCCTTAATTGAGCGTCCATCATGCATAACATTTGATAAGACACCATGGAAATCTCGTCGACTATCAAAAATTCTGTCTGATACGCCATTTAGTGGCTGCGCCCATCTTAAATATTGAGGTTGTATAGTGCACTGTATTCTTCTTGTCAAGCCCTTTTATTTGATACCCATGTTGATGGGATTGATAAAACCTAAGTTATCCGCCATTGTGTAGAGGCCGCCATCTTGGATTTTAATTTTATATAGTACGTTGTATTCTACTGGTTGAGCACTTTCATTTGATACCCATATTGATGGGATTGATAAAACCTACGTTATCCGCCATTTTGTAGCGGCCGCCATCTTGGATTTAATTTTTTTATAGTATATTGTATTCTGCTTGTTAAGCCCTTTCATTTGATACCCATATTGATGGGATTAATAAAACATAAATTATCCGCCATTTTGTAGCGGCGGCCATCTTGAATTTATTTAGGTACATTAGTTATAAATAAATGATACCGCTAGAAGCGTCTTGAAACGCTCTTGAGAGTAAATGGTTCAAACGGGTAAAAGTAAGGTGGCACTTCATATGCCGAAACATAAACACCGCACATAAGTAACCTGACACCCGTTTTCCCGCCAAATTTGTAAAACGCGAAAAGCGGCCAGTGCATCAAGCGGTTATATAAGTATCCCCGTATAGTTAGAAATTATAAAATTGCTGGAACAAACGTTTATCGACTCCATTTCAAGTGTCTAGGTACAAAGTTTCATGGTTTTATCTTCAATAATATTGAACATGCAGACTTTCACCCCCAACTCCACCCCCGTAGGTACAGTTCGAAACTACAAAACTGCTAAAACATACATTTTATGGTTTCGTGTTAAATATCTAGACGTAAAGTTTCATAGTTCTTCAACTATGACGAAGTTTTCCATATAAATTTTCATCCCTTATTTTAACCCTTTCAACCCTTTTTTCGGAACAAAAAGTAGCCTATGTCCTTTCTCGGGATCTATTCTATCTATGTATAAAATTTCATCAAAATCTGTTGGTTGGTTTAGGCGGTAAAGACGGACAGACAGACAGACAGACAGACAGACAGACAGACAGACAGACAGAGTTACTTTCGCATTTATAATATTAGTATGGATTAAGCAGATTTTGAACTAAACTGACAAAATAAATTAATTAATTATTTAAAAACTTTACAAAATATGCTTGCCTATTTTCCGGCTTCATCATCAGACCATGAAACCTAACCATGGTCAAAGTTCATTACAAGACTTTTATAACAATTCCAAAGCTATGATACGATGTTCCATCATGAAGTTCCAGTTGTACCGACTCCATCCACAGATTTCTAAACAGATGAAACCTTCGTGAACGACACTGTGAGGCCAGTCATTAGTTATGTATGCGTGACAGCTCTCACCGACGTTGTCAAATTACTCACGTTGGTGTGCGTGTAATGTTCCCAGTCTTAAGAAAAAAGTCCCACTATTATTGTCTTAAGCTTTGGAAATTTTCACGTTTAATAAACACATAAAACATTGTTTTAAAATAAATTATTTTTACACCGATAATATATAATGCAAGGATTTCTTGTTAATAACAAGAAATCTTATTTCCATTTTATGAAGTTAAGAATTTTGATTTTACATGCAACCAAAAATCAACTTGAATCGCAAATATTAATTATAGTCCGTTCCACGAAGAGGTTTAGAAAATGTAAACAAATCAATGTCACTCTCAATATGACAGTCCAGCATTTCTCAACCTTTGTTTTAGAAGATAGTTCGTTGTAAGCGTCTCTGTTTGTCTATTTAGATTTTCGTCACATAACAAGGTTAAATATATTCCAATCAGTTCGTTTCAACCTTTTGTCTTATTTCTATTATTTTATAATTATACGTTTATTAAATATGTGGTGCGCATAAGTTTAAAACATTAATACAAAAATAACTTGGGTGGTTGGTTCATGGAACACAATAGTAACATATAAACAGTTTTTATTAATATTAATTACTAAGTACAGCTTTGTTTTGTTATGTAGCACTGAAATTTATTTTTCATTATGTATGTGAAATTACTGACTTTTTAGTAAACATACATTTAATGAGCTATATATAGTATATATTAGACGATTTTCTTAGCATTCCATGGATTCACCGTGCGCGTGAATTCATGGAATCTACGCGTGCCGGGTCCATCGTGTGGCAGAGAGAGAAATCCTGAGTAGATCCCGAGACTTGTGACTCGGGCGTAGGTTTAAGGGCCCCTTTCTGACGTACATCAAAACTCACCTTCACTACTCGTTTTTCTCTCCCTGCCCAGCCAAATCTGATATGAGCCTACTAGCGCAGCTTTAGATACTTGTATATATATCCACATTCAGATCCGTATCCGTAGATGTTAATGTGCGTGTACTTAAGTGAAGTGAGATCAAAGTTCAGGATTATGATATTATATGCCTTGTTTGTTGACTTCAACGACTAAAGAATAAAGATCTAAATGGTCTTAAGTGGTCAGTTCTAAAATCTATTAATAGTAACATAGACTAGTTTTAAACACTTAAAATATGATTTGTTTTTATAATTTATGATGATTATTAAAATCAGTCTGACTTGGCTGGTTTTAATATCATAATATTGAACTTGTCTTTCACTTTACATTTATGTTTTGATGGGATTCGCAGTTTGAGAAACACAGATCAAATTGCCACTGGTTAAAACCGTAACCACCACATTCTACTATTACTATTCATAACTTTCAAGATAAGTTAATACATCATTATTTAATGAATATAAATCCAAGTATGTTGTATTTAAGATCACAGTAAATTGAATCATGTTTGTGAAAAATATTTTAAGACAGTTTTAGAAAATACTAAGGTTAAACGATTTTATGTTATGGTAGCACCTTTGTTTACATTTTCTACACCTCTTCGTGGTACGGACTATAGTATGATTTGCTCGCTTAGATAGTTTAAACAAAAACCAAAAGAATCATCTTTACCACCAAAACTAGTTTTGATAAAATGCATATGGGCTACCTTTTATAGGGCCAACCAAACAACAAACCAAAAAAAAAAAGAAACAAATAATCGTTTAAACAATACCTCACTTTTAAACCAAGTAATCGTATAATATTCAAAACTGCTACTATCAAATGATAATATTCTGAGACCTACTGCTGGCATTATATAACATTCTATTCTACTCGTATAATGTTATTAAAATGTAAGCATTATGTATTTTGAAAACTCCACAGAACATACAAGTATTAAAACTCGCTTCATAACTACAGTTTTCATCAACACTGTTAGTATTTTTATTAGCCCTAGTAACGGCGAGAGATTTGTTCTTGGCATCGATTCACATTAAATTAAAAAATAACGATTATAAAAATAGGGCTTAAAATTGAATTATACAATGTTCATCAATAATTTGGTCTACGAGTATCTTCAAAACAAAATTAGAATCTATATTTTACCTTAACTTCAGGAAAAATAATTTCAATTTAGTATAGCAACACTGACCTATTTTCGTTGAGGTGTCGTGTTTCTATTCATCAATCAAAATAAAATCGTCTAAATTAAATAAATACCAGTAAAAATATTCTAACTTTCCTATGAAATTTCCTTTTTTATTTTTGGGAACAATGTTTGCAATGTTTGATGACACAAGACGGCATAATCTTAAACAAAACATAAAATCACAACCGGACTCCCGTACGAGACGGAAGTCAGTTTTGTACTGACTGGAGTTTGTATTTGCTTTGGCGTTTGATATTTGCTTTCCGGACCTAAGGATCTGTGTTCCGCACGTTCCATCTGCCTTTTGTTTTAGAAATCTGTGACTCCATCATGAAATAAGTTCGACAGTACCATATCATTGTATTGTCATCAGAACTACATAAAGCAGCCAATTTTCCTGGCGCTCCTTGGAAAATTGTTAAATTAGTTACCTTAGATTCCATTACCTAGCTAAGTTATATACAAGTCGACCTAATAAAAGCGTTTTAAAACCTGCGTACAATATTTTTATGATAAAGAAGTTTGTGTCAATGTTTACGATGCTCTCTCATTTTTAATCCCCGACCAAAAAAAGGGGTGTTATAAGTTTGACGTCGATGTCTGTCTGTCTGTCTGTGTGTCTGTCTGTTTGTGGCACCGTAGAGCTCAAACGGATGGGCCGATTTCGATGCGATTTTTTTTTATTTGAAAGTTAATATCCGTGCGGGTGTTCTTAGCTATGTTTAGTTAATATCGATTCAAAATGGCCGCCTCCACAAAATAGCGGACAAAATATTTCTTCACAACCTACCTCAATATGGGTATCAAATGAAAGGGCTTGACTAGCACAGTACTATACACTATAACAAATTTCAAATCCCAGATGGCCGCCACCACAAAATGGCGAATTATATAATTTTTTTTCACTACTACCGCAATATGGGTATCAAACGAAAAGGCTTGACTAGTAGAATACTTTGCACTATGACAAATTTCAAATCCAATATGGCCGCTACCACAAAATGGCAAAATACATTTCTTTTTTCACAACTCCCTTAATATGGGTATCAAATGAAAGGGCTTGACTAGTAGAATGTTGTATAGATAACAAATCCGAGATAGTCGGAGGTTAGGTAATCAACATTTTTAATTTTGTTCTTGTAGAATAGGTAATTCAGAAAGTGTTTTTCACTTTTATTGGTTTATACTTGACCGCCATCTTGCCTGATGTTAAGCGACGATGCGGTCTACGATGGAGCGTGTTTACCTAGAAGTAAACGATTCACTCCCGATTTGAAGACACCAAGATTGTAACAATCGGGAAAACCCACTTAGGCAACGTATTCCACTGCCTAGACGTTCTTATCACAAAAGTAGAGTCAAAACTCTTCTACTTCTTCTTTGGAACATCTACCATGAAAAGATGTCGCTTTTTCGAGCTACGAGCATTCCGATAGAAAAAGAGCAAGGTGGTATCAGATCATGCAAATCAGTCGCACACTCTCCAAAGTGTATCCGATGAAAAACCCATAGGCTGGCAATTTTTCGGCGATGATCAAGACTTTGTAGTCTTTTTCGCACAAGAGTGTCGTTGCCTGTGAGCCTTTAGGCACATCTTATAATTATATATACTTGACAGGAAGAGCAAGATATTCGTCGTGAACAAAACGCCTGTCATTGACCGCAGTGCACGCAGCTCTTTGAACTACACTGTGCTCGTCACCCAGATTTATTGTATTAATTATCTCTTGCGCTGTAATGTATCTGTTAACACTTTTTTAAGCTAAAACACAGTAACGCTTGCATATTACTGATTCCCAGTATGATAGCTGACTAAAATAATATATGGTATA
This sequence comes from Ectropis grisescens, assembly GCA_017562165.1. Taxonomy (NCBI): domain Eukaryota; kingdom Metazoa; phylum Arthropoda; class Insecta; order Lepidoptera; family Geometridae; genus Ectropis; species Ectropis grisescens. Next base: position 23,610,751 of record CM029773.1, read on the forward strand.
TCAGGGCTTAGAGATATAATATCTTAGATCTCTGGGTGACGAGCGCAGTGCAGTGCTAGGCAATTATTTGGACTCTTCATGTTCCAATAGCTGCGTGTCACTGTGTTGTTTGTGGCTGGCATTGTGCTTACCATCAGGCACATGTCCAGCTTGTCTTGTCACTCTAAATTATAAAAAAAAATGGTACTTTTGAAGGCTGATTCCCAAAGAAGCCCTAACAACAAACATGCATTTACAATGTTACTCGTACTCGTATAATATTACACATAACAATGTAATATTTATTTTCTAGATATTTATCAATTAGCGTTATCTAACCACACACACTACCCCATACTTTGCTTGTTTTTTCAATAAAAGCCAGAAATAAGATAATTATTAATAAATTAATACATTTTTGAAATTAATAATTGTATGTAAATACATAAATTTATGTAACATAAAATATCCCAACATAATATTTATAATAAACATAAAACACAATTATGTTTAAAAATAAATACAGGAGCGATTTGAACCTTGAGTACATTTTTACCGCCTCTGTTCATACATATTGATCACACAAATGTTTGTCCGGCGCGGGAATTGATCCCAGGACCTATGGCTCAGCGGACTCATTATCAACTGAACTGAAATTCAGGTAAAATATTGAAACACTTTTAGAAAGTAAGTTTCACACACAAACATAAGCCTACAGAAAAACTGCAAACCACCGGAAATCGAACCCGCTACCCAATATCTCCAATCGGACCTCAATTTCCTCGTAATCACTGCGCATCAGAAAATCATTATGAGCGTTTTCCTGTACGAGAGACCTTTATAAATGATAGCTACATATAAACAGTGGCAAAAAAGCGGCGTCTTTCTAGATAAACTGATAGTAACCCATCAGCCATTACCGAGAAAAAAAAACGTGTGCCACGCGGGGACTGCTGCGGTAAAGCCATTGCATAGCATTTTTTATCAACTTATGAATCATTTTAGCAAAATAAAGACATTTACAATAAGAACAACAATACTTACGTCATATATTTCCAATCAGACGGCTTAAACAAACTTAAAAAGAAGCGCATGACTATTCGAGAAAAAATCCGTTCGGTGTGGGATTTCTCTACAATAAAAACTACTCTTCTTGGATTTGGTTGAGTGGCACAAATACAGGTAGTAGTAAGAGAGAAATCCAAGAGTTCATTCAGAACTCTTGGATTTCTCTCTTTTGAACTCTCGTCGCAATCTCACGGCACACGGGGACCTTCACATACTACGCTGATGACGCCATCGGTCGGTTTGTACGGCGAGCGTTAGCTGCATCACCGAAGACCATCCGAGAATTCAACTTACAGATGGCCATCAAGGACAGAAATGCGGCCGTGGTGGAGGCTCTGCGCCGGGAGGAGGCGGCTTAAGCAAAAGACGATGTCGAGTCGATTACTATCGGAATCCCAACCGGAAGCTCAAACCGAAAAAAATGTGTTATTTTTAATACTTACTGTTGTTAATAAAATATGTTATAAGTAAAACAATGAAGCAAGTGAAATGCAGTTGTAGTTAATCTGCCTCATGATAGATGACGGTCATGTGCCCATGATTTAACTTTTTAATATACAGTATGTTTTAAATTTAAAAAGATAATGATCTCTCATCGTTTCCATTTGCGATAGGAGTAATGAACCAAAAAATGAAAGACACTTTAAATTGACACTTAATTGACGTGTAAATTGTACATTTATGAATAAAGTACTTTGACTTTGACTTTAAAAAAGGAAACCATTGATGGAACACTAAAAAACTAAATAATTCCTATTTTTTCAATTGTGGTTTGAATTGGGCTGATTTTTGTAACAAGTAAATCTAGCTCTTCGAATATTTGGTTTACGTATGCTATTTCTATGTTTAAACTATGTTTTCTTAGGAACTACATCTTATATTTCTGGGTAACGAGTGCAGTGTAGTGCTAGGTAACGATTTGGACTCTTCATGTTCCAATAGTTGCGTATCACTGTGCTTTTATGTGGCAGGCATATTGCTTACCATCTGCCGCATGACGTGGTCATCTTGTCACTCTATACAAAAAAAAAGTTATCTTCTTTATCGCCTTTAAAGAATCGTCCTGTATATTTAGGCGTGACTTCGCGTCTGACGCGCAGATTATGTGCGTATCTGCGTTATTATTGCTGCACAGATTGCACCAACAATTACAGTAATGCATAACGCCTGTGTGAGTAGAAGGTCACTGGCCTTGTCAGGGTTTATTGACTATATCATCATTATTAATCAGATCAGGTAATTCTGATTGTGATCTGTGTTGTGTCTTTTCTATGTTTTCTTCACCGAAGTAACACATTGAACATTACCTTTTTTATAGTATTGAGTGTCGAGACGATCAGTACGTGTGCTTGATGGTTACAATATGCCTGCACGTAACAACACAGTGACACGCAGATGTTGGAACATCAAGAGTCCAGATTAATACATAGCATTGCACTGCGCTCGTCACTCAGAGATATAAGTTGTTTTATCTCTATGCTCTGTAATTTAACTGGAAACATTAACTTTCACACCGGAAGAATACTACACTATCTATCCCTAACAACAGTAAAATACAGTACAATAATAATAACACATTTCCACCAACGACCACAACAAAATTCATCAAAAGAGGCTTTCCAATTAATTAAAATATCTTTTTACATAAATACACGGGTAACTCACGTATATCGTAGTCAGTCCAGTCCGACTCAAGTTTCGATCGCGTCCGGCGATCTTTTCAGGCGCGCGCGGGTTCGCAGCTCGTTTGGTGCTAAACGAGCTGCGAACCCGCGCGCGCACTCTCCTTGAAAAAGATCGCCGGACGCGATCGAAACTTGAGTCGGACTGGACTGACTACATTATACGTGAGTTACCCGTGTATTTATGTAAAATGTGTAATAACCACGTTAGTTTTCATACTAAAAATATCTTGTTAAACCCAAAAAACTCTTAGTCTATCATTATCATTAACCCCTAAGAACACGAAGTCACCCTAATGTATAATATTCGTTATGAAATAAAAAACGCCAAATAATTTAAGATTTCGCGGTTACAGTTTTTCCCCCAAATATTTTTTTCTGCGTTTTTTTGTGTTCGAGCCCATAAATATCCGATCTGCGTTTTTTTCCTTTCCGTTTCCAGTTTTTGATGTATGGGCAAGTGTGTCATTAAATGTCAAACTATTTTATGTTTTTATTGATTGGAATGACAACTGAGGGATGGCGTGGGAATAGTTTTTATCTTTTTGTTTTCTTTATGTTTTTTGCACTGTAATGATGATATTGACGTTTTTGTTGAAACGTTTATTGCTAAATTTCACAGGACAGGAGCTGTGATGGAACGAAAACTGTTCCGTTTGGGATTTTAAAACATAGGCTATTTTTCGTTATCATTACTTTCATAATTTTTAAAATGTTTTCACCCCCAAACACATGCTATTCTTTCAAAATGCTGGTAGCAGCTTCAGCTTTGCACCAGGCAATTAGTTGTTTTAAATTAACGTATCCTATAGGCTATATTAGTCCAATAACACAACTTATGCTAAATTTGGGGCTGGATAATGCTTTGTGCAAAAGTGACGATCAAAATGTTTTATTTGGTTACCTATAAGCAAATATGTGATAAAAACCTGTGCAAAAAATGTCAGTCATAGGAACTGCCGATAGAAGTGAAAACTTACAACTCAAAATTTGATAGCTTACTTTGAAAACTACGCGAGCGAATCAGAAGGACGTGACCATGAGCATGGCCATCTAGAAATGCTGACACATTTTCGGATAGCCATTGGAAAAGGCGGACGCATTTCTAGATAGCCAATGGGCGTGGTTCCTAGTTTACCCGAAGATTTCTTATCATTCCCGAGCGTGACGCTAGAATTCAATTCACAGCCCACGAAACATCTCTCTGTAGAGCGCCAAAAGAAGATTTCCCTTCAAAAAGATATTTCCAATCTGTTAGATAGGAACATTATTTTAGAGAACTTTATTCACATGTGTTTTCATAGCATTTCGTGACATATATACAATACATTTCATTATAAGTGACACTCAAGCTCAATTCTCCCGTATACCAAATAATACAATACCCGTTATTCATATTCTATTAAAGCAAGTAAATTACCTCATTACTACTGTCAACACCACGGGAAACAAGCATTCATCAATTCGTATTTAAACCCTAATTATAATATTCATAACTTTGTAGAACGGGTGGTCGGCAGACGAGATGGAATCTACGATTTGTTTACGTGATGATGCGATTTTGTTTTCAAAATGAGGATTTCTTTGAGGAAAGGTGTATATTAGAAGATATATTCGATTTTTTCGACGTACTAAATAATACTTGTATTGGAACATTGAACGTAGAGGTTTGGCTCATCTAGTATAAAAACATTTAGGCTGTAAAAAACGTTGGCTGCATTTTTAATGATGTCGACAATAACAATATTAGTGTTTTTAAACCAATAGTGATTCGGTTTCTTCTAGATAAGTCCTTTAACATTTTCTTTTTCAAAGTAAATGCGCGTGCTAACGCTTTTAAAAATTAAGTTGATCTTTTCTGTAGATATCAGAAGTGAATATTCTGTCAATTAAATAAAAATAACCTTATTTTCATGGCTAGAAATATCTTTCAAAAATATTTGAAGTCTTTACTTTACATTTAGTAGATATTAAAAAAACGTCTATTTTGTTTATAATGTACAGGACTTAATCACGTTTTAATTCATTGTTTAAATACCTCGACGTTTCGGCAACGTTACAACCGCCGTGGTCACGAGAAGACAATTATGTGTTCAAATCGCGAAAGCTTAAAAACAATAAACGTCTATTTTGTCAAAAAACTTGGATGTTACGTTTTATCAAATAATATACCACATAAATAATATACATGTGAAATGTAAGTTGGTGGTACTATTTTATACCTACGTCATTAACGAATCCTGCGTTAAAATTTGGAACTAAATCAAAAGCAACATTTTTAAAATTTTACAACATTAATAAAAATCAATGTTTTTTTTTATTAATAGTAAGTAAATATTGAACTAAGTTTTATTCTGATAGTCGAAACTGAAAACGAAAAATTCGTTCATAGTTCGAAATACTTTTGTTGTTTTCCTTCAGATTTGTTTATTCAACATTTTCGTGTGTGTTTCCTACAAACAGAATTGACGTTAATTTGGATGCAAAACTGTTAATTAACACATTAACATCCAAATGGTGGATACAAAGGTAGGCTCGGTGAAGCCCGCCCCGATCTCGTATGGGATAGGGTTACAGAAAGACTGATGAAATCGGGTGCGAAATTTTAAGCTAGAGACCTTAGAAATATAAAATTCGATATAGAGATATATTACTATATTTATGTGCTTTTCTAGACTATATTCTGACTGTGTTTCAATCCAATCCGTTTAACCGTTCTGACGCAATTGACCAATAGGGATGTTAACACTAATCACACATTAATGTTTAATGTCAATTTTATGTTAGTTTGCAGTAATAGGATATAGAATATCACGTTATATTATAGTTTTATATTACGTAGTAAATTTAGCATAAATGATTTGAAATGCTATATTTTTAATCTGTTGTCACGTGATTGGAAACAACAAACGAAAATATAAATTATTACGTCACTTGTCGCAAAAGAAACTGTTGAAACTGATAAAACTGTTTATTTTTCTGCATTTTTTTATTATAGTTTGCGATCTTAGCGACGACGATTTTGATTGTTAGATTGTAATTATAAGAAAATACATAAACTGGACATACAGTCAGAATCGAGACCAATGTTTTGCGACTTGTGACGTCATGTCAGTCGTTAGTGTTTTAGCGGAAAAAATCAAAATTAGTCTAATATTGTATATTATCTCATCGCTAATACTAATAGGTATGTATTTTGAATTTTTTTTTTTTTTTTACGGTAAACAAGGATCAATTTTCTATCTATAAAAGCAGTTCCGCAAAATTGTTAATATCCCTATTACATAATTATGTTGGAAAGGTCTACTTTTTGTAAAAAGAACGTCTAAACTGCGAAATGTTAGTTTTTTTCTGATGGTTACAACCTTGGTGTCTTCAAATAGAGAATTAATTATTTTTTTCCTAATTAAGCATGATTCATCTTAGACCGCATCGTTGCTGAACCTTTTGAACTAAATAAATGAACACAAACTTTACTGTGTTGTTCCAATTACTTAACCCTTAACTAGTCGCACTGTAATAAGGCGCACAATTTGCACCAATCTCACAGAAGTGGGCCTGATTACGCTATTTATTCTATTACCCGCTGATTGCCAGTTGAATGAGTTGCGTCGTCGCCCATTAGCTGTATTGTTCCTTTGTCGAGTTTGTATTCAAATTGAGGTATACTAATGTATACCAATATCTGTATAAATGCATTATTTTAGGTTTAAATCCTTTCAGGTATTATAATATTTGTATATAGGATACTATATACAAATATATATATATATATATATATACGTGTAAATATATACGTGTTATAGGGTTATTTGTAAAAGGATTAGGCGCATAGTGATGATGAGATATCTTACGAACATAAAACCCAATGTTTATTTATTTAATATTTCTCTATATTAATCGGTTGTTCGGATGAAATGAGTTTCATCAACAAGGTTTATTCGTTTCATTCATAATACATATATGTACGTGTCATTTGGTACATATTACATATAACATCATGTTCTTAGTTCACCATTTTTAAAATTATTTTATGATAATTAAGATTTTATATTTCAAACTTTTTTAAAGGTCAATTGCCTAAAAAATATACATTTAATGTTTCATTTATGCCAATTAATTTCTATTAAATTGTACTGTTTAACGAAGAATTTTTCAATACTACAGTTAAACAGATATGAATATTTTTTGCACGGTTAAAAATATGATATGTTGCTTATAAGGCATACGCAAAGATCATTCTAAGGGTAAAGTTGACAGCCTTCAACAATACAAGTCAAAATAAATGTCAATGTGTTACACTTTACAAATTAGTTACACCTTAATTCGCACTGTGATCCCAATTATGACCCACTTCATCTTAAACACGTCGATTTTGACGGTTACAGTTTACTATTAAACGTTGCAATTCATACTTGTTATTACAAAGAAATAAGAACTATTTTGGAACAGACAAAATGTAATGATGACTACAATGTTCTATTTTTCCATTATTGTGCTTTAGGGTTAACCGTGTCAAAATCAAAGGACGCCAAAAAGGGGGCAAGTTCAAATACGGAATGACAAACCTTTTTTTAACACCCCATCTATAACTGGCAGACAATAAAAAAGAAACACTGAAAAAAATTACAATGGAACGTTTACAAATTTTTATGTTCGAAATTTTAAATTTTATTATTTAATAAACTGTTGCAACTGATATTTTGGAAGAGGAATTTAAAAAATGATATTCATTAACGGTGATAAAAAGTAATGGTGTATTGTTATCGATCGATGAATTTTTGAGATGATTTTGCGATTTTTTTACGACTGATCGTTGAATTTACGACGCGTTTGACGTTGGCGCTGTTTTTTCGTGAGAAAGAGTCACCAGGTGGCGTTTTAGCCCTTTTAGGCGTTTTAATGACTGTTTTAAATGACATTTATGGGATATTTATTGTTTATCTTAAACAGTCTGAAATCTTTTGAATAATTTTTACACAAATTAAAATATGTATATGTATTTAATAATAACATAAAATATTACGTGATAAAAAATATTTTATAATATAAAAAATCACATTGCCTTGCAATATTAATCGAATCATCACCCTTCAAACCAGAGCACCGTAATATTTGCACTTTATTGCATGGTGGTAACTGGCAAATACTGCCCTAGGTATGCAAAGAATTATATAACTTGTCCTTTTTTATTGACTGGTCCTTGTGAGATGGAAACAAAATATTCTCTCTCATAAATCTACTATACATCACATTAATTCGTAACTTACTATCATAACAGCCCGCAGCATATCAAAAACAATTTAGCCGTCATTTAACCGTGTAATGATGGACTCAACTAATCCAAAGCATTAGGCCTGTGTTTACCGATTTGTTTTTTAACTAATTTATTGCGTTTACGCACGGAATATCACGCCCATGTTGAGGGGAGTACGAGATGTTGCGTTTCTAGAAGTGGTTAACATATTTTTTAACAAAACTAAAACTAAATTGCAGTGAAAACACTTTACTACATACCTAACTACTCAAACTAATATTTTTAAAATGTATATTCTGTACACAGTTAAACGTCTAGAGATAATAAAGTTGACTGCCTGGAAGTGGCCAGTAGGAGTAGTACCCAATAATAAATATGTACAACGTTTTACTACAGCTATGGTTCAGCAAATGTAACAAGAAAATCTATAGTGATTATTACAGCTGCGTGTGTGGATAGGCATAGTGATAGTACTCGTAGTGATAAGGTCGCTAATTGGTACCGTTTTTGTTTTGTTTTGTTAGAAATAACTGTTGTTTATTTCTAAATATAGTACTGTAAAGAGTTTATTTATAATACTCACGTAATTTAAATACGAATATTAATACTTTCGTAATTCAGTAAGTTCTAAAGTTTTAAATATAAAAAATGCCACATCCATTTCTACTTCCAACTAACGCTCCAACAATACGGGCCATTCTTCGCTTTAGGAAAAACGAGATTTTAACCACGGGTATTACATGTAAATTAATTAATAACATGGTTATGTATGTTTAACAATAAGTTACTAGCTTTACTTGACGTAAAGTGGGCATTAGTGTCACAGGAAGTTGTAGTTATAGTATTTATTATTAAAAGGTGGAAGAAGAGTTATCTAATGGTTTAGTTTTCAAGTTTTGCGTATCCGTACGTAATCCTATAATAGGACTGCGTTTCGTACGTACGAATCATACAATAAAGGTTTTTTAAAAATCTCGTTACATATGAAACTTACACTCTTAATTATGAGACAAACAAAAAAATAACGGAATGAGAAACAGCTATTACAGCAAAAGATTAAATTTATAAACTAGAGTCTAGTCTAGAGCATCTCTTTACGGCAAACAGCTTTAAGTAATTTCGCCTACTTACAAGGTTAGGCGATGGGAGGAGATGTTACCCAAAATGCTAGTCAAATAAAAAATATTTTAGCAAAATCAATTATTTTTGTAGGAGCAGGAGTCTTGGCAGAGCCCGCCTGGGGAAGTACCACAGCTTTGCCAGTTATTCTATCGCCAAGCAGTAATACGCAAACATTACTGTGATCCGAATTGAAGGGCAATGTTTCCAGAGATATTACAGGGCTTAGAGATATAATATCTTAGATAGCTGGGTGACAAGCGCAGTGCAGTGTTAGGTAATGATTTGGACTTTTCATGTTCCAATAGCTGTCGCTGTGCTGTTATGTGGCAGGCATGTTGCTTACCATCAATCAAATGTCCTGCTCGTCTCGTTACTAAATGCTACAAAAAAAAAAAAAATCCATACAGGTAACATCAAACAAATTTATCTATACAAAAGTGTAATTCAGAATTCTAACGAATAGAAAAGATTAGTTCTTGCCATTCAGATGGAAAAAATATCTACATTGTAGGTAGGATTGTAGGAGCGAATTTTTATCCTTTATAATCTTCCCTCTAGGAATATTACCTATTTTCCAAGCGGAAAATTGTTTGCTAGAAAATGAAACAGCATTGTTGCAAAACTATTGTAAATTGCATCTTTTGAAGTTGATTAAACTCTTCGAACAAACGACAGTATTTTTTTAATCAGTAGCTATGTTTAATCGTAATTAGTATTATTGTACTGATTGCATTGATTGTGACATATCAAATATTGTAACTAAATTAACAAAACTAAAATACAATGAGAACTACACAACGCTACAAAAATTTACTATTGTCCAACGCATAAGCATTGCCATTCAGCGTGGTAATGCCGCCAGCATGCTGGGTACGCTTCCGATTGGTAGTGGGCTTGAACATCTTGATTATCTGTAGTTCTTCATTATTGGTCTACGGATAATTAGTGTTAGTAGTTAGTTAGGTATGTAACTAAATTAGTTTGTATGAATAAAAAGTATTAAATAATAATAATAAATTAAATAATATATGTACTAAATTAGTTTGTGTAAATAAAATATTTTCCCCGATGATTACAATATCTTCAAATGAAAATTGAATCAATTTCTTCTATGCAACCACGCTTCATCGTAGATCGCATAGTCGCTTAACATCAGGCGAGTTGGTGGTCAAGTGCAAACCTATTATAGTAAAAAATCCCTTTTTTTGCGATGAAAACTATTGTTATTCCAGACTATACTCAATCTACGTTTCACATTTTAATCCGATCCGTTCAGAAGTTCCCACGTGATTGAGCAACAAACATTTTAGCATCTAAGATTTCGCATTATATTTACAACTAGCTGTACCCTATCACGCTTCGCTGTCGCACATTAGATAAAAAATTAGATAAAAACCATCCTTGATGCGGATTATATATCATTGTAAAATTTCAGGTCGATCGGTGCAGAACTTGAGTTTTTGAAGCGTACACAAACCAACATAACGTTTTCATGAATAGAGATTAAGCATTATAATTTATAATATTACTAGGATTACAATTCCAAACATTAGTGTGGATAATCTCCTAAATAGTGAATACTTGTACCTACTCATCATTTAACCAGAACTTCACACGTTTGATAAACAAATTGAATTACTTTTATGATCCCATAGACCGGGAGCTAACGGTAAATGCAATTCCACCCTGTTGATTTAGAAAACGAAAACAAGTAACAGTAAAAACAATTAAAAGTTATTAATATTAATAAACGTTTAGTCATAAAATTTACACTAATAATGTTGTAATCAGTTTTTTATGTCTAATTTAATGAAATGGTTTGATTTGGAGTTTTACCGCCATTCCTAAATTTCACATTTTTCTAGTATATCTTTTGCAATTTCAGTATTGCAAATTTCCGTCTAGTATTGCAAACGGAAAATTTAAACTTTTTCATATATGTAAATGCAAATAGACTGCATCAAGCTGAAATTTGGATAGCATTTTAGTGAGTATGACATTATATATTGATAAACTTACCTTTTATCAAAACAATTGCAAAACGCTCCAGAAATTGTTCTTTAAAAAAGGTATTGATGAAATGCGGGCAAAAGATTTGTTTTAAAATAACTTATTTTGACAACTATGCTCATTTAGAGCTCAAAACTGATAACTGTTATAACGACAGATCAAGATTTTATTAAATTGTTGAATAATTATCGTAGACATACAAAAAAATTAGGTAATTTTTGAGATTTCAATTTTCACTAGTAACAAAGTCGGCGCATAGCTCTTAATCTATGAAACACCATAAAAACTAACTATCACGTATGCACGTTTCTCTTGACAAATGAAAATAGAGCTTTCAGGAAATTAAACCATAAAGTTTGAGCGGTTATGGGAACTGTATTTCCGTTTTCGTATCTCCTGTGTTTCAGGGATTCTAACAAAATGAAGTTTTAAAAAAGATATAGCAGTATAACCTCAAAATACGTAAACTGGTGGTGGTAACGTAAGGTGTTAAATGAGCATAATTTTCTGATCGTGCAACTAGTGATGGATATATAATTTTATAAACTTATGACTGGGTCAAAAACATACCATCCTACTCCGTTAGGTATATTCTGGAAAAATAAGGGGCGTGTATTTTTTGTTTTATTAAATTATTAAAAAAATGCAAATACATAGATCATCATACTGCAAGAGAAGGGGTTTGTGACATCACGTTTACGTAAAAAATGTATAGACGTGACGTCACCCGAAACTTGTAGTTTCGTAATTTTCTGTATGTGAAAATAAAATAAAATATGTATAGGTATAACTATCGGACTAATTCGTTTTTTTGTCACCATACCTATTGTAAAAAAGTTAACTATAATATCTATACTAATATTACAAAGGTGAAGAGTTTGTTTGTTTGTTTGAACGCTAGGATCTCGGGAAGTACTGGTCCGGATTGAAAGATTCTTTTCCTATTGGATAGTCCATTTATCGAGGAAGGCTATAGGCTATAGAACATAACGCTACTATTAATAGAAGCGGAACATGAATCAAGAGTGTAACAAAATCGGGAAAAAAAATCCTAATTGAGAGTTTTCGTACGTTTCGTGCTTTGACATGACACATGACAGCATGTGTCTAAGATTGCGTCATTGAATATCACAGATTACACACCTCTTGAATATAAAACCTTTGCTAATCAATTTTTCTTTTCTAAATCTGAGTTGGTACAACCAATTTCCGACAGGTGGTGTAGCAGGCAGCTGAAGAGGTGTTTTGTTTGAAAACGCTATTCTCAGGAATGACTGAACCGATTTCAGTCATTCTTTTACCATTGTATAGGCACGGGATCCTGATGAGTACTATATAATGTACCACGGGCAACGCCGGGGCGGACATCTAGTTGTTCGTTTAAACATAATATTATCAATCATAAAAAAACAAGAAAAAATGTGTTTATGGGTATGTTTATATACCCAGTACAAAGTTATATTTGCTTATTTTTGTAAAATAACGCACATTTAATTTATGTGTGTCGAACTTCAATGTCGGTATATGACTATGACCAAAACCTCAATTAGATCAGACTATAAACCTCTCATACTTAGTTAGCGGGACACCAGTGCCCAATAGTGGAGACTCTGTGGACTTCCACAAACTCAAACAAATACTAATTTATAGTCTGTTAAATTTCTTTGTACTAAGATCCTTCATGAATGAGTACCACATATTAACCGGCAGCGTTGAGATTTGCATAAATTACCTCGCAATTTATTCACAGCAACTGTAATATTTCGCCATGCATTAGACTACTTTGTATGGTCTAACTTTTCCGACTTCATTAATTTTCTCGCCCATTAAAAGCAAAATGTTTAATATTGCAAAGATTTTTGTTGGGCCATGGAATTAGAGGAACAATGTTATTGTTACAGTTGTTGTTTAATCGTTTCTTCCTTTAGAAGTACATAGCTACTTTGGTTATGGCTCAAATACTTATTATTAAGGATTATGTGATATGCAGTAATGTGCAAACATTACTGTGTTCCGGTTTGAAGGGCAGTGTTTCTAGATAAATTACAGGGCTTAGAGACATCTTTGGGTGACGAGTGCAGTGCAGTGCTAGGTAATGGTTTGGACTTTTTATGTGCCAATAACTAATCGCTTGGTGTGACTGTGCTAATATGTGGCAGGCATGTTGCTGCATGCATCCATCGGACACATGTTCTGCAGTGCTCGTCTCGTCACTCACGTCTTTATTAAATATTTTTTTTAATTATAGTTCAAGCTCAGTATTATTAATCTAAGATCCCAAATAAAGTCAACCTTCTGAAAAACATATTTCAGCGAAAAAAATAATTATGTTACTGAACACATGCCGATGGGGTTTTTAAAATTATAATATGTTGTCAACGGTTGATCATTTTTTATTCTGAGTTCCCTTGCTTGTTTACTTTTTTCCCTAATATTCTTGTTTACCAATTATTCTTGTTTACCAATAAATTGAACTTACAATGAAAATAATATTATTTGTGATTTTTATTGTGTTGTGATTAAAATATGTTTTTGTTACTATACGCAAAGTTTAATCATCTTTTTAAATGGACGAAGTTATCAATTCGTTAGGTATTTTTCTTTCTTTAATTTGAATTCGACATTGTATGTTTTATTTATTTTTCTTTCAACTGTAGATATGTTGATATTTTCTAATAATTTACATCTGTATTAAATTCATTGTTATTTTTCCGCTCTTTTCCTAGCCCATCCCGATTTCCGTGTCAGGATTAAGATAAGCGGCTTCGCGGCCATTCCCAACGAAAGACCCGCATCTGACGATAAAATGTTCACTCTGACGACAAAATGTTCACTCTCACGTCAAAATGTTCAGAATTAACACCAAAATGTGAACATTTGAGAGAGATGTGCGCTTTAATTATACGTGGCAGCAGATTATGATGTGTGTTGCTTAATGATGTACTTAAGCTATCTGTTGAGGGAAGATTGGTGATTAATTTTGCGGGTAAATAAAGTTGAAAATGGCTTAGATTCTTTTGTGACTAAACTACTACTTTAGTTTTTTATCAGGATGCGTAAGCAGCTCACAAAATCTTCCCACAGCTGGGACTCAGAGCCTTATATCTCAAGGAGACAACCAAGGCCATAATTTGCTACGCTAGTATGGTGTGGATTGACCACCGAATGACGCATAACCTTGAAAGATTCCAGACACATGTCGGTTTCTTTGCCATGTTTTCCTTCACCGTTCTTTAGTTAGCGCCAGGCTAAACCTCTGTTAAACTAACTTTATATTGAAAATATCTCTTGATAATGAATTAATCTTTCTACTCCATCCACTAGATGAACAGATGACCTCACAAATGTCGTTAGAAACCGTTGGGTGCAGGTTCCGAGGGCCCATTCGTTGTAGAAATCTAGCGGTGGAGGTCTATGTTCAGCAGTGGACGTCTTGCGGCTGATGACGATGATGATGAATGAATTAATTTTTACATCACGCCAAACTGTCCCAGCAAGACGAGTTTTTTTTACAAATATTTCTTTTATAAATTAAAGGGTTTAAATTGTCAGCCATGTGTATTCATGTGTATTAGTATATTTATGGCAAGAAATGGTTATCATGGTTTTTGAAAAGTACAATTTATCGAAAACAATAAAATTGACACTCAATAAAATAAAATTACAATATCCAATATACTAAAAACAAAGGGGTGTACACACGCCTATAAAATATAGAAATACGACTTCTATAATTTTATGACGTAACAAAATTATCAAATAAAATAAACTTTTTAATGCTAAATCTTCAGTTTACTACTTTAACACCGTAGGGAGTTTTAAAACGATCGACAAACTTAATTCCGTAGCTGTGTTTAAATTTCGAACCAACATTTTCCTCTTTAAGTGCATTTGTTCAAGTGATAACATAACTTTGTAAGATTCCTTGCTATCTAAGAGAACCCAATTTAAAAGTCGTAAAATAAAATCGCTTGCTTTGTAAATTAGGAAGCAAAAACATAAATAGATGCATCCAAATGTTATAACTTTTTTGTTAGTGAAGTTAAAATTTTCATAGTCAATTTTGTTTCGAAAGCTAGCACATATTTTGATAGCATTCGCAGCCCAAATATTCCCACTGCTGGGACTCAGGGCAATCTCTTACAAGGAGGTACCCATGGCCATAATAAACCAAGCTGGCTAAGTGCGGGTTGGGAGATGATGCATGTCCTCAAAATACGTTATTTCTTGGAACATGCTGGTATTCTTACGATACTTTCCGCTAAAAGTATTGGTGATGACAAATTTGTACAACTGCACTAAACTTAGAAAAAACTCAGAGATCCACGCTAGGATCGAACTTACAACCTTGCGTTTGTAATTGAACATTCCCGCACTGGGCCACTATACCATGTATCGTTTTTCAAGAACCTCGTACACTAAATTTATTTGTTTTGTTTTTCGATTCGATCTTAACGAGTCAATTTAATATCAGTGATGCATCGATATAATTAATCGTTTTTAAGAGTTCGATGGAGTGGTCTACGCCTAGTTTTAAAGTTAAACTAACTCTCAGGCAACACTGCTGTGTAAGTCTATTTAGGCGCTGTATCGGTTTATTCATCAGGTGTGACTTGATATTAAATGTAGAATGTAGTCATTCAGCGTGGTAATGCTGCTAACATGCTGGGCTTCCGACTGGTAGTGTGCTTGTACATCCCTATTATCTGTAGGTACACGTTTATTGGTCTGAGAATAACTCGAATGTAAAGTAAGTAGTTAGGTACGAGCGTAGTGTGGTTCTCATTGTATTTAAGTTTTTTAAACATTATTTTCGGACATCATGATTTATAAAATATACCATATTATTGATAACTAACGTAATATATTATTATATTTAGTAGTGGTAGGACTCTTAGTAGAGTCCGACTGGGAGAGTACTACACCTTTGCCAGTTAATCTAGCGCTAAGCAAACATTATTGTGTTCAGAGTTAAAGGTCAGTGTTTCTAGAGAAATAACTGGGCTTAGAGATCTATCATGTTACATCTCTGGATGATAAGCGCAGTACAGTGCTAGGTAATGATTTGGATTCTTCATGTTCCAATAGTTGGGTGCACTGTGCTGTTATGTGGCAGGCATGTTGCTTACTATCAAGCAAATATCCTGCTCGTCTCGTAACTCTATACTATAAAAAAATACTATTTAACTTGGGTAATTCATATCCAAATCCGTAATCCATTATTTAAATCGTTCTAAAGTGCAAAATATTTTCTGATTGACTCTTCTTAACAATTCCAGCGAAGTAAACGAAATACCCCTAACTAAGCAAAGCTTGTACTATGGAAGCCAGATAGCTGATATAATACAAGCATCGATATATTATGTAAATCAATGGATGTGCTTTCCCAAATATCAGGCTCACGGAATTATGTTATCGTTGGGAAAAGTGAGCTCACTCTTTTCGTTTTAGTCCGTTGTAAGAAGCGGCGAACGCCGGATTTTATATCTAACACTAGACGTAGTCAACTAGCGCTAGCGATTCTAGGGGTCAAGTAGATTGGTAGATGTAAAATAGTCACGCTACACAAAAAAACGCAGTTTGTTAAGAATTTCAAGGTACTCAGGGCACATCTGTTGATTTATATCGATGGAGACAAGAGATGTATCTGACAGTAAGAATGGTAAGTAATGCGCTTGTCCATAGCATTAGTAAAACAAAGTGAAACTTTGAGATAATTATTATATAATAAGTATATTTGGCCGCCATTTCACAAGCTTTGCTTAGTTTGGGGTCAGATGGTGTTGTATGTGAATTGTCCACCAATATTTATTTATTAATTGGCCTGAGAAGTGAGATAGACACAGGTATCATTATTCTTCTTACTGACCGTTAAAAATTAACGACAAAAAAACTTCTTCGTAACCGCCTATGCCTACTTGACCGTGCTGACATTGTATTATTCTGTGACTGCACGGCACGCTTCACCAACAGGCATGACTCACCTACCCACATTTTTTGCGAGTGTTTATCGGTTGCATAAAATTACGGTACTGCAGTGCAGAGGCGAGAATTACGTTGAATTTGAATATCGGAGAGAAATGTAATGGGTGTAAAAAATTATAAGTATACTAGCGATGCTAGCGGCCAGTTTTGTTCATAATTATAAAAAATTAAAAGTGGTCAAGTGCGAGTCGGACTCGCCCATGAAGGCTTCCGTAGCAGCAAGCAACATAACATAAAAGTTCTTTTAGTTCGTTGTTACTTAAATCAGTGTTTTAACAATAGTCAACTTATGACGTATTAAAATAAAACTACTTACTATATCTCATTCAAACCAATTTTCGTTGATAGTTTACATGGTAATGTACATCATACATATTTTTTTATTTTTGTCATTCTCTTATTTTCGAAGTTACAGGGGAGGGGGACACACTTTTTACCACTTTGGAATAGTTCCTCGCGCAAATTATTCAGTTTAAAAAATAATATGTTCAGAACCTCAATATAATTTTAATGACCTATTCATAGATACCCCACACGTAGGGTTTTGATAAAAAATTTTTTTTTGAGTTTCAGTTCTAAGTATGGGACAGCCCTAAATTTTTTTGTTTTCTTTTTTCTATTTTTTGTATGAAAATCTTAATGCGGTTTACAGATTACATCTACTTACCAAGTTTCAATAGTATAGCTCTTAAAGTTTCGGAGAAAAGTGGCTGTGACATACGGACGGACAGACAGACAGACTTTGACAGACATGACCAATCTATAAGGGTCCCGTATTTTGCTACGGAACCCTAAAAACTGTCGGATATCGGTTGGATCAGAATGCACACGGTGTACAAATTGCGTCATCGTCATCGCGGACAAACGTGACACGTCAACGTGACACGTATTTTATTTATATTAATAATTTAAATTAATAATAATAGAAGCCCATTAAAAATGTTCCCACTGTTAGGACTCGGGACCTTTTCTCAGAAGAGTCAAGGCCATCCATCACGATGGCCTGGTGCTGGTTGGTGGAAGACACAAAGGCATGATATCAAATGATTCTATTAAAATATCGGTTTCCTCACGATGTTTTCCTTCACAGTTTTAAAATTAATTACCTACGTGACTTCAACAAGACGGTGTTGCGGTGTATATTGTATATTGTATAATGATGAATTAGTTTGTACTGTATTACATTTTGACATTCTTTGAGTATTTACATGAATATTATAATTAACGACATTTTTGATTATATACATTTATCACAATTTATACATTCTTTGACATTCCTCACATGGATGAACTGCAAGATCTGCTAATGCAAGACCTTAGACCCTGGATGGACATATTGATCAAACTCAAAACACACAAGACAATATCCTGATGAAACACAAGATGTTGGCGAAATTGTGCTCACCAAACATTTATCTCACACAAATATATATCACAACCAAATAGAAGCCAGAAATTAATCTAAGATGAAGAATCAGATGACATAAATAAAAACCAGAAATTAATAGAAGATGAGGAAGAAGAAGACTTTAATCAGCTGACTATTATTTAATTATTTTTTTATTTATAAATTACTAACAAATTGTCTTGCCAGACATATTGCATGCCTCTCGCAGAGGCCAGTTTGTATGGGGCAACTTTTAAAATGTTTTGTATCATCTTATCTTACCTACAAACAGCAATAAAGATTTTTGTATTTGTATTTGTATTTGCGCGTGGGATTCCAACGGGCTTCGGATTCCAATTCCAATTCGAATTCCAAGGGGCTTCGGATCGGCAGTTGCCATTTTCTCGACAAGACCAAATGTTTTTATCGGTTACTTTCTATCTCACTGCTCGTTCATCGACAAAGCGACATCATTTCACGGTTGTGTTCTAAAGACCCGAACGAAGAGGTTTGACTCTTTCGTATAAGAACAACTAAACTGTGTAATACGTTGCCTGAATGGGTATTTCGTGGTGGATATTATCTCTTGAAAGATTTAGTTGGGTAAATGGGTAAGCACGTTCCATCGTGAATTGCAAGGTCGCTTAACATCAAGCGAGATAAAATAAACATTTCTATACAATTCCCACACCTTCACCACTGTTATTTGTAGGGGTAGCGCTCTTTGCGGAGTCTAACTGGGAAAGTACCATACCTTTGCTAATTATTCTACTACCAAGCAATAATGTGAAAACTTCACCGTGTTCCGATTTGAAGGGCAATGTTTCCAGTGAAATTGCAGGGCATATAATCTCTTATAGGTTGTTAATCATCTTATTGGTGGCTGACGAACCTAGCGCAGTGCTGTGTAATGATTTGGAATCTTCATGTTCCAATAACTGCTTTTCACTGTGCTATTATGAACAGTAATGCTGCTAACTTAAAACGGCGAAGGAAAACATCGTGAGACAATTGAATCGTAAATTGAAAAAAAAATAGCAGGCATGTTGCTTATCACCAGCCACATGTTTTGTTCATTTTGTCACTTTATAGTCTATACTATCTATACTAATAATAAAAAGCTGAACAGGTTTTTTATTTGAACGCGCTAATCATAGAAACTATAAGATCGATTTCAAAAATTCTTTCACTGTTAATTATGTTGCGAACATAATATCCCTGAGTGCTATATTATATTTATGTACCACGGGCGAAGCTGGGGCGAGCCACTAGGATACTATAAAAACACCTTCAAGAAAAAGCTTCCATTGAAATAATACAATTAAATCAACAACAGAAGAACTAACCGAAGAGTTAGTCCCGCATTAAACTGAATCACCTCCTGGCAAGCGCAGGAGAGCAGCAAGACGTCTGCCATAACACTTCGGAACTTCGAGCTAATTTGTTATTTCTACGAGGAAATTGTTGTGATAAGGTACGTAGCGTTTCACAGAGTCAAATTAAATTTTACTTGCTGAATATATAGTTAACTATACTTATATACTATCCTGACTACGTTACACAATAATTAATCGCGATCAAAATTATTATTTAATTATTACCTCGACGTTTCGGCAGCGTTGCGACGGCCGTGGTTGCTAAAAGTCTTTCGAGAAACGTCGAGGTAATTATATAATAATTTAGATCATGATTAAGTTCTGAGTAGTGTTTTCAATATGAGTTTGAATGGCAAAAGTCTAAAACTATAAACAGATAGATAGATTATAAAAAAAATTGGTTGCCTGTAAAGTCGGTATACGAGCGAAAGTTTTACGTGACAACGACTTTGAGTGGTAAATTAATTTTACGGAAGGGACGCGTGCCTTTCACTTTTTATGTCTGTCTCTCTCGCTCTTAGGCAGGCTAACCATGCCCGAGTGGAAGGGACGCGTGCCTCTCACTCGCTCTCGTTGTGAGCGCATAACGTGAGCGGAGCGTAACGCAGTTACTTGAAGTGTCACCCGGCAAACCAATTTATAAGACGTTGTCACGTCAAAAAACTGATACAGAAACACCCCGAAAAGTTGCATTTGACGATTTTACACCGATTTTTACCAATTTGCGATGGTTTTTTTAATCGTAAAGTTTTGAAATTGGTTTTCGTATATTTTGTAACAATAGGTCTTTTTAAACAAAAATTGTGGGCTTAAATTACTTTGCATCGAATATTTTTAATAAGAATAAATAAGTTGGTGACCTACGGTTATAAGCAATTTCTTTCAGGCAACATTAGATTGAAAAATGATGACGAATGATCTACATATGTATGTACTCGTATTATTTATATTTATATCGCAATGCTCGTAACCTGAATATGTTTCATGGCTATCGTTTTATAGAGAGGAATGAAGATATTTAATCCACTTTCATCGCTCAATCAATCAATTTTTTTGTCGCAGAACCGATAACCGTTGGGGTAGACGAGTTCTGGAGTGGAGACCACGAATCGGCAAACGTAGTGTAGGACGCCCTGAGACTAGGTGGAGTGACGATATACGTAAGGCAGCTGGTAGCGGTTGGAAACGTAAAGCCGAGGATCGGACTGAGTGGCGTATTATTGGAGAGGCCTATGTCCAGCAGTGGACGAATGTGGGCTGATTATGAATCCACTTTCATAATAAGAAGGCTTAACTTGTGAATTACGTAGCCTGAGTGGTTCTATGATGGATTTCATCTAGGTGTCTTCCAGTCGATAATGAATCGGGTTCTTTTAGATAACCAAGATCCCTAGACCGCCTCGTCGCTAAATCAGGCAAGGTGATGCTGAAATGCAAAATTTTTATATTCATTTAACCAAATGTTTAAAAATATGATTTAGTCTTCCTTTCAATCTAAATTTCAAAACGTAGGTTTTTCTGAATAATCTGAACGGGTTCAGCTTATTAATTGTAGATATACTTGTTAAATATCTGTAAATTACCATCAGTAGTAGTGTAAATTGAAGTTACGACTGGTCTAGTCTGGAGAACGGCGCCTGCCGATCCGGAGACTTCGGGTTCAAACCCCACACGCACCACTGTCTTTTCGAAGTCATGTGCGTAATGCAGCTAACTTTAAACGATGAAGGAAAACATCGTGAGGAAACCGACATCTACCTAGAATCTTTCGAAGTCATGTGTCATCCACCAACCTGCATTGGACCAGCGTGGTGAATTATGACCTTAAGTCTCTCTTTGCGAGAGAAGGCCCGAGTCCCAGCAGTGGCAACATTTAGTGGGCTGTTGATGATGATGAAATTACCATCAGGTAGGTCACTTGATTGTCCACGGCTTTATTAAAACAAGGACATCGACGTAATACGTTTTTTTTGTTCTAATTGCTCGCTTTCAAAATGGTCTGTATGAAAATCAATTCAATTTAACTCGTAGAATACAGAATAAAGACGTTAGTTCGAATGCTCATTAGTCGAGGAGACAAAGGCAGAGGTGTTAATATCCACTCAGGGAAACACGAATAAACTTCAATTAGAGATGGAGCCACTATAACACTTAGTGCATATAGTGATGTGACGTTTAAATACTTTATTAAGACTTCTTATACATTTCTTCAGATCAAACAACAAACCTGTATGTAGGCTTAAAATCATATTAATTGTATGAGAAAGTGAGCCACAGTGTTATTCGTATAATTAATTATTGTTACCGCAATTTTCCCGTAATATAAAACAGTAAGTATACGTGTTACTTTTATAGTTGTAAAAATGATAATGTTTTCTTTCACTATAAAACCTCCTTGTCTAATTACGTTTGGATGTGCTACCTATTTTCGTTTGTTTACAAAAAAAATTAATTGAGTATACATTTTGTTAAAATGAATAACTTTTACAGAATCAATGGTCACCTTAGAAATAAATTTATAGAAAACAATATCCACGCCTGTATTTTTCTGTCTTTTGACATCTACTAGTGGACAAATGCTTCTCCTAAAGTACATCACTGAGCTCAATCTAAAAATTCTGTCATCCACAATTTTACCGTCACTTTCATGTTGTGTCATCTTCAAGTCAAGAGTGAAAATGTTTTTTTCATTGAAAAAAGCATGCTTCATCGTCTTTTATCATAGAACAAGACGGCGGACAACTATACGACTATTATTTAAAAAAATGTGTGTTTGATTATACATATTGTGATAAAAACTTCAAAAACCACTGTGGATGTAATAAATATCGTTTAAAACACCAGACAGATTTTCTATTCTATTTACATCTTCATTACGTAAAGAGTGCAAGATTTTCTTGTGATTGTGTTTGTTTATTAATTTAATAATTGTAAAAGCATTGCCATTAAGCATCTCATTGAAATTTATACCTTGAAAAGAAAATTATTATTCGACATTTAAATTTATAAGCTTTAAATCTAAAATTGAAAAGTAAAAAGACTTTTTCAAGAAGACTGTAGTCCACAAATGTATTCTTTTCACCTTTTCCCATCACTACCCAAAGACTCCCAGACGCCTCAGAACGTAATTGTTTATGTTTATTGGGTGCTTATTGTTTGGGTTTCTGCGCACAAGTTTGTTCTTCACTTTGCGCTGTATAATTGCAATAAACAAGGTAATAAGGTCTTTATTTCTTTGGCACAGTTTTAATTGCTTTGTTCAATAAAAAGTTGGAATTACAAGTCAATTTGAACGAAGTAACAGGAAATAAAGTTGATGTAAAGTTGTGATAATTGTCTGTCTGTGCGATGTTTCACTGCTATATGTATACCTATATTTTACTCGAGACTTACACGAGTAACGGCAATCAAATTTTTGTGTATAGTCAAGTCTTGAATATCGCCGCAAAATTGCTAGCTTATCGAAAATTGTGAAATTGTGCTCACCAAGCATTTATCTCACACATATATATATCATAACCAAATAGAAGCCAAAAATGAATCGAAGATGAAGAATCAGATGACATAAATAAAAACCAGAAATCAGTAGAAAATGAGGAAGAAGAAGACGTTAATCAGCTGACTATTATTTTAATTTTTTTCATTTATAAATTAAGACTACAACAAATTGTCTTGCCAGATATATTGCATGCCTCTCGCAGAGGCCAGTTTGTATGGGGCAACTTTTAAAATGTTTTGTATCATCTTATCTTACCTACAAACAGCGATAAAGATTTTTGTATTTGTATTTATTTTCTCTAAAAACAAAAAAAACCGACTTAGATTAAAAATTAAATTCAAACACGCGACCAAATTTCGTAATTTGCCTTGACTAAAACGTCGAGGTATATGAGATTAAATTTTAGTTTATTATTCATCTTTAAAAATCGCTATTTTGATTTTGATAAAATGTATATGGAACCTCTTCTGAACTATAATCAACCAAACAACATCAAAACTAAAAAAAAACAACAAATTCGATTCACAAAAACGTACGTCATAATTTTTTGATGAACTACATACATAAATAGTAAACTGGTCTAACATATTTTCATTTGGTATAAATAAAAGACTGTAGTAACTAAAATTCCAGTGAATTATTTTACCTGAAAACTATACAAGGATCGTCGTCGTTAACCGATGCGGTGGGGTTAACGACTTTTAATTTTCAATATCAGTCGAATAACCTGGAAATCGTTCGTATTCGATTCCCAGAATTACAAAATATCGAAAATCGTTTCAAAAATTTTGCCAAAGTATTGTAAGCTCTGTTAAATGGTTTTAGGGTATTTATTGCGTTGTGTGCTTTTTAGATTTATAAAGAAACATTTTTCATGGTATTGGTAAGCGTTTGTGACGAATACTTGGCCCAGACGTTATTATTTACGAATTAAGGGCAACCTGTCTGGTTTGTTTGTAAATTATTTATGAACCATATAGTTAATTCATTGTTTTGAACTTTCTTCGATCAAGTAAAAATTTACTTTAAACTAATCAATCCTGGACAGTATTTTGAATCTCATTGCGTTTATACAGTTAGTGGTTATTAGGAAGAAAAACAAACAACGTACTAGATGGCGTAACTGTGTGTTTTGGATTAGATCGCTAAGTTCGCTGTTTTTAGGGTTCCGTAGCGAAATGGCTAAATACGGGATCCTAATAGATTCGTCATGTCTGTCTGTCTGTCTGCCCGTCCATATGTCACAGCCACTTTTCTCCGAAACTATAAGAACTATACTATTGAAACTTGGTAAGTAGACGTATTCTGTAAACCGTATTAAGATTTTTATACAAAAAATAGAAAAAAAAAAAAAATGTAGGGTTGCCCTATACTCCTACATAGAGTCTACATACATAGAAATGAAACTCAAAAAAAAAATCCGTCAAAACCATACGTATATCTATAGATAGGTCTTCAAAAATTTTTCTAAACTGAATAGTTTGCGCGAGAGACTCTTCCAAAGTCGTAAAATGTGTCCGCCCCCCTCCTGTAACTTCTAAAATAATAGAATGACGAAAATAAAAAAAGGGTATGATGTCTATTACCATGTGAACTATCAACGAAGATTGGTTTGAATGAAATTTAGTAAGTATGTAGTTTTATTTTAATACGTCATAAATTCACTATTGTTAAAACAACGAACTACTAGAACTTTTATATTATGTTACTTGCTGCTACGGAAGCCTTCATGGGTGAGTCCGACTCGCACTTGACCACTTTTATTTGTTTGTAAAAAAAGAAGAAAAAATACGTGTAAATAGTTTTGGTTTTAGCCAACATGCCTATTGGCTTGATAGCCTTAATAATATTGTCTCATCATCTTACACATACCTTTAAACGCTACATTTCAGGATTTGTTTCAATCCATAATAGTTTTCTCAACGCTATAATACAAGATTTGCCTCTATCTATAGTGGCGAGTGGTAACCACAGAGCTGTAATGGCTGTGATTGATGACAATGACTCTACGATTTCTGGCGCACGTCGGACGCGAGCCAAGTTTCACTTTTTCACCTTTTTGGAAAAGGATCGTTAATCAGAGACAATATTTCATCCATAGTGTTCACAGTTTAAAATAGAGCAATAATTTGATTTTCTCCAAAAAACAAAAGCATACTTTTATTTCAAATTACATTCAGGCAAAAGTTTATTTTCGTTTTATTGCTTGACCAAATTTGATCATTTAAGTATATTAAATCTAGAATCACGTCTTCTAGAAATTGCAATGCAAATTTTATGGTAATTTAATATTTCTGTTTTGTTGATATGTATTTCAAAAAACAACGCACCAATATCGACCAAATTTATAAGAAAGTACCGCTGAACAGAACTATGAAAATATCTAAATAATGAAAACGATCATGAAATGATCAGAAAATGATCTGCTAAACAAAAAATAACATCAAAATCGTTTCACAATTAGCAGAGCTATCGCGTACCATACATACAAAAAAAGAGATATAAAACCGAATTGAGAACATTCTCCTTTTTTAAACCGGTTAAAAATTCATACTTATTGGTTTTAATAGTTAAGCAAACGTAACCTTATGATAAGATCATTATTTTCCAGACAAACGTAGAACAGATAAACACTGTTGTACGAGTTTGTCTCGTTCATTACCTCCATCATCACTATTGGTTTGAATGGTGAATTAAAACATAGCGAGGAAACCAGCATCTCCCAAAAAGATTTTTGAAGATATGTGTCATCCACCAACCAACCAACCAGCACTAGGCACCGGGTGGTGGTACGGCGTTGACACTATTCTTATAGAAAAAGACCCAAGTCCTAGCTTTGGGCTATATATAGGATATATAGATAATAGTAATTAATGGTTATGAATGCCTGATAAGCAAACCTTACATCCAATAAGTTACTCCCGCATGCATCATTTAGATTCTACTAAAAATATGGACCAAAAATTTATACTTACATATTATATACAGCTTATGATACAGCTTATTTTGTTTGGTTTTGTATTAAAAATAAACCAATTGGTGGAATAATTGAATGTAAGAGTTCTACCTACGTCCACGAGGCTTGTCAACTAGATGATGGCCACACAATGCTGAAGATTGAGTTGAGAGGCGTTCCATCGGAACTGCCGATGTTCAGCAGTCGACCAGTAAGTTGAAAATATTGATATATTAATTTTAATAAAAGTGGTCAAGTGCAAGTCGGGCTCGCCCATGAAGGCTTCCGTAGCAGCAAGTAACATAATACAAAAGTTCTTGTACTTCGTTATTACTTTAATCAGTGTTTTAACAATAGTTAATTTATGACGTATTTAAATAAAACTACTAACTAGATATCATTCAAACCAATTTTATTTTCATTGGTAGTTTACATGGTAACGTACATCATACACTTTTTTTATTTTTGTCATTTTCTTATTTTAGAAATTACAGGGGGGGGACACACACTTTTTACCTCTTTGGAAGAGTCCCTCGCGCAAACATCCATAGATTGTATGGTATTGATCAAAATAATTGTTTTGAGTTTCAGTTGTATGTGTGGGAAACCCCTAATTTTTTTCTATTTTTTGTATCAAAATCTTAATGCGGTTTACAGAGTACATCTACTTACCAAGTTTCGATAGTATAGCTTTTATAGTTTCGGAGAAAAGTAGCTAGGAGAAAAGTAACATACGGACGGGCAGACAGACAGACAGACATGACGAATCTATAAGGGTCCCGTATTTTGCCATTTGGCTACGGAACCCTAAAAAAGCGGTACCCACAATTCCTACCTCCGTACCCAACACCACAAAAATTGTGAATAATCTCTTTTGTTGTTATTTTTTCACAAATCGCTATACATTGGACGAAGCTAACCTCTTTTGTTTGGGACACCTGCACCATAGAGCTTTGGGTGCTCTTTACCAACACATGTAATTCAAAAGGTTTTAAACGCCTACTGCTATTACAGGATTATAACCGTTATAACTAAGGTTTTGGGGTGATATTAGGTTGAAGTTCAGTTAAAACTTATATTTAAACGTTGGTCGCTCTCTGAACAGAACCAGACTGCATAACGATACATGAGCAGTTTTAATTCAGCAGAAATGTAAACTCTAAAAGTTGTGTGCTAAAGTTAAAAGTTGAAATAATGTTGAATTTGTAAAGGTTTTTCGAAGTATCATCGTTCCGCAAATTTCTATAGAGAACAATTAGGGAGTTGTTATGAGTCATCTGAGTCATCAGTCACGTAATATGTAAAGAGAAAGACTTAGAAGGATCAGTTTGTAAACAAGGCTCAATACAGGAGCCGTAATGAATTAGTGGCAAGAGAATACGGTAACAATCTTGAGGTTCGTAGATTCAAACCCGGCGCACATTTTTGGGTATTTATTTATTTGGGATAATAACGCTTTATAATGGGTACATTGATGTAACAATGCTATACACATTATAACCTGTTGCGTAATGTAAAATATTACTTATATCTAACTTATGAAATATAACATTTCCCAAATTCCACTGAGTATTGTAGTAGTGGTAGGACTTATTGCATAGTTTGATTGGAGAAGTACATACTACGCTTTCACCAGGAGGTAGAATACTACCGCCGAGCAGTAAAAGGCAAACACTAGTGTGTTCCGGTTTGAAGGCCAATATTTCCAGACAAATAACAGGGCTTAGACATATATCTATACTAATATTATAAAGCTGAAGAGTTCGTTTGTTTGTTTGTTTGTTTGAAAGCTAGGATCTCGGGAAGTACTGGTCCGAATTGAAAGATTATTTTTCTATTAGATAGTCCATTTATCGAGAAAGGCTATAGGCCATAGAACATAACGCTAATACTATAAATAGAAGAGGAGCATGAATCTAGAATGTAACAAAAACGGGGAAAACATTTTCCTTTTTGAGAGTTTTCGTAGCGTGCTTTGACATGACAGCATGTGTCTAAGATTGCGTCAACTTCAACTTCATTTTTTTCCTTTTGGTTCCATTCGGTAATGTCACCGTAATTTCGCCAATGTCCAAGATTGCGTTATTGAATATAAACCTTTGCTAATCAAATTTGTTTTTAAATCTGAGTTGGTACGACCAATTTCCGACAGGTGGCGTAGCAGGTAGCTGAAGAGGTTTTTTTGTTTGAAAGTGATATTCTCAGGAATGACTGAACTGATTTCAGTAATTCTTTCACCGTTGGATATGTACGGGATCCCGATGAGTGTTATTTATGTACCACGTACGAAGCCGGGGCGGACGTCTAGTAATCTTATATTTCTGTTTGATTAACAAAGTGCAACGCTTGGCAGTGATGATTTTGATCCTTAATGCTCAAATATCTGCGTGGTGGATTGACATGACACCAACGCTCTCCTAGCGAAGATCCAGGTCATCCCCTGGATCTCAGCAGTAGGAATATTTAGTGGGCTTTTAATGTCTATGACGAATTGAAATAAATTAACAAAATCAAGACTCTGCTCTGACGTAATGATGAAAACCAGTTAGAGGAAAACAATACGAAAATTACAAAACAGATGGGCTCTACTTGTCGCTATTTTTTTATTTCACTTCAACCAGACTTAGTTCGTAATTCATACCATAAGTCATAGGTGTATAAAAAAGTCGGACGTAGTCTCGCTAAAACAAAAACTGTGTCACTAGAATCCTCACTAGAGGCCACATTTGCACGTGTGCGTTGTCAGGTTGTCACTGATAGGCTGACACGCACACATATACACAAGAAGCGCGTGTAATGACCCACTGGTGTGTGCGTGTCAGCCTGTATGTGACAGTGCACACGTGCATATTACGTGGTCGACTCGATGGACACAGTTTTTGTTTTAGTGAGACTACGTCCGACTTTTTTTTATACGTCCATGCCATAAGTATGCTCGAATGACTAAGCAATTTTTTTTTAGAATTAAATAGTGTCATGACGAGCAGGACAAGTCTTAGATGGTAAACAATATGTCTGCTCATAACAGTACAGTGTCACGCAGCTATGGGAACACGAAGAGTCCCAAAGCATTACCTAACAATGTAAGAATCTATAATTTTCGGTATGCCTCGGGTTCACGCCTAGTCAACGTTAAACCTTACCGGCACAAGTGGACTGTTTTTGCACTACAGAACCAAGTGAATAAAACCAAGTGTAAGAATGTCAATAATGTTGGGTTCATTTGGGGTTATCATCTGATGATCGTTAAACCTCAACGGGGACAGGTGAATGGACTGATTTTTGCAATACAGAGCCAAGTGAACAAAGCCAAGTATAAGAATGCCGATCATTTCCGGACCGTCTGGGGATCTCGCCTGATGAACTTTTATTTTTTGTTGCAAACTCGACGTTGTTTATGTTAATTTATTCGCAGAAAGATGCCAAAAAACTAAGATAATAATAGTATAAATAATTATAAACATAATAACTGCCTTTTATAGTATGGGGTGACGAGACGAGCAGAACATAAACGTGATAGAAAACAAAATACGTAACAGCACAGTGACACGCAGCTATTGAAAGACGAAGAGTCCAAATCATGACCTCACACATGCACTGCGCTCGTCACCTTTGATATTTTTACTTTGTTACCTCTAGATAAGAAATTATTAATGAAAATCAGATTAATTGTAATGCAATAAAATGTGCATACCTTGACTTAGTTCATTTTATTTCAATAAATGGTTATTTCAGTAGGTCAGCAAAATAGGACAATAGTTTACTGTGGCCTATTTCATTGATATTGTTTTCAAGTGTAATATTAAGTGTGGCTTATTTATATGAAATACTAGCAGTACCGCGCAGGTTTACCCACACTGTCCCCTTTCTCGTTACTTTCCCGCAGTACAAAGTATACTTAGCCTGTGTGATATTCAAACTGCAATCTTTTTTTATAGTAACGAGTGCCAAGACGAGCAGGGCATGTGCCTGATGGCAAGCAACATGCCTGCTCATAAAAGCACAGTGACACGCAAATAGCTACTAAACCCTGAACCCGAACATTACATTAGTACAAATTGTGAGGAAACCGCTAGTTGCAGGTTGCGCAGGGTCGTTCGTTGTGAAAACTTACGGAGCCCTATGTTCATGCCCTAAGTTCTTATGATGATGACAAATTGTGATGATCTAAAGTTATAATTATTTTTATTCTTTAACGTCATAAGTTACATTGTATACCACACTATCTCTGAAATTATTTGCATATGCGTCCTCCCCTTTACTTGTTTGCATTTTTAGCTAATTTGAATCAAATATCGATTGACAGATCCTTTGAATTCTCCATGTGGTTACTCATCAAATTGACCGGATAAATTATTCTATTCTTGATATGCAATTTTGTGTTTTGTTAAGAGTTAAGTGATGAGATGTTGATTCTCAGGATAAGGTGTTGTGTGAATATTTTCACTTGCCGATTCTCGTCATTTGCATTACTTACGGGAATTTGCGATTATTTATTTACTCGTAATATGATCGATAGATTCGTTTGAAGACATAGACCCTAAGCCATAATGTATATATACAAAAAGATTTGCAAGCTGTAGTGACAATATGTCGAACTTATTAATCTTTATTCATAAAAAATATGTTTGTTTGTATGTCATTTATAGAATTGTAAACGTGCATTTGACTTTGTGAAGATCTGTAGCAAAGTTGTTGTGAATAAGCCAAAGGTTTCTGAGGTTTTTATGTGACAATATCTGAGCGAAACCGGACGGAACTGAGGGGCTACCGTCTAACTAGCACTGTCTTAGCTTTGACATTCCTCTCTTTTTTCTTTCCGCTTGAAATGATAGAGACCGCAATAGCAAAACGAAAGCCTAGTTTTAGTTAGCCGGTAGAAAGGTTGGCCGCTAGTAGGTAGATAAAAGTTATGTCAAATTGAACAAAACGTTTGAAAGACAAAGCGTCTGACCTTAGAGGTGTGCATAAAGAGGTTTAAATCCAATATAAAACTGTGATGGTGATGACAGTTCTGTTGTTTTTTTTTTTTTTCAGGAAAAAGGTTCATATTTTAGAACATTTTTTTCAGATAAATTACAATAAAATAAACCAAATTATGCCTATTATTGTTTACTAGCTGAACCCGCTACTTCGTTCGCGTAAGCAGTTTTTTTTATTATATCATCTTTATTATTCTTCTTTTAAAATCTAACATACTTTAATAAGTAGGTTTCGTAGTAACGAACACAGCCGCAATTATTAAGTTTGTAGGATTTTTATAGGATACATTATGAAAAGCTGTTGTGCATGATCTTATACCTACTTATCTCTTTTTCTCTAGCTGTTACCTGCGACTTCGCCCGCGTAAAATTTTGAATGAAGCCTTCAAAATGATTAATTTAATTGAGTTTTAATGTTACGCAAGCAAGTTGAACCTATAAATCAAAGCAAAATCTAAGTGAAATGTTGAGGCATAAATTTAATTGTAACACAGAAAAAAGAATCAAAGAACGAAAGAACCCAAATTCGGCATAAAAATCATTTTAGCAGCAAAAAAACTCATTAGTACAATTAGGAATACCAGTAACGCCACCTAGTGATGAAAGAAAAATACATACCACAATAGCAAAACATTGATTTAAATGGGGTTTAGTGTTTGAGATTTAAACTGTCATTAGCGCCATCTAATGAGAATA
Organism: Ectropis grisescens; assembly: GCA_017562165.1. Lineage (NCBI taxonomy): Eukaryota > Metazoa > Arthropoda > Insecta > Lepidoptera > Geometridae > Ectropis > Ectropis grisescens. The sequence continues at coordinate 23,642,750 of CM029773.1, forward strand.
TAACGTTGCTTGTTATTTAGATTGTGCATCCAAAGCACCTGTATTATCTACGCCAAAACGGGTGCATATAATCAATATAATATGGAGTTAAATTAAAATATAGACTTATTACCCCATGTGAAATTTTAGACTCTAAACTATCTGCGTTTCGTATGTCAAACCAATTCGTTTTGTCGTTTTGACGTTAATATTTGTTTCCTTAGGGCCACAGATTACATACCTCCTTAGGGCCAATGCTTCTATTCGGGTTGATAGGTAGTGTATGTGGTATTTCAGACTATAAGCTATCTCTGTTTCATTTTTCTACCAAATTTGCTTAGTATTTCTGACGTCACAGTAACCTATAAGTAACCGATTTGCTATTTTTGAGTAACTAAGTACGTGTGTTTCGAATTCCTTCCGAATGTGTTCAGCCGTTCCACGTTGTCCTGTAAATATTATGAATGTCAATGTTTGTATGTTTGTTACTTAATCATGGCGGAACGTATTTAGTGATCGGGTTGAAATTTGCAATACAATAAGATTATAGTTTGGAAGAACACATAGGCTAAGCATTGCTACTTAAGCTAAGCCAAGATATAATGTGTTTCAAATTGTAACTCAATACATTCAGCCGTTCCAACGTAATTGAGCAGCAAAAATTTAAACATTGGCATATTTGTAAAATATTGGTAGGATAGGATTTTACAAAATTTTAGAAAAAATTAAACCGGTCAAGTGCAATTGGGACTCGCCCGCGAAGGGTTCCGAACCATTAGCAAATAAACGGCTTTAATTGTATGGGGAGCCCGCTTCATAATTTATTTTAATTAATTACATTTAAAGAGAACATACAACTAAATATTAAGTGAATAGTTAAAGCGTCTGTGACAGGTATTTTATTAGTTATTAGTATCGATCAAGAAACTGTATAAAATATGACGTTGTATGGAAGCCCTCTTAAATAAATATTTATTTTATTTTTAGTATTCTTTGTTAAGCCGGCAATAGAAATACATCATCTGTGAAAATTTGAACTGTCTAGCTAACACCGTTCTTGAGATACATCCTGGTAACAGACGGACGGATGGACGGACAGCGAAGTCTCAGTAATAGGGTCCCGTTTTTACCCTTTTGGTACGGAACCCTAACAACGGTCTGCTTCGGTCACCGAAGCTTGTTAAACACTACCTTTAAATTTCAAACAGTATTTGGATTGAAATAATGCGTTTTCTAATAAGTTACGGCTGGTCTAGTAAGTTACAGCTGACCTAGTAGGGAGAACGGCGACTGTCGATCCGGAGACCCAGGGTTCAAAACCACGTGCACCACTATCTTTTCAGAGTCATGTTCGTAATGCCGGTAATTGAAACGGTGAAGGAAAACATCGCGAGGAAACCGAAATGTACCCAGAATCTAAGTTCTAAGTCATATGTCATCCACCAACCGACACTGGGCCAGCGTGGTGGATTATAGCCTGACTCTCTCCTTGCGAGAGAAGGCCCCGACGCCCAGCAGTGGGAACACTTAATGGGTATTAAAATGGCTATTTATTATGCTTATATGTTTTCTTCTAAAGAACAAAAATCTACTCAATGATAGGTAATTTAATTCTGTACAGATATATCTAAGCTGATTTTAGTTTTTGTTGATATTTGAAAACTACCTCCCTGTTTTCGATATATGAGATCACCTCTGAAGTATTTTCTACCAAACAAAAAGGAATTATCAAAATCGATTCACAATTAGCGGAGTTATCGCGTAAAATCAAACCAAATAAAAAACATGCAACCCGATTGAGAAAATCCTCCTGTTTGAAGTCGGTTATAACCGAATGATGTTTGTTTTCCACACAAAAATATATTTTGATAATTATTCTTTCATTCAAGACGACGCGACGCGATCACGTGAGCACGTTCTAGAATCTAGAATTTCTGTGGATCGCCTGTGAGACACAGAATACTTAGAAGTTAGTATGTACCGAACGCGCCGCGCGTGTCGTTATTATTTAATGTTTGTGTAATTTCCGAACCACCAGACCGATAATGTTCAAATTTTGACAGGACAGTATTCAAAATATGGTCTTTCTAACAAAAAAGAATTAATGAAATCAAACAACGCAAACATGAGTTACAACCAAATACACATTCTGACTTTCACCCCTCCTGCAAGAAAACCGATCAGAATTTGGGGATCAAAAGTAGCCTACAGCAATCTCCTTAGTATAAACTAAAATCATGCCAAGTTTCAGCTCAATTGAATCAGCAGTTTCGGCGTGATGCGTGATCCCTATACAGAAAGACAGACAGACAGACAGACAGACAGACATGAAAGAAAAAAAAATGCAGATTCGCCATCAGTATCGAAAATAGAGTGCTCCAAAAAAAATTTTCAAAATATATCTTCAATGTACAGAATTCGACCCGTTACAGTTTTATTATAAGTATAGATTATAGCTTAATATGGAGTTAAACGAAAATATAGACTTAGGCCCCATGTGAAATTTTAGACTCTATACTATGTGTGGTATTTCAGACTATAAGTTATCTGTTTCAATTTTCTACCAAATTTGCTTAGTCTTTCCGACGTCACAGTAACCGATTTGCTATTTCTGATTACAAACTACGTGTGTTTCAATTCCTTCCAAATATGTTCAGCCGTTCCAACGTTGTCCTGTAACTGTAAATATTATGAATGTCAATGTTTGGATGTTTGTTACTTAATCATGGCGGAACGTATCAAGTGATCGGGCTGAAATTTGAAATACAATTAGATTATAGTCTGGAAGAACACATAGGCCAACCATTGCCTATGTATAGTTACTTATCTATATGTCCCTATGTTACTTAAGCTAAGCCAAGAATATATTTCAAATTTTAACTCGATACATTCAGCCATTCCAACGTAATTGAGCAGCAAAAATTTAAATATTGACATATTTATATAATATTAGGAAAGGATAGGATATTACAAAATTTTTTGAAAAAAAAAACCGGTCAAATGCCAGTGGGACTCGCGCGCGAAGGGTTCTGAACCATTAGCAAATAAAATGATTTTATTGTATGGGAGCCCCCTTAAAAATTTATTTTATTTTAATTACTTACATTTAAAGAGAACATAAAACTTAATATTATGTGAATAGTGAAAGCGTCAACCAGTAACAGGTACGTTATTAGTATCGAGCAAAAAACGGTAAAAAAAGTCAAGTTTGTTGTATGGAAATAAGCCCCTCTTAAATATTTATTTTAATTTTAGTATTTTTTTGTTAAAGCAGCAATAGAAATACATCGTCTGTGAAAATTTCAACTGTCTAGCTATCACCGTTCTTGAGATACAGTCTGGTGACAGACGGAAGGATGGACGGACAGCGAAGTCAGGTACGGAACCCTAACAACGGTCTGCTTCGGTTACCGAAGCTTGTTGAACACTACCTTTAAATTTTAAACAGTATTTGGATTGAAATAATACGTTAAGTTACGGCTGGTCTAGTAAGCTACAGCTGACTTAGTCGGGAGAACGCCGACTGTTGATCCGGAGACCCAGGGTTCAAAACCACGCGCACCACTATCTTTTCTGAGTCATGTTGGTAATGCCGGTAATTAAACGGTGAAGGAAAATATCGTGAGGAAACCGAAATGTACCTAGAATCTAAGTTCTAAGTCATATGTCATATGTCATCCACCAACCGACACTGGGCCAGCGTGGTGGATTATAGCCTTGTCTCTCTCCTTGCAAGAAAAGGCCCCAACGTCCAGCAGTGGGAACATTTAATGGGTTGTTTATGCTGCTACTTATTATGCTGATATGTTTTCTCCAAAAGAACAAAAATTTACTTCAATGACAGGTAATTTAATTCTGTCGTTCGACTAACTAAATACAGATAAATCTAAGCTGATATTTGTTTTTTGTTGATATTTGAAAACTACCTCCCTGTTTTCGATATATAAGATCACCTCTGAAGTATTTTCTACCAAACAAAAAAGAATTATCAAAATCAACTCACAATTAGCGGAGTTATCGTGTAAAATAAAACCAAATAAAAAACATGCAACCCGATTGAGAACATCCTCCTTGTTTGAAGGAGGATGTTCTCATCCTCCTCCTTTCCCCCACAAAAATATATTTTTGACAATTATTTTGTCATTCAAGACGACGCGACGCGATCACGTGGGCACTTCTTGAATCTAGAATCTAGATATTCTGTGGATTGTCTGTGATACACAGAATACTTAGAAGTTAGTATGTACCGAACGCGCCGTGCGTGTCGTTATTATTTATTGTTTGTGTAATTTCCGAACCACCAAACCGATGATGTTCAAATTTTGATGAGACAATATAAAAATGTGTTCTTTCTTACAAAAAAAATTAATGAAATTAAACAACGCAAACATGAGTTACAACCAAATACACATTCTGACTTTCACCCCCTCCCGCAAGAAAACCAATCAGAATTTGGGGATCAAAAGTAGCCTACAGCAATGTCCTTAGTATAAACTAAAATCATGCCAAGTTTCAGCTGAATTGAATCAGTAGTTTCGGCGTGATGCGTGATCCCTATACAGAAAGACAGACAGACAGACAGACAGACAGACAGACAGACAGACAGACAGACATGAAAGAAAAAAAAATGCAGTTTCGCCATCAGTATCGACTATGGAGTGCCCCAAAAAAAATTTTCAAAATATCTTCAATGTACAGAATTCGACCCGTTACAGTTTTATTATAAGTATAGATAACCGCAGAGCAGCTACATTTTTCTACTTCTATACCTAAATATCTTGATGAACTCGGAAAAAATTGTTGTTATTGAATAGCGTTTCATCTTATGTATGTATGGCTGCCTAGTAAGCGCCGTTTTGCTTGTTGATGCCAAATAGAATTCCGTTACGGTAAATATCTAGCAATATAAAAAACCAATTAAAATGAGAGCAATTTTTTGTGATACATGCTTTGTACTTATCTTGTTTCGCGAGAGAACTTTACTGAGATAAAACATCTTATATATCTGCGAGCGAGGATGACGAGCGCAGTGCAGTGCTAGTTAATGATTTGGACTCTTCATGTTCTAATAGCTGCGTGTCAGTGTGCTGTTATATGTAGGCATATGACTTACCATCAGCTATGTATTGCTTGTCTCGTCCCTCTATGTTATAAAAATAAAACATTTTATGTCAATAACATTTTCTGTAATGAAAATATTTACTTCTTATAATAATATGGAATTCGTAAATATTAATTTACCTGAATTATAATTTGTAGCTGTTTAAAGTGAAGGAAAATAATTCTATCCCCAAAAAAACCTTTTTTTCCATATTATAATCACTCGATGCTCGCGAAAGCCTACTAAGTAGATAGACACTCTATTAATACTAGTCAAATTCAAAGAGCAAAGGCAAATACTTAGTTCTAGAAAAGTTTGATATTTATGATGTTAAATGAACTGCATGATTTAAAATTGAGTTTAACTTAATTTAGTAAAACAGTGTTAGACATAACAGCAGAAATGTAATATATTCCAATCAAAATCAAACTACTAGTTTTGCGCACATTTTTTATGCAAATTTATTTCTACCCTCAAAAAATAAAAACAGATATTCGCGAAACACTGACGTCCGTTTCGTAGATTTTGTAACGTCAAAAATCTCAACTCAGCAGAATGCAAAGAAATCCCTGCTCTTGCATTTTTGTATAAATTCCTCATTTAACTCCTGATCAAGTCTGATTGCAGCCGCATCCGGAAATTTGCATTCTTCCCTAGCAAAGACGGGAACAATTTAAATAATTTGGTCATGACAAATGTTTTTACATTAGAATAATGCAATTTTTTATCCTCGAGCACACATCTAATTGACCGTGTGAGAACTTTCTGCCAAATAAAGCTTTGGTGTCCCGCAAGGTGTCAATTTTGGACACATTATGTAAATTATGTATTATTATTGACATATTCAAATTGGAAATATTAGCATATTAAGTTAGTGATTGGGATTTGTACAAGTGTGTGAATTCAATTCTTTTTGCATTCCCAAAGAAACATTTTCTGGAAAATATTTAAATGAAGTACAGGTTGAATATCTTACAGGTTTAGTTTTGCGTGAGATTTTGAACTATTGTTATTGTAATGAGTTTGTCAGCAATAAGTTTGTGAAATTTACTTTATTAATAGCTTTACTATGTACTGTTTGTATTTTTCAATTAAATAAAGTTTGTTTTGTTGTTTTCGGTTTTTCGATACAATAGTGGAAGTCAGGGTTCATAGCATAGACGTAATTAATCATAGGTCTGGGTTGAACAAAAGGGTAGTTTGCCGAACTGGCAGGGTTGCTCTTTGATTTTGTTTCAAACTGTACTGGGTTTTATAAATACTTTGTAGCTAGCTTAGATACAAATCAAATGCTTTATTATGTTGTTTCTTGAACATTTTTACGTGTTTTCTTTCATCGAAGACCTTTATTAATGAATTAAACATTTTATAACATTCTACTCATAATGTCTAAGTTAAAATGAATAATGTAAACAAACCAATGAAAAAAATGTAGCTTTCATTTTTTTTTCTTTTGTTTATAGGAGATATGTAAAGATTGTTGCAAGATATAAAAAGGTTTTTGATGATTTATTTTTACATTCATTTTTCATTGATGCTTCGCTCCTATTGATGGTAGCGTAATGTTGTATAGCTTGTCTCGATAAATTGACTATCCAACAGAAAAAGGATCTTCCAATTCGAACCAGTAGTTCCCGAGATCCTAGCTTTTAAGCCAACAATTAAACAAACTTTACTTCAGTATTAGTATAGATAGGTAATGATATAAAATAGGAGGCATATTCTCATTTCTTATTAATTCACGGGCGATCTATGTGTGATACGATCGATACGACAAAGCCACAGCCCGACTTTCAGCTCAGCTAAAGTTTCAGCCGTGATTTTTAGTTACAAATGTTTGTCTTGGGCGAGAATCGAACCCACGCCCTCTATCGGCGAGGCCTGGTTTATTACCAACCAAGCTACGAACCCAGTCGAGGTAAAAGCTACGATCAATTTAATTGATAGGGACTCTGTAAACTGATAAGAAAAATAATATCATGTAACTTTATCAGCATATTTATTTTATTTATGTCTCATTCAGTCACGTTTTATCCACAACTATAACTGAAGCATGCACCTACATATGCTTAAGGAACTATGTCAAGAGCACAGGATCGCGTGACTATATTGTAATGCTTTTCCATATTTATCATAATATTGTAATCTGCACTGTGAACCAGCTTTATTTAAAAAAACTAGCGTTTACGTATTTGTTAATAAAAATAAAACTAAAGCTAAATATCATCTTACAGCTCCATTACCAGACCCTGATTATCATTTAGCACCAATTTAGGTACGTGTCAAGACAAATCAAATGAGCCCAAATTCGATAGGGTTACGCCATTTAATTACTGAGTTCATAAGACTGTTTTCAAACCTACAACCGTCACTCTACATTATAAAAAAAGCTTAAAATGTTTAGAAATGTGGTTAAATATAATATGTATACCTATACCTTAAGCCTTGAGACTGAATGTGACGACACGAGACAAGTGAGTCTGTGAAGGTGGAAGAAAAAACGGTGATCATTGCAACGTATGCCAATTAATGCTAAGTTCATGTAAACGAAATAACTATGGATCACAACAAGGGCTCTAGAATATGCAATAAATACAAGTAAATTCTTGAGTAAGAACGGTTCAATAAAGGAAAAGTTGCACGATGATGCCAACATACAGATACCCATATTTAATTGGATAACGGGACACTCACGTATATACGGTCGGTCAATCCGATTCGATTAAACGTGTGTAACAATCACGTTAATTTTAATACTAATACAGATACAGTTTGACATCTGGATTCTTTCTTACCTGGAAATCACACACAACACCATCTGACCCCCAAACTAAGCAAAGCTTGTACTATGGGGCCAGATAGCTGATATAATACAAATTATATAGTTTTAAATACATACTTATTATAAATAGAAACACTCAGACATAGTGCAAACATTTGAATTCATCACACAAATATTTGCACTGCAATATTTATATAATATTTATATGCACAAATAGTTGTGACTTGCCCAGTGTAACTAAATGTTATAAGGTCAATAAACAAATAAAATCTAACCCATACAAACATTTCAAATAATGACCCATACTAAGGTACTGTCCGTTTATTACAACTTCTATCTAAATTATGTACTCGTATTCAAAGTGTGGCCTGTGTATTTGTCCAATAAAACATCATTTGAACACGTCACAGGCGCTCGTAGATCTCGCAGCTGACTAAAATTAAACTTTGCAATTAAATACACGGACAACTCACGTTTGATATAGTCACTCCAGTCCGACTCAAGTTTCGATCGCGTCCGGCGATCTTTTTCAAGAAGAGCACTGAAGTTAGTTTTCAAACTAAAACTAAATTTATTCTAGAAGATTTAAACTAAAGGTAACCAGTCACCATAAATATGTAATGAGACGCAAGCGTCAATATTCTATAACGAATCTAAAATAAATAAATTCTAAGTATGATTTCTTATCTAGAAGAAACACTATCTATGCCCCATCTTACATCACATCTCCACTTTACGACGGTGAGACGTGTGTATGTTTACTTTGAAAAACAAACATAATTTTTATTTTCTTTTCTCTTTTTTCTCTCAATCTGAACAATACATCGTAACAACCCTACAGAGTCATAACACCAGCTCACACCTCGGTAGTGCCTTGCAGAATTAATAGCCGCGCGCTTAATGAATATTGCACAAATGCGGGTTGACTGATGCGCTGTAATGTGCTAGTTATATTGGCGGTAGTGTACTGGCAACGATACAATTTCTACAAAATTATATTGAAATGAAAAACACATAATGTTTTATATGGAAACAAAAATGAAGACATCTGTCAGCAGCAGTACATCTCCACAATATAGGAACTTTTAAGCGAAAGGTGAATAATGGGTATCTTTTGGGTAAACAAATTACATTTTATATCTTGTCTGATTTCTGTCTCGGTACAGTATATAAAAAAGATCTGATGCAGTAAATTACAAACCTATCGCCATCATTTTTTTTATTTGAATAAAAAGTGACGAGACAAACAGGGCATATGCCTGATGGTAAGCAACATGCCTACCACATAACATCACAGTGACACGCAGCTATTGGAACATGAAGAGTCCAAAAATGTACCTAGCACTGCACTGCGCTCTTCACCCAGATATCTAAGATGTTATATATCTAAGCCCTGTCATTTTACTGGAAACATTGCTCTTCAAAGCGGTACTCAGTAATGTTTGTACATTACTGCTTGGCGGTAGAATAACTGGCAAAAGTGTGGTACTTTCCCAGACGAACTCTGCTAAGAGTCCTACCATTACAAAAATGAGATATGAATGGGATGCATTCTCGGGATATTTATAAATTGCAGATATATTGATTTTAGTTAGCTGTGCCTAGTTGATACAAAGTTAGAAATCAATAAACCAACTCTATTTACCAAAACTATTTTGTACCTGTTTGTACAATATACCTACTGTATTGTTCAGGAAGCCTGCAATTGTTGCTGCATTTGCATGTCTTCAGGAGAAATATGATCGCCCTACCGCTCATTTGAACGAGACAATGGAGGTAAAAGCCTTTGGAAGTTTCTGTGGTCGAATTTAACTTTGAAAAGTCAGACTCTTACAAAAAATATATGCCATAGTACACAGATTTCTAAACAGATGAAACCTTCGTGAACGACACTGTGAGGCCAGTAATTAGTTATGCATGCGTGACAGCTCTCACCCACGTTGTCAAATTACTCACGTTGGTGTGCGTGTAATGTTCCCAGTCTTAAGAAAAAAGTCCCACTATTGTTGTCTTAAGCTTTGGAAATTTTCACGTATAATAAACGCATAAAACATTATTTTAAAATCATTTATTATTACACCGATAAAGGATTTCTTGTTAATAACTTGCTCCACAAAAAAGGAGACAGAAACGTAATTGAAAATTGTAGACCTATTAGCCTCATGTCAAACATTTACAAATTTTTTTCAAAACTGATCCTAAATAGAATATCAAGGACTATAGATTTTTAAGAAACTCCGTTATTCGCTTGTACTTGTATTATCATTTATTTCCACAAATGTACATGGGTACAACATGATTTGACAAAGCCATCAATTATTGCTGCCGACCATCTTTCGGCCCTGATGAGGAGAATGAGAATTGAATCTTGTATGCCAACTACCAGACTATTTATATGAATGTTATTAAACTTCGTAGGTTGGTACACTGTAAAATAGCTGCTTGCAGGATGGTAGTTAAGAAACGAATAGTTGGTAGGTTGGCACTACCGGAATTCAACACAAGTGTTACCATGTTTAATAATGAGAAATAATAAAATTCGACTAAATTACGAATCAAGACTAAAAATCATGACATTCGGCCATCCGACCACGTGTTGCCTCCCGGCATACACTAAATAATCTCATACTATAATTGTTTGTGAACTAGTGAATAATAAATACAATTTCAAATGTGCTAACTTACAAAAGTACTAAACATAACATAGGTACCTACATAATATATCAATGACAAGTACCTAAATAACAATGAATTATTGCTCAACTGTTCTTATCCCAAACTATTTTTTTTATGTCTTATCAACACCATAAGTAATATATGTAATGTATAACAAATGATTCGACTATTATCCAAATATGTATCTTGAACATTTTATTAAACAATTGTATGGAAAACAAATGTAAGTTTTATTTTACATGAGGGAATTGCACATATATGTACCTATAAATAAACTAAAAATCATACATACGTACAGATTTATTACATTAGACTAGAAAACTTAGCATTCCAATAAGTACACATAATGTATTGTGCAACAAGTAATTTGCTAAATAGTGTCCAAAGAGACATTACAAAAAATATATTAAGTAGGTACAATAATTCAGCGAATTTAACAATATTTCAAGTAAGGCAATAATAATAACTAAGTTTCAAGCCGTTTAACGTCAAAATAAATTATAAACTTCTTTATTTGCGAAATTGGATAATTACAAGATCTGGAGTGTTCACATTAAGAGCTCCATAATCAACAAAGAAGTTGGAAATCAACCTTACGGCATGAAGACAAACGTCACTACTATAAAGCTGCCCATTCAAGGGCTATCAATTTTACATTATTATTATCTACATTCACATAATTATAAATTGTTAATTTATTTGTAACAAAACAATGATAATGAACGCATTGCAGCAATAACTTTATCAATGATAGTAAGGATACAAATGTTCAGGAATAAGTAAAAGCTTACAAATCTGAATCCAAGTTATTGATGTAACCAATACCTATACTCCAGCAATAAAGATGATTTGATTAGAACTCTTATTGGAACAACTATATTGTAACAATAGTTGTAATTATCATTTACTACTACTACTCTAATCTCAGGGACAGACACATTTTAAATAAATTGCCAAACAAAAAGTTTGATTTGATCGTTTTGGATACCTATCAAGGCTTATTTGGTACTAGATGCCCGCCCCGGCTTCGCCCGTGGTATATTATATAGCACTCATCGGGATCCCGTACATATCCAACGGTGAAAGAATGACTGAAATCGGTTCACTCATGACCTGAGAATATCGATTTCAAACAAAAAACCTCTTCAGCAACCTGCTACGCCACCTGTCGGAAATTGGTCGTACCAACTCAGATTTAGAAAAAAAAATAGCAAAGGTTTATATTCGAGGCACAGATTACTGAAATTCAATGACGCAATCTTTGACACATGCTGTCATGTGTCATGTCAAAGCACGAAACGTACGAAAACTCTCAAAAGGGGAATATTTTTTCCCGATTTTGTTACATTCTTGTTTCATGCTCCGCTTCAATTAATAGTAGAGTTATTTTCTATAGCCTAAAGCCTTCCCCGATAAATGGACTATCCAATAGAAAAAGAATCTTTCAATTCGGACCAGTATTTCCCGAGATCCTAGCGTTCAAGCAAACAAACAAACAAACAAACAAACAAACAAACAAACTCTTCAGCTTTATAATATTAGTATAGATTTAGTTTGCTGTAAATCTGAATTTGTTGCATTTGTTGACATATTACATTTCTTAAATAGCCGGGCATTTTAAACCCAAACAGTTTCTGTCGCCATTGTTTCAATGCGCTCTATCACGTTATTATTTACACTCACTGAATCTTGCTCAAGCACTTGCTCCAACCGCGCTCATGAGTACCACTATTTTGTCCAGTTAAATAGTTTAGTCTGATAGAGCCTTTCTGCTTGACAGTTTTGTTTTATCATCAAAATCTGGCTAGAGTAATAAGATTTTGGTTCCTAAATCTTCTAACCTGTTCCCGTTCAGCGTGAAAAAGACTGTAGGGAGGGGCAATAAGCTACGGATTTGTTATGTGTTAATCTTATCTTTATAGTCTGGTCTACGTCACCCTCTATTTCTCCTAAATTAGAGGATAAACAGTCACAATAATTCTGCAATAACTGATACAAATTTTTGAACTACTTAGCATTAAATCCAGGGCCTGTCTTTGTCCTTCCTGTTGAGAGGCTCTAGTTGATCTGGGTGTTTAATATGCTATTTACGTCACACTTTGTTCGGTAAACATAGCTAGTAAGCGTGATGAATCATTTTGATTTAATGTCAAAAAGGCTACTTAATAAGTGAAACATAGGTGAAAGAATTACTTTGTTACCTATTTTAAAATGAAAACTTCCCATGATATCACGTTTTTTTTTTTTTAAATCACAGTTTTGGTATTTCCCAAAACACTACTAAAACGTGACGTCACAGTCCGGTACTTTCCATGCACCGCGCGCAAAGTTTCCATGTCAGCTATATCAAATGTTGCGTTTAGGAAACTGGTTTCATAACAAAAGTCACTCTAAATTGAATGGTTTATCCAATGGTAAATACATTTTCTAATAATTTCGTACTTTTAAAACACCTCCCCTTGCAACTTTGAATGATCATAAAATAAGTTAAACAAAAAGACATCAAAATTAAAGTTGATACGTATCTTATTCTATTTACAGACGGTCATTACATCAAATAGTTTAATATAATTTGAGGATCAGTCGTCATGTATATTGTCAAGAGTGTTGTGTTAGTGTGCATCATGCGGAGATAAGTATTTTATCACGGCTGCTCTCTAGCCACCATGAACACTGAATCCGCCTGAAAACAGACTACTCGTATTCCTTTCCAGGTTCAAAGTGTTCACCGGGGTGCACTGGAAAACTGCTCGGGTTTACCATACTATTAACGTGTGAACTATCAATATGAAGTTTTAAAGAGCTTGAGCATTGTCCGATAGAATATCCTTGTTCGGACATTTGTAAAACAAGAGCTTAGTCCAATTTTTCAAATCAGTAACGCAAAGCAATGCCATAAAATGTTGGTCCATTAGCAAAGGTGTTTGAAGAACCATCAAAACCTCAATTGATTATTTAATTGATCTGAACATTTATGTACGTCCCACCCGGTTGCAACGATTGCACTTCATTATTGGTCTAGAACATTTGAAGTATGAATGCCTTTGGAACAGCAACTATAGCATGATATTATGTTAAATCTAGAGTTAATTATACTAAGACCAGGATCTGTTTATTTTCTTAATAATGGTTGTAGTGTTATATTTGAATAAGTTTGTAGTTTTTTGAAATTAAAGAAAACAGAACACGTGTTTCGGCTTTAAATAATGAAGTACTTGTGCTCCGTTACTAATTGATCGATTGTATACTCCCTAAATTACATAATTATTAATGTACCGCTTTTTTTTGCCAGTAATCTCATCTGTGTACTAGACTTCAGTTTGCCACAAAAATACCTATTCGTGAAGATTCTTATCATTGCGTGAAGTTAGATATAGTAATTTTGTTTTCTTTCAAAAGTTAACCACAATGTTCTTCACTTGGGGAAGTTTTCAGCAGTTTATTCTGCCATTCCTCGCATGTGAAAACAACTGTCGTCCAGGACTCGAACCATTTCTTTGCTAATTCACCTAATTTTAATACCATGTTTTGCGATAAATGTATTTTATTTTGATTGTCATTTCAACCGTATACACTTGTTGACTTTTCTTATCCAGAAATCAATGGTTTGAGCTCTGTTTTTTGGCTCCAAGTGTGATGAAACACGATCACTTACAAGTTTTTTCTAAATTCAGACTTAACATATTAACATTTACAGCTTACTTGTTTTCTTCCGGATCTTTAGAGGTGGCGAGAGTTCATTACTAGAACAGGTCTCTGAAGAATATCATCAAAAAAAAAATGGCATCAGAATCCTTCTCTTCTTCTTAGTCCACCGCCACCCATGTCGTGTACCCGGGAGTGTAACCACATCGTCTTCAGGCATCCTTGTACTCACTGAAATTGAAACGTAATTTCCGACGTAATCTGTTTTCGGACTAACAGTAACACAGTCTGAGATATCTAATTATGCGATTCATTTGTTTTTTTTTTTATACGAACATTAAGATTGGGGCTAGTCTTAAAATTGTGTTTTGTCACGAGTTAAACCTTGGGATGCATATAATTGAAAATTACTGTTTACATGACAATAATGATTCTGTTTTTTTTTTTTGTTACATGAATATTAAACCGTTAACAACATAACATAAATGATTATTAAACCGTTCATAAAAAATAGCACTAGCTGCCTAATCAGTCAGCTCAGCCAGCTATCAAGCACTAGCGGTACCTACGCTTTCGCTTTTCATAGGTAAACATAATAGGTACATATAGTCAAGCTCAGACTTTTACGTAACCCTGTAGTACAACATTATTTATGTAGTGTCCGTTATTCGGAAAATGAAATATTAAAGAATTCGATGCAACAAACAATCAAATCTTTCTCCTTATAATATTTGTAACCAGTATAGAAAATAATTTATTTTAATAAATTACCTGTAAAACCAATCAGTAGATCTGTAAAAAAGAAGTTCTAATATTGAACTAATTACATTTGTTAATCTGTAATAAAATTTTAGGCACATTAAGCGTATATTTTACTCTGTTACATCATGGGGTAATATCGATTAGTCTTCTAGCGAGAAACATACAGCTCACAGTAAACTATCCAGCAAGGCACATATTCGCTCATAGTCAGTTATCCAGCGAGAAAAATACTCGTTAATAGTCAATTATCCAGCGAGAAACATACTCGCTCATAGTCAATTATCCAGCAAGAAACATACTCGCTCATAGAACATACTCGCTCAACTAACTATCCAGCGAGAAACATACTCGCTCAACTAACTATCCAGCGAGAAACATACTCGCTCAACTAACTATCCAGCGAGAAACATACTCGCTCAACTAACTATCCAGCGAGAAACATACTCGCTCAACTAACGCTCAGCTAACTATCCAGCGACTATCCAGCGAGAAACATACTCAACTAACTCAACTAACTATCCAGCGAGAAACATACTCGCTCAACTAACTATCCAGCGAGAAACATACTCGCTCAACTAACTATCCAGCGAGAAACATACTCGCTCAACTAACTATCCAGCGAGAAACATACTCGCTCAACTAACATCCAGCGAGAAACATACTCTCAACTAACTATCCAGCGAGAAACATACTCGCTCAACTAACTATCCAGCGAGAAACATACTCGCTCAACTAACATATCCAGCGATCCAGCGAAACATACTCGCTCAACTAACTATCCAGCGAGAAACATACTCGCTCAACTAACTATCCAGCGAGAAACATACTCGCTCAACTATCCCGCAATAGAAAAACAAACTCAAATTCAATTAACACAAATTAAAATAATAAAACAATTTATCAGGTTTTTATATAATCAGGAGTCACGGGTAACATTCCAAAACATTACGAAGTAATTGACCACTTCGTAAAAAATGTAGGTATTTTTCTCTTACAATAAAGTGTGAAATAATACTAGGTCCAATACAATTTTAACGAGGGTAGTCATAAAATGTTGACGTGCCGATAAAAACAAACTTTGGTAAAAGATAGGTGAGGTAGTAGAAAAATTAACAATCGCGATTTTCATTTGTAACGGGCAAATAACAGTAAATATCAAACATTCCAAGCCATCAGAGAGTAGCCCTGATCACGCAGTGAAATGCCCAATTTAATACGCATGCAAGTGTACGGCGAACACTGCCAAAGAGTAGCCTTGGCCGAGGATCAACGCACATCAAACACACAGTAATCTTACACATTATTACGCGTATCTCTTATCGAATCTCGATTTAAAAAATTGACAATTAACTATACAAAAATTGCAAAGAAAAACGACTAGCATAACACAGAACGTTTCAAACATTTTAGTGCTATCAGAGAGTAGCCCCGGACAAGCAATGAAATGTTCAATTCAAAACGCATGCGAGTGCACGATGAATACTGCCAAAGAGTAGCCTTGGCCGAGGATCACCGCACATCAAACACATTCATTTTGCACGCTATGTTACGCGTATCATTATCCAATGCAATATTAAAAAGAAAATCAAATATCTTCGTGGGCGTTGTATCAGCAATTCAACGAAGGAAAAATATAATCACAAAGAATAACATTTTTCAACATACCTTCGTTTCTGGTTTTGTTCCCTCTTCTGAGTTTTTAAGAAACTCCGTTATTCGCTTGTACTTGTATTATCATTTATTTCCACAAATGTACATGGGTACAACATGATTTGACAAAGCCATCAATTATTGCTGCCGACCATCTTTCGGCCCTGATGAGGAGAATGAGAATTGAATCTTGTATGCCAACTACCAGACTATTTATATGAATGTTATTAAACTTCGTAGGTTGGTACACTGTAAAATAGCTGCTTGCAGGATGGTAGTTAAGAAACGAATAGTTGGTAGGTTGGCACTACCGGAATTCAACACAAGTGTTACCATGTTTAATAATGAGAAATAATAAAATTCGACTAAATTACGAATCAAGACTAAAAATCATGACAAGATGAAGAACAGCCCATTGAACAAGCTGGTTTTAGAGCAGGGTTTTGATCATATGCATGTATTAAAACAGTTAATAGAAAAATCTCAAAAGTATGGGAAAGACCTATACATTGCATTTGTCGACTACAATAAAGCTTTCGAGTCAATCAAACACAATCTGCTCTGGGAAGCTCTAATTCAACAAGGAGTAAGAAAGAAATATGTTCGTATTATTAAAAATAAATATGCTAACAGCACTGCACAGACCAAGTTAGAATCCACAGGTCATAGACGAGACGTTTTATAACGGCGAGGATTTGTTCTTATCTATTCATTTCATAATTATAGTTTTCATCAACACTATTAGTATTTTTATTAACCCTAGTAACGGCGAGGATTTGTTCTTGGCATCGATTCACATTAAATAAAAAAAACTAACGATTATAAAAATAGGGCTTAAAATTGAATTATACAATGTTCATCAATAATTCGGTCTACGAGTATCTTCAAAACAAAATTAGAATCTATATTTTACCTTAATTTCAGGGAAAATAATTTCAATTTAGTATAGCAATACTGACCTATTTTCGTTGAGGTGTTGTGTTTCTATTCATCAATCGAAATAAAATCGTCTAAATTATATAAATACCAGTAAAAATATTCAAACTTTCTTATGAAATTTCCTTTTTCTATTTTTGGGAACAATGTTTGCAATGTTTGATGACACATGACGGCATAATCTTAAACAAAACATAAAATCACACGGGACTCCCGTACGAGACGGAAGTCAGTTTCGTACTGACTGGAGTTTGTATTTGCTGTGGCGTTTGATATTTGCTTTCCGGACCTAAGGATCTGTGTTCCGCACGTTCAATCTGCATTTTGTTTTAGAAATCTGTGCCATAGTACAAGATAGTTGTTTTTACATACAGCAAAATACAAGACTATAGTTTAACCATGATTGAATCGCATTCATCCAAGTTTGCCGGGCAATTCAGCATTTAGCAGGAAAAGTATAATCAGTTCATTTCGTGTACCCACATTTGATTGGGACTTAAAGCTTTATTTCAAAGCTTTAAGTAAAATTAAGGCTAAAATCGATGCTGGGGTAAGGGTTGACGAATGACATACGTCTTCAAAAGATGTCTTTTCCGAGCCACGACATTTTCCTCACAGGTGCTGTCTTTCGTCGTTTAAGCAAGTAGTGATAAAAAAACTCTCTAAAGTACTAGGAAAAATATTTAAAGATACCAGCGAGATTCCAGCTTTAATCCGATTTACAGAAATGTAAATTCGAACATGACAGTCCAAAGTAAATCTTTATGTATAAAAATGTTATGTTGGTTTGTGTACGCTTTAAAAACTCAAAAAGTTCTGCACCGATCGAGCTGAAATTTTATAATGATATATAATCCGCATCAAGGATTGTTTTTATCTAATTTTTGCATCAGTTACATATGTGCCACAGCGAAGCGTGGCAGGGTACAGCTAGTGAAATATAAAATAGCAAGAAAAACGTTTATTGAAATTTTGTAAAACAAAACTCCGACGTATAATTTGTGTTACAAAAACCCTGCATTTATAAATCGCTGAGTTAAATAAACAACTGAACACGAGCAGGGTGGATGACAATACACTCGCACAATGGGATGCAACCATCACCGTTCGCAAAAAAGTCAACTCATTCGAACACCTGCGATTTTCAATTCATCCATCATTGATCGATTAGCCACGATTCTAATTTTGAATAAAACTATCCATTACACTTTCAATTTTACAAACAACGACATAGAGCTTAAATTCAATTGAAAATAATAGTTCGAATAAATTAACATTGGTTTTATGTGTCAATCAGTATGGATGCATCGAAAAGGGGTGAATACAGGAGCTCAAATGATTAAGCAAAGTTTCGATTTTCTGCGTGATGGACCAGCATTAAAATATGCAAGCATGCAGAATAGCAAACGTTTTAGACATGGTTTGTGATTCAAACGATAATATATTTAATTCTTAGTCTGATATCAATGTAGTGATGAGTATCACCGAGTCGTCATCCTTGGGTTCCATACTCATTAACTACAAACGTCTATATGATGCATACGGTTTTTGTTTTGTGCCTGAGGTACTACTTATGTATATGTTTATAACAGTATGTTGTTTATATATATCATCAGGTATTGGGCTACTACAAGTTTTGTTAAATTGAGTTTAAATGGTATTGTGTGGAAAAAATCGATTTATTTTTATATAACAAGTAAAAAGAGCGTTGAATTATTATTTTCACTATAAGCAATAACCGCCGACCGACTTATTTTTTATTTTATTTATTTCAATGAATCTACCCTACATGTTCAATTAATTAAGTTGGTATTGTAAGTAATCTTAAATTTTTATGTGCCAATAAACATTTTCATTTTCAATAAGGCCGTTATTCCATGTGTTTACGTAAACTTGACGTAAGTATTATGTTTATTGTATTTTATTTTTAATTTGTATAATAAAATTTATATGTCTATATAGTTATTACTAGCGGTTCGCCCCAGTTTCACCCTTATACATAATATAATAGCCTATAGGACTCTGGGATCGCGTATTTAGGCTATTTTTTGACTATTTAGCCAACGGTGAAAGAATTTTTGAAATCGGTCCTGTTGTTACGGAGATTATCGCGTTCAAACTAAAAATCTGTACAGCTTTGTAGTATAAGTAGGTATAGATGAGTTTCCTTTAACATTTCCTTCCTTTTAAAAATTCAGTCATTTTTAACAATGAATAGAATAGGAATACGCGCAATAATCATAAAATTACATTGTAATAAATACTTTCACTTTTGCTTTTAAATTTTTAACTCCTAATTTCTCTTGTACTGATACAACATTTAAGATAAGAAACATTGTACGAAGAATAAAGGACTTACTACACTTGGCAAAATTTAGTCGACCGAACTCACAAGGCAATTTAGAAACCAGGTAAGTCGACTGGATAGCATCCAGCTTACAAGCAAGTCAGAATCAATCAATCATCGCTTCCGAATTCAGTATGTTAGCTAACTGAATTTAGTAGTGACTAAATTCAGTCGACTAAATTTAGTCAAGTGTTATAAGCCTTTTAGCTGACGTTAAATAGTTTCCTGTGTTTTCTACATGCGGGTGCATGTGTTCCTCGTGACGAACAAAGCCGACCTCGGCATGATGACATGGATATTGTATATGGAGTACTTGTGTGGTGACCTTCCACTATAGTGCATTACTTAGAATATATTAGAATATACTTTTCTTTTGTGTCTGTAATATTACATTTAACGTTACGATAATTAGAATATTTGTTTTTATTTAGTCTGTAATTTTAATACGTACTTTTGAAGTGAACAATTTTTTGCCGTACCTTAGACAGATTTTTCGTGGACTGTGAATTGAATTCTAGCGTCACGCTCCGGAATGATAAGAAATCGTCGGGTAATCTCGGAACCATGGCTATTGGCCATCAAAAAATGCGTCAGTATTTCCCATGCCACGCCCTCCAGATTCACCCGTGTAGTTTCCGAACTAAGTTACTAAATTCTGAGTTATAAGTGTTCACTTCTATGGGCAGTTCCTATGACTGCCACTATTATTGTTATATATCTTACCTGATGCTAAGCAATAATGGGTACATGATAAATAACGCTGACCTAGAAACCAATTTACCCTAAATTTAAAAACCACCCGATGAAACTCGTCAGGAAATCATGACTCAAGAAACGCATTTCAATGTTTGAACATTTATTACGAAACCGGAGTCAAACCTCTTAGTACTGTTTCAAATACTCGAGTATTTGAAACATTAACCATGAAACGATATTTTTTTATAAACCTGTGCTGTTAAAGATATTCATTTCAATTTTACATAACAATTAATATGATTGACTGCATATCTAACTTTGGACTATTTCTGAAAGGACTTGCTAGCTTGCTACCAAACTATACTTGCTTTGCCTACATAATTCTAGAATATACTTGGATATATTGCATATTTGATTATTTTTCTTCAATGTTCCTTCTTTGTGGTAATTTTTTTGTAGTGGTAGGACTATTGGCAGAGTCAGCCTGGGGCAATACCACACCTTTTCCAGTTATTCTACCGCCTATAAATAATGTGCAAACATTACTGTATTGCGGTTTGAAGGAAAATGTTTCCAGAAAAATTAAAAGGTTTAGATATAACATCTTACATCTCTGGGTGACGAGCGCAGTGCAGTGCTAGGTAATGATTTGGACTTTTCATGTTCCAATAACTGCGTGTCACTGTGTTGTTATGTGGCAGACATGTTGCTTGCCATCAGTAATATGTACTGCTTGTCTCGTCACTTATCAAAAAAAATACAAGTTTCATAATAAAATTCTCATTCTTCAACGTGATATTACCGGCAGTCCCAGCATGCTGTGAGCACTTCCGATTGTTTGTGAACTTGAGCATCGTTTTGTAGTTAATATGGTAAACAAGTGACATAATTAATTTTAATAGTTTTGTAATACTTATTATATATACTTTGTCTAACATTTACTGTACATATCTGTACCGTTATCGTACAGTGAAATGTTAATTTTAAACTTTGAAAATGTATACTATTTGTATGCTTTTTTTTACTTTTTATTCTCTTACTTGTATGCTTTACTATATCCTTTGTTTTTTTTATTTCATTTATGAAATAAAAAACTTTGATTTTGAGTCTGCATCTGGATAACCTTTTAACCTTCATCAGTATATAATTAGATAAGTGTATTAAATTAAACAATTAAAAAAATCTTGACATGTAAAATCCGAAAACTAAAGGTACACCTAGATACGAGTATCACGAAGCTTTTGTTCTCGTAAACAAAAAAATTACTTACATCTATTTATTTGCGAAAGAGCTAAAATTTCGCTACCTTTTTGGATAAAGCAAAGTAAAAAAACTTTGCTTTATCTTTATCTAAACTTTGTCAATTTATTATCTATACTTATAATAAAACTGTAACGGGTCGAATTCTGTACATTGAAGATATTTTGAAAAAAATTTTTTTGGGGCACTCCATAGTCGATACTGATGGCGAAACTGCATTTTTTCTTTCATGTCTGTCTGTCTGTCTGTCTGTCTGTCTGTCTGTCTGTCTTTCTGTATAGAGATCACGCATCACGCCGAAACTACTGATTCAATTCAGCTGAAACTTGGCATGATTTTAGTTTATACTAAGGACATTGCTGTAGGCTACTTTTGATCCCCGAATTCTGATCAGTTTTCTTGCGGGAGGGGGTGAAAGTCAGAATGTGTATTTGGTTGTAACTCATGTTTGCGTTGTTTAATTTCATTAATTCTTTTTTTGTTAGAAAGAACATATTTTTTATATTGTCCCGTCAAAATTTGAATATTATCGGTCTGGTGGTTCGGAAATTACACAAACATTAAATAATAACGACACGCGCGGTGCGTTCGGTACATACTAACTTCTAAGTATTCTGTGTATCAGACTATCCACAGAATATCTAGATTCTAGAAAGTGCCCACGTGATCGCGTCGCGTCGTCTTGGATGACAAAATAATTGTCAAAGATATATTTTTGTGTGGAAAAACAAACATCATTCGGTTTTAATCGACTTCAAACAAGGAGGATGTTAGATCTAGGTATCTGTTACGACATAGTCATAGCTTCTTATAAAATGTAGTCGAATGACAGAATTAAATTACCTATCACTGAAGTAGATTTTTGTTATTTTGGAGAAAACATATCAGCATAATAAGTAGCAGCTTAAACAACCCATTAAATGTTCCCACTGCTGGGCGTCGGGGCCTTTTCTCGCAAGGAGAGAGACAAGGTTATAATCCACCACGCTGGCCCAGTGTCGGTTGGTGGATGACATATGACTTAGAACTTAGATTATAGGTAGATTTCGGTTTCCTCACAGTGTTTTCTTCACCGTTTTAATTACCGGCATTACGAACATGACTCTGAAAAGATAGTGGTACGCGTGGGTTTGAACCCTGGGTCTCCGGATCGACAGTCGCCGTTCTCCCGACTAGGTCAGCTGTAACTTACTAGACCAGCCGTAACTTATTAGAAAACGTATTATTTCAATCCAAATACTGTTTATAATTTAAAGGTAGTGTTCAACAAGCTTCGGTGACCGAAGCAGACCGTTGTTAGGGTTCTGTACACAAAGGGTAAAAACGGGACCCTATTACTGAGACTTCGCTATCCGTCCGTCCGTCCGTCCGACTGTCACCAGGCTGTATCTCAAGAACGGTGATAGCTAGACAGTTGAAATTTTCGCAGATGATGTATTTCTATTGCCGCTTTAACAATAAATACTAAAAATAAAATAAATATTTAAGAGGTGCACCCATACAACAAACATGCTTTTTTACCGTTTCTTGCTCGATACTAATAATAACGTAGCTGTCACAGGTAGACGCTTTAACTATTCACATAATATTTAGATTTATGTTCTCTTTAAAAGTAATTATTTAAAATAAAATAAATTATTCAGGGGGCTCCCATACAATAAAATCCGTTTATTTGCTAATGGTTCAGAACCCTTCGCGCGCGAGTACCTTTTGCATTTGACCCGTTTTATTTTTTTCTAAATTGTTGTTAAATCCTATGCTTTCCTAATAATATATAATTATGTCAATGTTTCAATTTTTGCTGCTCAATTACGTTGGAACGGCTGAATGTATCGAGTTAAAATTAAAGACACATTATTGGTTTAGCTTAAGTAATACATAGGGTACTTATACATAGGCAATGCTTAGCCTATGTGTTCTGCCAGACTATAATCTAATTCTATTTCAAATTTCAACCCGATCACTTGATACGTTCCGCCATGATTAAGTAACAAACATCCAAACAGTGACATTCATAATAATTACAGGACAACGTTGGACCGGCTGAACATATTTTGAAGGAATTCGAAATACACGTAGTTTGAACTCAGAAATAGCAAATCGGTTACTTATAAGGTTACTGTGACGTCGGAAAGACTAAGCAAATTTGGTAGAAAATTGAAACAGAGATAACGTATAGTCTGAAATACCACATTTATGTATTACCTATCAACCTGAAAAGAAGCATGGGCCCTAAGAAACAAATATTAACTATCACGTCAAAACGGCACAACGATATGGGTTGACCTACGAAACACATATAGTTTAGAGTCTAAAATTTCACATGGGCTAATAAGTCTATATTTTCATTTAACTCCATATTAATATAAGCATATATTTTCGTAAGGAACTTGATGTGATGGTAAGGTAAAAGCCTAAAATGAAAAATTTATGCTCCCGTTTTGGCGTAGATAATATAGGTGATTTGCGTTCACAATCAAAATAGCAAGCAACATAATATTCTCATTAGATGGCGCTAATGCCAGTTTAAATCTAAAAGCACTAAAGCCCCAATTAAATCGATGTTTTGCTATTGTGGTATGTATTTTTCTTTCATCACTAGGTGACCTTACTGGTATTCTAAATTGTACTAATAAGTTTTTGCTGCTAAAGGATTATGATGCCGAATTTGGATTCTTTCGTTCTTGGATTTTTTCTGTGTTACCTACAATTAAAATCATACATTAACATTTCACTAAGACTTGGCTTAGATTTACGGGTTCAACTTGCTTGAATATCATTAAAACTCAAAATCTTAATCATTTTATTCCACACAGGCTTCGTTCAAAATTTTACGCGGGCGAATTCGCGGGTAACAGCTAGAAAACAGCTTGCGGATAAAAAGAGATAAGTAGGTATCAGGTCATGAACATTCGCTTCAGACTTTTCATAATGTATCCTATAAAATCCTACAAACTTAACACTTGCGGCTATGTTCGATACTATGAAACCTTACTAAGTATGTTTGATATTGTTTAAAAAAAGAAAAATGAAGATGATAAAATTAAATATATTTTTGTGTGGAAAAACAAATTCACTCAAACTCAAATGGTTTTCAATGACTACTTATCCAAATATTTGACGTACGATACTTCCAACTAATGTATAAGTTAGTAACATCTGCTTACGCGAACGAAGTAGCGGGTTCAGCTAGTAATTAAATATGTACCAGTTAAAAAACCCCGACTTAAAATACAGATAATTTTTCTGAAAAAAAAAAACTGAATTTAGTCGGGATGTTTACTTTTTAATATAATTTAGTTTTGCTTCAAAGTTAACAAAAATAAACGATAATTATACAAAACTTTATCCAACACCAATTTAGAAATTCTGATCTTTTACATTGAATTAAAATTTAATTATCAGTCCCCTTACCAGTTTTCCGCCCAATAATTACTGATAATCGCCACCACACCCTACATTATGTTATATAATTGCCATCTAACTAATGGACAGATAATATTATGCTAATCGCATGTTGAACGGTATCACAATGGGTGATTATAATAAACAACATACCGACCTAAATGGTGTTTACATTAGCTAATTTAAAAGTAAAAACTGCAGTCTCAGAGTTCATATTTTTACTGGATACATTTCGGAGATTATGCGCTTTATCTTCTAATACGTAACACCCTTAGATAGAGAATAAGTAAATAGATCAGGGTTTTCCGCACCGTTCCTTTGTACCAATCGTAAGTACATGACGTGCATACGAGCGTACTTGCTATGGCAAAAAAGTGATGTGCCGCGACAAAAGTATGACATTTCCGCAAGACCGACAAGGCAAGAGCGATGAGACCCGTGTTTTCGGTGTAAAGCGTTTGTTCCAACTCTATACGTAGCATATATAAACTCTTTGGTAACATCCTTTGAGGATAGCACTGCCTAGCAACATATTTAAATGGATATTTAGTACCTAAATCGAAAAAGCGGCCGTTGTTAATTTTCTGAAAACTCGATAGAAATAGTTTAGATACAATTTTCGGTATAAGTACAGTCATGGAATTGAATATGAATATGCTAACACTAGCTTGTTATCCTAGCTTGAAAAACTAGCCTCGTGTCGCTCGAACATAAGAGTGAAATTATTTGTTCTAGATCTTAGATTAAATTATTTGTTGGTAGTGGTAGGACTCTTGGCAGAGTCCGCCTGGGGAAGTACCACACCTTTGCCAGTTATTCTACCGCCAAGCAATAATGTGCAAACATTACTGTGTTCCGGTTTGAAGGGCAATGTTTCCAGAGAAATTACAGGGCTTAGAGATATAAGATCTTAGATCTCTGGGTGACGAGCGCAGTGCAGTGCTAGGTAATGATTTGGACTCTTCACGTTCCTATAGCTGCGTGTCACTGTGCTGTTATGTGTCAGGCATGTTGCTTACCATCAGGCACATGTCCTGATCGTCTCGTCACTCTTTATTTAAAAAAAAAAAAAGATCGTTTCGTTCCTACAAGCCAGAAGTGATACGTCACTAGAGTAAAAATAACATAAATAGAGTTATTATGACGGAGTTACAATAAAAAAATATGTGTACAGAATTTGTATATGGGTATATACAAGAATTTGTATTTGTTTAATTTTTTGAGAACTAATACTAATACTAACACGCAAGTAACGCTCCTTCTGTTTTATCATAAAGTTGAGCAATTTTAGTTTACTCCACTATTTGTGACATTTTACGTTAGTTCCCACAAACCTGCAACAAATCTCTAGAAAATATTAGTTAAAGCTGCAAGTTTTAGTTCAAACGTACATAATATATAAGATTTGTTTCTTGATAGACGTTCCAAAGATTCGAACGAAGAGAGTTGACTCTACTTTTATGATAAGAAGACATCTGGGCTGTGGAATGCGTTGACTGAGTGAGTTTTTCCGGATGGTTACAGTCTTGGTATTTCCATCTCGAGAATGAATCGGCTTCTAAGTAAACACACTCCATAGTAGACTGCATCATTGCTTAACCTCTGTAGAGATAGCGCAAAGTGTTAGCCTATAAAAACTTTTTTTCTTTCATACATTCATTTTTATTAAGTCTTGAACATCGCCGCAAAATTGCTAGCTTATCGGTTTTTTATCGGATACACTTCGGAGAGTGTGCAACTGATCTGCATGATCTTATACCACCTTGCCCTTTTTTCTACAGTACTTCTCGTAACTTAAAGAAGCGGCACCGTTTCATGGTGGATATTCCAAAGACACGAACGAAGAGGTTTGACTCTATGTTTGTGATAAGAACGTCTAGGCTGTGGAATGAGTACTAAGTTGGGTTTTCCCGATAGCTATAATCTTTGTGTCTTCAAATCGAGAGTGAATCGGTTTCTTCTAGGTAAACACGCTCCATCGTAAACCGCATCGTCACTTAACATCAGGCGAGTTGGCGGTCAAGTGTTAACCTATAAAAGTAAAAAAAAATAAAAACATTTTAACAAAATAGACAATCAGACTTAAAACCCAATCACTATTGCATACAACATCACAGAAATCAGTTCATTACTCTAAATGCGTCATCAGTCACCGACCTCTAAAACAAAGAGAACCCATTATCGAGCATTTTACAACGATTCACAAATATGTGTCGCCATAAACCTCGTACAAAGAAGGTTTTATTAAAATTTGTTGGCCAACACGCTTTTATCTATCAGTTATTGTGGTACAAAATGCAAGCGAAAGAGTATGGCAGTGAACATATGAGCAAGATATATATAGATGGACATCGTCATAAGCATCCCACTAAATGTTCCCAATGCTGGAACTCGCGGCCTTCTCACGTAAGGGAAGAGACAGGATCATAATCCACCACGCTGACCCAGTGCCGGTTACCGATAAGCTAAGATCTCAGAAGATTCTAAGAACATTTCCTCATGATATTTTCCTTTGGCGTTTTCAAGTTAGCGGCATTCCATACATCAACAACAAGAAATATATTGGTGGACATTTCACACACAAAATAAATAAATAAATATTGGTGGTCAGTTCACACAGAACACCATCTGATCCCAAACTAAGCAAAGCTTGTAATATGGCGGCCAGATAGCTGACATAATACATATTATAGTTTAAATACATACTTGTTATAAATAGAAACACCCAGACACAGTGCCAACATTTGAATTCTTCACACAAATATTTGCACTGAGTGGGGATCGAACCCACGACCCTCGGCTTTGCAGGCAGAGTTACTACAGTCAGGGTCAGGGGGCAGTCAAACCCCAAACGAAGCTGGTACTATGGAATCCAGATAGCTGTTATAATGTATTATACTTAAATAAGTACATACTTATTATACATCGAAACACCGAGAAAGAAACAAATATTTGAATCCATACCAAGACCCTTGGCTTCGCATGCACACTTACTACCAACTAAGGTATGAAGTCAGACTGCGTCATTATGCTTTAAAGTGCCTGCGAATTATAGCATAATAATGCTGCATTTTAAGGTAATCCAAACAATATGTTTGTCTAGCACTACGCTCGTCACTCAGAAACATAAGTTGTTTCATCTCTATACCTTATAATTTCTCTGGAAACACTTCCTTTCAAAACCAGAACACAGTGCAGTATTTCATTAGTATTTTGTGGTCGAATACTGGCTAAAAGACTCATACCATTACAGAAATCCAGTCCCTGCTATAGTCCGCACTTTCCCACAACTTGTACCGCAATAAACCAGAGCTTTCTTATCTGGAGCGCACAATAAGCGTGTTATATTTCAACTCATTACTGGTCACACTCGATTTCATCATCCCTTATCAGGGGTTGTCGATCTTTGTTTCAAACGCGTAGCTAAATGTGGCCTAATGAGGGGAGTCGATGACCCTTTATTGAGAGTGATGGTTTTTATTATAACAAAGTGGTGCTTATTACCTGTCGTAAAATAATTATTTAATGGTAGAATTCCGCAGTTTTCCTTGTGTTCATTTTATATAAGTACAAGTGGAATTGATATTTTTAATTTCGTAATATTTTTTGAATTGAATGTCCGACTTCAATATTTCAAAAAGTAATCAATAGGTATTAAAAGAGTCTTGAATAACAAATAGTTTATTTGGATAAGAATTAATACAAATGTGTGGATAACATGGTCGGAATTTGATAGACATTTTTATCTACTTTTAAAATGTAAAAAAGTTGTAGCGACGTAATTACTGTAGTTAGACATATAGTCTTGCAAATTTTTTGTCGATTTTAATACGTTCTATAATATTTTTGAGTATTGTTTTGGTCTATCATTAGTACTTTCCGCAGCGTATGCGATGAAAGCAATTTTATGTCTGTTTTATTATACATGGCGTTGCATTTAGTAAAAAAAATTTAAGATGTCTCATTTGTTTCGTAATAAACATAGTCCATATTACTCAGTAATAATGTAGCTTTCTATTGGAAAAAAAAATTGACTTCGGTCCACTAGTTTTTGTGTTTATTCGTAACATACAAAAATACAATAATCCAAAAATACAAATATTTCCTCTTTATAATATTACTGTAGATGTAGAAAGTGTAGATGTAGATAGTGTAGATGTAGATGTAGATAGTGTAGATATAGATAGTGTAGATGTAGAAAGTGTAGATGTAGATAGTGTAGATGTAGAAAGTGTAGATGTAGATAGTGTAGATGTAGATGTAGATGTAGATAGTGTAGATAAAGCAAGTGTAGATGTAGATAGTGTAGATGTAGATGGTTCCGTTATTTTCTCGAAATAAAAATTAATCTTTGAGGTATTCCAAACCATCATAATAAACTACTACTAGTAGCATCCGCAGTTTTAGTCGAGTAGTTCGCGATCTCGCTATTTTCCTGCGATCAAAGTAGGTAACCTATTTGATTCAGACTTTTAAATTTAAAATGGATTAAATTGGAAATTTGATCCACGGACAAAATTTCATCAAATTCCATTCAGTAGTTTATTGATTAAATGACTAACAAACTTTATTAAAAACCAGATTTCGCATTCTACGAATATTTTCAACGTCAATGTATGGATATTTATTGCTCAATCACGTAGTAACGTATGATCGGATCCGGCTGAAATTTGGAACATAGGTAGATTATAGTCTGAGTGAACTTATAGGCTTCTTAGGTAAAACCGCGGTACGTTGCTAGTTTAATCACATTATCGCTCAGTATCAGGCGAGATGGCGGTCAAGAGCGAACCTATCACAGTTTAAAAAAAAGACCACTTATATCGCAACTGTTGGGACTTGGGTCATTCTTTCACACGCAAATAGTTTACGCCATAATTGTATGCACCACGTTGCAATTTATGCGCTGGAATGCTTTGCCTGAGTGAGATTTTCTCGTCGATTAAAATCTTGGTGTGTTTTAATCAAGAGTGAATCGGTTTCTTCTAGGTAACCATATTCCATCGTAAGCCACATCCATAGTAGCATCGTCGTGGTGGTCAAGCGCAAACCTAAGTGGTTTGTTTTTTCCTTACCATAAAGCAAATGGTTTGTTTGTTCTGCCACTACAAATTATATAAAAAACAATCGCGGAAGTAAAACCGGCTGAAATACATACGTTATTTTTGGACTTACCAAAATGTATGAAAATTGCTTACTACTTAAGAAGTCGGTAGGCACTTTCGTCTTAAAACCAACCCTAAAGCCCTACTTAAAGAAATTTTAACTACTTAACTTCTTACTAAGTAACTTTTCCATGATGACGCCTACAACATTTTACTACTCAAAAACGTATGTTTTAATGACGTATTTTGTGTAGATAAGATTGCTATTGCTGTTAAATATCAAATATTCGTGATTATCAATAAATTTCAAGTTTGAAAATATTGTAGTGTAGTAAATAATGTAGTAAATTTAATACTATTATAGCTTATATCATACGAATTCCACTTAATGTTCCCACACCTGGGACTCAGGTCATTTAATTCTCTCACACATAGAGGTATACTTTATATTATTTATGTTAAAAAATTAAAGTTAAATTGAAGTCGAAACATAAAACACTTTAGTGCAAAACTCTAATACTGAACGATCAAATACAATAAAAAATAAATTACAAGCTGAATTCTCAACATAAAACCAAGAATAAGAATCGTTTGAAACCAAATTTACGATTCGTCTGATTTACAACTGCAGTAAACTAGCAACACTATTGTTTGCTTGTATTTAAAATCGTTAAATATGGCAATAACGCGTCCGTCACGCACCGTTGCCGTTATTCGTCAAGCTCACAAATTTTTGGGTTACCCAGAAATATATTCTCTTAAACTTAAACTTTACAAACTCTTCTCTTAAATACGAATTAGCATGTTTTTACAATGTTTTTTGGTCAACACTTCATCATTCTGGTTCTATCAACTTGCTACTTTACTTAATATATCAATATATTGTTACCCCATTTTTTTAATGTTATTATGATGATGAGATTATTAGTACCTAATATAAGTATTTTAAAATAATTAAATGGCAGAATTGTTTTACACTGTACAGTAATAAAATACAATGTTGTTACAATTTTCTTTTATTAATTTTGAATTACAGCAATAATTTCGATTAATAATAATACAAAAAATTACAAAGCTAAAATAAACGGTACTTGACACAGGTAAGTTGTAGAATCAATTGCTTGAGTGGTTTATTCCCGGTAGATACTGTGTTGGTGTCGCCAAATGGAGAGAAAATCGGGGTTTCTGGGCAAATGTGCTAGGCCGTTAAAAATCAGGCGAAATGTTGGGCGATCATACGCATGGTAATAATTTAAACAAATTGGGGTCACAAAAGTTACGACTGGTCTTGTCGGGAGAACGGCGATTGCCAATCCGGAGCCTCCGGGTTCAAATCCACGCGCACCACTGTCTTTTCGAAGTCATATGCGTAATGCCGCTAACTTAAAAACGGTGAAGGAAAACATCGTGAGGAAACTTACATGTACCTAGAATCTTTTGAGATCAGATGCAAGTTCCTATGAGGTACCCTTTGGTATACTACACCATTTCTTCATAACCTTGTAATAACTCACAAAACTTTTGAAATGATCTATAAGGTCGTTATGTTTTCGGACATTTTATTTTTGACATACAATGTATCATTTATGACATATGTATGGCTAAATCTTTCAATGACAGTTAAAGTGTAGATGCGATTGTTAAAAAACATTTTATGATGGTTATAAAACTATTTTTGATTTGGCTGTGAAATAGAGGTAGACATAATGATACAAAGTTTCTTCATTTATAAATGAGTAGTATGTTTTAGTAGTGAAAGGGGAAGTAACACACCTTTGCCAGCTATTCTGCCGCCAAGCAGTGGTGTGCAAACATTACTGTGTTCCAGTTTGAAGGGCAATATACCCAGTAAAAATACAGGGCATAGAAATAAAACCTCTTATATCTGTGGGTGACGACCGCAGTGTAGTGCTAGGTAATGATTTGGACTCTTCATGTTCCAATAGCTGCGTGTCACTGTGCCGTGATGTGGCAGGCATGTTGCTTGCCATCATGCATGTCCTGCTAATCTCATCAGGTATCTCTTATACTTACTGTATGAAGTATTAAAATGTATTCAGTAGTAGACAAAGAGTTTACATATACTACGTATAGAGTTAGAACAAACGCTTAACACCGATAGCACGGCGGGACTACTGCCTAAGGAAAACGGTCTTAGCTTTGACATAGCTCTCTCTTTTCTTTTCGCTTGAAATCTCATCTTGGCATCTCACTATGTCGCCATAGCTAACACACACCTCATCTGTTTACGATTGGTACAAAGGAACCGTGCGGAAACACCTGCAGGTCTGCTACGAAGTCCGATAAACGATAACTGTAGTGGTAGGACTCTTGGCAGAGTCCGCCTGGGGAAGTACCACACCTTTGCCAGTTATTCTACCACCAAGCTGTAATGTGCAAACATTACTGTGTTCCGGTTTGAAGGGCAATGTTTCCAGAGAAATTACAGGGCTTAGAGATATAAGATCTTAGATATCTGGGTGACGAGCGCAGTGCAGTGCTAGGTAATGATTTGGACTCTTCATGTTCCAATAGCTGCGTGTCACTGTGCTGTTATGTGCCAGGCATGTTGCTTACCATCAGGCACATGTCCTGATCGTCTCGTCAATCTTTATTTAAAAAAAAAAAAATATCGGCCGAAGTTTTGGACGTTTTATCCCACGAAAAACAATCGGTCGGTTGATGATACAAAAACTGTCAAATCAGCGTCGGTCGGAATGAACGAAACGCCCGAGCAGATCAACTTTGGCTCGTCTATCGAATCTAAGGCTAAATTAGCTGCCAAAAAACTAGGTGTCCTCTCAAAGGTGCGAAGGTACTTCAAGTCTGAACAGTTGCTCACGTTATACCAAGCACAGATTCGCTCCTGTATGGAGTACTGCTCGCACCTTTGGGATGGATCGGCTAAGTATCAGCTGAAAGCTCTGAAATCGATCGAGAGACGTGCCAAAAGGCTCATAGGCAATGACATTCTCGTGCGAAAAAGACTGCAAAGTCTCGAACATCGCCGGAAAATTGCTAGCTTATCTGTTTTTATCGGATACACTCCGGAGAGTGTGCGACTGATTTGTACGATCTAATACCACCTTGCCCTTTTTTCTATCGGAATGCTCGTAGCTCGAAAAAGCGACATCGTTTCATGGTTGTTGTTCCAAAGACACGAACGAAGAGATTTGACTCTACTTTTGTGATAAGAACGTCTAGGCTGTGGAATACGTTGCCTGAGAGGGTTTTTCCTGATAGTTACAATCTTTGTGTCTTCAAATCGAGGTGAATCGGTTTCTTCTAGGTAAACACGCTTCATCGTAGACCGCATCATCGTTTAACATCAGGCAAGATGGCGGTCAAGTGTAAACCTATAAAAGTTAAAAAAAAAAACAACCGACCGATTGCGTTTCGTGGTATAAATCGTTCATTACTTTGGCCGATATATCGATTATCGGACTTCGTAGTAGACCTGCTGACTTTTTCACTTATTCTTTATCGAACGTGGTAGGTATAATAATTATTCAGTTCAAAGAAATAGTAATTATTATTCCCTTACCTCTAAGTATTTACAAGAATAAGTGACTTTAATCATTACAAAACAAGTTATACAATAAATGAGTGGTGTTACTGAACAAATAGCCGGTCAATTTGAACTGTAATCTCTATTCCTTTGTCGTGAGAGAGTGTTTGACGATCGCTGTGACTCATCTGCGCTGGCGCATGGTTTATACAGCGTGTGATAAAAAATATATTAATTAAGTTAATGTAATATGTTATTCTTATTATTATCGAAGGGAACGAAGATGTAAGATGTAATGTAACGTTTGAAAATAAATTATACGCAAAACTAGCGTTTGGCGTTTGTAAAAAAAATTGGCGAGATGGCGGGCAAGTGTAAACCTATAAAAGTAAAAAAAAAAATGGCTGATGTTAAGCAATAACCAGGTATAGGATGGAGGATATATACCTTAAAAGTTAAAAATCTCTGATACATAGTTACAAACCTCTGTATAGACAGATCTTGAAATCATTTTCATCCTAAGATTTCCTAAGGGTATAACAAGTATTCATCTATCTACACCTAGTGATCCCAGTATTTCTTAGAATAAATAAAACTAACTACATACTGAAAAATGTTGTATCGTATGGCAAACATCAAATCAGATTATGTCCATCACATGACCAGTAATTTAAAGGCACTGCATTCTTTGACCACAAATACATTTAGCCCAGGTTTTTACGAGTTGCAAACACAATATGACACGGTTGACACAGACGGTATGACGTCCTAACACCGTGTCTGGTAGAGTCTAGCCGATGTCTGTGTACTGAACGAGATTAGCCTGGGAACTAATATTGTTGCTCTGACGTTGTTCATTGTTATAGACTCAACGTCGCTATTTAAACCTGTAGCATATTTTTCTTAGGTGAAATACCTATAAATTTGTTGTGAATTGCGTCTGCGAAATCCTGATTTAATTTAAACTTGTTTGTTCATTTAGATTAAAGTCGATTAAATAGAAAATTTGCAAAATTAAAATTTGTAGGTAACATTTTCGAGTTTCGAGGTTACAAAAAGTTCAATATATGCTATAGAGTGCATTTTATTGTTTTATTTTGGTTTTACACCGTATACAATTAATTCAATTTAATGAAAACCAAAAAGTCTCTATATCGTCTCTTAAATTTATGACACATTGGCTGCTAAACCACTTGAAATCTCATTAACACTTAATATTAAGCGTCAAACCTTTCTGTTCACATTTGAAATATAATAATTATAAACAAATGATATCGTTAGAATCGCCTTGAAACACCCTTAAGAGTGATGGGTTCAAGTAAATTTACACTTCTTAGGCCGATGCGTAAACAACGCACTTACGTAACCCGACACCCGTTTTCTCGCTAATTTTGGTAACACGTTTTCGCGCCAAAGTTCAAGCGAATATCTCGTAATCCTACTAATACTGTAAATGCACTAGCGGCCAGTTCCAGCTTCGCTCGAATATCGTCATATAAAGACTATTCAAAATAAAAAACTATCCTATCTTTCAAGTTGGCTCAAACTGCACACGGTGTGCAAATTTGATTAAAATTGGTGAAGTAGTTTAGGAGTTCATTGCGGACAAACATCATGACAGGAAATTTATATATATTAAGATGGATGCTTAGATGTTTGTTCCTCAATCACGTCGTAACGTATGAACGGATTGGGCTGAAATATGGAAAACAGATAGATTATAGTCAGGAAGAATACAAGCTATTTTTCATCCCGAAAGGGAATGACAGGAACGGGAACTACACGGGTAACACCTCAGGGCACTGCTAATTCATAATTCTAGTGAACAGAACAACCGTGATGATATTGATCTTCATACAATTAATGGAAAGGAATGTTCCTTTTTTATGAAGTTCCTATCTCACTGGTTACCACCAGTCAACAACTAATTGATTACTAAATTATATCACGTATAAAAACTAAAGAAACTACATCAGCCTGTACAGTATCTGATGCAAGAGATAAGGTGCGTACACACTGGCCGTTTTTTTAAACGGTGCCTCCCAGTACCACCGTTCTACTTCCACGGTGACTCATGGTCTGTGAGCTTGAACAAAAAACTGTAGAGACGTGTCTACAATCTTGAATTAGTGTTTAGATATTTTTTTTCTAGTTGATTAGTCATAAAATCCTATTCTTTTCATAAGTTACTAGCAGCGGCCCGTGGTTTTACACGCGAACCACACGAACCGTACGTTCCCGTTATTTTACCAGAATAAAAATAATTAATTATTCAGTGTAACTATTCCGAGGTTACAACGCGATTGAGCAACAAACATCCAAACTTTGGCATTTATGATACATATTTGTACTCATTTATATAAATTCTTTGAAAATCCGGAAAAACTACTTGAATAGTAAACCTTCTATAAATATATCCATAGGATATATCTATGATATAAAACATAAATTCTGAATAACTGTTAGATAAAGTTAAAATAAACCTTAAATTATTTGCAAAAAAAATAAGATTATAGCAAACATAAGACATGATTTTAAGTTAGCGATTAAACGATTAACCTTTTTTTTCCTTAAAGATGCTTTTGTTAAATCTAGTATTTGAACGTGTAATATTTATTTGTTTTGTTTTGAATCTAAAGTGTTTGTACTCAAACAACTCAACTCAACTCTTCCGACTTAATGAGTCTGCATAGACAAGTATCACATCATTGCCAGTTATTCAAGCGTCAAGCATTAATGTGAAAATATTGCTCCGTTTCAGTCTGAAGGGTTATGTCTCTAGATATTTTACAGAACAAAAATATAAGATATCTCATGTCTCTATCTCAGCATGACAAACGTAGTGCAGTGCACAGCAGTAATTTAGATTTATCTAATAGCTGCATGGTAGTATGATGTAATGGTTTGATCTTTTGGTTACCATCAGGCGCATGTCTTGTTCGTCACATCACTTGATACTATAAAAAAACAACGATGTAATTTGAGCTAATCTGTATAATGTTATATATTAAACTAGCGACCCGCCCCGGCTTCGCACGGGTGCAATGCTGATACCAAAAATACGAACAATAATGGTTATTGTAGATTATCCCTAAGAGATATAACACATAGCTACCATTAGACATATATCATTGTTGTTTTGTAGACCTTTTTAAGGGGTACAATACTGCAGTACATTATTTTGATCCATCTCGTAGGATCCAGCCAGCGTTTGCAAAGTAAGCGCAAACAATGTGTTTATTTATGACATCACATTAGAAATCTTTAAAATTATTAGTGTTTCTCTACTGTTGTACGCAGATATTATACATATAAACCTTCCTCTTGAATCCCGCTATCTATTTAAAAGACCCGCATCAAAATCTGTTTGGTAGTTTTAAAGATCTAAGCAAACATATGGATATAGGGACAGAGAAAGCGACTTTGTTTTATACTATGTTATGATGATAAGTATAAAAACTGCAACTCCACCCATTTTGTGTTCTTCCGCTCTGTTGACCAAACTCGAGACGATGTCTTCAAACTTTTTTCAACTATTTGACGCCGAAAATATTTAACTAAACGATTCAAATTATAATTAGGACCTTTTGAATTTCGAACTCAAACCACAAACTTTATTTCTCATCAATTTTATTAATTTATTGGATAGTCGCTTCTATGACTATCGTATTAGGCATCAATTAGTTTTTTGTGATATTCTAAATGACGTGGTTTTTAAATTGCTTTGGTTGACTTGACAACTTTTAATATGATCCAAATGACCAATATTAATCTTGAAATGTCGTCTATTGTGAGCCAATGATTATAAAATGAGTTTTTCATCTCACAATATACAAATAGTCTAAAGAAGATGGTGTGTGGCACTTCCCATGATTGATTGGTTTTAATTATAGTGTTGGGGTTAGTGAAACTATGACAATTAAGTATTTAATTTGTTATGTGGGTGGCGAAGAATGTATGTGAAAATTCTTGACTTTAATTTTCATAGTTCTATGTACTTTCTAATGTGTTAATGTGCAAAATGTTGTATGTATGATACAAAAATATTCTTATAGTAGAATCTGGAAAAAATGGTATGACATAAATATTATCAAACGAATGACTTCGGATCAATTATTAGGATTTATATAAAAATCATGATTATTTTAGAAGAGTGTGGGCAAGACCATGAAAACTACTCTACTATCTAGTTTCATTTTAAAGAAACATATTTATGCACATTAACAATAATTGTTAAAGAAGCGGTCAAACCATATCGCAGGAGTACAATTAGAAATATCATGTTGTGAAAAACAAATTGTTATTTTATTTTTATTAAAAAAGATTTACAATCACATATTAAAATTATGTCAATTAAACACAAAAAAGAAACATAACGAAAATAGGACTTCCAATTCGACACCACACATCTGAATTTCAGCCGTTAGAGCATTGAAACTGTAAATTTAATCATTTGAAACTTTGTCCAGAAGTTTAGCTGGCAGGCGAGTGAAGGAAGGTATACACGGTTGAAATGTCTGAGGAGTTTTGTATCTACTAATCGTTGTAGCACTTCTTGAGTAGGTACGATAAGTGTGGGAATGTACATATTATATGGAGGGATTTCAGGTATTGTAATAAGTATATTATTTTTATTGCACAAGCAAATACTTTGTACTTTTTATACGAAAATAACACGGACGAAGGAGACTGACATTTTATTTTTCGCACACTTGAAATTTTTGTAAAGAAAGTTTAATTTTCGTTCGATTATTTTTACAGTTTTCATGTTTTGACACAAACGCATAAATAACATCTGTGGTCAGATTTTGATTGTGCTTTCAAGAAAAGTCTAAATTTCTGCAAAAGGTCCCTTAGCAATACGTATACAAAGCTGCTCACTTTAGGTACTTACTTCCGGAATTTAGAGCGTTTTCTTAAAATGAGATATACATAGATACTCTCAAAAATGACGGTAGATAGAGATCTCATCCTTTCCCAATGAGCTTAACCACAAGTTTTTCAGTCTTCACGTGACCACATCTACTGTAATGTTGCTAAAACATACAGACCTGTTCAGGTATTTAAAGACCTAGACAGGTCTTTAAATAGTTATTTATATGGCAATAACTTTTATCAGCTGACTATTATTACATAAATTCAGACCAATACAAATTGTTTTGTCAGACATATTGCATGCCTCTCGAAGAGGCCAGTTGGTATGGGTCAACTTCTAAAATGTTTTATTGTATCTTATCTTGCCTACAAACATGAATAAAGATTTTTGTATTTTTATCGTGACTAAGCCGCAGGCAAAAATCATGCATATATTTTTAAAATAGTTCAAATAGCGAATTTTAAATAGGTACTACAAAAACAAGAACACATTTTAAATAAAACAAATGCTGCCAGAGACATCTTCAGATTTTTATTACCATCTGCTCTAAGCTTAGACTACCTAACACTATAACCGTTGATTAGTTCTGGTTAGTTTAACCGCTGGTTATCGAGTTCTGTATCAGTTGGGAACGTGGCCCGTCTTCGTTTTGTGCAAATGTTGATTGGATTGGACAATTTTCAGAGCGAATTTACCTATGCAGAGTTTAACATAAATTTGTCGATGTACTTTATAATTGACAGGAAACTAGATGAAATACGAAAAATAGCAACTTAAAATTATTCGGGAGTTACATTACACGGAATTAAGAAAAAAATTAAAAATAACAATATGTGGAGTTTTGGGACACCAGGCAGAAACGAAGTTCCTTTCAAAACTATAGAGGAAACAAAAATTGGAAAAAAATTGCTAAGTTTTTATGGTACTATCGTCTCAAAAATAAAGTTGGAAATACTGGTCATAGGCAGTTTTTACGCGTCGTTTCTGTTTTATTTTTCTTATGTTTTATGTCCCATATTTTTTTCAGTTCGGCCAAGCTGCAAAATCCCTATTCCTCCAAGCCTGTTCATAAGAATTTCGTTCCAATAAAATTATAAGAGCGATACAGACGATACAGTAACGCTACCTTTGCTTTGGTGCAATTGAAAATAATTTTGAAATGCTTTTTTAAGTCTAAAAATGAAATAGTTATTTATTATACAAGAGTCCAAAGTTGATTTTTAACCGCATGCTCAATTTTGATGACCGAGCAAGCGAATGGTTCTAAAATAGAATCACAAGCGCAGCGAGTGATTAAAAATTAGAATCCTGAGCGTTGCAAGGGAATCAAAAGAGCACAAGGTGAAAAATCTTTGCACTCGAGTGCAACACGTAACTTTTCATTCCACCTCAACGAGGAAATGACTAAATGCAAATTTTTAAATGTTTTCGCGGTAAGCAAATTAAAAAAAAGTAAGTACACCAAGGAGGTTCCGAGTCTGAGCTTTTAACATATTAAAAAAAATGTATGATGCATTCGGCACCAAGGAGGTAGAAATAAATAGTCTGAATTATGTTTTGAATTCAAAACCTTAGTACACACGATGTTCTAAATTCAAATTTACTTTAACCTCTAGAGCAAGGGTCAGCAACAGGCGGACCGCGGTCCGTATCCGGACCGCGAAGGGTCGAACCTCGGACCGCCAATAAAAAATATTGTAATGTATTGTAAGCCAAGTATACATGAATTTAAAATGCAGATAAGGTACCATGTACCTTTATTAATTTAGATAATATTTTTTTACTACATAGAATCTACCTTAGTAAATAAATTATTTTTCTATTAAATATTTTTCGCAAAGCGACTAAGAGAAACTCCACACTTTCAAATACACGCTCCTCTTAGCCACCACACGCTGGCTCGCTGTCCGTGGACACGAACGTGGAATGCAGTCCCCGCCCAAGATAACTCCTCGAAGAGCATTTGCGTTCAGTAACTACTAGAGAACGCAGACCGAAGAGAGGTAGAGATCCGTATCCGCAGAGTGGCTCTCTTCATGGACAGCAACAAAGAAAGATTGGGAATAAGCTTTTGCTTTGTCTGGAAACGGAAACGAGTCCGTTTGTCGCCTGAATTGTCTTGCTTGCTCAATGGGAGTACCGCAAAAGTCACAATGAAGAGGGAAACCTACGATGTGAAGTGTGCGTTGTAGACTGCCACCGATTTCGGTGCGAAGGTGCGATCGAAAAACAAAACGATTGCATTAATAGAGTACTCGAAAGGTCGAACGCCTTGCTCTTACGCAAGAGCGCTGCTCGCACATCTGATCAGAAGTGCTGGTAAACATCATGAGGTTGTCATATACGAAGACAGGGGAAAAACCTAAGCTTCCTCAGACCCCTTTGCACGATCAAACAAATGCAACTAACATATAGTTCGACCATCCAAACCGGCTCCGAAAAAGCCCAGCAGAGGACAGACCAACGACGGAGCCACAGAGTCACGCACTTTATGCCTTCTTCGAGTTTAGAGCCCCACTGACAGCAACAAGACGAAGCAGTCAATTACACTAATGTCACTTCCCGGATCATCAAGAGAAAAGGGAAGAGTGCAGAAAATGGCTTTGTGACACTGAGCAAAAAAGAGACCATGGCAAGACCTGTTTATGCGACACCTCGAAACGACCCAATTGTAGTTACTGCCCGATGCACCAAGATTATGCTGGACGATAAAATCCTAAAGATGGCCAAGACCATCGAAGATAACGTCAAATCTGATTAGGAAAACTGGGAGATACCAGGAATATATAGTCGGTCAACAGAGTTCCAGGATGTGGAAAGACAACATGGGTGATTATAAACTTCGACGTGGATAAGGACACCATAATCACCACAACAACTGAGGCACCTAAAGATCTAAGAGAAAAGCTATTGCACCGTATCGGAAACCTGATCAAAACCAGAGTGCAAACCATGGCTTCTGCTCTGGTAAATGACTTCGGAACGCTTTCAGTTTTAGTTGCTTTATAGTGGACGAAGCTCTCATGAACCATTTTAGAGCCATTGAAGCTGACAGACTGCCAAATTGTTCAATTTGTCAAAGGCTTCACTTCAAATGAAAATATTTGATAATCAAGAAGAAATATCTTTGCAAATGTATAAAACTGTATCCACTGAAGAATTTTAGGCCAAACACATCTCAGAAAAATTAGGAAATTGCAAAAAACTAGCTATCAATTTGGCTACAATGTTTGATTCGACTTAAGTATGTACATCTTTCTCAATTTTTATAAACAAATAATTTTCGAGATTAATCGACTCGTAGAAGACACACGTCGAATTTGCTATTCTTCTCGAGGACCAAACTATAAAGAGCTGGCTCAAGAGGATCGGTGTAATTTGTCGCATTGATTTTAGGTCTTGTGTTTTAATAATTACAAATTGAGTGTGATACCGCACAATAAATAAGTACCACTTAATTATTACCAAGTTACGGCTGGTCTAATCGGGAGAACGGCGACTGCCGATCCGGAGACCCTGGGTTCAAAACCACGCGCACCACTGTCTTTTCGAAGTCATGTTCATAATGCCGCTATCTTAAAACTGTGAAGGAAAACATCGTGAGGAAAACGACATGTACCTAGAATCTTTCGAAGTCATGTGTCATCCACCAATCCGCATTGGGCCAGCGTGGTGGATTATGGTCTTGACTCTCTCCTTGCGAGGAAGGACCCGACCTCGAGGTTTAGCAGTAGGAACATTTAGTGGGCTGTTTAAGCAATTATTGTCAGTATTTTTTTTCTGGACCTCGTTAAAATTTCTACACTTCATCCGGACCCCGCCTAAAACTACTTGCCGACCCCTGCTCTAGAGGGTAAAAACGACTTTTGTGCCCTGATATCGAGGAGTAAAAGTACTCTTTCCGAGCTAGTGGGATGAAAAAGGAATTTATTGTATATCAGTTTATTCCAAAATTGTATATGGTATTGTAATTTCACTACTTAATTTATATTTCTATAAAGTTATTCAATAAATTAAAATTATGGATCTATTGCGCCCTCTCATAATAAATAATACTCTAGACTCTAGAGGTTTAATATTCTAGAGGTAATTGGATTGTAAGTATTGTGCCTTTATAGCACCTATACTCAACCTGCGGCCCGCTGTCCGCGTGTGACCCGCCAGGCCTTTGTTATTGGCCCATCTGAAATCTCAAATTTATTGTAAACAATTTATTTTTATTCCATCCCAAAGAATGGGAAAACCGTCTTATTTTACATTTCTATTTTCATTAATGTAGTAACTACATTGTTTACTTGAGATTACGTTTTAAATTATATTTTTGCTTGCGGTCCTAGACACCCTAACCGAAAGTTGTTTGTGGCCCCCATAAAAAAAAGGTTGAGTATGCTTGCTTTACAGTATTATTTATTAGTGAGGACCCAAATTATAGTGGTCGATCAAGATCTAAAAGCTGAAATCTATATTGGCTCATTAAAATATTATAGTTTTCCATAAACAAACATATCTCACCTGTAAACCAAATTTATGGATGTAAATACCATACAAATTAAATTGCAATAAAACAATCAAATCAAAACGTACCAAAATGAAACAAAACCCAATTCTAAATTAAATTCAAATTAACATAAAAGGGACGCCGTGGACGTCGCATAATTACAACATATTTGTACCCAATTAAGTTTTAATGAAACCTCACATAGAAAACAATTTAAACTTTATCCCTTTTATTTTATTCAAACGCTTTCGTTATATTTAATTTAGCGAAACGTGTATGTTGCGATGAAACACCGTCAGAAAATCAAATTAATTTTGTTGAGGATATATTTTGTAGCTATTTTAATGTTATTGGGATTTGAAAATGAAAATGTATATTATTAAACTCGTATGTGTAATAACCGTGTTACAATGTGAAGGACAAAGTTTCCAGTAAAGTCCAGTAAAGGATCTAACTTTGGATCATTGCATCAATAGTATTAATCTTAGGGAATATTTGCTACTGTCGCTTTCATTTATTTATTATTTCTATTACAAATTAAAAGAAAACCTTGACACAACCCTTTTACAGCTGAATTTATTAATTATGTTATTGTTGTTATTTTAAATTATTATTAACTATCAATGTAATTAC
This sequence comes from Ectropis grisescens, assembly GCA_017562165.1. Classification (NCBI taxonomy): domain Eukaryota; kingdom Metazoa; phylum Arthropoda; class Insecta; order Lepidoptera; family Geometridae; genus Ectropis; species Ectropis grisescens. The sequence goes on from CM029773.1 coordinate 23,686,609, forward strand.
CTACCCACAAATTTGTACCTACTTGACGAGTCTGCTCAGAAATACTCAGGATGATTAGTTATAAATATTTTGTGAGTGTAACTAGCATTGATAATAAATTTATTCTATTCTATTCAGTAAAATTACGGAGCTAAGATATAAATCACTTGATATCTCTGGGATAGCACTGCAGTGTTAGATAGTGATTTAGACTCTTCAAGTTTGAATAAGGCACTACGCTGTTTATTCACAACACTAGTACGTACTTATTAACTATCAATTACAGGCAATTTATTGTGGCATGCCAGTGTTTTTTTAGCTCTACGTTAAAGTTTGACTATCAATAGTAATCGTGCCAAAAAACGAAAATAAAAACGTGTAGTTTGGTATAAGGGCTCTGAATGAGAAATTATTAATTTGATAATGAATTTTCACTGCACCGGCATCTCGACTTCTGTCGATGACGATGCGGTAATGCGGTCTGCAACAGAGTGTGTTTATCCAGAAAAAGAAGATCCATCAGATAATACCCAATTTGGTACTATTTCGTATTAATACCTTGTGTAAGCTAACAACTCGGAAAGTGAAACAAAGATAGCTTAAACCATTCTGTATTCATTTATAATATTGGCTGGCCTGGTGGCTTAGTTGGTAGTGCGTCTACCTGCGAAGCCGTGGGTCGTGGGTTCGATACCCACCCAATGCAAATGTCTGTGTGACGAATTCAAATATTTGTACTGTGCCTGGGCCACAGATTTCTAAACAGATGAAACCTTCGTGAACGACACTGTGAGGCCAGTCATTAGTTATGTATGCGTGACAGGTCTCACCGACGTTGTCAAATTACTCACGTTGGTGTGCATGTAATGTTCCCAGTCTTAAGAAAAAAGTCCCACTATTGTTGTCTTAAGCTTTGGAAATTTTCACGTATAATAAACACATAAAACATTATTTTAAAATAATTTATTATTACACCGATAATACATAATGCAAGGATTTCTTGTTAAAACAAGAAATCTTATTTCCATTTTATGAAGTTAAGAATTTTGATTTTACAAGCAACCAAAAATCAACTTGAATCGAAAATATTAATTAGTATGATTTGCTCGCTTAGATAGTTTAAACAAAAACCAAAACAATCATCTTTACCACCAAAACAAGTTTTGATAAAAAAGCATATGGGCTACCTTTTATAGGGCCAAACAACAAACCAAAAAAAAAATTGGTTGCCTGTAAAGTCGGTATACGGGCGAAAGTTTTACGTGACAACGACTTTGAGTGGTAAAATAATTTTACGAAAGGGACGCGTGCCTTTCACTTTTTATGTCTGTCTCTCTCGCTCTTAGGCGGGCTAACCATGCCCGAGTGGAAGGGACGCGTGCATCTCACTCGCTCTCGTTGTGAGCGCATAACGTGAGCGGAGCGTAACGCAGTTTCTTGAAGTGTCACCCGACAAACCAATTTATAAGACGTTGTCACGTCAAAAGAAAAAAATAATCAAATAATCAAATAAATAAAAAATAAATAATAAAACGATTCACTAATGCTTCACTGTTTTTTTTACAAAACCTCACTTTTAAACCAAGTAATCGTATAATATTCAAAAACTGCTACTATCAAATGATAATATTCTGAGACCTACTGCTGGCATTATATAACACTCTATTCTACTCGTATAATATTATTATAATGTAAGCATTATGTATTTTTGAAAACTCCACAGAACATACAAGTATTAAAAACTCGCTTCATAACTACAGTTTTCATCAACACTATTAGCAATTTTACTAACACTAGTAACGGCGTGGATCAATGCTAGGGATCAATTCACATTATAGATGTATATAAAAACATAGTAAAAACATAGTAAACATAGTAAAAACATAGTAGGTCTTAAAATTGAATAATAGTAATACTTACCTTATACTAATACCTATACTAATACCTTAATAATACCTTCAAAAACAAAAATTATAATCTATATTTTGCCTTCACTTCAGAGAAAACTATTTCAGTTTGGGATAGCCACACGTGTTCCTATTTGTTACCATAATGAAATCGCCTAAATAACATAATAGCAGTAAAAATATTCAAACTTACCTATGAAATGATATTCCTCCTTCCTTTTTTTGTTTTTGGGAACTATGTTTGCAATGTTTGAATACACAAGACGGCATTATTTAAAACAAAACTTATAATCACACAGGATGAACACGTATGGACAGGCCCGTACAAGATGAAGTTTGTGTCGTACTGACAGGAGTTTGTATTTGCTTTGGCCACATATTACTGAAATAAAACCTTTTAAACTCCATAGTACACAGAAGTATTAAAACTCGTTTCATAACTATAGTTTTCATCAACACTATTAGTGTTTTTATTAACCCTAGTAACGGCGAGGATTTGTTCATGGCATCGATTCACATTAAATTAAAAAAATAACGATTATAAAAATAGGGTTTAAAATTGAATCATACAATGTTCATCAATAATTTGGTGTACGAGTATCTTCAAAACAAAATTAGAATCTATATTTTACCTTAACTTCAGGGAAAATAATTTCAATTTAGTATAGCAACACTGACCTATTTTCGTTGAGGTGTTGTGTTTCTATTCATCAATCGAAATAAAGTCGTCTAAATTATATAAATACTAGTAAAAATATTCTAACTTTCCTATGAAATTTCCTTTTTTTATTTTTGGAAACAATGTTTGCAATGTTTGATGACACAAGACGGCATAATCTTAAACAAAACATAAAATCACACGGGACTCCTGTACGAGACGGAAGTCAGTTTCGTACTGACTGGTGTTTGTATTTGCTTTGGCGTTTGATATTTGCTTTCCGGACCTAAGGATCTGTGTTCCGCACGTTCCATCTGCCTTTTGTTTTAGAAATCTGTGGCCTGGGCGTTTTCTATGTATAATAAGTATGTATTTAAAAATATATAAGTATTATTTCAGCTACCTGGCTTCCACAGTACAAGCTTTGCTTAGTTTGGGGTCAGATGGTGTTGTGTGTAAAATGTCCTGCAATATTTATTTTATTTTTATTTTATTGGTATTTAAACTAATTAACCAGATATCTATAATTAATAATTATTATCAATATCCATCTTTTTATTCAACCTCATTTTTCCCGCCGACATCCAGATCTGTCTGCCAAACGAATTCCACATTTTATTTAAATTTTCAGCCAGTAATTATATTTTAGCAAGGAGTTTTGTACAAGCCTATTTGAAACTTACACTTGCCTTCGGCAGAACTAAACAGATCGTGTTGAAATTTAGAACATAGATTGCTGTAGACTGACTTCATTGAACCCAGAGCTCCGCATCGGCAGCCACCGATCTCCCGACTCGAACAGACTTATTTTACTAGACCAGACCACTGCGTGACAAAATCTGAAACGAGGAAATCCGCAGAAGAACGAAGGTCGCCGACATAGCTCTTAAAATTAGCAAGTTGGAGTGGCAATGGGCAGGCCATATAGCTCGCAGAACCGATAACCGTTGGGGAGTAAAGGTTCTCGAATGGCGACCACCAACCGGCAGACGCGCTGTAGGACGGCCCCCCACACGATGGACCGATGATATTGTCTCGGTCGCGGGAAGTCGGTGGATGGAGGCGGCACAAGATCGGTCATTGTAGAAATCATTGGGGGAGGCCTACGTCCAGCAGTGGACGTCTGTAGGCTGCAGATGAGATGATACAAAATAAAGCTGTCCACTGTATACCCTAAGTATGAAATTGTAAATTCAAACTTATTTTTCAAACCCTTAGGCTTAACATTCAAAACAAACTGTTCAATGGCTTCTGAATGGTATAAATTACATTAAACATATCGTTCGACAAGTGTACACATATCAATTTGATATCTATTTGAGTTAGTGAGTGGTACGTTGTCTTATTTAAACAGAACAAATGTCATGATATGTTTGGATATGTGTTAGGTTAAAATTAAGTTAATCACTTTTTTAATGAATTTAAATAAGTCTCAATTTTTTTGTACGTGACATGATAGTTCCACCAATTGTGAATTTGTGGGAATCACGTGGGCGTTACTTTGACATCCACGCTCAAATTTGGCTCGTATATCGAGTCCAAGGCTAAATTAGCTGCCAAAAAACTAGGTGTCCTCTCAAAGGTGCGAAGGTACTTCAACTCTGCACAGTTGCTCACATTGTATCAAGCACAGATTCGCTCTTGTATGGAGTACTGTTCGCACCTTTGGGATGGATCGGCTAAGTATCAGCTGGAGGCTCTGGAATCGATCGAGAGACGTGCCAAAAGGCTCATAGGCAATGACTCCCTTCTGCAAAAAAGACTACATTGTGATAAGAACGTCTAGGCTGTGGAATACGATGCCTGAGTGGGTTTTCCCCGATGGTTACAATCTTTGTGTCTTCAAATCGAGAGTGAATCGGTTTCTTCTAGGTAAACACGCTCCATCGTAGACCGCATCGTCGCTTAACATCAGGCGAGATGGCGGTCAAGTGTAAACCTATAAAAGTAAAAAAAAAATATGTTAGAGCTGAAATTTGGTATACTTATGTAACTTTTGCATTATTTAATCTCTTAGAAATAGTAGACGTCACGTAGTGAGTCATAAACTAAAATAACCAGCCCTGAATCGTTCCTTATGCAAATGTGCCCAAAACACTGGCTGCGTTGCCTCGGTGGATGGCGATGGCTATCCTCTGCCTCAGAAACGAGCCAGAACGGGAGTCATCAACTTGATGACGTAAACGACGCTCAATCTCTCCGACCAAATCTCGGCTCCCCAACTGCCTATAGTCTCCACAGCCTTATGTAACTTGGATGACAATGCTTTAATATGGTACCGTGGAGCTGGTCTCATGATGTATGGCCATGGTAACTCGGCAATTAAACGACACAATCCTACCGAATTTGGGCACGGTTGATTCCTCCTGATGAGTACTTTGGTTCTTGATGATAATGAGGGTCATTTACTTTTTACTCATATTTTACTAAAATAAATAATAAAAGATTGGTTTAAAAAGTTATTTTTAATTTAGCTTGTAGGCATTTATATGGCCAGACTTTGCACCAGACGAGCGAGAGGGGAAGGCGTCTGATTTTAATAAAGAATTCGCTATTATTACTTCACTCGCGTAATAAGACGCAAAGCATTCACATCGTCCAATGAGTCATTGTTTATATTTTTGCGAACTCGTTCCTCTATCTGGCACTTAGTAACAGGTTCACGAAAGTCGATGTCTCACTCTTGAACTCGAAATCTTGACCTAAAAACTTGGTAACTGGGTGGAATGTTACATCAGAGATTTGGAGAGGCTTGGCTTTTGCCTCTTTGTTTTGATTTGTGATGAAAGTTGTCTTGGAAAAATATTTGTTTTGGAGTATATCTTCTTATCAATTTATAAACATAAACCAATACATTTATAGTTACACATGAATAAACTGTAATGTGTGTTTGTAATATATTAGCGCAAATTACCTAGTTTTTTTACTAAATGCGTGTGAAAAAATGTTCAGAACGTGCTTACATGAAAAAAAACAATTTGAAACTTTATTTCTAACTAATTGTCTGTCTGTTTGTTCTGGCTAATCTCTGAAATAAGTGAACCGATGTTAATAAAACTTTATCAGGCAGATGTCTATGTTATGGGGATACTTTTAATTTGGATTTTTTTGCAAAAACAAAACAAATAAATTAGACATTCAATACTTCAGGTAGCCCGCGGGTTATTCCTAATAGTTACCGATCGTTTAGTTTATGGGATATGTTGCCTGAGTGGGGTTTTCGTAATGGTTTCAATCTTAGCGTCTTAGAGTGCATGGTGAATCAGTATCTAAATTAGCACGCTCCATCGTAGATCGCATTGTCGTTAAGGTAACATCAGCTAAAATTACGGTTTGAAATGAGCAAACTCAGTCTTTCAATTACGTTAGGTACTACAAAAGGTCGAATACAAGTATATTCAATACATTTAAACTCGATAAGTCATTAAGGAAGCAATTAAAAATAGAAAACCACAAGGGCAATTTGCGGTCGACATGCGGTCGACCTGTCCAAAAATCCTCCCAATCACAACACATCTCGCAATCATCTACCGAGCTCCTTAAAAGGTCAGCCACACCCATGGTAGCTCCTCCGATGACTCACCAGCAATGCCAGGGTTTGTTTCATCAGCCTAGAACTTGGTCGTTGTTGAACGGTGAAATGTAAATTGGAAATGTGAGTCATAGTGTTTATGGAATTCTATTGAAGTCCTATTGAATAAGTACTGCTTATGGATCAATTTTAGTGCAAAACCATTTTCAGCAATAAAATTTTAGATTAAAAAAAAGCCTGCAGTGCCCCATGGTTTTACTCGTGTAATTCGCGTTTCCGTTATTTTAATGTGATAAAAAGTAGGCTGTGTTCTTCCAGACTATAATTTAACTATGTTCTAAATTTTAACCCGATCCGTTCAGACAATGCGACGTAATTGAGCAACAGACATACAATTTTTGACATTTATAATATTAGTGGGAATACATACATTTCTTTACTCATATTTCCATAAGCTCAATTTGAGTAGAAAATTTGCGTTATAATTTATAAACTTCAAAAATACAGTTACATAATCAATATTTTTTCTGATTTTGCTCATATTACAATCGCAAAAAATTCTAAGAAGTTATGGAGGTATGCTCGTTATTCTTTCACGCAATAACTACTGAATGGATTTGGCTGAAATTTGGTACATAGATAGATACTGGTCTGAAATCACATAGAATATTTTCTGACCCGGGAAAATATTTGGGATTGGGATCAACGCGAGTGAAACCGCGAGGCACTGCTAGTATGTACATTTGTTAACTCAGATGTAGTTTAAACAGTACTTTATCTTAAGTGACATTTAATATACCTAAAGTGTATTCCAAACCCATACATGAGTTTTATTTTATGAAGAAAATCTTACAGTGTTTCTCGGCGCACAAAGCTCATAAGCTTCCGAAAGGAGCTTTCAAGCTCAGAGAGCAATTTTGCCTCTATAACTTCCAAGGCGTTGATAAGCTTTGAATGAAGATAAATACTTCAGAGCTATATACATTGCTAAATTATTGCGATTGATTGAAAATAAACTCTGTTAAAAATAAACACAATAATTTAGAATTTACTTACTAATAGCGTTTCTATTTATACCTGCGTATTTTATGATCCTGTCATTTATTTACCCAAAATTAAAAGTAGCATAGTTTTATTTCAAACTATTATCCGAATCTTTCTACCTATCCATTTATGTCGGTAGTTTTTGCTTGAAAAAGTAACGAAAATCCATTTTTATATACAAATCATAACAAGAGCAGATTTATAGTTTTTTATCACCATTAGCTTTAACGGGGAAAGAAAAATATCGTGAGGAGACAGTCTTGGTCCATTAAAATCTTAGGACCTGCATCATCCGCTAGCTAATACTTTGTCAGCGCGGTGGATTAAGCTCTTTTCTCTCTTCTTGTGAGCAAAGGTATGAGTACCAGCAGTGAGCGTAAAAGAGAGTAAACTCTCATCTCTCACTGAATATCATATTAATTTAAGTGTAATCAAAAGTCATCAATACATTTTTTAACTTGCTCGCCTACAAGTAACGAAACTTTGTTACTTACTTTCATCTTTTATTTTCAACTAATACAACCTTTCTTAAAACAAATAGGGACCTCCGTTTTTATGCTTTAGATGACCTTTGTGCCAAATTTCGTTTGAATTTGAATCAGTTCTGCAATTTAGACGTGAAAGCAAGTAAACACATAATTACTTTCGAGTGTATAAGATTAGTAGGGATAAATAACAATATCGTTGTCTTTAAGAATTGCTATTAAATAAAGATTATTCCAGAATACAGTTTTATTAAAATGGTATTAGAACTAAGTTCTCTCGTCTCTCGCAAATCAACCTAAGAACGCGTCATTAAAACTTTAATGCACACACTGGCAGCACACGATTACATTAATGTATTCAAATTGTTATACACAATGATTCTTTATGCACCAGTCGACATTATAACTGTCGCTGACAGAGAACTTTGTCACGATAAAGGACTTTTACCCGCGTATTCTAAATATAGGCTATGAGAAGCAAAAATCGATTAAATATCTGAGAAAAGTAATATTCGGTGTAGTAGTAATGTACTGGTATATTAAATGTACTTTTCTAAGTCAACCTTAGGAAATACCACCTTTTCCAGTTATTCTACCGCCAACAGTAAAGTGCAGACATCACTCTGTTTTGGTTTGAAGAGTAATGTTTCCGTAAAAAAATACCAGTATTTTTTAATGATGGAAAGTTTATCACTATGTTATGGCATAGAGATAAATCTCTATTTATAAAAATGTTATGTTGGTTTGTGTACGCTTCAAAAACTCAAAAAGTTCTGCACCGATCGAGCTGAAATTTTAGAATGATATATAATCCGTTTCAAGGATTGTTTTTATCTAATTTTTACATTACAATGTGCCACAGCGAAGCGTGGCAGGGTACAGCTAGTAATCTTATATAGAGTGACGAGTACAGTGCACTGCTAGGTAATGATTTGGACTCTTCATATCCTAGTAGCTGCGTGAACCTGTGCTGTACTAATTATATTTTTTAATATTATTGTTCTCATCATCATAGTCAGCTGGAACTTGTCGATTGCCCGACATAGGCCTCTACCATGACACCTTCTCGGACATGACATGAATCCTCTGATTTTCGTTTCCAACCGACACCATCTCTTATTGGTAAAACTTAATTCCATTTACCTATGTAGTCTTCACTGTGGGCCTCGTAACGAAGCTCAAAGTCACACAGCGAGCTATGGAGAGAGAGCTATGCTCGGAGTCTCTTTGCGCGACAGAATCCGTAATGAGGATATTCGCAAAAGAACGAAAGTGGCCGACATAGCTCAAAGAGTAAGCAAGCTGATGTAGCAATGGGCAGGCCAAATCGCTCGCAGAACCGACAACCGATGGGAAAGAAAGGTTCTCAAGTGGCGACCACGAACCGGAAGATGCAGTGTTGGACGGTCTCCCACTAGATGGACAGATGACCTCACAAAGGTCGCTGGAAACCGCTGGTTGCAGGTTGCGCAGGACCGTTCGTTGTGGAAATCTAGGAGGGAGGCCTATGTTCAGCAGTGGACGTCTTGCGGCTGATGATGATGATGATGTAGTCTTACAGCGTCCTGCACTACGTTTACCGAGTTGCGGTCTTCCCGCCCGTCTACCGTCACTCCTATGGTTATCGGTTCTACGACAGATATCACCAGACTGCTGCCACTTCACCTTCCTAATGCGCTGACCTATGTCAGTGATCTCAGTTTTTAATGGATTACATAGTTACGAATACAATTCTCAAAGAATTTTGGCGAAAAATGCAAGATAGATATTAAACACAACTTTGCCTTGAATAAAAAAAAAGTATAATGGCATTTATTTGGAATGTGGCGTTTTCAAGATGCAAAAAAGACCTGTCAAAGACAGTTCCTAATCTTACCATAGGTGGCACCAATAGTTTCTTTTGTTTGATAAACTTCACAAAAACATACAGTGATGCCACACTTGGCAAAATTTAGAACTTTATTTTTGACTAGTCAATTTGCATTTATAAAACGGCTCATTCCATCATTAAGTGAGACAGAATCCTTAAATGTACTGTATTCAAGTTGGAAGTAGTATTTATCTATGCAACACGATACGCTGCCAAGGACATTTCGATAAGAACTAACATGCACTTTGTTTGTGTGTGAACAAAAACGCATTGATACTAAAGCTACTAGGGCAATTTTGTACCAATCTATAGCAGGCAGTAGAGACCTGAATCCAACGACAGTAAGGCCCTTAAATAATAAATAAATATTGGTGGACAATTCACACACAATACCTTCTGACCCCAAACTAAGCAAAGCTTGTAATATAGCGGTCAGAGAGCTTATATAATACTTATATAGTAAATACATACTTGTTATACATAGAAATATCCAGCCACAGTACAAATATTTGCACTGGGTGGGAATCGAACCCACGACCCTCGGCTTCGCAGACAGAGTTACCTATTATGCCACAAGGCCAATCAATCCTTAAATAAAGAAATCCTTTGACAAAGTACTTTTACGATTTAAACTCGTATTAAATTAATGAAAACATTAAGTAGGTACACATCAGAGTATTTTCATAACTACGGCCGCTGTAACGCTGTCAACACGTCGAAGTAGTTTAATAATAATTTAAATTGCGTCTAATTTCTGTGTAATATTTTAAATAAAAGTCCTTTAACATGAAATAAAACTCATTTTAAAAGGCCTTTTGCATCCCTAGTAAGTTAGTCGATCTTCTTAGCATTCCATGGATTCACCGTGCGGGTGCCGGGTCCATCGTGTGGCAGAGAGAGAAATCCCAAGTAAGAAGTTGTGAGTAAAAGACTATGACGCAGTTAGTCATGGCAATGTATTACAGTTTTGACTCCATGCATCTACAAGCAAATTTCGAGTATTGTTTCTTAGGGACTCTACCTATTGAGGGACTCATGGAGACATGGACATATATAGAGTAGGGCTAACGAAAGTCGATACTGACAATGCGCGGCAAATTTTAAATAAATCAGGATGGTATCCCCAAACTGAAAATCTTGCCAAAAACAAACACAAACCAGCCACTACGAAACATCAAAAACACGCCATTTTTGTTTCGTCAGAGATAGGGGATACCATACACTGATTCTGATTCTACCAAATCTTTCGGATAATCCGACTGGGCCAACTAAAGGCTAAGTGTTGCTCTTGAAATAATCGCCAACACACATACCTCGTCCTTATTTTTAATGAATACAATTTTAGACCACGTACGAATTTTTAAAACGTATTTCATATAATGTTTGAACGATTTGTTTTAAAAATGCCTTTAGGGAATCAAGTGTACCTAAGTACTTTCTGTTTAAAACATCCCAATTCGTTCGGTAAAAACCCGATGGTAGGAACACTTAAGTTTTGTCATGTAAAAGGTTTGCAAAAAAATCAGTATCTACTTTCGTTAGCCAGACTCTAACTTGACCTGCCTATTATGCTGCTAAATAACATTACTACTCATAAAGGTTTTATTTATGTTTCGTGAAAAGATACCGGGTTTATGTTGCAGGAATTGCAGGGTTACATAGTTCGGGACCGACACACGCAATAATTATGTTTTGTGAATTAACTTTTTTACAAATAGAAAACGTATTACTATCACCTTAGATCAACTACTTGGTACGTACAAGCTATTGTGACTTAGTGGAAAAATCGTAAGGAAACTGGCGTGTTCCAAAAAAAGTATGTTTCGAGACATGTGTCATCATCCGCTCATTTTTATTTACTTGGCTATGGCTAGCGTGGTGGATCATGGCCTTGAATCTCTACTTGTGAGAGAAGTCCCCGAGTCCCAGCGCTGTGACTATAAAGAGGGCTGTCGATACACGCACTAGCTGTTCCAACGACATTCACGTGCGTTCAATCGAGAATATTAACATTATATTTTCGATATAAAAACGCGGGAAATCGTCAACATTTTAATTTTTATCCTGTTAAAAATTCAAACAATTTGATCGAAATCCATTCAGCGTGAGAACGCGGTGAGCATCATGGGCACTTTTGCGCAAATTTTGATACAAAAAATTAAAAAAAAAACAAAAATTTTAGGTGTGTCCCATACTTAGAACTGAAACTTCTAAGATAAGAGAATGGCAAAAATAAAAAAAATAAAATAAATGTGTGCTGACATTACTATGTAAACTATCAACGAAAATTGGTTTGAATGAGATCTAGTAAGTAGTTTTTTTTAATACGACATAAATTGACTATTGTTAAAACACTGATTTACGGAACAACGAACTACAAGAACTTTTATATTATGTTACTTGCTGCTACGGAAGCCCTCATGGGCGAGTCCGACTCGCACTTGACCACTTTTATTTAAATTTATGTTTTACGAGTATATCAATATTTGATGGTGGTTCGACAGATGGGTACGCCATTCTCTTTCAGCGCTCACTCAAAGGTCAGTTAGGTAGTTGACGCCCTCAAAGCCAGCTACTGCATATCAGTCTCAAAAAAGGTACGCCATCTCACAGGTTTGCCCTAGTTTGGATACCAATGCACTTCAACATAGATTAAGACATTAAAATTTACATTTCGAATTATTGTTTCGTGTAGTTTATAAAATAAAATCTCAAATTTCTTCGACAAATAAACAATATCAATCGAAATCTCTTGTCCCCGTTACTAAAATTCACACATTCATTTAAAACACAAGTTTTAGCGCCTCGATTCATTATTATGTCGGATTCCAAAACTTTATTACACCCTTACATTAAAGACAACAATGGATGTCCAATTTAAAACTCATAAAATCCCATATCCTAATTACACTTTTATTCGCATTCGCGAAGCGTAACGCGTAAATTTCAAAATGTCAAAAAATACGCTAATGATTGCAATGATTTTGTTCAAAACCAACTTAAACAAAAAACTGCAAAAATTACAAACTTTCTAATGCCTATAGAGATAGAGTTGTAATTTGATATGATTTGAAATATGTAGTAGTATAAATAAAGTTTGTAGATGAGACAACAATATGGGCCAGCGAATTTGAGTGTTAATCGCGTATCGCAAACGTTAATCTTTTCTTGGAATTCGAGGATTTGCATCAAATGGACGAGTGTTCTGAACGTTCATGTTAGTTCACTGGCTGTATTTACTGGATTTTTACCGCCAATTTTCATCATCATCATAATATATAGCCTTTTTATCATACTGCTGTGTCTTTATATCATAAAGTCTTCTCTTTATTAACCGACTTTAAAAAAAGGAGGTTTCTCAATTCGACCGTATGTATGTTTTTTTTTTATGTTGTTCGCGGATAACTTCGTCGTTTATGAACCGATTTTGATGATTATTTTTTTGTTGTAAAGAAGATATTCCAAGGGTGGTACCATGATAAGGAAACCAGGTTCTGATGATGACATACTAGAGAAATCGAGGAAAACTTTTTTACTTTATAAGTTTTCCGTTGAAAGTCGGTTCTTTTTTTGTTAAAATTATCATAAATATAGTATCGCCATTGAAGCACTCCTGTTTATATTTATGTTTGTATGTTACGTGATAATTCTGCTAATGGTAAATTGATTTCGATGGGTTTTTTTTGTGGTAGATAATACCTCAGTAGTGGTGGTCCCATAATTCTATTGGAATCTGACTAATCGTTTTTGAAATATGTTGATATTTGAATTTGCTTACCTTTAACTGGACCATGTACTGAAAAATTTCTCAAAAAATAAATATTAAGTTCAGTGTCGTCTGAGTCATTTTTTATTACAACCGACAAACAAAAACCGACTTAGGTTTTTTGTTTTTTTGGAGAAAATTAAATTATTATGATGTCTATAACGCCATAATTTAATAATGTGCATTTGACGGGGAACTTAATTAGAATCAATACTAATTATTTGTAGGTACCCAAAATTGATATTTTACGTAGTTATGCTTATTACTAAAATGGGAACAGTGGCAAACCAAAAGTAAGGTTTGTTTTTAATCTTACAGTTTATTTATATCACCACTGTTTTAACATTTGCATTTTTAATAAAATTATCCAGATTATCATTGGATATACTGCATTATTATTGTACGAGTCCGAAAAAATAGGGGCAAGTCTCTAGTGACAAATTAAAACGTGTCTCCTGACTTGTTAAGATTTCCTAACAGTTTGTTTTGTCGTGGGTGGTTTAACAGTCAACCACAATAAAATAAAATAAGTAGTTATAAGTCATCGAAGTGACCTCATCGAAGGTACATTAATTGTTTTATTGTTTTGACCTCGTTTGTTGAGAATATGAGTTTGAAAAGAGAAAGTTGTTAAAAGATATGAATCATGTTTGTGAGTCTGTTTTGCGTTAAGGGATTAGTTTGTTTATAAGCTGTTGAATTAAAATTTCAAGTTTAAACATTAAAGGTGAGTTGAGGGGAAATAATATCAATTCGTCTACTAATTTTAGAACTTCTGCTGTTTTAGACTTTTTCTATTTTTTTTAAATTATATATGGGAATCGAATTATTTAGATTGTAACTAAGATTAGTGATGTAGATCCTCAAATTATCTCTTAAATAAAGCTAAGGTAATGTCATACGATATATCTTACTTGATTTTGTTGATTTTCTGGGTTAGTTGAAATGAAAATAAATAAATATTGGTGGACATTTCAAACACCACGCCATCTGACCCCAAACTAAGCAAAGCTTGTAATATGGAAGCCAGATAGCTGATATAATCTAATATATAAAATTCTCGTGTCACAGTTTTCGTTGCCATACTCCTCCGAAACGGCTTGACCGATTTGGATGAAATTTTTTGTGCTTATCCGGTATCTATGAGAATCGGTCAACATCTATTTTTCATCCCCTAAATGTTAGGGTAGTCCATAGTAAATTATTTTTTTATTTTTAGACAAAATTTTAATTTTATTTTTTTTTGATACAACATACAAAATACATACAATCCTTAATTTTCACCCTTCTACGATCACCCCTTATTTTTTAATAGCCATTTTAGTAATTTAATCATTTTTCATCCCCGGTCGTTAACTGACCAATCGTCATTTAATTAGTTATCCCCGCCAGTTGTCTACAGGTGTCACTTCTGACCCAGTAAACAGCACGATAATTTGGGGATCAAAAGTAGCCTATAGCATATTTATAGTTTGAACACGCTAATCTCGGTAACTGCTGGACCGATTTAAAAAAATCATTCACCGTTCTTTCGTAATCCTTAAATGCTATAGGCTATATATATGTACCACGGGCGAAGCCGGGGCGGGCCGCTAGTACTTATATATTTTTAAATACATACTTATCATACATAGAAAAACACCCAGTCACAGTACAAATATTTGAGTTCATCACACAAACATTTGCACTGGGTGGGGATCGAACCCACGACCCACGGCTTCGCAGGCAGACATACTACCAACTAAGCCACCAACCAGGCCAGCAGTAAATTAAGTAACATAAAATCCAAAACATTATTGTGTAGTTATTTATTTATCTTTGTTTTTGTTGTTGCATGATTAAATAAATGTAAAATTAATAATAATCTTTACAACATGGTTTTTTACAGGGTTTATAACTGCCTTCAGTACACAGATAAGATCTGACCTTTTTAGCCAACGGGCAATCTAGTCTTCCGCAAGGACCATGGACATCTCTCTTGTTCACAAAAGTTCCGTGCTGGTATTTACCTTTTACCATATCTCCATGAATGAACTGATGCTGGCTTCCTCGGTATTCCATTCGTTTCAAACAGTTTGTACCACCACAAGGGCCCTTAGGAAAGCCCATAGACAAAATAGCCAGTTCGCTTTGAGTAAAAGGAGCGATGAATTCCTCATAAACCACTACCTCAGGTTCAGGTTTCATTGGTTCTCTGGTAATATCTGGAGCTCCAAAAAAGTAAGCGACAGGTGGAACAGGGTCTATGGTTGTACCGTCCCAATGTCTAACTACTTCAACATCTTTTAATTTCAAATCATCATTTAAATATTTTCGGCCTGGAATTCGATCCATCTCAGGTAAGGCAACGAAGTAGCTTACAAGACGGTTGCCTAAGCAAGACAATCGAATGTAGAACTCAATTTCTCCTGACGATTTCAGATCTTCTTCACACTGTAAAGGCCTTGTTAGTTCTACTGTGTTCGTTACTAGTTCTTGTTTTCTAGAGTCCCTGAATTCAGCTTGATCCATGTTAACAGGATTGAAATCGGCAGCCGCTTGAAGACAATCAAGAAAGGATTTGTGCCATTCGACAATACAAAATCCAACACAATTCATGTCTTGGTCTCTGTTCCATACTGTAATATAAAGCGGTGTCTTTTCCAGTTGCTCAGAAAGTTTTGATGGCCTGGATATGAACATAACAGCATTTCCGACACCAAAGTAAGGAGGTTGCGGTAAAGGCTCCGATGGCAAAACTATTTTTCTTGGTACTACTTTACCTTTACCTTTTTTCCCTTTTTTTGGTTTCGGTTTTGCTTTTCCTTTCTTTCCTTTTTTGGGTGGAGGTGGCGGTGGGGGCGGAGGAATAAAGTTGTCATGCGCTACATAGAAATCAAAGAGAGGTGGACAGTTCATTTGCATTGTACACGTTTGCATAAACTTCATTTCTTCTTCATTAGGCAGTGGAGGTGCTTTTCCTTTCTTTCCCTTCTTAGGTTTCTTCGGTTTTGCCTTTTTCTCTTTTTTGGGTTTTTTTAAAGATTCTAAGTAAGCCAACTGCTCTGCCTCTCTTTTCCTTTCTTCTTCTTCCATTCGAAGTTCGTATTCATCTTTCTCTGGAGGTTCTATTTTGAGTATTATCTTTTTTGACAAAAACTTCTATCATAAAGACTTGTTCCATTTTGAAAGCTGAAACAGAATCAATATCACCTTATTGGCTAATGCAAAACATCATGTCTATTTTTTAACCCTCGACCAAAAAAGGGGTGTTATAAGTTTGACGTCGATGTATGTCTGTCTGTCTGTCTGTCTGTGTGTAGTCACACACACAGTCTGTGGCACCGTAGAGCTCAAACGGATGGACCGATTTTGATGCGGTTTTTTTTATTTTAAAGTTAATATCCGTGCGGGTGTTCTCAGCTATGTTTAGTTAATATCAATTCAAGATGGCCGTCTCCACAAAATGGCGGACAAAATATTTCTTCACAACTTACCTCAATATGGGTATCAAATGAAAGGGCTTAACTAGTAGAATACTGTACATTATAAAACAATTCAAATACAAGATGGCCGCCGCCACAAAATGCCGAATTATATTATTGTTTTCACTACTAACCTCAATATGGGTATCAAACGAAAAGGCTTGACTAGTAGAATACTTTGCACTATGACAAATTTCAAATCCAAGATGGCCGCTACCAAAACATGGCGAAATACATTTCTTTTTTCACAACTTTTTAATATGGGTATCAAATTAAAGGGCTTTACTTTACTAAGGTAGAATGTTATACAGATTGCAAATCCGAGGTAGTCGGGGGTTAGTCAAAATTTTTAATTTTGTTCTTGTTATTTTTAAAGTGCCTTAAAAAGGCGCTTTTGAAAAATAAGGTTCATAAATTGATTAGTATTGACTAGTGTGATATTATAATTTTATTTTACTATAATAGGCAATGTAAAATGTAAATGTAGTGGGTGAATTTGCTTAGGAAAGTATCGTAGGTATTATACCACCAAACATTTATATGTCCTTTAATGTGTTCCGGTTTCTCGGGCAATATGTTTAGAATAATTAACCTATCACTGAACCATTTTCTTGTGATTAACAGTGAAGGACAAGTAATCAAAAGGTTGTCTCGAAGACATCACGATTTGTTGTAAGTCCGAAATGATTTTAAGTTTAATAACTGTTTTTGTATTGTTTTTAACCCCCGACCAAAAAAAGGGGTGTTATAAGTTTGACGTCGGTGTCTGTCTGTCTGTCTGCCTGTGTGTGTGTCTGTCACCGTAGAGTTCAAACGGATGGGTCGATTTCAATGCAGTTTTTTTATTTGAAAGTTAATATTGGTGCGGATGTTCTTAGCTATGTTTAACTTTTTTAGGTTTACTCTTGACCGCCATCTTGCCTGATGTTAAACGATGGTGCGGTGTACGATGGAGCATGTTTACCTAGAAGAAACCGATTTACTCTCGATTTGAAGACACGAATATTGTAACTATTGGGAAAACCCCACTCAGGCAACGTATTCCACAGCCTTGACGATTTGTATTGACGTTCTGATCACAAAAGTAGAGTCAAACCTCTTCGTTCGTGTTTTTGGAACATCAACCACGAAACGAAGTCGCTTTTTCGAGGTGCGAGCATTCCGATAGAAAAAGGGCAAGGTGGCATTAGATCGTGCAAATCAGTTGCACACTCTCCGAAGTGTATCCGATAAAAAACCGGTAAGCTAGCAATTTTCCGCAGTCTTTGCAGTCTTTTTCGCACGAGAGTTTCACTTTTGGCACGTTTATCTTCTAATTCTTATTTTCTTGTTTCTGATAATATAGCATATTGATGCATCATAAATATACTCCTAGCAATGAATGTACAATATTCGTTTTTTAATTTTATTTATGAATCTCTAAATATATTACCTCTTACCTTTGCAAAGTTAATGTTTTGAACTACTCAACCGGCCCATAAAACGAAGACTGGCACAAAATTTAAACACATAATATTCTATCCTTGAAGTACTTTTTTTTGTAGCATTATTTTGCTGATTTTTATGGTATAAATAGGAAATTTAAGTTACATATTTGAAATTATAAACCACATCGATTTACGAGTGGTTTGTAAGATGACATATTTACATTTCGCAAGTCTTTGAGAGTCATTGTCACTACGGTATTTTACTTTTGTCAATGTCGTTTCGTGGTCATGCATAAACAAATATACATAAAAAGTTTCATTCAGGGTAATAAATTATTATATTTAATCGCTTGGGTAAGTACCACACCTTTGCCAGTTATTCTATAGAGCAGTAATGTGCAAACATTCCTGTGTTTAATTATTCCAGAGAAATTACTGGGCTTAGAGATACAAGATCTTAGATTTCTGGGTAACGAGCGCAGGGCAGTGCAGGGCAGGTACTTGGTAATGATCTGGACTCTTCATGTTCCACTGCCAACTTTCTACGAATAAATATACCTTTCTATAAAATAAATATATCTTACTATGATTACACGCATTTTGAAATGCGAACACAGAATTTATTTATTGATTAGATTACAGGGCATTAACCATCATCATCAGCCTATCTTAGTCTACTGCTGAACATAGGCCTTTCTTTGGCTTACCACTCAGTCCTATTCTCAACTTCTCTTCTCTATCACTGCTTACTACACTGTGTCTTCCGTGTATCGTCACTCCATCTAGCCTCAAGACATTATTCATTTACTATTGAAGTATTTCACCCACTTAGTTTGATGCTATTCTAGTCCCACAATAAGTAAAGCTTCGAAGCAAAAGTAAGAAACATCATTGATACGAAGAAAAAGAAGTACGTCATATCATTAGACGCTTCTCCAATCGCGAGTATACAAAAAATGATCAAGTTGTGCTCAGGAGTTCATCCGACGGGGTCACATTTACGCACGCGGGCAGCGTAGCAGGCGCGGGGGACGAGTTCGTCGCAGACGTTTGTAGACTGGAAGGAAAAATTTAGAATGTGATTTTGAGTCAAGCAGTTCGATCTTAGTTCAATTTTTTTTTCAGGTATCAGCGGAATGCTACTTAATTAAATAAACCTATGTTAGGCTTAAGCGAGGTTTAGGGGGGTCCTGCGCTTTTGCGCTAACCCAAACATCTGTTGGGTAGTAGGGACACTCACCGCCAACAACTACACAATCTATACATAGGTCAGTTAGAAAAAAAAAATTTCATAGTTTTTTTAATAGCTTGCGCGGTATTTATGTTACATTACGAAAGCGGCAAAAGTGGAGGTATAGTCGGTAAAGTGACAGAACACCGGCAAATCTGCCTTGGATCTTTTGCGCCCAAAGTTTGCTAAGGAAAAATTGTTTTTTTTTCGGTGAATTCGGTATATTAACTTTCCTTTAACAAAAAGACATACGTATCACAGCCTTTCTAATAAATGTATGTTTTTTTTGTTCGACATCGTGTCCCATTTTTTATACCATATTTTCTATTTCTTTTCCTAAATTTGTTTCGAATCACTTCCAGTTTATTTACAACCAATGATGTGCACAGGCGATATCATTTGTCTCGCTCGCGCCCTCACATTTAAATTTAGAACTGCCTCTATTTGCAAAGGACAATTTTGTAACCGTAGTACTTTGTCACTACAATTATTAACGTCAGTTCATACAATTTTGATAAAAGCCAGACGTAGTGATTATTGTAGTTGCATTGGTTCTCTTTTTGTGACAGAAGTCCCCGAGTTCCAACAGTGGGAATAGGAATAGGCTGTTCATGTTTATGCTTTTGTGTAAACATTAAATCTCATTAGTAAACAGAGGTGATGTGGTTCTTTTTGAAATGAAAACTTCATTTGGCACACCACACACATATTTTTCGTGGGCTATGAATTGAGCTCAAGCGTCACTTTCAGGTAATAAAAGAAATCTTCGGTTAAACTCGGGACCATGGCCCGAGCCCATTACCTGACGTCACGCCCTCCGGTTTCACCCGCGTAGTTTCCAAAGCGAGTTATCAAATTCTGAGTTATTAATAAAAAAAATATTAGCTTTCACGTTTATCGTCAGTCCCTATTACTGCCAATTTTTAATGTCAATCTCTATCTGCAGGTGTGCTTGCGAGCGTACATGCCTTTTTTTTGGCTTTATGGTACGAATAGTTTAGCTTAAAGTGGCTTGTGCTACCACAGAAAGCACAGGACACTGCAAACCTAACCTTCGTAATTAATTGTTATTATAATTAGAATACCCCCCATCTAGGATGCCAAGATTCTTGATATATCCTGATGGTGGCCCCAAGCCACGCCTGCACTAATAGCATTGTACTCTTAACAAGAATAAAATTAAAAATTTTGACTAACCCCCCGACTACCTAAGATTTGTTATCTGTACAACATTCTACTAGTCAAGCCATTTCATTTGATACCCATATTAAGGGAGTTGTGAAAAAAGTGTGGTATCGGCCATCTTGGATTTAAAATTTGTCATAGTGCAAGGTATTCTACTAATTAAGCCCTTTCGTTTGATACCCATATTGAGGTAGTAGTGAAAAAAAATATATAATTCGCCATTTTGTAGTGGCGGCCATCTTGGATTTGAAATTTGTTGTAGCGTATAGTACTCTACTAGTTAAGCCCTTTCATTTGATACCCATATTGAGGTAGGTTGTGAAAAAATATTTTATCCGCCATTTTGTGGAGGCGGCCATTTTGAATCGATATTAACCAAACATAACTAAGAACACCCGCACGGTAATTAACTTTCAAATAAAAAAAACCGCATCGAAATCGGCCCATCCGTTTGAGCTCTACGGTGCCACAGACAGACACACACACAGACAGACAGACAGACAGACATCGACGTCAAACTTATAACACCCCTTTTTTTGGTCGGGGGTTAAAAATCGACCTTTTCTTATTCGTACGGTCGTACAAGATGTAGTACTCGTTAAGTAATGCCAACTGCTATATGTCACTTAAAAATAACTCTCAGTAATTAATCTGTATTGTACCAGATTCAAAATAACAGTGATTCGAACCGGCAATACAAACAAAATTACATGGAGTGACTTAAGCTAAACAAATGAATTTCCTACCTACTAAATACTAATCTAGGCCAGGCATATCTCATACATATTGCAATTTTATTCACATATGCATTTATATTCATAAGCATAACATTTTACCATAATTATATAGGGTCTTTACATAAATATGGTTTGTCGTACTGGCTGGCTACTTTTATCTTAAATATATATCTCCTCTTTGGTTAAAAATCCCAATTCCAAATTTGTACATCTATACTCATGCTTTTGTATTTTGAATACCGTGGTTGATTTGTTTTTATCCGCTTTTCTTGAAGTATATCAAACTACATTAAGACATCATAAAACCTAAACCTAGATCGCCACCAGCAGCGGGGCAGAACCCAAGTTTTAGGACTGCAGAGTGAAGAATCTCCTGACGATGCGCGCGGTGTTAAAGATGACCACCAAATTGTAAACTTTGAACATGGATTCGACACACTTGCTTTTCTTTTCGTTTTTTCGCTTTAATTAAGTAATCTATGAGTAAGTTAAACATATAAATAAAGTACTTTGACTTCGAGTACTATAAGCGCCATTATGTTTGCATATTTGCCTGAAAATCTCAAAAATTACGATAAGGTTCTATGTTGTTGTGTTGTGCTTGAGTGTAGAGTTGCAGTTAGTCGCTTGTCTTGAATAATTCAAACGAAAATCTAGGCTTCTTGGTGATATTGTATTATGCAAAAGTTTTGCGAAACAATGTTGTTTGATTATAGATCGTCATTTTAACATTATTGAGTCAAATAAATTGAATGGTGCGCTTAGGAACTTACAAATTGTTTAAGTAGTAAGTAGTATTAAGGAAGTTTTTTTTTTTTTAAATAAAGAGTGACGAGACGATCAGGTCATGTGCCTGATGGTAAGCAACATGCCTGACACATAACAACACAGTGACACGCAGCTATTGGAACATGAAGAGTCCAAATCATTACCTAGCACTGCACTGCGCTCGTCACCCAGAGATCTAAGATCTTATATCTCTAAGCCCTGTAATTTCTCTGGAAACATTGCCCTTCAAACCGGAACACAGTAATGTTTGCACATTACTGCTTGGCGGTAGAATAACTGGCAAAGGTGTGGTACTTCCCCAGGCGGACTCTGCCAAGAGTCCTACCACTACCAAATTCCTTAATTCTACTCGCCTCGTCACGCCTAACTTTGTATATAGACGAACTTTTTTAAGCTGGTTGCCTGGAAAATATTGATCTCTTCTTTTTCTTCTGATTTTAAGTGTTGTACTGTAATATCTCTGTTTTTGTGTCACAATAAAGAGTTATCCACCTATGTATGTATTAGTAAGATCGAGCAGGTAGCTCAAAACACTAGCTTGGTAAAGTAAAACGTACCAAGCGTTCGGATCGATTTGAGCAGAGGGGAGCGAGGGGGGTCGTTAGCCCACAGAACCGGTAGCGCCTGCGCATCGGGCAGCTGCGCGTGAGACGGCCTAAAGGCTCGTGCATAGAAACATGAAGCAATATACATAGTTTTTACGTTGCCTGAGTGAGTTTTCCTTTTAGTTACAATCTTCGTGTCTTCAAATCGAGAGTAAATCGGTATTTTCTACAACACGTTCCATCGTAGACCGCATCATTGCTTAGCTTCAGTAGAGATGGCGGTCAAGAGTAAACCTATAACGTTAAACATTTAAACACTTTCTTAACCGTAATCAGGAAAATTAGTTTCTCATGATAAGCATCCTACTTTGTATTCCCACTGCTAGCAGTCAGGGCTTTCTGTCATAAGAGAAGAGGTTTTAATCCACCACAAGCCTTTACTAGTATGAAAATCATCATGAGGAAACCAGTGTGTTCAAAAATAAGTGTTTCAAAGTACCGATAGGTGTTTTACGTCACCCTGCAACAGTGTGGTGGCTTATAGCCTTGGCTTGCTCCTAGTGTGGAAAGCTCATCTCCTAGTGAGGAGTCCGTCTGCAGAAGTACCACATCAAAAGATATGGTACCAGTAATTTAACCACCAAACGACAACGTACAAAGACTACTGTGTCCCGACTCAAAAAACTATGTAACCAGGTAAACTATAGAGCTATGAGATAAATCATTTTATACCTCTTGGTGACCAAAGCGGTACAGTACTAGATGGTGTTAAGGACTCTACAAGTTGAAATAACTGAATGGCATAATGCTTTTATGAGCAGATGTATTGTTTATTAACAGCTTCTTGTGTTGTTTTTCCCGTCCGTATACGATATAAAAAACGTAACTGAATGAAGAAACCAATAAGTGGACAGTATCTACGATAAAATTAATTGTATAGTCTGCTCTTTGTAAGACTTGTATTAGGAACAGAAAATCGATCAAATTCAAGGACTTGCAACGGTCGAGTTAAATATGAAAACACTGACGCATAGTGGGACTGATTCATAGTTGCAAGAAGCATAAGCTAGTTTAACGCTGAAAAACTTGTCATTTTTTTACTAGCTACACGCCGCACACCGCGGTGAAACCAACGGTTTTATAACCACTAATTTGTACAAAGCATAACGTTGGTGACACGTTGGTAAAGTAAGACCGAGGATAAGGCTATAGGAGAGGCCTAAGTCCAGTAGTGGACGAACACAGGCTGGACAGGATGATGATGATGAATTTTAACGATATTAAAAGTAGTTTGTGTAAATATTTGTATTGTAGTGGTAGGACTCTTAGCAGAGTCAGCCAGGGGAAGTACCACACCTTTGCCAGTTATTCTACCGCCAAGCAGTAATGTGCAAACTTTACTGTGTTCCGGTTTGAAAGGCGATATTACCAGAAAAATCACAGGGCTGAGAGATATAATATCTTAGATCTCTGGGTGACGAGCGCAGTGCAGTGCTAGGTAATTATTTGGACTCTTCATGTTCCAATAGATGCGTATCACTGTGCTGTTATGTGGCTCGCATTTTGCTTTCCATCAGGCACATGTCCAGCTTATCTCGTCACTCTAAATTTTATAAAATATATATAGGTAATGTGTAATGTCCTATGTATTTGATTTAATCCATTCTCGTTTAGATACCTTATCCAAAAGAAAGGGGTACTAATAAAAACATGAAATTTCTCCAAAATGTTTACCCCAAAATGGCAGTTTTTTTTGTTACTCAATGTAATGCTTACTTAATTTCGAAAATTTAATGAAACCACAGAAATTTGAAATATCTAAATAATAAAATGTTGCTATTTGATCGCATGTTATCGAAAAGCCGCCATTATTTTAATTTTATTTACACCAACGCATAGGCAATTTAACTATGGAAGAACATTATGGAAGGTGTTTTTTTAAGACTAAATTAGATTTTATGTATAGTTTATTCTAAAAACTCAACGTAAACCAGTAACAAAAGCCATTATTTATCTCTTTAATTCTCTTGTGAGGTGTGTAAAGAGGTAAGAAATTTTCTAAATCATTTGATCAGGGCTTGGATGTATACTTGTCTAGATGGAGAGTTACGCTGTAATTGCGACAAAAGTAACAGGCCAGGTTTCAAACCCTTAGTGGTGCGTGTCATGCACACAAGTGTTGAAACATAGACACTTGTGTTCGTGACACTATCTAGATATAAGAATAAGAGCATCTATTCATGGGAGAGGCCATTGGCTATCGAAACACAGTGTGATACTAGTTCGGAGCCAATGGGTTCACAATGGATTTAATTTGTATACCAAATAAAATTTATTTATTATTATTATTATTCACATGTTTTAATGATGTCATTTGTATACCAAATAAAGTTTATTCATTATTATTATTATTCACATGTTTTTAAACATGACGTCAAATGTCCTGTCCTGAGATACAACTAATTTATTAAAATCAATGGTTTCTGTAACTAAATGATAATGTAAAGGTGCAACCGATGATAGCTAACGTTTTTAGCTATTTTAAATCGTCCTTTGTAATTTTTGCAGACTTTTTAGCGCAAATCGTCATATTCAAGAGTCACAAAACACGTGTTTACCGCACAACATCAGTGTCGCAACTAAACTGACAGTTCGAGCTTATCATCCAATTGTTGGCTGATATTTTTTTTGTGTTTCTACGTTCGAACTGTTTATCTATACAAGTGTATAATCAAAGGGGCAGGATACCGCTTTAAACATAAACAAAGCAATGCAATTCAACGTAACCAGGCAATGCTATAAATTATAATGCTATAATACCTCTATGAACGTTGCTTTATGTCTCACTACTCCACTCTGTAGGTACTTATATGTACGTACAAGTAACACTCTTACAACTGAACTTGTGATTATGTTACACTATAGCTCGCGCAACGACATGCAAGGCAACATGTAGTTTAAGCGCAGCGCCACTATGCGATTTATATGCACTCAAAAGAGAACCGTAGCACAGAATAGATATGACCGTAGTTTCACATTTTTGACACAAGTTTCGTATAGTGGTGTTGATTGTATTGCAACATTTGTATGTGAGGGACAATGTTTTTTGAATAAAAACTAGACCGTTTTTTACCAAATTAAAGCTAAGCTTTAGAAGATGTAATGTGGCGAAAATAATTTTTCGATCAAAATGCTCGTACCTCGAAATAGCGATATCGTTTCATGGTTGATGTTCGTGTGAACGAAGAGATTTGACTCTAGTTTTGTGATAAGAACGTCTAGGCTGTGGAATACGTTACCTGAGTGGGTTCCCTGTTGGTTACAGTCTTTGTGCGTTCAAATCGAGAGTGAATAGATTTTTCTAGGTAGACCGCATCGTCGTTTAACATCAGGCGGTCAAGTGTAAGCCTATAAAAAGCATAAGCATACAAAAAATGAATAAATAAATAAATATTGGTGGACAATTCACACACAACACCATCTGACCCCAAACTAAGCAAAGCTTGTACTATGGCGGCCAGATAGCTGATATAATACATATATAGTTTTAAATACATACTTATTATAAATAGAAACACCCAGATACAGTGCAAACATTTGAATTCATCACACAAATATTTGCACTGCGTGGGAATCGAACCTACGACCCTCGGCTTCGCAGGCAGAGTTACTATCTACTGAGCCACGAGGTCAGTGAATGACATCGTTAGTTCAAATTACGGATGTACTTCTGTGAATCATCGTCGCAGAATCTATCGTCGCTTACCATCAGACGTATTGACGTATCGTCTAACGCGCATATCTCGCTCCGGTGTTTCGCTGCCGCTTTGATGACGCTATGTTGCTTAGATTAAATTAGGTAGACTTTCCTATACCAAAAAATGCCCATTGTGGATAAAGAAA
The DNA here is from genome assembly GCA_017562165.1 of Ectropis grisescens. Lineage (NCBI taxonomy): Eukaryota > Metazoa > Arthropoda > Insecta > Lepidoptera > Geometridae > Ectropis > Ectropis grisescens. The sequence goes on from CM029773.1 coordinate 23,713,131, forward strand.
TGTTCACTTCAAAACCCCGCTTCTACGAGTATATCTATACTAATATTATAAAGCTGAAGAGTTTGTTTGTTTGTTTGAACGCTAGGATCTCGGGAAGTGCTGGTCCGAATTGAAAGATTATTTTTCTATTAGATAGCCCATTTATCGAGGAAGGCTATAGGCTGTAGAAAATAACGCTACTATTAACAGAAGCGGAGCATGAATCCAGAATGTAACAAAATCGGGAAAAATATTCCTTTTTGAGAGTTTTCGTACGTTTCGTGCTTTGACATGACACATGACAGCATGTGTCAAGATTGCGTCATAGAATGTCACAGATTACATACCTCTTGAATATAAAACCTTTGCTAATCTCTGAGTTGGTACGACCAATTTCCGACAGGTGGCGTAGCAGGTAGCTGAAGAGGTGTTTTGTTTGAAAGCTCGAAATATTCTCAGGAATGACTGAACCGATTTCTAAAATTTTTTCACCATTGGATATGTGCGGGATCTCGATGATTGCTATATATGTTCCACGGGCGAAGCCGGGGCGGGCATCTAGTCTATATATATATATATATATATATATACACAGACACGTCTGACAATCAACTTCTGTAGACCTACAGTGGTCTATGGATAATTCAGGTGTGCTTAGTGTAAGTAGTTAGTTAGATAGGTATGTAGTGTAGTTCTCATTGTATTTTAGTTTTGTTAATTAAGGTTCTGCCCAATCAACATATCGTTTTACGTCAGAGGCTAATAAAAATACACAAAAAATAAATCCTGAAAAATAAACTTATATCAAACACCTATCAATTTCCTTAAAGACGTATTAAAGAAACTGTAAAGTAAAATTAATGAGGTCTCCAGGGTGTATTAACTTAAGTGATAAGTGAAAAACTTGAGACCTGTTATTGAGTGATCGTCTATTAAGAACTTTTTAAAACTTTGTTGAACAAAATTACAGTGTGGTTTAAGTTTCCAAAAGAAATTGATATTTCATTTGTATTAAAACTGAAATAAGTTAATATACTATTGATGATAGGACAATTTAGACTAAGCGAAATATTTTTAACATTTGTAACAAATGGCATGACACAAGAACCTCTAGTTTTGGAGCATCAATGATGAAACGATATCTCTTTTTGAAGCTACGAGCAGTTGGAGAGAGTAAAGGTAAAGGCAAGGTGGTATTATATCAGGCAGATTAGTTTAACTCAGATACAGATACAGATTTTTATTAATAAATTCACAAAATTTACACGTCAAGTAAAAATATTAATGGGTACATAAATGACGAGACGCCCAAGATTTTGAGATGGTTAACTACGGTACCATCACAAATGTAGTACATTACCATGGCCATCTAGATCATCTAAGTTTATTCGAAGATGTCTTTTTATTATATCACTAGATATACATATAACATGTAATACAGAAACACAGTGTTATATTCTGTTACTGTGGTTTAAATACTAGGTATACTTTGAAAGATGAAACCTAAAAGGTAAAGTTAGTTGGAAAACAAAATCAAAGGGCCACTTAAACAAAGCCATCAGTGATCTCGCCCCGACTTGTCATCGCGGACCGATCACAGCACAGGTGCGTCTGTTTTCACAAGTCCTGTGCCACATGTTTGCGCTTCAATTAAAACTAGGAACAATAAACACTGCCTGCTCATTTACATCGCGCCAGTTGGTTTTAAGTTAACGACTGGATGCTGCAAGTTAAAACGGGAAAGCGATTTAGTAGGATGCAAAAAGAGCAACACAGAACAACTAGGCTGCTCACTAAATGTTCCCCTACCGGGGAGTCAGGGCCTTCTCTCGCAAGGAGAGAGTCAAGACTGTATGCCGCCACGCTGGCCCAGTGCGGGTTGATGGATGACACGTAACTTCAAAATATTTTTGGAACTCACCGACTTTCTTACTATGTTTATGTTTTTCTTATGGCATTACTGATATTAGTTATGAAAAGTTTGCATTCAAGTAAAGGCCTACTCTGCTCTCTCCAAAGAGTCTTACTGCAACAAAGAAATATGACAATATTACGCAAAATGTATGTATCTGTATGTGGCCTATTTTTTTAGGGTTCCATACTTCGAAAGGAAAAAACGGAAATCTTATAGGATCACTTTTTATCCGTCCGTCCCTCCGTTCTATCTGTTAAGACCCTATTTTTCAGGAGCGTGTGGAAATATCAAAGTGAAATTAATATTGAATACTCAAGTAGACAGTCCCTTGAATCTGTGAAAACGTAAAATGTATAAGCCAATGCAATCAAAAGATACAGCCGTTTGTGCCAAAAATTTCCGCAAAATTTCGACACTCTCAAAGGAGTCAAAATCTACTTTACTTTCCGTAAACTCAGAATGTTGAAAAGAAAAACTATACATTTTTAGTTACATAATATAATAAAAATAATTTTATACATAAAAATATCTTTCCTTTTACTTATAAGATACAGATTTATACGGAACCCTCGGTGCGCCGGTCTAACTCGCACTTGGTTGTTTTATTACTTTTAAAGATAAACAAAATTAATATTACCGTTTGTTTTAAAGTTTTCTATAACTGACAAATCTTATAACTTGTACTACTCAATAGGATTACACACAGAATTTATAGGCTTCTATAGAAAATATTATGCGTCTGTCAGTTTAATGTGCTTGTGTGCATTACGTTGATGTATGTCGATATCTAATTATGTGTGTGTAATAAATCTGAGATGGGACTGTTTGAAGCCTCTCATATGCAGTTTACTGTTAACTGAGGGCGCTACAATCTCTTATTTTAGTGATATCCTAGCGAAGTTGTACATAAGTGGATTAGTATATTCAATTTTTCACTGAACTTTAGTGTTGTCACAATCTCTATGTCACTGCTAATTGTAAACACCCTCATGTTATCACCTAACAGTAATATACAAGAACAAAATTAAAAATTTTGATTAACCCCCGACTACCTCGGATTTGTTATCTGTACAACATTCTACTAGTCAAGCCCTTTCATTGGATACACATATTAAGGGAGTTGTGAAAAAAGAAATGTATTTCGCCATTTTGTGGAAGCGGCCATCTTTGATTTGAAATTCGTCATAGTTTAATGTATTCTACTAGTCAAGCCCTTTTGTTTGATACCCATATTGAGGTATTAGTGAAACAAATAATATAATTCGCCATTGTGTGGTGGCGGCCATCTTGAATTTGATTTTTTATAGTGTATAGCATTTTACTAGTCAAGCCCTTTCATTTGATATCCATATTGAGGTAGGTTGTAAAGAAATATTTTGTCCGCCATTTTGTGGAGGCGGCCATCTTGAATAGATATTAACCAAACATAGCTAAGAACATCCGCACGGATATTAACTGTCAAATAAAAAAACTACATCGAAATCGGCCCATCCGTTTGAGCTCTACGGTGCCACAGACAGACACACACACACAGACAGACAGACAGACATCGACGTCAAACTTATAACACCCTTTTTTTGGTCGGGGGTTAATTATAAAGTAACCTAACAGGCTGTAGTGGTAGGACTCTTGGTAGAGCCCACCTGGGGAAGTACCACACCTTTGCCAGTTATTCTGCCGCCAAGCTCTAATGTGCAAACATTACTGTGTTCCGGTTTGAAGGGCAATGTTTCCAGAGAAATTACAGAGCTTAGAGACATAACATCTTAGACCTCTGGGTGACGAGCCCAGTGCAGTGCTAGGTAATGATTTGGACTACTTTTCAGCTGTAGCTGTAGACGTACCTAATAGCTGCATGTCACTGTGATGTTATGTGGCAGGCATGTTACTTACCGTTAGGCACATGTCCTGCTCGTCTCGTCACTCTTTATTTAAAAAAATATAACCACGCGTTATATTATAAACTGACGCCGATTGTAATATTATGGTGACGTCTATAAGTTGTCTTTGTAATATAGTTCACTTATATTGCATGAAAATATTACCATATAATCGCGATCTAAAATCATCAATTATCATAAATTATCATCACGAATAACTACAGTCGTTGTAACGCTGATGAAACGTCGAGGTAATTAAATATTAATTTAGATTTCGATTACAATTTTTTTTATTTGTTTCAGTATTTTTACATACGTTCGCTTACGGCACTGGTACCTGAATATGTAAACTCTAGATATTTTGTTTATAAATAGCATGATTGTTTAGAACGAGTATGATGGATCAATTAAGATTACGGCTTCACACCATGGGCCTATAAAAAAGTCTGACGTAGTTTTGCTAAAACAAAAACTGTGTCCATCGAGTCGGCCACATAATATGCACGTGTGCAATGTCACATACAGGCTGACACGCACACATCAGTGGGTCATTACACGCACTACTTGTGTATATGTGTACGTGGCGGCCTATCAGTGACAACGTGACAACGCACACGTGCAAATGTGATACCGACTATAGCGACACAGTTTTTGTTTTAGCGAGACTACGTCCGACTTTTTTGTAGGACCATGCTTCACACTGAGAAATTCGTTTACAAAAGTAAAGTTATACAAACAACACAGTATAGTGAACAAGAAGTGTTCAAATTACTGTCCAAGCAATAGAGGAAAGCTGTAACTAACTGCAAAAGTTATTTTCCGAAGGACAAAAAACTTCAAAGACCAATACTACATCGATATCAAAGTACCTAGTCAGTTAGACAAACAAATACGAGTATCATAGATATACCTACTATTTATACTTCTATACTAATATTATCAAGCTGAAGAGTTTGTTTGTTTGTTTGAACGCTAGGATCTCGGGAAGTACTGGTCCGAATTGAAAGATTCTTTTTCTATTGGATAGTCCATTTATTGAGAAAGGCTATAAACTATAGAACATAACGCTACTATTAATAGAAGCATAGATCAAGAATGTAACAAAATCGGGAAAAAATATTCCTTTTTGAGAGTTTTCGTACGTTTCGTGCTTTGACATGACACATGACAGCATGTGTCTAAGATTGCGTCATTGAATATCACAGATTAAACACCTCTTGAATATAAACCTTTGCTAATCAAATTTGTTTCTAAATCTGAGTCGGTACGACCAATTTCCGACAGGTGGCGTAGCAGGTAGCCGAAGAGGTGTTTTGTTTGAAAGCAATATTGTTAGGAATCACTGAACCGATTTCAGTCATTCTTTCACCGTTGTGTATGTACGGGATCCTGATGAGTGCTATTTAATGCTATATAAACAGGCAAAGCCGGGGCGGACATCTAGTGTATTTATATAATTCTGTATATTGATCTTATGCCTATCCCCACCTAAACTGTCCCGAGCACAACACCTCGTGTTTATTGAAACAACACCTTACCCTCAGAAGTAGGGGGTTAAAACAACCCCCTTACGTGGTTAATTGACAATCTAAAGCACATTGTCCGATAGTTTGGCGATTTAAATAAACACAGTTAACTAAATATTAGCCGGTGGCGGTTCTGGATGTACCCGTCAGTACAGTTCTGTAGAAAATTGGTAAAATTGCTGATGACACAACTTTTGTTCGAAAATACAAACTAAGTATTTTCGAAATAATTATGACGTTTTTAGAATGAGCAATAAATAATAGAATAGTTTTTGTAACTCATTTAGATTTTTAAAAATCCGTACAATTATTATCAAATTTAATTGGATAACGGGACACTCACGTATATACGGTCGGTCAATCCGACTCGAGTTTCGTCCGGCGCGCGCGACGGCTGGCAAAAGGCCGAAAAAAGGTTAAAAAGGCCGCCGGACGCGGCCAAAACTCGAGTCGAATTGACCGCCCGTATATACGTGAGTGTTCCGTTATCCAATTAAATATGTGTAACAACCACGTTAATTTTAATACTAATATTGTTAAATTATTATCAAGGCTACCAATTTTGTGTGGTGGTGATAATTTTGCTCCAATTTCAGTCTGTAGCTCGAACGAAGAGGTTTGACTCAACTCTTGTGATAATATCGTCTTAGCTGTAGCATCGTAGCCTAACTGGATTTTTCCAGGTCGCTTTAATCTTGGTGTCTTAAAATCGAAAGGAAGTCGGTATCTTCTAAGTAAGCCCTTCCACCGTGTCTACGACAGACCATCATCGCTAAGCATCACACGAGGTGGTGCTCAAGTGCATACCTACCTATATATATATTTTTATGTTTTACTCTAAATTTATAATTTTTATTTTAAACGTTTTTGCACACGATTGTACGTTTAGTCCACGGCTTAATCAGTAGTAAAAACACTCAAACCCTTTTGCATATGCAAACAATATGCCACTAACAGTGACACTTGGGAAAGTTGCTGAGGGAATATAAACCTTAATGTGAGGACGTCACCGTTTAAAGTTACGGAATAACTTAATAAGCAAGACTGTTACTGAAATGTTGTTAATACTCTTGGCTGTAGTGTTTCGGATATTAGAGACCAATTCCGAACTGTCTTGACCGACGAAATGTAGATAGGGGTGAAAACTTATTACTTCGAATTTGTTAGCTCATTTAACATAGATCTTTGCTGAAACCGCAGTTGGAATAAAAAAAAAAAATGTTTTTGGAAAGTGTTAGGTAAGGATGACGCGAGTTTCGTGATTTTTATATCCCCAAAAAGTATGCAACACACCTCAAGAAGTGTTCACTTCGAAATTGGTATAAATTGAAAAGAAGCTGTGTAAAATAAGAATATATAAATATAAAATTATCTACAATATTCCAAGGGAAATAAAGGCTATTTTAGTGCTAAACGAGCTGCGAACCCGCGCGCGCAATCTCCTTGAAAAAGATCGCCGGACGCGATCGAAACTTGCGTCGGACTGGACTGACTATATTAAACGGGAGTTACCCGTGTATTTTTTTAAATGTGTAATAACCACGTTAGTTTTCATACTAAAAACTGCTATTTTATTTTTATTTTATAATTTTAATCTAAATCTGAACGTATATCTATATCTTAAATCTATATCTTGGCATAAAGCTCATAATCGAAGTTTGTTTTATTTCTCGGGTGGAAGCGGAATCGTGTAAGTGTGAAGAATATTAGCATGCATACAGTTATTACGCATGTCCGTGACGTAAACCCATTAGATTTTCCTTTATAAATATTAATTAAATAAACTAAATAAGTTTTCATCTTAACAAAACTAATTTTATTTTATTAAAACTATTTTAGCTCAAAATTAGTTTAACCCGTCGGTGACTGTCTGTTTTCGTTAGCAAAACTAATTGGATATGCGCGAGTAGAGTGGTCCCACAGACCGGAGTCTTCCGCCGTGTCGTGAAGAGATCTGCAAACATTTGTACGGTAATTGGACTGACGGAGACTTCGTAAGTGGCGCCATCTAAAGTGGTTGCTAATTTTGAAAACTTTGTTAAACTTTCGTTGTACAAATTAGAAGACTGCAGTTGTTGTCTCTGTAAATTATATTTGCACGTTTATAACTGAAGCAATAGTTACAAAGCCGGCCGAAAGGCTCACAAAATGTTCCCACTGCTGGATCTCGAAACTTTCTTTCGTGAGGACTGAGCAGGTCAAGATTTCAAGACCATTATTTATGACCCTAGCCCAGTACCGCTTGATGGATGACACATGACTTAAGATTATGCTTTTTTCATTAGGGCCAGTGATGATAATATATGTACTTGGACATCTGACCATTACGAGTTGGTCTACTTGTTGTCACCGATAGTTTTCATGGTAAAACAAAACATCTTGAAAAACCGGTTTATTCTAGAAGAGATAGCTTTCTAAAACATGCGTCATGCGGTGTTGGCACACTCAATGTCGTGGCCATGACTCTTAACTTGTGAGAGAATCCCCCTAATTCCAGTAGTGGAAATAAAAAGTGGCATTATGTTAATATTAGTCCTGTTGCAATACACTTGATACAAGATAATATACGAGGATACATAAATAACACCATAAGACCAAACAAATTAATTTTGACCAAATTTGGTTCTTTAAAAAAATGTCCAAACACACACACATTTATCAACAGAAACACAACAAATCCTGAACTGTCATTTCCCGTCATCGGCTGCCCACAATTTTTTACTGACGTTTCTGTTAAAAATCCCGTAGCGTTGTAAAAATAAATGAGGCTTTGCGAGCATCGGGCGAGGACAATAGTTAGGTCATTATGTTCGGTCATTTGGGCCCCGGCGGTGTGGGGAGGACATAAATAACCCGTAAGAGGGTTGGGGGTTAACAGGTTTGTCTATATTTTTTGTTGAGATTTGAATTGCATATCGTAATTTTTGTATTATGAACGTTACGAAGTTTTTTTGAAACATACAGTAACAGAACAAGCAGGATATGTACCTAATGATAAGCAACACACCTACTGTTATCACCTGTATCGTTTTGAGTCTAAATATGTACATAAAAGAATAAGTATCTGGTATTTAAGGAAATTGATATAACTGGTAAAATTTAGTATAGAGGGCGCTGGTGCAGAACCATCTACTTCTACCCGTCATCTCAAAAGAGAGTTTTGGAGGGGCTGGGACTTTTAAGTGGATTGAGCTAAGCTAGCGACGGAAATACCTTTTGAAGATTTGTAACGGAAAGGTCCATCAGTTGTAAAGCTAAATTCTTACATAATTGGTTTACTTTTACTCTCGAAGTGTAACACTACATACTGTGTCACGCAGCTATTGGAACGCGATGAGTAAAAATCGTTACCTAGCACTGAACTGAGCTCGTCATCTAGGTATGTACGATGATTTTGTCCAAATTTAGTCAATAGATTTAGTCAATCCAAAACATATTAATGTTTTCATATCCCTGCTTTATCCCTGTTCGACGGTAAAATAACTCTTTTTGATTTATGTTATAACGTACTTTAGAGATGGTCCTATTTTCATTTTATCCAAAATTGATTGCATTGATATAAAAAATCAAACTACTCGTATTTAGACAATTAATTTAAAATTTATGTTACCAGATAACCATCTGGTTTTTCAGAAAATTTTAGAAGTTTTTTTTACTTTTATAGGTTTACACTTGACCGCCATCTCGCCTGATGTTAAACGATGTGCGATCTACGATGGAGCGTGTTTACCTAAAAGAAACCGATGTACTCTCGATTTGAAGTCACAAAGCAAGATTGTAACTATGCGGAAAACCCCACTCAGACAACGTATTCCACAGTCTTGACGTTCTTATCACAAAAATAGAGTCAAATTTTTCGTTCGTGTCTTTGGAAGTTGGTGATCCGGTTTTTTTCAGATAAAAAGTAAACATTCTTTATAATGTATAATGTAGAAGGAAAAAACATTGCTGAATTTTATTATTTATGGTAAAATCACCTTTAAAATAAAGTTGGCAACACTGATCGCGGGCAGTTTTACGCGGCACTTCCGTCTTATATTTTTTCTAACGGTTTTAGTCTTAATTTTTGTTTAGTTCGGTCATGCCGCTAATTCCTCTCTCTTCTAAGCCTGTACTTTTGTACTTCGTTCTAAAAATCTATACTAATATTATTAAGAGTTTGTTTGTTTGAACGCTAGGATCTCGGGAGATACTGGTCCGCATTGAAAGATTCTTTTTCTATTGGATAGTCCATTTATCGACAAAAGATATCGGCTATAAAATATAACGCTACTATCAATAAAAGCGGAGCATGAGTCAAGAATGTAACAAAAACGGGGGAAAAAATTTTTTTGAGAGTTTTCGTAGCGTGTTTTGACATGACAGCATGTGTCTAAGATTGCGTCATTGAATATAAACCTTTGCTAATCTAATTTGTGTCTAAATCAGAGTTGGTACGACCAATTTCCGACAGGTAGACAGGCGTAGCAGGTAGTTGAAGAGGATTTTTTGTTTGAAAGCGATATTATCAGGAATGACTGAACCAATTTCAGTCATTATATTTCACCGTTGGATATGTAATATATAATATACGGGATCCCGATGAGTTCTATATAATATATCACGGGCGAAGCCAGGGCGGACATCTAGTATAAATATAAAATAATTAATTGTTAGCTGGGCGCTTATTATTACGTCATAATTCCAATTGAAACGTAAAAATCCAGTGATTCGAATAAAAATGCAAAATACACCGCATGCCTATTCCCAAAATTACGCCATTCCCGTATCATGACATTAATTTTAACGATTAAACTCGGAATTCCTCGCCACTTGTAAAAAGCGGGGCTTGTAAAACGGCCTATTCAAATCTGTCGTAAAAATGTTCTACGCGTTAATTTAAGGTGCATTTTTATACAACGCGACAGCAATTGTTAATAACCTTATAAACTGTATTTTGCATTTCGTATTTTGCATTTTTATCACATTTAGGATTAGTCTTAGTTTAGACTTTAGACCATTCCTTCAGTATATGGTCAAACAATAGTTTAGCATTTTAAACATGTTAAGCTTATTATTACATTACTTTTTAACTATAAATGTTGTATCATTTTTTTTAATTTTTTTTTTCAACTTTTATAGGTTTACACTTGACCGCCATCTCGCCTGATGTTAAGCGACGATGCCGTCTACGATGGAGTGTGTTTACCTAGAAGAAACCGATCATTCTCGATTTGAAGACACAAAGATTGTAACTATCGGGGAAAACCCACTCAGGCAACGTGTTCCACAGCCTAGACGTTCTTATCACAAAAGTAGAGTCAAATCTCTTCGTTCGTGTCTTTGGAACATCAACCATGAAACGATTTGACAATTCATAACTATTACAAGTGACAAGAAATATTGAATCTTGTATGTTTATTTGTAAAATTATTTATTTTCACGTATATACACTCAATACTTAGTTGAACTAAAAACCTGTCACATTTTTGAGAACAGACAATAAAATCTTATATTACTAGCGACCCGCCCCGGCTTCGCACGGGTGCAATGCTGATACTAAATATAAGTACCTACTAATAAAATTCCGGTCCGGCGGCAAGACGTTTCGTTTTACGTAGTCACATAAGTCACAGTATTTTTGTGAGAGATACTTTTTAGCACGCAATGTGTTGATCGATGGAACGAAACGTGCTTCACACCAAAGATGGCGACAGCGGTTTGTTTGTCAGTGCCATCAGAATTGAACGAAATTCTCCATAATCCGAATTTTGTGGGCATATGTTGTCGACTCCAAAATCAAAATTTGTTATGTTTTGTTATTCATATAAGGTTTTGATCAAGTCTACCCTTGATGAAATTATTAATATAGATTTGGTAGTAAAACTTTCTTTTAGAGATTAAAGCACGCATTGTAATAATATTTTATGGATTATAGTTTAGGAATACATTTCGACGAGTGTTGTACTACTGATCTTGATGATTTAACTCCGTAAAGCGTTTTCTTCTTACTTTATTAAGTAAATATTAGTCGGGGGTTAATCAAAGTTTTAATTTTGTGCTTGTAAAAAACGCGCTATGGCGTAGGCTCTCACGTTTGCATCGCGGCCGCCAATATCTAGCGAGATGGCAATCAAACGTGATCGAATCAAAGCCACTGAAGCTAGTTCTGTCTCCCTACGGCCTAAATAAATCGGCTTTATCTATGGTTATTTCTGTCTCTATAATTTCAAATGAAAAGAAAAGAGAGTAAAATCTAATCTATGACAGTTTTTCTTAGGAGGTTTGGTTTCTGATATCTGTGGCCAAAATGACGGCGTGACAGTTTCACGAATTTTCACTGATAAATATTTATACAGATCCGTAAAGATGACTAACAAATAACAAAAATGTAGGAAAAACGTACACGGATACAGTTTTCACCACGATCTGAGAAAAATTACTAAAAATTCTAGAAAGGAAATTGTGCTCTACCTTTAACAAATAAGATTGAATTTTCAAATACAATAATTCCTATATAGCACTATAATTGCTAAGACAATGATCGTGGGAAAATTCCAAGTTAACTGTATTGGAGAAAGCAAAAGAAAATCGCCAATTGTGTGCAGATCGATACTTTAATAGCAAACCCACATATTTCTTTGTAAGCTTATTTTTGTTATGATCACGCAGTAGTTTTTTAAAGGTCTTAATTCAGGCTTCAGATAATCGATACGGTATAGGCTATCTGAAGCCTGAATTAGGACTATGGGTGGGTATAAGCTATTCCCATCCCCCAGTCTCTTACCAAACTTTAGGCTTACGCTGAAAGCACAAGGCATTACCAAGCTAATACAATTAAGAGGTATCTCTACCAAGGCATTCATATTTTGTAATGGCTTGTTTAACTTATAATTGGTTGCTTTTATCGCTCCAAAATTTTAGTAATTTCGACTCATATTAAAAAAAATACACAGAACTTAATACTATTTACAGTACAGCAATTGTTTTCACAGTGTATAAAATTAAAAAGCTAATAAATAGTTTTTGGATAAAGTTTATTTTTACTTTTATAGGTTTCCGCCATCTTGCCTGATGTATGCGTCGAGCGACAATGCGTCGATGGAACGTATTTACCTAGTAAAAAACCGATTCACTCTCAATTTGAAGACACCATCATTCATCTATTTGTGTTGGGGGAAATGCATTTACACATCAAGTTGTACACCTCCAAAAGTGGTGCTGTACTACCGAACAATACTGCTTTCTCCGGCGTGGCTTAAAGTTAGAGCCGTGGCACCGCTTTCGCACTCGACCACGACCCTGCTACTGACAGCACCCTTGCGAGCCCGCCTCGAGATCTTGCAAGATCTTGACGAGTGATATTCCCATTTATCGATAACTACTTTTTATCTTATTTACGAAATATATACATTGCTTTCAATAAAAAAAATGAAAAAACGTTGTTTTGAAAACATGTTTTAAGAACTAAACGGGTGAGTCAGAAAATAAGAACTTTTTTTTTTTTAACTATAATAGGTTCGCACTTGACCGCCATCTCGCCTGATGTTAAGCGATGATGAGATCTACGATGGAGCGTGCTTACCTATAAAAAAACCGATTCACTCTCGATTTGAAGACACCAAGATTGTAACCATCAGGGAAAACCCACTCAGGCAACGCATTCCACAACCTAGACGTTCTTATCACAAACGTGGAGTCAAATCTCTTCGTTCGCGTTTTTGGAACATCAACCATGAAACGATGCCGCCCTTTTGTGGAACGAGAATTCCGATAGAAGAAAGGGCAAGGTGGTATTAGATCATGCAGATCAGTTGCACACTCTCCGAAGTGTATCCGATAAAAACCCGATAAGCTAGCGATTTTGCGGCGATGATCAAGACTTTGAAGTCTTTTACGCACAAGAGCGTCATTGCCTATGAGTCTTTTGGCACGTCTCTCAATCGACTCCAGAGTCCCCAGCTGATACTTAGCCGATCCATCCCAAAGGTGCGAACAGTACTCCATACAGGAGATACTTAAATAGATTTAGTCTGAAAAAACACATAGTTTTCTTTTAATTTCGAAAAATGTAGAGCTTTTTAGGGAACAACCTTTGTCTAAATAATACTCGAACAAAATAGCGGGTAAATATTGATTACTGGTTATATTATAAGTAGATATGATAGTTACTGGTTATATTATAAGTAGATAACACCAAAAAATTAAAAAAATACCTTATGTCACTTTACACATCACCGTCCGAATCGCGTGCTTATCCGTACAATACTTCATTGCACATTTTCACAACTTGTCTACTGTTTCTACATTCAGTATTAGTGCTTAACGTCAACGTAATAAGGTCTACGGAATCAGTTGCTACTTATTATTTAAGTTAGCAGCGTGATCATGACTAACCCATACGTGCAAATTATCAATTTTTATTGCATGTGTTACAGTTAGGTCAAGTTCAGACTTGTGCCGGTATAAGAACTGTTTGCTCCGCTAGGTCACTGTTATTGCAGATTTTTTAGGAATCATAACTTTACCGTAACATAGTGTACTGCTGACATTTAAAATGTCAGCAGGATGTAGACTGTATTTATAATAAAAAAAAACAATTAAACATTTTTAAACAGAGGTACATATAATATGTCTGACTGTCTATTAGTTGGTTTCGGATAATTCAAAAACCATCTGGACCGACCTTAGCGAATCTTTAGATTTAGATAGTTGATATTCTAAGGAGCAACTTGGCTACATTTATATTGGAAAAAAATCGAGTGTTGTAAGTTGGGTTAGCCAATTATATTGTGGAATGCGATAAGCATGAACGTATAAAAAAGTCGGACGTAGTCTCGCTAAAACAAAAACTGTGTCCATAGAGTCGGCCACATAATATGCATGTGTGCTCTGTCACATACAGGCTGACAAGCACACATTAGTGGTCAATACACGCGCTAAAGGTTGTGTCTAAATATCAGTGACAACTTGACAACGCACACGTGCAAATGTGGCCGAATCTAGTGACACAGTTTTTGTTTTAGCGTATGATTTTGTCCAGTTTGCCGTGGAAACCGCAAGGCCGTAGTGTGCGGAAGCAAATAAGTTTGGGGCAGATTTGGGACACCATTTGAGGGAGAAGACGAGTGACCATCGAGTAGGTTGGTTGTTGACTCAGCAGATCTCCCTGGCCATACATACAGAGGGGGAATGCAGTGAGTGTTCTGAGCAGTTTCGGGCAGGGGTCAGTGCGCGGTAGTCTCTTTGACCTTATTTGATTTGTATTTTTTTAAGCTATTGCATAGCTTTTATCGCGGGCCTGGGGACCGAATTTTAGTGATCGTGCATCTCTTTCTTATGTTCACGAGAAAGTGGGATGGAAGACCGTAACGCCGTCCTCCCCACTCGGTCATTCGACTTTGAATCTTATTTGTATTAACTTTACAGACTAAATGCTTTTAGCAGTGTTGCCAACTTAACGGATTTCCCGTGATATTTTTTATGGTAAACAAATGTCACTCTTCAAAAGCAATTCCGAAAAATTGTTAACATTTTTATTGCTTATGTTGATTAAAATGCATGCAACATGCAATAGCTTTACCGCGGCAGTCCCCGAGTGCCACACTTTTTTTTTTATTTTTTTTTGTGAGAGTTATAATAGTAAATTGTTGTTGTATTGTGATATTGTTAATCTTTCTGTAAAATATTAAAAAAAACATTATGTGTTCAAATCGCGAAAGCTTAAAAACAATATTTGTTTTATCAAATTATAAAAATCGAGAAAGATTTAGATCATCAAACGCCCGGGAGTGGTTTTTAGAAATTGTGACGTCATAACACGTCACGTGTTATGACGTCACGATTTCTAAAAACATCGTACAATTACAAATTTTTTAAATCTTACGATTTAATTATTTTTTTTGGGAAACAATTTGAAAAATACTTGTACACAATTTTTAAATAATTATAAGTCCTGGGTTCTTGTCCGGAATAATAATAATATATAACTAATCAGTTACGGACTGATTAAGTTTTTAGTCATCATGCCTACTGCATTTGAGCCCATTAAAAAACAAAAGCCAAAATAATTGACCAATACCTGCATGGGAAAGTGGTTCTGATTCCTTACGGATCATTAGATCAGTGAGGTCGCTATAATCGAATGTGCCATGCGATTGCGTTATTAGGAAAACTTCGGCTAATGTTCAATTAAGGGACGATAAAACTATGATTTAAACCCGACATGTCAATTTGTTTTTTTTTTACTTTTATAGTTTTACACTTGACCGCCTTCTCGCCTGATGTCAAACGATGATGCGGTCTACGATGAAGCGTATTTACCTAGAATATACACAAAGATTGTAACTATCGGAAAAACCCCACTCAGGCAACGTACTCCACAGCCATGACGTTCTTAGCACGAAAGTAGAGTCAAATATCTTCGTTCGTGTCTTTGGAATATCAACCGTGAAACGACGTCGCTTATTCGAGCTGCGAGCATTCCGATAGAAAAAGGGCAAAGTGGTATTAGATCGTGCAAAACAGTATCAGTCGCATACACTCTGAAGTGTATACGATAAAAAACCGATAAGCTAGCAATTTTCCGGCGATGTTCGAGACTTTGCAGTCTTTTTCACACGAGGATGTCATTGCCTATGAGCCTTGTGACAGAGCTTTGAGTCCAGACATTTATCTTTTGCTTAGCATATATATTTGCTAGCGTGTACTTGAAACTAAGAAAAAAATACGCTTGTCTTTCGCCTATGACAGACCTATACAGCATAAGCAGTCCATATTCCCGCTGTTGGGGCTCGAAGTCTCATCTCAAAAGGAGAGTATCTTGGCAAAAATCCAGCACAATGGCCTAAAGCAGATTGGTAGATGATACAAATGTCCTCGAAATATATTTCATGAGAATATATCAGGTTCCTCACGATGTTTTCTTTCACCATTCAAATCAGTCGAATCTAGAAATAAGAAACTGTGAATCTGGAAAAATATTCGCAGGTATAGGTGGGATTCAAACCTACATCCTCAATAAGAAATCAGACGTTTTTTTCCACTAGACCAACTCGGTTTCAGAACACTATACGTAGATGATGAAAACAATAATAATAAAATGAAGCAAGTTCCTACCTAGATAATTTGAAACCATTTTTTATCACCACGCCTAATGGGCCTGCTATCAGCTAATAGCCTTACAACTTTACACACAGTATTTTTTCCCATCGGGAGTCAAGTTTTTATCGATGAGTGTCGGGTATCTTTTGCGTAGTAGATTTTGTAAGAGTATGTTGGGGTAAACTCGATCATTTTTTATCAAAAAATTATAAATATAATATAATTAAATTATATAGTAATCCCAGATTACATTCGCAATTATGATTAATATTATAATTGGGAAAAAAGCCTGGTTGGTTTTCTATAAAGCTTGAACACATTTATATGAAGATTTATGAAAAAGAACTAAAGCTATTGTTAACAAGCAAAAGGTCTTTTTAAAAACTTGAAACAAATTTTTTTGATCGAATACCAAATTTTTAAAAGTATGTTATTCATAAAGAAGGTAGATAAAATATATCCCTATTAATGGTAAAACAAAAACTCCGCTACCACGATACTTGAAGATATTTTTATATTTACTATATAGATAGATAGACTTTCATCTAAGGTTGAAAAAATTTAAGATCAAATGAGCTTCAATCTGGATTGATTTTCATTTGGCAAGTAGTGACAAAACGAAGTTCTCCTTAAGTATTTTTGTATTTAATTTCTAATATCTGTAGCTATGCATTTTTTTTTAAATTTATTTATTCTTCCTTTATTTATTCAGTTATTCTACCGCCAAACAGTAAAGAGCAAACATTACTGTGTTCAGTTTTGAAGGGTAATGTCCAGAGAAATTACAGGGCTTAGAGATAAAACATCTTAGATCTCTGGGTACGAGCGCAGTGCTAATAGGTAATGATTTGGACTCTTCATGTTCTAATAGCTGCGTGTCACTGTGCTGTTATATGGCAAGCATGTTGCTTACCATCAGGCACATGTCCTGTTCGTCTCGTCACTATTTATTTGTTCAAAAAAATTTAAAAGGGTTAAAATTACCCCTACTCACCCTAAATGCTTTATCTGTAGTCCAGAACGTGTCCAAACTTGACTACAAAAAGTTTTGTTTACATTTTTTGTTGATCTCAGCTGAGGGTAGTAGTTTTTGTCAATACAAGGTAGGTAGAGACGTAGAGAGTTGTCGAATCTTTATCTACACTTGTCTGAGTACAATAGAAGCGTTGGTTTTTTCCGCTGAGTTTTGGGCACTCAATTAGTCAAAATTGTGCATAATACTTTGCTAGAAGTACGAGTTTTGTTTTATTTGCAGGTTTATTTTGCAATGACATTAATTAATTAATGTTCACAACTCTATCGTATTTATTTGGTTATACCCTGCTAATATTCTAAAACTAGCAGTTTTGAACTGTGCAAGTCCCGTTCCGTAATGTTATGATTAGTCTAGTTAAGAGAACGGGGACTGCCGATCTGGTGCCACCAGGTTTAATTCCCACGCGCACCACTGTCATTTCGAAGTCATGTGCGTATTACCACTAACTTATATCTTTGTAATGACAAAGATCACGGACCCCGGAGTCTGTGGAGCTGGAGTGGCTAATTTAAATAAATAAAAATACCACTAACTTAAAATGGTGAAGGAAAACATTATGAGCAAACCTGCATATACCTTGAATCTTTTTTGGTCATATGTCAATCATCAACCCGCATTGGATCAGTATGGTGGGTTATGGCTTTGACTCTCTCCTTGCGAGAAAAGGCCCCAATTCCCAGCAGTGGGAAAATTTAGTGAGCTGCTTATAATTAGCCGCCGCTAGTAATTAATAGTAAATTAGTCAATTCATAAACAGTCATTCCTTTGTGTTCAATTCCCAAAGGGTTATCAACAGAGCTCGTAATAAATTAGTCCAGACTACAAAGTAGTACAGTAAATTCAAATGGCTCTGAAATCTATCAAAGTGAGATATCGACAAACGCCGTATTGTTATTGGTCTATTAAATGTCGTGAATGCTCCCAGGAGCTTAGGTTTTGCTAAATGCTGTTTATTCAAGTGTCTGAACGAATTCATATTGAAAATATTTTGTGATTATATTTCTCGTTGACGAAGTATCCGTTTAGATCAAATATTATTGTGTGATATATTCTGTGATGAAAATTAAAAGCTTGCCTGGCAACTATAACACACTTTGGTCACACCTCTAGTTATCCAATTGACCTGATATTTAGGATTCAAATGTATGTTACCGAAAGATAATGTTAAATAATTGTGGTATGGAGCTGATTTGGTGAACCGGAAAATGACCATGGGGAAATCAATCGAGGACTTTGGACTCGTTTGATCGTTCTTGATGAGTACTACATACTTGTCAAAGTCCATAACAGCATCCTGCTGAAGCACAAGCAGTTGACGTAATTGTGCTCACCAAACATATCACACTAAGATAGCACAACTGGATAGAAGCCAGAAATTAATAGACGATGAATCAGATGACAAATAATATGATACAACCGATAAAAAGTTAAAAACTATAAAAGAAGAAGAATACTTTATCAGCTGACTATTATTATCATTGTACGAGACCAATGGAAATTGTGTGCCAGACATATTGCATGCCTCTAGAAGAAGAGGCCAGTTTGTATGGGTCAATTATTAAAATGTTTTGTATCACCTTAACTTACCTGCAAACAGCAATAAAGATTTTTGTATTTGTTTGTATTTGTAGTACTTTAGAACTAGATGATAGATAGCTAGGGTCTGATGATAGAGCTTAAAGATGGCCATTTACTTTTTGGTGTTTTAGTTTGTCTGGAAAAGTTATTTTGACGTGACAACGTCTTATAAATTGGTTTGCCGGGTGACACTTCAAGAAACTGCGTTACGCTCCGCTCACGTTATGCGCTCACAACGAGAGCGAGTGAGAGGCACGCGTCCCTTCCACTCGGGCTTGGTTAGCCCGTCTAAGAGCGAGAGAGACAGACATAAAAAGTGAAAGGCACGCGTCCCTGCCGTAAAATTATTTTACCACTCAAAGTCGTTGTCACGTAAAACTTTCGCCCGTATACCGACTTTACAGGCAACCAATTTTTTTTAAATCGTATCTACAGCCTAGACTGAATGTTACTTGAAACGAAATGGATCCACTTACTTTTAATTTTTAGATCACAAATTTCAGTGGTAAACTATGAAGGCTCACCTAAACCTAAACCACAAAAGGCTCGCCACAAAGACTGTGCGACTGTTTTGTAACCGCGAGGTATAAGTTCTTATAAAATTTGAAATGTCTTTCTGTTTCTTCAAATTAAAGCTTTTCACATAACGCATAGGAAAGTATATTAAACTATTTTCATTTAAAAACTAAAATTGTTGTTGTATGTCTGTATGTCTTTTTATTCCAGCTAATCTAAAGCATAGGAAACCATAGCAATATTAAACTATTTTGATTAAAAAAACTTAAATTTTTGTTGTCTGCCTGTATGGACCGATTTTAACGAAACTTCCACTATCTGGACGATAAATATTATAGTGAGGTACATGTAGATACTTTTATTTTAATTTTTGTGAAAACTAATATTACAAATGAAAACAAATGTAGTTGTTACATATTTTTGAATAGTTTACTGGTAGCTCCCGTGATCTCGTGTGATATTATAAAGTCAAAGTCAAAGTATTTTATTGATAAAAATGTACATTTACAAGTCAGACATAATAAATTGTATAACAGTAATTATACGGAATATAAATATTGTAAAATAAAAAATAATAATAATTAGACAATGTCAAAATAAATATTATTCAAATTTAAAATTGAGCAGACAATGTCATAATAAAAAAATCGTAATACAATAATGTCAAATAGGATATAAAATAGTACCAATTCTTTTCAATTATGTAACATAAAATATAATTATGTTTATATTAGTATGAATGTTCCTATCTGACGTAAGTTTCAGCTGGATCTGGTGGTCTTTTTCAAGAGAAATGCACGCGCGTGACCACCGCTCGTTTGACACGAAGTATTTTATTTGGTCAGATGTGGCTGAAACTAAGTTGGTATGGACGAACCAGATCACACGTTTAGGTACGCCGCGAGTTACGCCGCGGTACATAGCTAGCTATAAAATATTAATGACTGCGTACTACCGCCGTTTAAAACCGGAAGTCCTAAACCACAAGACAACAGCAGCCGCTGATCTGTCCCCTAATGATTTCAACTATTATCCTAATCTGGAAGACTCATAATAAAACTTCTTTAAGCACCGATAAAATATTTTATGCCACAGTCAATATTTTATAGGAGATGCTACGAGGTGGTAGATTAATGATTTTTTTTGTGACAGTAACTGTTTGTCGTACATCCAAGTACTGTTCTTAATACCTATCTTTCAAAGCGCTTTGGACTGCTCTTTCGAAGTTGTTTATTTTCCCTTGCACGAAGTTATTCAAATTTCGAAAAAAAAAAGGTAATCTGTTAAAGAAAGACTCGGCGAGTACGGTGGATGTCTTAAAATTCCAATTAAAGCTCCCCTAATTTGGTAGCAGTATGTTGTGCAGTGTGTGGTCTTGTAGCCTAGAGCAATAGACCAGCCTTGGTTGTTTAGCAGCTAGCTTTTCCATCATCGTTTCCAGTTGCTGACAATAGACATCTGCCATAATAGTATAAGATCCCAGGGCCGCCAGACGTCACGTATTTTCTGATGAACGAAATGTGGACGATTGAGTAGAGTTAGTACGTACTAAGAACACATGTTTACCTGCTTAGACGGCCAATTTTGAAATATGAAGTCATGAAGGTATATTAAAACATTACTTACTTCACGTATTTTCTAACAACTAATTTTCACATATATTATAGGTAAAATCCTTAAAAATACGGCCCTTATACTCCCAGACACTTTCCGTCAGCCTTTTTTGCTTAACAGACGCTTGAAATCTCCCAAAATTATGACTTAACTTCACTTAAATTCTGATACTCTATTTGTATATACATATTTATGCTTGTAAGACAACTCATTTACAACTATTTTACAGATTTTCAAAAATATAGACCGATCTATCTAACCATTGATCCGGCTTGTTCTTCTAGAACGAAAACGTTGGAACCAAAAACGCACTGTGTTTTTTTTTTTTGACACCGCCGCCATACTCGTGGTTCAAGCCGTTTCTCCAGCACTGTTGCCACGATGGAGCTGGTACTCGCAAATAATAATAAATAATAAATGTTGGTGGACAATTCACACACAACACCATCTGACCCCAAACTAAACAAAGCTTGTGCTATGGCGGCCAGATAGCTGATATAATACTTATATAATTTTAAATACATGCTACTTATAAATAGAAACACCCAGACATAGTTTTAACATTTGAATTCATCACACAAACATTTGCACTCGGTGGGAATCGAACCCACGACCTTCGGCTTCGCAGGCAGAGTTACTACCCACTAAGCCACGAGGTCAGTCAAATAACGCGATATTTCAAGTTTTCCATTTTATAAACTGTGTGTGAGTGTGAGTGACCGAAATAAAAATCCCGTAGAGGAAAAAACAAATGAATTATATTTTTCAAAACACAACAACATGAGTGTATATAATATTTACAGATGGCTGTATACATTTGAAATTGAAATTCTGAACCAAATGGGATAACATATTTGAGACAAAGTGGATAGTACGACAAAACAATTTCATAAGTAAGGAAATCATATTATTATAATAATATGTTAATTCATAATGTAAAGAGCGACGCTCTTTTCGGTGGAGTTTCTTCCATGTAATGACAATATGTACCTGTTTCAAAACTGTAACAAATATAGTATTTACGAGGTCTTTTATGTAAGGTGTCTAAACACCCCAGCTTACGATTTACTGTGACCGTAATTCCCCTCGCCTCAAAACAATGGTTTAATTATCTTTGGTGATAACTACCTTTCCTATAAAGTGTTTAATTTTGTTTTACCGTTCGACTTGAGCTTATTCAAAATGGCGTGACGTAAAAAGTTAAATGACGTTATAAAATTTTCGGCTACTTTTAGACTAAGTCGTAAATTGTGAGATAATGAAGTTTTCTTTTTATGGTACGCTTTTTTTTTTTGTATTTTTCGTTGTTTTTCTTTTTATTCAGTTAGTATTTTTCGGTATGTTTAAGATGTACAATCATTGCAGCTCAGTTTTTTTTATAATTTAATTTGCCTATTTGAAAGTAAACATTGGTGTTCAATTATAATTTTTTCATGTCACTTCTGGCGTAAAAATCTTACAAACATATTCTTGAAAGCTGCGTATCTCTAAAACCATTTACTAAATAAATAAATAAATATTGGTCGACGATACAGACACAGTACAAACATTTGTATTCATCACACATATATTTGCACTGGGTGGGACTCGAACCCACGACCCTCGGCTTCACAGGCAGAGCTTATTACCCACTAAGCCACGAGGTTCATCCAAAATTTGTTTTACTAAATTTTTTAAAAGCTTTAAACAGCATTGAGTTTCCTACTGTAAACGCGTGAAGCACAATCGTGAGGTCATTCATGGGTTCGAAACCCGAGTGCACCTTTAAGATTTTTTATATCGGTCATCTTAGTTCATTGTCTGTTCATTTTATCAATGAAAACCGTTTATCGCTTTAGTGCTTCTACTTATCAATTTTTTTTATAAAGAGTGACGAGACGGTCAGGACATGTGCCTGATGGTAAACCACATACCTGACACATAACAGCACAGTGACACGCAGCTATTGGAACATGAAAAGTCCAAATCATTACCTAGCACTGCACCGCGCTCGTCAACCAGAGATCTGAGATCTTATATCTCTAAGCCCTGTAATTTCTCTGGAAACATTGCCCTTCAAATCGGAACAATAATGTTTGCATATTACTGCTTGGCGGTAGAATAGCTGGCAAAGGTGTGGTACTTCCCCAGGCGGACTCTGCCAAGAGTCCTACCACTACAATTACATTTACTACTTGCTATTTATTGTGTTTGTTTGTTTTCCATTTAGAATAAAATAAAATGTTGTTGGTTTTATTCTGCAAAAAAACTCCAAGCGCAACTAAGAGGATAGAATAAGATTTTATATCTTACATCTAATTTTGTCTCCATTTTTTACTGAGCCGCTATAACTTTGCCTGATCTCCAAAAAACAAACGTTCCACAGTTTATTGACAACACTAAAGTAGCGTCTCAAATAAGTCACGTGGGTCGTTAGAAGGTTAATCTCTGACAATTATTGTTCGTAGAGATGGATTAAATGTTGTTTATGAGCTTTTTTTTAAACAATTATATTTGGGGCGCTGAAATCAATAGATTGATGTTGATGATCAAGACAGTGTTAATGGCAAACAATGCACCTAAAAATAACAGTGGTCGTAGGTTTATATCCTGCTTTTACCTCTAAGTAGGTATAGCCTAGGGAACATTTTCCGATTCGTACCTATTCTTAATTCCCGAACATTACCGTAACTGTCAACTATTCATAATTTATTTTAATAGTTGTCACTGTTGCTACTAAATGTGTTGCAAAACTGAATTTAAGCCAGAACTTTATTAACCAAAGTAGAACATAAAATTTGCCAATCAACTCGCAAAGATGATCTTAAACCCAATTCACAGTCGTAAAGTCAATCCGCTGCTGTTAATGTAAACAGGCCCTAGTTATAAACAAGACCTAACGTACCTAGATCCCAGGATAAAACAAAATCAGTGGTTCTCAACTTTTGATTTTCTTATTTTGTTATGATGAGTAAGTAAAGCTGTAAAGCTGTAAAGTAAAAAAAATACAACAGAATTGAGAACCTCCTCTATTTTTTGAATTCGTAATAATATTCGTAAAGTAAAATTCGTAATATCGCACGTTTGGGACGGAAGTGGTTTCGATAGCATATTTAACAAAACTAATAATAACCAAAACACTGGATTTTTACATTTGTAATAAACAGTATTTTTTTGTCTTATGGGAAATATACAAAATATCACAAAACTGTAACTAAGAATTAGGAAAAATAATAAATTAACCTTACCTCAACTGTAATTTGGAAAATTATAAAATTAATACCCCGTAGGCCATATTTTTATAATATGCAATATTTTTTAGTAAAACATATTTTCAAATAATGTTAAATTTATTTCAGTATAAACCATACCAATTACACAATATTTTTTGCAACTATAAATAATACTAAAGTACGATATTTGTGTTTTTTTTTTTCAAATCAATATACGTCTAACAAAATTAGTAACTGGGATAAACAGGGATGTTGCAAAGATTGAGAATCCCTGAACTAAACTGTCGTTCAATCAACCTACATAGGATTACTGCGTCTCAGATTCCTTTGTTTCGTAACCAGCTCAAACCGGTTATTATGTCTTAAGTTTAGGTCTTATCTCGAGCTTTGAAAGCTCTAAATCTCGGTAGCAAAATAAACAAAACGGTCGGAGGTAACTGTAGGCTTGACCTGATTATTATGAAGGTCGTGGATAAAACTGATTCGAATCTTATGACTAGCTTTTGCAAAAAATAAAAGTATATCATCTATCTGTAGCTATAATTGTATGGTATGTGCCTTTAGTTATTATTGTAGAATATTAGGATATAGGTACCTACATACTGCTCAGTACTGAAATTCGAAGTTATAGCTTTTCATTTCTCGCAGCAGTCCCCATGACTGCAAATAGTTCTGAGCGAATTATTGTATTTGGTTTCATAATATGGTCTCTACTACTTGCCGAATTTTTCAACTATTGGAAAAAGCGTATCCTAAATTAAAACAATTAAAATTACTTCCATTGGAGCTCCGTGGCGTAAAAAGTTAAAACTGATCTGAGAACTAGATGATTATGGGCTAATAAGCATAGGCAGCCCACTAAATATTCCCGCTGCTGAGACTCGGGACCTGGACGGACCATGATTCAAAACTCTGGGCGGGTGCTGATTGGTAGATGATACAATCGAAAAATTCAAGGAACTTGTCAGTTTCCTCAGGATGCTTTTTCACCGTTGCGTAGGATTCGAACCAAGGGCAGTTTCTGTTCCCGTAGCTAGGTATACGAGGCGTAGTTTGAGGGGCTAACTAGATATTGATTGATGTATTTGACCAAATAACCTACAAACAAGACTATTTAAATTTCCTAAACAACCTAAAAATACATTCAAAACTCAACCTTTTACCACGGTTGTGGCTACGACTTCCATGTTTACTCAGCTGAGGGTGGCATTGTGTGAAGATTTGCAGTTTTTGTGACAAGAGGCTGCATTGGATTAAACTTCCAAGGGTCGTGTCAATTCGGTCTTGTGGTTAAGTATAATAAACTACGTCCTTCTTTTTGTTCACACAACTACGTCTGACTGCTTTTTGAGGTGTGATCTTTGATAACCAAGAAATGAAAACGAAATTACTCGCCAGTATAATTTGGTCTATGTTTGCGTAGAATTGTAAAAAACTGGAGTTCAGTAAGGCTAGTGAACACAAGTGTATCAATGCGGGGGTCCTAACGCGACCCGCGAGAAAAGTAACCCCGTGACCCTGACCCTTGGCGATGGAAGAGAAATCTCTGGGTGTTTTAGTCGGTAGGGACACCAGGTTGTCTCCCATGGTGTCGAGCCCAACATACCCCAACATGTCCCTTCATGGTGGGCATACGTAAAAATATTTCCCCCACATTAAAAAAAAAAACAAAAGAAGTGTCTCAGTTATAGATTAACATAAATACAGACCTTGAAACAATATACAAACCAACATTAAACCTAGTGTAGTGGAGACGATTGACAAATCTTGAGTATTTGTAACGGTACTAGTTGCAAAATTTACATAAGTATTTCCAGTGCATTTTAGCAAAGCTATTTACGCTTTGCTATGCCATACTTTAATACGTGCAACACTGTTATAAAATAACCAATGTTTTAATCCTTATTTCAATAAGCGTTCCCATAACAGATGTTTAACATCAGGTGGCTTATTTAACTTATTTTAACAGAAAAAATGAGAACAATAACTTGCACTTGCAACTTGTACACGTGCACTTACAAAAAACAATTTTTTGCAAAAACTTGCTCTAAATGTAGGGCAAAAACTTTTCAAACAATGATAATGTTTTCGGTGCTTATAACCTTTATCTGTGAAGTTATAAAGTTTATAATGCGGTAATGGAATGTTTGCTGTTTGGGGATAGAATCTACCTGTGACGACAAAGAAGGGTGGCTTAGTAAGGTCATGGCAAAATGGAGTGTTGTTGAAGTAAATTAGGATTGTCGTTTATGTTAAAGATATGTATTTGTTTTGATATTACAATCTTGTTTTGATCTTATAAATATTTATTGGTGTTTTAGATTATATCATCGATAACAATCATTTTAAATCTTGTTTGTCTTAATCACCTTTGCTGTCTTTTTTTTAGCGAAAAAAATTTTTCAACGTGAGTTTTTGGCGTCTTCATTAAGTTAAAGTCAAAGTTCTTTATTGATAAATGTACAATTTACACGTCAATTAATAAAAAATAAAAAGAAAAGAAAGAGCATACAATTTGTATACGTTTTCAAAGTTTAAAATGATTACTTCAATGTATTATAATAATTATAGTACAGAAAACTGTCAAGCATTATGCGAGTATAATAATTCTAGTAAAAGTTAAAAGTTTTAATACAATACTTACTACTTATGTCATTTACATTTTTATAGGAACTTTGTCATCACTCTCTAAAAATTCACTGTAACTATAAAAAGTTTGATCGATAAGCCAGCACTTTAATCGGTTTTTGAAGCTGCCGAAAGTTTGGGCCGATGTAACTATTTTAGGAAGAGTATTATGAAGTTCCGATCCCGTTAATGTGAGTCAGTTTCCGTGACCTCGTGAGAGAGAGGTATAGCATCCAGCTTGTCGGCATTATGTTACGAGAATGTCTCTCTCCTCGCGTGTTGTACGATTTGAGATTATTTCTGATATACACTTTTTTTTAAATAAAATGTGACGAGACAATCAGGACATGTGCCTGATGGTAAGCAACCTGCCTGACACATAACAGCACAGTTGTCACAGCTATTGGAACATGAAGAGTCCAAATCATTACCTAGCACTGCTCTGCGCTCATCACCCAGAGATCTAAGATCTTATATCTCTAAGCCCTGTTATTTCTCTGGAAACATTGTCCTTCAAACCGGAACACAGTAATGTTTGCACATTACTGCTTGGCGGTAGAATAACTGGCAAAGGTGTGGTACTTCCCCATGTGGACTCTGCCAAGTGTCCCAACACTACAGAAAGGTAGATCAAGAAAGCAGGTAACGTAAGGATGTCAAGGTCTTTGAAATATGAAATATTAAATAAGCTCATTAAAGTAATAGCGAGAGTTTGCAGACCAAAACCTTACATTACTTGTACGTCTTTTTATATACATATTGCTGGATAACAGACGTTGTGCAGAGCTAGACAGCGATTTCAAATTACGTAGTACTTTAGCTAAGCAGCTTTATTTTTTACCATCTTCGTCAATTAATAAACATTTGTGATGGTTATAACGTAGCTTGGTTTATTAGTTATGCAGTGTAAATCTTTCTTGCGGTTTCCAAATATTATTTAATTAGAATCAAACTGAAAACTCAAACATATTTTTGAAATATCTTATGTATAGTAGGCAGATGCAGATGCAAACATCATCTACACGAAGAGCAAAAACAATAATTTTATTTGGCAATAATCTTGTCCCTAGTTTGATTAACTTCAAAGACGTAAAAAAATCTTTAAGTACTTATAATTTTGCTACAGAATGTGGGGTTATAGTACTCACAAACTGTGATTAAAATGATGACAAGATGGTGATGAGACCTGCAAATAATATTATCGATCTCGCAGCCTAAAGTCTTTCCCTCGCTTACCTTACCAAGGTCACCACTTGTCACAGCCTGTTATCGCGTCGTTTAACATCTATGACCTTCACATACGTATAAATATGATATGAGGTGTTCTAGTCTTTAGCCCACCACGGCGACTGTTTTTTTTTTAATAAAAAGTGACGAGACGAGCAGGACATGTGCCTGATAGTAAGCAAGATTCCTGACACATAACAGCACAGTGACACGCAGCTATTGGAACATGAACTGTAATTTCTCTGGAAACATTGCACTTCAAACCGGAACACGATAATGTTTTCACATTACTGTTTGGCGGTAGAATAACTGGCAAAGGTGTGGTACTTCCCCAGGCGGACTCTAATTAATTATGGGATTTAATCTAATCGTTCAAAATTAGAAGGTAAGTGTTCTCCTACCGTATTGAGTTCGGTATGGTCCCATCTGGCCCGGTGCCGGGCCAAATGGGAAGAAAAAGTTTCAACTGGCCCGGTGATATATTTACCGGGCCAGATGATACAAATGAAGTGCCATCGTCACCGAGTTCGACCCGAATTGTTATTTGAGCCAAGCCCACTACAATTGTCGATTGGTATACCAAAGCATTCATAATCAAACACACAGGATATGGCGCACATCTATTTAACGACACCATTATTGCAATAAAAAAGCGCTATCATAAACCGTATCACGTTGTTTTTTACTTAATATTTCCGGTGTTATAATTGTCGGTCATTTGCCCGTGGTTACTTATTGTCGAACGACATTAAATGGTCCATAATTTACTATTTACACTTATCCGAGCCGTGTCCGGGACGTGATCACGTTTATTGCTTAACTTGGCCGTCGATGGAAGCCCAATTGGTCTAACGCCTATTATCTCTATGATAACGCGGGAAAAAATACACAACATTTAATTTGCCGGTAAAATACCCCTTGTAAGGGAACATACCCAGACTGTGTGCCCCGTTCAAAGGAGAGAGAGTTCTTCAAAGGTCTTCAAAATACTACGTTGACCGGAAGAACAGAGGGGAGGACTTTTTTTTCCTAAGATATCCTCAGAAATATGAATTCATATATACGTGTATATACTACAAACCCTTGTGATTGTGGTAATTAAATAATTAAATATATAAAAAAAACTATGAAAATATAAGTTTATAGTGTATTGGAGTTGTCTATTAAAAATATTAATAAGCAACTAACATGAAGCACTACGCACTACTACACTACGAAGGGGTATGTATCTATATACCACAGTTAGTAAGCTACGAGAATATTGGTAAAACAGGTAAAAAACTGTTCATATGGAGACAAGTGCTTGATACGACCATGGCTAAATGAGATAAAATAAACCCTACTCAACGTCTTTTTTTTTGAGTTCTATACGCAGAAAATAAAATTTGTTGAAAACAATACGCTTTCTACCAAGTGTGTATAGACTGAAAATTGTACGGAGAAATGTATAGCGCCTCTAGCGGAACTCCATACGAACGCGTATTATTTTCTACAAAACTCGCTCTAGCGTACTTTTCTGAGCGCGTTGCAGTCACGTTTTAAGTACGGCCCGGATGTGTGTAAAAAGAAATTAACTAACCACATTACAGGTATAATCACGGCAAATGACATGTACCTACTGAGATAGTCGCATCCGGCGAGCTTCGATAAAAATGTGCAATGTGTTAAAATAGACTTGTCTGTGGAGAAGGCACTTCAGCCACGCAGAGTCAAGTAACAACTGGCAGAAAAAAAAGAGACGGTATTTCTTAACTTCAGTTTACTTGCACCACATTTCTTTTCATAATTCGTATTTTTTTGCATTGGGCAGTTAAATACAGCTTTGCCAGTTATTGGTATGAAAAATAACGTGAAACATCACTGCAAAGCGGCTTAAAGGGCACTGTTTTCAAAGAAATTACAAGGCATAGAGATAAATCATCTTATATCTCTAGTGACGAGCGCAGTGCAGTGATTTGTTCTGAGAAAAAAATCCCGACAAAAAACCCAACGGAATTTATTTTTTTAATTAGGGAAGGGACCAGTGCAATTTTAATGGTTATAATTTTTATAAATAAAACCAATTCTTCAAGTCGTGAGTGAATGTGTTTTAAGTAAGCACAGTTCAACGTTGATCGCGTCGTAGCCTGACGCAGGCGAGGTGGCGGGCAAGTGCAAGCCATTATTGGTGAAAACAGTTTCGAACCCTCGACGCAAAAACGAAGGGTTGTTATGAGTTTGACATGTCTGTGTGTTGCGGCATCGTAGCACCCACACAAGTAAAGTAAAAAAATGTGGGTTTTGTATGAAAGGTGAAGTAGTCGAGATTGTTTTAAGCTTTACTTATTTTGGTGAAAATCAGTTCAAGATGGCTGCCACCACAAAATGTCAGATTACATCTATTTTAACAACTCTCTCAATACAGGTATCAAATGAGAGGGCTTGACTAGTAGAACAATGTACACTACGACAAATTTCAAATCCATGATGGTCCAAATTTTTAAATTTTCTATCTATAGCATAGTAACAATCAAGCCAAGCATTTCCCAAAAAGTCTAAAGCCACGTACTCACTAATGCAAATGTTGCGTGTATCAACAAATTGATGTTCATGCCAAAATAACTAATGATGATTCTTCGTGGATACTGCTTCAACAGCAATCAGCATAGTTATTACTCTCTTTTTTCACTTTAAACCAAAATGAAGGAGAAAGCAATAGCCATTAGCAATGTTTTAAGGCGATAGCCGTGCTGCCAAAAGCAAACATTAAAAGACCAATATTGGGAAGTTCCGATATCAATCAGTTGTAAGTGAACTAATCGAAGTTTCCGGAATGAATTTGGAAAGTGACGAGGTTTTGATGAGTTTACTTAAGTTTTGTGTATCTGCGTGTAATTTGTGCTTTTTAATCGACTCAAAAAAAAATCTCTATAACATTTGGCTACATGTTTTTTAAAGGTTGAAAGAAGGAATGTGAGCTGCACGAAAGTCTGCAAATTTTAAATCAATTTTGGTAATTATTTTCTTGTTTGTCAAATCACATTTTAGAAAAGGTCCCATGCAGATTTAGAAAAAAAAAAATCACTTTTGGAGAAATTAGCGAAAAAAATATATGTACAAAAATGTATAACTAAAATGCTGGCTTATCAAACAAGCTTTTTAAAACATTGATAACAAGTTCATGACGCTAAAAGAAATTACGTAATAGCACTTAGCTATATTATACAAATTTATATACAATTTCTGACAAGTTTTATTTACAAATACAAATACAAATACAAAAATCTTTATTGCTGTTTGTAGGTAAGATAAGATGATACAAAACATTTTAAAAGTTGCCCCATACAAACTGGCCTCTGCGAGAGGCATGCAATATGTCTGGCAAGACAATTTGTTAGTAATTTATAAATAAAAAAATAATTAAATAATAGTCAGCTGATTAAATCTTCTTCTTCCTCATCTTCTATTAATTTCTGGTTTTTATTTATGTCATCTGATTCTTCATCTTAGATTAATTTCTGGCTTCTATTTGGTTGTGATATATATTTGTGTGAGATAAATGTTTGGTGAGCACAATTTCGCCAACATCTTGTGTTTCATCAGGATATTGTCTTGTGTTTTTGAGTTTGATCAATATATCCATCCAGGGTCTAAGGTCTTGCATTAGTAGATCTTGCAGTTCATCCATGTGAGGAATGTCAAAGAATGTATAAAGTGTGATAAATGTATATAATCAAAATGTCGTTAATTATAATATTCATGTAAATACTCAAAGAATATCAAAATGTAATACAGTACAAACTAATTCATCATTATACAATATATCATTATATGGTCTTATGTCAGTTGACTGTCAAATTTCATCATGGAATAATAATATCTATTGAGATATTAATGGAATAAGGTTTAAAGATTGTAAAATTTCATGTTAAACAATGTCTAAAATATTAGTATTCCAATTAATTTCCTTATCATTTAAAAATTCAGTTACAGTATAATAGCATTTGTGTATCAGCACTTTTTTTAGTTTACTTTTGAACATTGTTATGTTAAGTTCTTTTATGGCATTTGGCAGCTTATTATATAAAAGAGGAGCCATACAAAAATGCTGTCACTCATAATCTTTTTTTTTTGCGTTTGTCTATGAGCAGTCTACACTTATCACGCCGGTTACGTTTTACTTTGTCACTCAATAGAGGAAAATAATGAGGGTTATTCCTTACAAAACACATAACTTCAAATATGTACAGGCATGGCAGGGTTAATATTTGGTTGTCTATGAATACTTGTCGGCAGCTATCTGTAACTTGCATCCCGAACATAGCACGGATGCATCGTTTTTGTGCTTAAACTTTGTGCTTTTGTGTTTTTAAACTTTAGTAATCAATCTGATTTTTGACATTATGTTAATTATTTTGTTAATTTAAGATTTTGTTATAATTATATTGTTAATTTAAGATATTGAGTGTGAAATATGAATTTTTAAGCTGTATGACATTTTGTAGTTTGAATTATTAAGTGTGTAATTTGAACTTCAATTAGTACCTATGTTTTCACTATACAATTACTATTATATTAATTTACTAACATTTACGGATAGTATATAATAAATGAGAATGAGTATAGGTTTGTAATTTCCATCAGCAAAATTTTAAGGCTTTTATAATCAACTTTTCTTCGTTTATATCTATCGTTGGTTCTCATTTCAAACATGTGTTTATGTACATTGCTTACTTACTGAGACCTAGAACCTGGGCTTACTCAAGTTGAGTATGTGAAATGAATGAATCGCTTTTCGCCAGGCAAGTTGGTGGCCAAAAGGAGATATTTTAAAACAAACAAATATAACACTTTTCATTTAATAAAACAAGCGCAGCGTTTCAACCAATTTCTCAATAAATAAAAATAAAACCAACCTGGGTGTTTTGACACACCCTGGGTCCGAATAACCGGAAAAATCCGGTTAAATCCGGTACAAACCGGTTACATTTGTCGCGTGCGGACACGTCCCGGAGTTAATAGATTGCAATACGGATGATGCGCACAGATTAGCAGAAACGAGTTCATTGCACATGTTTACAGAGCAGTTATTATGAATTTTAATGCAAAATAATCTATTTTCTCCAAAAAAACTTCTTTTTTTTTAAATAAAGAGTGACGAGACGATCAGGACATGTGCCTGATGGTAAGCAACATGCCTGACACATAACAGCACAGTGACACGCAGCTATTGGAACATGAAGAGTCCGAATCATTACCTAGCACTGCACTGCGCTCGTCACCCAGAGATCTAAGATCTTATATCTCTAAGCCCTGTAATTTCTCTGGAAACATTGCCTTTCAAACCGGAACACAGTAATGTTTGCACATTACTGCTTGGCGGTAGAATAACTGGCAAAGATTCTATCTATAATTTAATGCAGAACCTCGAGTAAATTTCATTACAATTTATATGAGACCACCTCTGAACTAAACTAAGTACGAGTATGTATACTTACGTATTAAACTAAAAAATTAGTTGTCTGTAAAGTCGGTTGGTTCACGGACGATAGTTTAACGTGACAATGTCAAAAAAACATTGATAGATGCGGCGCAAACGTGCAATGAGTGTAACGGGACAATGAGCGTAACGGGACTTAACGGGACACTTTTTTCGTGCATGCACTCGGCGTTCATCGATTTATTAGTCGTTGTCACGTCAAAATAATCATCAATTTTTTTTCACAAAGTGAAAACTTATAATTCAAAATTTGATAGCTCACTTTGGAAACTACCCGGGCGAAACCGGAGGGTGTGGCCATGACCATGGACATCTAGGTCGTCCGAGTTTTCCAAAGATTTCTTTCATTTACGAACTTGACGCTTGAGCTCAATACACATCTCACGGAAAATCTGGATGTGGTGCGTCTAAAGCAGTTTTCACTTGAAAAAATAGATGAGACGACCATCGCTGGGTTAGGAAGGTACTGCCGTTCTTGAGTAAAGCCCTAACGTCCAAAACAGTGGGCAAATATTAAACAAGTTGATAATGATGAGAAGACAAAAAGAAGAAATGAATTTGCAGTTATTAACGAACATTCTCAAGAAAATACTTGTTGAGTATGATTAATGAGTGTAATCAGTCTTTATATCCTTTAATATTAAATTTATTGAAAAAAAATATATGTAAATTTGTTTTCTACTAATATTTATAAGCGTGAATGAAGTGAAGTTTGGATGTCACTTTAAAATATAACAAAATTGAAATAAACTTTATATCAATTATGTCATGTCATGTTTGGATGTCAATTACTCAATAAATAAAAATAAAATCACCCTGGGCCCGAATAACCGGAAAAATATGGTTTAATTTAAATTTATCGAACAAAATTATTTGTTAATTTATTTTCTACTAATATTTATTAGCGTGAATGAAGTGAAATTTGGATGTCACTATGTTTGTTGCTTAATCATGTTGTAAAAACTAAACGGACAGTCTAAAATTTGGAATTGAAATAGATATTAAACTGGAATTGCACCTAGCATACGAATAAATGTGTAAGCTTATCTAACAAAGTGAAACACCAAGCTTGAGCACTACAGGGCATGCGAGTCAGACGCTTTTTGAATGGGTCAAATCTTGTGTTATCGCATTAAAATTCCGTGGGCTGTGAATTAAATTTCAGCGTAACGCTCGGGATATCTTCGAGTAAATTCAGGGCCATGGCCATTGGCATCTAGAAATGCGATAAGATTTCTAGATGGCCATGCTCATGGCCACGCCTTCCGGTCTCGCCCGCATAGTTTCCAAAGTAACCTATCAAATTTTGAGCTATAAGTTTTCATTTTTTAATTATTTTTTTTACACTTATTTTTGGTTCGAAATGGTTTTTACAGCTCTAAAGAAGTTTGTATCGTCACTTGTCCAGCACGTTTAAGCTTTATGACAGTAGATTGCATCCATACAGCACCTGTTATCCGCGCGGTATTATTTACCGTCCGAGTTACATGTTATTACCTTGGCCAGTCACAGTAGAGTAAGCTTGAGGTAGAAAGCTATGGGAATCTTTAGGAAAGTGTCGCTTCCGAAATTGACCACACGTCTCATTTATAACGAAACAGTCTCCTTTTCACAACACTCTCTCTCCCTCCTTCCCTCTCTTCAGGAAACAGGTTAAGAATATCAATTTTCCAGTTTTTATAGTGACTTCACCCGGGTATTGTCATATAAAGACCATTAATTCAAATGAAAACTGTCAAATCTGTTTAAGTTGAGCTTTGAAAGAATGATAGACTGCAGGCCCGTGAACAAAATTTATGGGTCAAATGAACCACCAGGAGACCTATGTAGGATGATAGAAGGGTATAAAGTGATATGGTTCAGCACTATGCCGTCACTAGTAAGCTGTCCAACTGAGTGCAATTGAAGAGGGGGTTCGAAACCTCCATCATTTATCCTTGTCGCATGATTTTTGTATGGCGTTGCGGAATAATAGATTAGAAGAGGTATTAACCTTCAAATAAAAAAAACTGCATTGAAATCGGCCCATCCGTTTGAGCTCTACGGTGCCACAGACAGGCACACACACAGACAGACAGACAGACAGACATCGACGTCAAACTTATAACACCCCTTTTTTGGTCGGGGGTTAAAAATAATGGTCACCTTAACAACACCTGCTAATTGTCGTCTTATTATGTTTGTTATCTAATACTTTCCGTATCAACCCGATCCTATGAGAAGATACAAAACTAAAACTTCCGCAAAACTACATATTTCCGTGAGAATACTGAATTGTACGTTAAGTTAAATATAGTACCTATAGTTAGTTACGGCTGGTCTAGTAGGGAGAACGGCGCCTGCCGATCCGAAGACCCCGAGTTCAAATACCACACGCACCACTGTTTTTTCGAAGTCATGTGCGCAATTACCTAGAAACTTTCGAAGTCATGTGTCATCCACCAACCCCCACTGGGCCAGTGTGGTAGATTATGGCCTTAACTCTCTCCTTGCAAGGCCTGAGCCCAAGTAATGGGAATCAAATCAAATCAAAATCATTCTGTCAACACATACAGTGCACTTAGAAACGTCATTTTCTACAATTCTTACAATTTATCCTGTAAACAGGTCACTTTCCAATCATTATGATCATAATAATTACACAGATTACATAATCATGTGTATTATAACCTTTAGTGGGCTGTTTATGATGACTGCATAGTACATTTAATTATTTGGCTGATGTTCTAAAGACTGGAACAAAGATATTTGACTCTGCTATTGTGATAAGAGCGTCAAGCCTGTGGCGTACGTTGCCTAAGAGGGTTTTTCCGGATAGTTACAATCTTGGTGTCTTCAAATCGAGAGTGAATCGGTTTCTTCTAAGTAAACACGCTCCATCGTAGACCACATCATCGTTGCACATCAGGCGAGATGGTGGTCAAGTGTAAACCTATAAAAGTTTAAAAAAACCGGGAACTACGCTCAGTTAAAATCACAGGGAGGTTTTGTTAATAAAGGCCATGTCCCTTCAAATATTTGTCTGCGTCCTATATTTGAACCCAAAATATTTCCAATATCCATACATCGAACGCCCCGCAATATTTTAATACTTATACAGTCATATGAAAAACTATTTCAGATACCCACGTCAGCGTACTCCGATGATTGCCACCCCCCAGTTTACACCCTGTTGATCTGGGGATGGCTTTAATAGTTTTTAAGCTGAACTACCCTTCGGTCGTTCGATTAAAAATGATTTATACGGGCGGACATACTGTGTTTTTAATTATAAGGGGGGTTCAGGTAGTTATGGTACTTTGTGTTTGTTTTATTTATATACTAGCGATCTTCGCCCAGCTTCACTTATGGTACATATATAATATATATATCACGGGAAGTTTTTAAGATAAATAAGTAATTATTTCACCTATGTTTCAGTTATTGCTATTGTCATGCATATTATCTTAAATTACGAATATTCGCCGATATAATTAATTAAAACTACTTTACCAGCAATACCATCTGTGACTCGTCAATGAAGCAATGCATCGTCCAATTGACACCAGGTGGCCTTGCCGTGAAATACGGCCGGACAGACAGACCGCGGCGAAATTAATGCTCGCAGTAGCCTTATTACTGCTGTGAATTCGGAATTAATTAATTAGTTTGGCAACACGAAAGCTGGAAATAGCACTCTGAAAATACAGGGTTACTGGAAATCAGCCTGCATTCGTTTTAGGGCCATATTTAAACAAACAACTTTTGTTAAAACTCAATAAATTGAATCATCTAGAAATGCGTCAGCAATTCTAGATAGCCTTGCTAATGGTCACGGTTTACATGCGTAATTTCTAAAGTATACCTACCTATATAACTCCGAGTTATACGGTTTCCCTTCTATCAGCAGTTCCTATGATTGCCAATTTGTTTTTGTCATTTTACATTATGAGAGAAACGCAAAACTTACATAGAATATTTTTACCAAATATTAACATTCAGAATAATCACAGCCGAAGTGCACTCAACACTACGTAATTATAATTAACATAACATAAAATTTTGCCTGTACCGAGGTTTTCGTCCGAACTGTCAATCGTTCATGAATGAATTTACAACTCTTTGCCATTAAATATTCATATAAATTTGCTTTCGTTATTTGGGTGTTAATGCACGCTTTAACGTGATATTATTAATTTGGTAGGTGTTTTTAATACTACTGCAGGAATTATTATGTAAATGTAATATGTTTTACCTTTTTGGGGTAATTGTGTGACTTATTTGAGAAAAACAGGGAGTGAAGTGGAGAAGAGGAGAAGAATAGGCAGGGAAACATAACTTATTTTAATTCATTAATATCAGTTTCAAATACAGTTAAATACTATAATGATCGATGACTGGTTTAATTTGGACTTGAAAGTTTGAAAACTGCTTGCCATTGTTATATTTCACATTCATAGTGAAGTTTATTCATAACTATCCATATATTATGTTACTTATATTGAAATGATTTTGAGATGCATTAGGTTGGTGGTGGGTATTATTGTTTTGTATTTTTTGTTTCTTTAGAGTTTTTGTTTGTGTTGTAAGATGTCGGGTCCGAGATACAGGGTAACCTTGTTCGGGACCGACGCACCAATGATTGGTAAGATATCTTTTTAGCAAATAAAATTTTATTATTTATTATTATTTTTTTTATTATTTTCTCTCTTAAAGAGAGAATCAAGATCGTACTCTACACTGATGAGTACATTAAGGCTGAGCAAAGCAAAATATGACAAGGAACATGCTAATATACTTTACTTACTTCATTGTTTTACGTATGAATTTTCACATGATGATTTTTTTTTAAATAAATTTAAGCACGCTTGCAATATGCTTATAGGCTACGACACCCTTGTTCAAAGAAAGACATCAAAGTCTAGAACATCGCCGCACAATTACTGGCTAATCGTTTTTTTATCAGATACGTTTTAGAGCGTGTGGAACTAATCCGTATTATCTAATACCACCTTGTCATTTGTATCTCCTTTTATATTTGTATGTCCTCCACTGGTGACTCAAAAAATGGACATCTTTTCATAATTGTCGTTCAGAAGATTCAAACGAGGAGGTTTGACTCTACTTTTACAATGATACAATGAGACAATGATAAATTTTTTTTATTAGCCTGTGAAGACTAGGTTAATTACAGATGTTTGGTTTTGCACAGAGTTATACCCCTATAACTTCAAATCAGTGAGCATGCTTACGTAAGCATCTTCAGGACAGTAGTACGTCATTGTATTATTTTTAATTTTTCGTCCGCAACGATGACGTCATCGAGAATTGTCCTTAGATTTTCCTCTCTATCTCTAGTTTCTGCCTTACTTGCCATACAGACTAGACAGTACTTATGCGATGAGAACGTCTAGGCTGTCGAACGCTTTGCTTGAGTGGGTATTCCTCGATGGTTTCAATCTTCATCAATCAAGTTGAAAATTAATAGGTTTAATCTAGGTAAGCGCTTTTCATCGTAGGCCGCATCGTCGCTTAACATCAGGTGAGATGGCGGTCAAGTGTAACAGTACAATAACTAGTTAAGAAAAACTCCGCGTATGCATGCTCTTCTAGATAGTTAGTTACTAATTATATGGTACATGTATATTCTGATAATCTTAATTAGGTATGATAAATACGAAAATATTAACAATATAGGTATATTTATTTACATAATGTACACGATATCTTCTATATATATAAAACTCAAAGGTGACTGACTGACTGACTGACTGACTGACTGACATAGTGATCTATCAACGCACAGCCCAAACCACTGGAGGGATCAGGCTGAAATTTGGCACACAAGTAGATGTTATGACGTAGGCATCCGCTAAGAAAGGATTTTGATAAAGTCTACCTCCAAGGGGATGAAATAGGGGATGAATGATTGTATGAAACGTTTTATTCCTTAGATATATTGGCATGAAATTTCATAAAAATTGAGTTTAGCTAAAATCATGAGACACATATTACAGCGTTTAACAAAATTCAACCCTCCAAGGGATGAAATAAGGGATGAAAGTTTGTATAGAAACGATTTATTCCTTGGGCATATTTGCATGAAATTTCATATAAATAGAGTTTGGCTAAAATCATGAGGTAAATATTAAAGTGTTTATCGAAATTCAACCCTCAAAGGGGTGAAATAAGGGATGAAAGTTTGTAGATAAACTTTTTATTCCTTGGACATATTTACATCAAATTTCTTAGGTACTTAGTAAGTACTGCCAAAATAATGAGAGTTTGACAGAATTCAACCCTCCAAGGGATGAAATAAGGGATGAAAGTTTGTATAGAAACTTTTTATTCCTTGGACATATTTACATTAAATTTCTTAGGTACTTAGTACGGCCAAAATAATGAGCTATGTAGTACTTTTTTTCAAAAGTCGTCCCCTAAGAGTGTTAGACAAGGGATGAAAGTTTTATGTTAACGCACAGGACGAAACCTTAGGACACACTTTAAAATTTCACACGTATATTATTTTATAGCGTACGTAGCCACTAAGGGAAGATTTATCTAAATTAAACCCCTAAAGCGATGAATTAGGGATGAACGATTGCATGAAACTTTTATTCCTTGGACATATTTGCATGAAATCCTACTTCCTACTCATATTATAAATCTCAATGTATGAATGTTTGATGTTTGTTGCTCAATCACGCCCAAACGGCTCAACAGATCGAGCTGAAACTTAGTACACAGATAGCTTATAGTCTGGAATAACACATAGGCTACATTTTATCCCGAAATCATGCACGGTTCCTTAGGGATCAAGTATAAATAAATGTAAGATCGGAACGCCTAACTAGATTTTGTTGCAATTGAAACACAGATTCAAACATCAAAATAAAACAGGCTATTTACTATCCCGAAAACATACACAGTTCCTAAAGGATCAAGTATACATTTAATATCGGAACGCCTTATTAGATTTTGTTGCAATTTGAAACACAAATAGTTCTTAGTCTGAAATCCTATCCTACTAATAATATTATAATAATAATGTTACGTTACGTTGCGTAACGTTTGCGTTACGTTTGCGTTACGTTTGCGTTACGTTTGCGTTACATGTGCGTTGCGTTTGCGTTACGTTTGCGTTGCGTTTGCGTTGCGTTTGCGTTGCGTTTGCGTTGTTTTGCGTTGCGTTTGCGTTGCGTTTGCGTTGCGTTTGCGTTGCGTTTGCGTTGCGTTTGCGTTGCGTTTGCGTTGCGTTTGCGTTGCGTTTGCGGTGCGTTTGCGTTGCGTTTGCGTTGCGTTTGCTTTGCGTTTGCGTTGCGTTTGCGTTGCGTTTGCGTTGCGTTTGCGTTGCGTTTGCGTTGCGTTTGCGTTGCGTTTGCGTTGCGTTTGCGTTGCGTTTGCGTTGCGTTTGCGTTGCGTTTGCGTTGCGTTTACGTTACGGAACGGAATGAAACAGATCAGAACAGAACTCAACACAACACAATACAACATAGCATAACATAACGACGATAAACACGAAAGATTTTAAGGTATTTTGTATGTCAGCCGGTTTTGGCGAAATAAGGTATATACTCTGAATCGGCATACAGCTGACTAAAACTCTGCCGATGCGACGCAACGTTACTAATTTGCCAAAATTATTGTTTTTGTAAGAATTCACATAAACTATGTTTGTATTCCCTGGTAAAGAGTGAAACATACAAAAATAATACGGAGTTATTATAAGAACTATAATAAACAAAGTAAGACAACAACTCTACATTTTTACCATTTTTTGAAAGCAGTGAATTTACACACAAAACAAATCAAAATTCTACGCGGACGAAGTCGCGGGTAACAGCTAGTTAGTCTATAAGACCGATGCCAGCAGGAATCGTGTCCAAAATGCTGGCCTTTTTTTTGCTCAGCGCATAAGTGTTACTAATTACTTACTTATTTTTATATTTATATTGTTATCATAATAATAAATTTTTGACTGTTTTTGAAACTTCTACCTATGACTGTTTTAATTAACTATCTATTCATAGGTTTATTGACTGTATTATATTATTCATTATCAAGGACTATCAGAATTATGTAAACGTGACGTGTAACCCCTGGTTATTAATAAATAAGTATATGTATATTGTCAGTAAACCATTGTGAACATAGTATTTGTATAAATAAACTTTTTTTTCATTTTCATATGAGTATAGACTATGATTGTAACTAAGACTTTATGTGAACAAATCAAGTAGAAAATGTATTTGATTTAAAAGTTCGTAACAAGCACAAAGAAAACTCAAATAACGAAGCCGTGAAATCAACCAGTAGCCGCTACGGAGGATTATAATTTGGACTCTCTTATTAAATCAACTTGACTCATGTAAAAAATATGAATGATTTTATTTATACCAGTTTTTATTTTACCAGAAAAACATCAACATTTTATGTAAAACTAGCACAGGGTGCCGTGGTTTGAACCAGTTGCCTTTTCTATTATTATACTGAATACGATCAATAAGTCACCTTTGTTCTTTCTCTTTTTCTCTTCTTTCTCAGACTTCATCTAGAGTCTAGAGCTAGACTACATGTTCGTTATCGTTTAATTTAATAGAACGTTATGGCGTGAAAGAGTAAAAGACAGATCATGACTATCCATACTTTTGTATTAGAGTAATACAAAGGATTTCATAAAAAAAAACTTATAGGTAATTCGTCAAAGATAATTTTGTTGGCAAATGCTATAAATTATTCTTTTATGTACCTACCTACCTAAACGTCACATTGTGTTGCATTTTCAAACGAATGTTAATTTCATTTTATGTTTTAATTAATCAATAACTCAGATTATTTGAGTTGTGGTATTATTTTTAATCCGTAAACGTTATTTTATATTATTATTAATGTTTATTCTTTTAAAAGAGACACTGTTTCATGGTCGACGATGCTAATACTTGAAGGAAAAGGTTTAAACACAACTTTTGTTAAGATAACAATTGGGCTGTTAAATGTGTTGCCTAAGTGGCTTTTTCTAATGATACTTTTTGGGTGTTTTCAAGCCGAGAAGAAGAAGTTAAACGCGCTCTATTGTAAACTGCATAGTCGTTTACCATCAAACATGATAAAGGTGAAGTGTAGGCTAATCAGATTACAAAAGCGATATGAATATGTCTATGGTAGAGTTGTGATACCATCAAGGTAACTTGGTGAATATCCTGAACTATGCGTAAAAGAACAAGAATTATCCATTGTCACACAGTAAATTGATCGTAGCGACAAACAGCAACTGGCAAGCGTTTTGTCGAAGCCCCTATTTTGTTGCATTTAACAAAGTTCCAGATCGCTTCTGTTTTGAAACTACTAGCGCCATCTATCGGATTTGGTGCCCGCTAGATGGAGCGCGCGCAACTAAAGTTCTCAAACGGAAATATTATTCTCGTTTTTGTTGCATTCTTAATTCATCCTTCATTCCTATTGATAGTAGCGTAATGTTTTATTCCTCGATAAATAGACTATCTAACAAATAAATTATGTTTCAGTTCCTGAGATCACGTTCAAACAAAGAAGCAAACTCTTCAACTTAACAATATTAGTTTAGATTACATTATTAAATTTGACACGCCAAAA